>CM077150.1:16716370-16972996 GCA_039583875.1 Platanthera guangdongensis | reverse complement strand
TCTTCGGCCACGACACTGGCGGTAACAGGTGCAATTTGATGAACACCTTCTCTCCCACCTAGAAGGAAATGTCGCGCCGCTTCTTATTCGCAAAGGAGAACATCTTTTGTTTGGCCAGTAGGTGGTGATGCTTCAGGTGATTCAGGATGGTGTCACGATCCTGCAGAGCAGTGGACAAACTCTTTACCTGGTACCTGCTGCGTTGTGGTAGACAGTGTTGTAGGAGTACTTTGTAATGGCCCTTGTCCGTCACGAGGAACAATATATAATTTAAAATTTTTCTTCTTCGAAAGCCAAATAACATCTTATACCTCTATGCCACAATAGTATTGAAACAACAGTGCAGAAAAAAACTCTTATTCCATAATTTACATATCATTACATGTCCATAGCAAAAGTCTACAGTAGTTACATTTACTATTAATAATTAAAAGTTTTTCTTGACAAGCAGACAAAATTTAGTACTGCAACAACTCTCTTGAGTGTTGGCCACTTCAAAGTGCCTACTAGTCGTTTATACCATGCTCGATAGAGTTCCAGCTTACTCTGATTTTCGTTTAGTACCTAAAACAATTATTATGATGAAAGGTTAGTCTTTAAATAAAAGACTAAGCGAGAAATTAAATTCTTCAAAACGATATGTAATGTGCACATGTACATATATATGAAAGAAATAAAGGGAGTTCTTAGCCATTTTCATTCCTTCCCATAGTATGTATAACCTTAAATTAAATATTTGTTATAAGCATAGTTAAGGGTTACTGCATTTCAGTCCACTTTGTTGGTCAAACTTAGCGCGCACAACTCGCTTAAGACTCATAAGACCCAACAAGTTGACTCACATATGTCATCCAGTGCGCACAACTCGCTTAAGGTCGATTAAATACCCAACTGGACTTGTATCATTCTACAGATACCCTTAACACAGTTTCATCAATGCATTTCTTAAACCATTCCATTTAATAAAAAGTGGGCTAAACTTTTATCGAAGAATTATGATATAAAAGTTAAACTATTTTAAAGAAAGAAACCTTTACCACAACTTTCTCCTTGTTTTTGTCATTTCTTGAATCCTCACCTTGTCGATCGGGCAACACCATCTTTTTTTCTAGCTGCAATTAAGTATGAATTGTGTTTGGTTCATATTTCTAAATATTTATGGTACGGAGTCTAAGGTTATTTAACTCAATTAAGAAAACGATATCTCATCACATGTTATAACCCCAAATAACAATCACATTTGTGATTCCTTCATTACTTATGTATCAACCCACAATTACTTTAATATACATCTCAACATCAATACTTTGCTTGTTCACAATTTTCAACAAAACTATCTGATGTAGGGGTATGCTAGTGGTGCTCGGAAACTACAACTCTACGTGCAGGTGCATGGGTGACACACTAACGCTATGCTACATGCAAGGTTGCCGTCGGTCGGCAACGACGATTAGCATAAGCAATGAAAGTAATAACGCCACACAAATAATTGAAATAAAGAAACAAGTAATTAATTTTTAGCAATTTGGCAACGACTTCCTCTACTCGGAGGGCCTAAGCAAGCGCGCGGTGAATAATTCCTCCTGCAATTGTTAGCATAAAAGAATCAATTTCTAGCCAACAATAATCCCAGCACAATATGATAAAATACCAAATGAAAATGTCAAGTCACAGAATTCAATACCACAAATGCTCACAACGTAGAGGGCTGAACCGAGACACTGAAGAATTTGAAGGGCCGGATGCAAAGACAAGCGATCAGAGGCGAACACGGTGGTACGGTGACGGCGAGGTGGCTGCCCACAGTGGAAAAGAGGGAGTACAAGTCAGAAACGACGAGATCCGACCGCTAGGGGGTGAATCCGAGTGTAGGTGGATAGATCCGGTATTTTTACGGCGGATTCGGGCTACAGGAAGAGGAATATGGAGGAAAATGGTAGATCAGAGGGTGGTAGCACTAGATCAAAATAGATCTAGGGTTTTCAGAGCGATGAGAGGTGGATCCACGAAGGACAAGGGAAAGGAGTGTACGGCTAGGGTTGGGAAACCCCTTGGGTGGCCGGTTTTGGGGCAGGGGGGAGGCGGTGGGGGCTGGGGTCTTGGCTATAGGCCGGCGGCCTGTATAAGGAGGAGGGGGGTCAGCGGTTGGGCCGGTGGAGGAAGGGGGCTGGGCGGCGGACCTGCAACAGGCCGGCGGTGCTCGGGTGAGGGTTTGAGGGGATTCCGATGGTGGAAAGGGGGAGGTGATGATGTAAAATGATGGAGGGGGGTAGGGGTTACCTTGGGGGGAATTTTGGCGGCCTAGGAGTCGTCACCTAGGGTTCCACAACGTCGACACCGAGGAAGGATCGCTGGAATCCGGGAAAGCTTCTTCTCCAAATCCAACAATGACTCAAATCAGCCCTCATACCTCCTATTTATAAGAAAAGACACATTATGGTTTCCCCATCAACGACTATGATTTGCCGGTGGGTTCGCCCTTAAAATACATCAAACATAAACTGAAAAATATAAAGTAATATAGTATTTTGACTCGCGGCGACGCTCCAGACGCAATCGCGGAGTCCGATCGTCGATCCGGGCACGCCATATATGGAAAGTTGTCAAATCAGCTCCGAACGGGCCCAAAACACGTCCTCGTCTCTGCTCCGCATCAATCTCCCCGGCTTGAAAGAATTCATCTCCCGATGAGTTGAGATCGGAATTCTCTCGCTGATCGCCAGGTACAACTCTAAGCGGTCCACCGGAAGTCGTCCAAGTGTCGTCGGTGGAAGGGTGTCCTCGCCAATCGATTCCCCCTGACTGAAAAGCTGCCATCTCCGGTAAATGGAGAAGGCCGTGCTGTTTTCGAAGTCCAGGGGTGAATCGATCAAGCTCTGCTGTAAGTATCCAAGCGTCTTCCTCATCGGGGCGGCCCTGCCAGTGTATCGAGTAGCGACAACGCGACCCATCTGAAGTAGGAACAAACTGGTGGAATCTGAACTCTGTGATGCTCTCATCGCTCATCTCTCGAAGGGTGGATCCCGATGCAATCGATGGTGCCTGCGGTGAAACCAAAGAAGACGAGTTCCCAGGTGGGTGGATGTCAACAGTGGGTAGACTGGGGTGGCCATCAGACAGTGGTGACATATGAGGGTGGTAAGGTAACGACAGTGGGGGTGGGGGTGGCTGGGCATCTCCTCTGCTCGGGTCCACATACTCGTGAGGTTCATAGTACAGAGTCAGATCGTCAACATTAAACACATGGTGAATTCCCATACTGGTCGGGATGCCAAGTCGGTAGGTGTTGGTCCCAATACGACTAATAATGGAGTACGAACTCATTCGCCTCACGCTTAACTTCTTGGCAGGCCCTGAAGGGAGCCTCTCAGGGCGGACTCGCACCATTACCTTCTCGCCTACATTAAATATTTGCTCTCTCTTTCGCTTATCTGCATGAGCTTTATAATTTTCATTGCTTGTTATTATTCGTCGGCGAACCGACTCATGCAACTCATGCAAATATCATGTAAAATACTCAGCAGACTCATGCAGGTAACGCAAATGATGCAAAGACAACACGACAGACATGGTACACCTCTTACAGGAAAATCTAATAATGCCTGAGATGTCTCTAAAATGGGGTGGCCTATCAGGAGGTTCTTTTGGTGGAGTGTAGACGAACTCATCCCGTGTGTGACGAGTGCTCATATGACCGTGAGAGACAACTATACTCAAATACGGGCTCGTAAAGTGCCAAATGTCTCTCGGGGGACGTAGCACATCAGGGGGGTCTCCAGGAGGTGTGTAAGAAAAGTCATCACGAAGGAGACGACCACCTGAGTGAAAATTGTGTACACCGAATAGAAGTCATGACTCTAAAATATGGTGAACGTCCCAGACAAGAAAGAACTCATCGGGTGGCTCAGCGGGTGGCGTGTCCCAAAACTCATCCAGAGTGTGAGGCGTCATAAGGTAGGTCCTCCCAATATGAGTATACTCAAGTGGACTCAAGGTAGGCCCTACATATATAATGCTCCACTCAAGGTCCCTTTTCTGGGGCAAGGTCAGAAATGATAATGAAAGAGGCGTCATACCTGAGTGTCTCACCCGAGTCTCAACCTCACCAAGATGTGGCAGATCATCAGGAGGCTCAGCAGGGGGCTTGTCATAGGGCTCGTCACTAAGGTCAAGGTCCTCCATGTGAGTACCATCGTAAGGGGCTGTGTTCCCTTGAATGGGTGGCATAGTCACTGCGAGATCAACATCAAGCTCTGGGCTCTCGGTTGTGATGTGACTCAGGGCAATGACAACGGGAGAGCAATATAGACCTACACTCAAGAATGGGTCTATGGGTGTAGTGTCAAGAATTAGGTCTACGATGAGGGTGTTAACTAAGCCGGTGCATGATGGAAGAAGAGATGTGGGTGAGGGACACAAGTCACACAATACTGCAGACTCAATAGGTCGCTCAGGCTCACTCTCAATCGGGGTCGCAGGAGACGGGTCAGAGACAAGAGATAAGTCACTCACTGGGATATGCACCTCACTGGGGTGAGAGCAATCTGCCTCATGTATCACTTCTGTCGTGGTTGACAGGATAGTGGTAGGCGTCATGGTGACCTCAATATGAGAAGGACTCGTACTGCGAAGGTCAAGGTGAG
This sequence comes from Platanthera guangdongensis, assembly GCA_039583875.1. Taxonomy (NCBI): domain Eukaryota; kingdom Viridiplantae; phylum Streptophyta; class Magnoliopsida; order Asparagales; family Orchidaceae; genus Platanthera; species Platanthera guangdongensis. The sequence continues at coordinate 16,968,353 of CM077150.1, read as the reverse complement.
TGTCCAACCGACCAGCTCTGGCGGATCTCAAAGACTGTTTGTAGTGAAGGGCAAGCTGATACGTCTGCTCGAGGGACTTCGAGCTATGATAAACCACCTTAGTACGAATGTCAGATCGAAGCCCAGACCGAAATCTGCAAGTGGTCATGGCTGAGTCCTCTCGGATATCGCTTCTCACAACTAACTCATAAAAGCAATCCCTGTACTCATCGACAAACATGAATTCTTGTTAAAGGGAAAATAATTGGTCGAGCAAGCGACTCCGATATGATGAAGACAGGTACCTCTGACACAATGTACGCTTCATGCCCACCAAACTAGTGATGCGACGAAGACGGTCTCGCTCGCGGGTCCTCTCAACGCTAGCCCAATATGCCCTCGCCTGATCTAAAAGTCTAAGTTTCGCAAACTTAACGCAACGCTCACCGAATAACTCAAAAAAATCAAGATAATACTCAATATCCACAAGCCAATAACTGAAAGACTCGAGACTCGATGAGCCGTCAAAGGAAGGGGAAACTGTACGAAACTGACTCTCAAGATCTCTCTCAAAGTGACGATCCTCATAATAGTCGTCCCTAAGGTAATCGGGTCGAGTCGAAGGATCAACATGATCCGCTTGCGTGCAAGGATATGAACGACGACAATCATCATACTGATCATCTCTGTCATAGTGAGGTTGTGTCGGTGGGTCGACACGATCTCGGGAAGTGGTGTGACACAGACGATAATAATCATCATGATAATGTGAGGGTTTCTCTGAAGTCGCTCTATGAGATTGGAAATAGGCGGACTCAGAATCTCCCAAGAGAGGAGAGGAACGACGCTGATAATTAGTCATAGATGAACCTAAAGACTCTATATGACCTACCACTACAAATCATGCAAATGACCTAACCTTGCCCTCTGATACCAAAATGATGTAGGGGTAGGCTAGTGGTGCTCAAAAACTACAACTCTACGTGCAGGTGCATGGGTGACATACTAATGCTATGCTACATGCAAGGTGGTCGTCGGTCGGCAATGATGATTATCATAAGCAATGAAAGTAATAACGCCACGCAAATTATTGAAATATAGAAACAAGTAATTAATTTTTAGCAATTTGACAACAACTTCCTCCACTCGGAGGGCCTAAGCAAGCGCGCGGGGAATAATTGCTCCTGCAATTGTTAGCATAAAAGAACCAATTTCTAGCCAACAATAATCCCAACACAATATAATAAAATACCAAATGAAAATGTCAAGTCATGGAATACAATACCACAAATGCTCACAACGTAAAGAGCTGAACCGAGGCACTGACGAATTTGAAGGGCCGGATGCAAAGACAAGCGATCGGAGGCGAACATGGTGGCACGGTGACGGCGAGGTGGCTGCCCACAGTGGAAAAGAGGGAGTACGGGCCGGAAACGACGAGATCCGGCCGCTAGGGGGTGGATCTGAGTGTAGGTGGATAGATCCGATATTTTTACGGCGGATCCGGGCTACGGGAAGAGGAATACGTAGGAAAATGGTAGATCGGAGGGTGGTAGCAATAGATCAAAATAGATCTAGGGTTTTCAGAGCGGTGGGAGGTGGATCCACGAAGGACAAGGGAAAGGAGTGGCCGGCTAGGGTTGGGAAACCCCTTGGGTGGCCGTTTTTGGGGAAGGGGGGAGGCGGTGGGGGCTGGGGTCTTGGCTACAAGCCGGCGGCCTATACAAGGAGGAGGAGGGGGGGGGGTGAGCGGTTGGGCCGGTGGAGGAAGGGGGCTGGGCGGCGGACCTGCAGCAGGCCGACGGTGCTCGGGTAAGGGGATGATGAAAAATGATGGAGGGGGGTAGGGGTTACCTTGGGGGGAAGTTTGGCGGCCTAGGAGTCGTCACTTAGGGTTCCACGACGTCGGCACCGAGGAGGGATCGCTGGAATCCGGGAAAGCTTCTTCTCCAAATCCAACAATGACTCAAATCAGCCCTCATACCTCCTATTTATAAGAAAAGACATATTAGGGTTTCTCCATCAACGACTATGATTGGACGGTGGGTTCGCCCTTAAAATACATCAAAAATAAACTGAAAAAATATAAAGTAATATAGTATTTTGACTCGCGGCGACGCTCCGGACGCAATCGCGGAGTCCGATCATCGATCCGGGCACGCCATATATGGAAAATTGTCAAATCAGCTCCAAACGGACCCAAAGCACGTGCTCGTCTCTGCTCCGCATCACTATCATTTGTCATTGTACATTTATTATTAAAATCAAGGGCATGCACATGCTTCCCACTAGCAGTCTCTGAACGTATTATTATTTTGTGGGCAACTAGCCCTGACATATGGAAGAATAACCCTCTTTAAGAGGGGACAATAGCAGCCTCAATAATTTCATTGATATTGATATGAAAAACAACAAAATCAGCCTTATGGACAGCAATTCTAGCATTCCTCAATTCAATTTTAACAAGGTTATTCATTTAAGATGAAATTCTAGAAATAAGTAAACGATTCATAATAAAATACTTAACACAAATATATTCTTATCAAAATTCAGGCCCTATCCAATATTGTCCTACTAATCTAGTTCATCTATCCATTTAGGAATGCTATCATGTACAAACATTCCTTTCCAATTTCCGTAAATTTAAGATCTCAGGATAAAATCAGTCCCTATGGTAATTAATTCAAATGCACGTTAAAATCATCATGCTATTTGCAAATAAACATAGTTTTCTACATTAATAACTTAATTTTCAACTTCAAATAATACCAAGCTTAATTCCTCCAAGAGCCCTAATAGCATGCATGCAAGGTAAACATCATCGTAGCACTACAATCATAATCTTTTGCATGCCCTAAATCCCAAGTGTTTCAAATCTTCAAACTTAGAGTTCAATTTCACAAGGGAACAAAGCGAAATGAGAACCATATACTTACATCGAAGAAGAGATGAAGAAACTTAGGTGTCCATGCTCCGTTTAGGCTTTGGAATCTCACGGAGAACTCAGGGAAGAGCAGGGCTAGCTTCTCCCGCAAAATTGAAGCCGAGAGGTGTCCGTCCAGCGTCGGAATCGGTCCGTCCAGTGTCGGGATCGAAAGAGGAAGACGGGAGGAGTGCGACTGAACTCGACTTCCGCCAACCCTAGGCGTGTGTGCGATGCGGGAGAAAATGAAGACGAATAACTCCGTCGATGCAATTCACGGGATTTATTCCTCCGCCTAAAATTGCCGGTCCAATTCCCTCTTGCCACCTACATTACTAACCGGTCCTATATTTTTCTTTTCTTTAATTCCACCGCTTATAAGGGGCCGGTTCAAACTCTCGTTAATTTAATTGAAATCCGATTTCATTCTGGTTTATAAACAACAAGGCTAATATACAATTAGAATCGCTATTAGCACACCCTTGTATAAAAGTTTGGCTTTGTTTGTTTACATGCAAGATAATGGTTAAATCTAAACGAAATTTCATACAATTTCAGATTTCGTTGCGTCGACAAATTTATTTCGTCTAGATATTTTATTTAGCGTATATTGCGACGACCTTTTGGGCGTCACAATTACACCCCCTTCTTATAAAAATTTTCGTCCTCGAAAATGATGTATCGTCAAAATGTTGGAAACAAGTTCCAAAAGAGATCTTCTCGTTCCCAAGTGGCTTCACTTTGTGGGCGTCCTTTCCACCATATTTTCACAAAATTGACATCTTTATTCCGTAATCATTTAGTCTGCCAGTCAAGAATTTGATAAGGTTCCGTTGGACTCGATAGATCTGGCTCAATGTGCAGATCTGCGGTAGAGATCATCTTATCTGGATCAACTAGATATTTTTGCAGTGATGATACATGGAAAACGTCGTGAAGATTTTGCAAATCATCTATCAGTGCCATTCTGTATGCCATATCACCCATACGTTCAATTATAGGAAAAAGTCCTACATATCGTGGACTTAATTTCCCAATCTTCCTTAATCTTGAAACACCTTTAAATGGTTTTATCTTTAAACATACTTGATCTCCAACCTGAAATTCTACACGACGGTGTCGTGTGTTATAGTACTTTTGTTGACGGTCTTGAGCAATCTTCATTCATTTTTGTATAAATACAATTTTCTCTTGTAGTTTGTCCACTTTTTGTTTATTGTATAGTCTTCTTTCTCCATTTTCTGCCCAACTTAGAGGTGTTCAACATTTTCTTCCATATACTGCTTCAAAAGGAGCAATTTGAATTATATATTGATAGCTGTTATTGTACGTAAATTCAGCTAGAGATAAGTACTTTTCCCAAGATTCTTTTAAATCAAGAACAATCATTCGTAATAAATCTTCTAATAACTGAATTGTGCGTTCTGATTGTCCATCTGTTTGAGGGTGAAATGTTGTACTGTACAACAATCTTGACCCTAATTTCTTATGTACCAGTCTCCATGTGTCAGATGTGAATCGACCATCTCTGTCTGAAATAATTATTCGGGGTATTTCATGGAGCTTGACGATGACGTCAAGGTATTCATCCACTAACCTCTCGGTTGTTCTGCTTTGCTTTACGACAATGAAGTGTGCACTCTTTGTCAAACGATCTATAATTACCCAAACACCATCATTTCCTTGCTTACTTTTTGGTAAACCTCAAATGAACTCCATTGCAATGTCGTCCCATTTCCATTCGGGAATATTAATGATTTTAGGTAACCTCCTGGTTTCATATTTCTGCTTTCAATACCTGGAAGGTGTGACATTTGGCAATATAGGTAATTACATCCTTATTTATTCTTGACCACCAAAAATCTTGCTTTAAGTCATGATACATTTTAGTACGACCAGGATGAATGAAATATGGCGTATTATGCACTTCATACAAAATATCAGTTCTCAAATTATCTGCATTTGGAATACAAAGTCTATCATTCATGAATAGTAATCCTTCTTTTTCTGTAAAATTATTTACCTCTCCCTTTTTCACTTTCTCCATTAAGGTTACAAAGAAGGGATCCTGAGAGATTGTCTTCAAAGTTCTTTCTTTTAGTGTATATTGGATCTGCATTTGAAACAACTGAGCTTGTTTATCTTCTGAAGTAAAGATAAGAGATATATCAATCTTCTATAATTCATGTATTATACTCTGATTATATTGTACTATTACTGAAAGTATGATCGTACTCTTCTGACTTAGTGCATCTGCTACAGTATTGTCTTTCCCTAGGTGATATTGGATATCAATATCATAATCTTTAATAAATTTCAACCAACATCGTTGGCGAAAGTTTAATTCTTTTTGTGTAAAAATATACTTAAAGTTTTTATGATCTGTAAAAATTTCGCATCGGACTCCATATAAATAGTGACGCCATATTTTCAACGCAAAAACGACTGCTGCCAATTCCAGATCATGAGTTGGATAATTTCTCACGACATCTTTTAATTGTCTAGAGGCATAAGCAATAACCTTTCTGTGCTGCATTAGTACACAACCAAGACCTTGGTATGATGCATCACTGAAAATTTTAAATCCTTCTGAACCTGAGGGCATTACTAAGATAATGGCAGTTGTTAGTCTCTCTTTTAATTCTTCAAAAGCTAATTGACATACATCATCCCAATGAAAAGATATATTTTTCCTGGTCAATTTTGTTAATGGTAACGCCAATTTAGAGAAATTCTTAACAAACTTCCTATAATAGCTAGCTAATCCTTAAAAACCCCTCACTTCTGTTACAGTTGTAGGACGGGGCCACTGAATGATTGCCTCAATTTTACTAGGGTCCACGGCTAATTCTTGTGCATTTATAACATGACCCAAGAAGGACACTTCTTTTAACCAAAATGCACACTTAGAAAATTTGTCATATAATTGGCGATCCTTTAAAGTTTGCAGTGTCATTCTCAAATGTTGCACATGTTCTTCAGTCTTAGAATATATCAAAATGTTGTCAATAAAAATAATGATACATTTATCTAAATAATCTTTAAACACTCGATTCATTAGATCCATAAATGCTGCAGGGGTGTTTGTTAACCCAGATGGCATGACAACAAATTCAAAGTGGTCATATCTGGTACTGAATGCTGTTTTAAAAACATCTTCTTTCACTATCAAATCAATTTTTGAGAACATGATCATATGCACTAATTGATCAAAGAGGTCATCAATATGAGGAAGAGGGTACTTGTTTCTTATTGTCAACTTATTAAGTTCTCTGTAATCAATGCAAAGGCGGAGTGTTCCATCATTCTTTCTTACAAATAAAACAGTGGTTCCCCAGGGTGAAGAGCTGGGCCGTATGAATTTTTTATCTACAAGTTCTTGCAATTGAGATTTCAACTCTACTAGTTCCTTTGGAGCCATACGATATGGTGTTTTCGCCACTGGGGTAGCTCCTTCAATAAGAGGGATTGTAAATTCCAACTCTCTATTGGGAGGCACTCCTGGCAGGTCATCAGGAAACACTTCCAAAAATTCGCATATCACTAGCACCTCAGAAATATCTTTCTTTTCTTCCTTTGTTTCTTTGATCATAATTAATATGACTTCATCTCCCTTTCGAATTGCCTTCAATGCCTTCATTGTCGATATCATTACTTTTGTTACTTCAGTTAGCTCTTTAAATGATACTAGACTTCGGTCTGGACAAATAATTGTAAGTTCTTTCATTTTATAATTAATCACTGCTTCATGCTTTGACAACCAATCCATGCTCAATATGATATCATATTCAGAAATCAGTAAAACTGCCAGATCTACTTTCAACACTTTTTCATTGATTTGAATTTGCAGTTGAGCCCGTAATTGCGTTGTCATTATGTGATTATTGGGTATGATTACATGTAATATATCTTGTGTTACATATGGTTGTCTTTGAAGGATATTCAAGATATGTGTTGAAACGAAGGAATGACTTGCACCTGTATCAAATAAAACCCTTAATAAGTGATCGTATGCATAAATCATACTTGTGATGACTGTCTCATCCGCCTTAGCCTCTTGGAGTCCCAGATCCAATACACGAGGTTGTATGTGTTGATCCTCATGGGTTGGCTCCACTGATGCAGATGTGGAAGCAATAGATTCACCTTCTTTCAAAGTTCCCATCTGAAACACTCGTTGAGGTTGAGCTCCCGATGTTCCTTTAAAGCCTCCTTCCTTTGCTTGCCTCTTTGGGCATTCACTTTGTCGATTCCCCGACTGGCGACAAATATAACATACACTAGTACCAAACAAACATTGGTCTTTATGTACTTTCCCGCATTTTTCACACTTAGTAACAGAGGATTGAGTCACACTACCAGAAGTAGTTGAGGGGGAAGGTTGTGCCCATTTCTTTTTCTTCTACGAGGACCCGAAGGACTTTCCTGAAAACTCTTTACTCGATCCTTCATCTGATCATTTCTTCATGAAATCTCTCATACTTTGAGTCTTTTCCATGTCTATTTCAGTTAGACGTGCTTTCGTAACAAGACTGCTATAATTTGTAAGTTCTAATGGTACAAGAAATGTACGAATGTTAACTCGTAAACCTTGCTGGAAGCGACAACATCGATCTTTTTCTGATGTAATTAAGGCTCCCGCATAAAAGACTAAGTTAGAAAACTCAGATTCGTACTGTAGTACAGTGCGATTTCCCTGCACTATACGTAGAAATTTCTCTTGCAACAGTCCTTTTTTTGAAGCTGGGACGAACCAATTAGTAAATTCATCAACAAATTCTTTTTAGGAAATATCAGCAATTCCTTTATCGACAAAATTCCCACTCATAATAGTGTCCCACCATCTTTTAGCTTCTCATTCAAATAAGAAAGTCGCCAACTCAATCTTTCGATTTTCTGAGCAATGCATCACTCGAAAAATAATTTCTATCATCAGAATCCAATCTCCAGTTTCAATCGGGGTTAATCCTCCTCTGAAGGTGTGAGGTTTTAACTCCAAAAATTGTTGAAGATCCACGTCCACTGGCCGTTGTGGTAGTTTACCCAAGGGGTCAACAGGATGTACTATTGGAGGTGTATCCCTGGCTAGTTGGATAGCCTCTGCCATTGCTCGTGCCATGTCTGCTACTTGCAGATTCACACGCTGCTCTGTCGCACTTTCCACAAACATCACCGGCTCTTCATGAGCTCGCCGACTAGAAGACTCATGCTCCTGTGTTTTAAACATGAATTAGATTTCACACTAAGGACATTTATGATATAATAAATATTAGTTTCAAATTTTGTACTAGTTATACAACACTATATGTGGCAGCACCTCGAAACCTCACTCTGATACCATTTTCTGTAACGGCCCTTGTCCGTCACAGAGGAACAATATATAATTTAAATTTTTTCTTCTTCGAAAGCCAAATAACATCTTATACTTCTATGTCACAATAGTATTGAAACAACAGTTCAGAAAGAAACTCTTATTCCATAATTTACATATCATTACATGTCCATAGCAAAAGTCTATGGTAGCTACATTTACTATTAATAATTAAAAGTCTTTCTTGGCAAGCCGACAAAATTTAGTACTGCAACAACTCTCTTGAGTGTTGGCGACTTCAAAAGTGCCTACTAGTCGTTTATACCATGCTTGATAGAGTTCCATCTTACTCCGATTTTTGTTTAGTACCTAAAACAATTATTATGATGAAAGGGTTAGTCTTTAAATAAAAGATTAAGCGAGAAATTAAATTCTTCAAAACGATATGTAATGTGCACATGTACATATATATGAAAGAAATAAAGGGATTTCTTAGCCATTTTCATTCCTTCCCATAGTATGTATAACCTTAAATTAAATAGTTGTTATTAGCATAGTTAAAGGTTACTGCATTTCAGTCCACTTTGGTGGTCAAACTTAGTGCGCACAACTCGCTTAAGGTCGATTAAAGACCCAACTGGACTTGTATCATTCTACAGATACGCTTAACACAGTTTCATCAATGCATTTATTAAACCATTCCATTGAATAAAAATGGGCTAAACTTCTATACAAGAATTATGATATAAAAATTAAACTATTTTAAAGAAAAAAACCCTCACCACAACTTTCTCCTTGTTTTTGTTATTTCTTGGATCCTCACCTTGTCGATCGGGCGACACCATCTTTTTCTTGGAGCTGCAATTAAGTATCAGTTGTGTATGGTTCATATTTCTAAATATTTATGGTATGGAGTCTTAAGGTTATTTAACCCAATTAAGGAAAAGATATCTCATCACATGTTATAACCCCAAATAACAATCACATTTGTGATTCCTTCATTACTTACGTATCAACCCACAATTACTTCAATATACATCAATACTTTGCTTCACAATTTTCAGCAAAACTATCATTTGCCATTGTACATTTATTATTAAAATCAAGGGCATGCACATGCTCATGGGCGGACCCAGGTTCGGACACACCCGGGCACGTGCCCGGGTGTGATTTTTCGCGATTTTTATCGGGGGAGAAGTAGAACTCACTCCCGTCTGTGCGCTAGACCCAGCTCGCCGCTGCTTTCGCTCGTTGATCGCGTGCAGCCGTTGCTCCCGTTGAGGCGCTGATCGATCGCGTGCCCTAGACCGGCCGCCCGCCGTGCCCTCCGCCGATCGATCGCTGATGTCGTGCCCTAGCCCGGCTGCCCGCCGCTGATCGATCGATCAATCGCGTGCCCTACCCCGGCTCCCGCTGGTATTCTTCTTCTTCTTCTTTTAGCACAGCTGCGGAGAAAGTTCTCTTCCATCGTGTCATGCTGACATTGTCTTTTCCCTGCAGTTCTCTGGCATAAATGGTGTGCTCTATTACACCCCTCAAATTCTTAAACAAGCAGGAGTTGAAGTGCTGCTGAAAAACTTCGGGCTTGACTCTGATTCATCATCTATCCTCATCAGTTCTCTCACTACCTTGCTGATGCTTCCTTCTATTGGTGTTGCCATGAGGCTAATGGATCTCTAGAAGAAGGTTTATTATCTTTCCTGTTCAACTTTGCTTTTCCTATCTTCTGCAATTTATTTGCAATCTTAAACCTGGCACCTCTCTAGCCCTTTTTTTAACTGTTGTGAAGATTTCATCAAAGCACTTTTATGTTATTCTTGGAGCATACTAAAAGCACTTTTATAGGATGAGCACATAAAATTCTTAGAGATAAGTGATTGGAAGTTATTAAAACCCACTTACTGAGTTTAAGAATCTGTTTCTTGGCAGAAAGAGAATTGAGTATTTCTGGAATTCACATTGATAGAGGTGAGAAGTGAGTTTTAATTAGGGTTTAGAAGTTACCTTTTGTTCATCTTATCTTTGCGTTAGTGCCCGGGTTTGAAAAAAATCCTGGGTCCGCCACTGCACATGCTTCCCACTAGCAGTCTCCGATCGTATTATTATTTTGTGGGCAACTAGCCCTGACATATGGAAGAATAACCCTCTTTAAGAGGGGACAATACCAGCCTCAATAATTTCATTGATATTGATATGAAAAACAACAAAATCAGCCTTATGGACAGCAGCGCTAACATTCCTCAATTCAATTTTAACAAGATTATTCATGTAAGATGAAATTCTAGAAATAAGTAAACGGTTCATAATAAAATCCTCAGCAAAAATATATTCTTATCAAAATTCAGGCCCTATCCAATATTGTCCTACTAATCTAGTTCATCTATCCATTTAGGGCAGCTATCATGTACAAACATTCATTTCCAATTTCCATAAATTTAAGATCTTACGATAAAATCAGTCCCTATGGTAATTAATTCACATGCAAATTAAAACCATCATGCTATTTGCAAATAAACAGAGTTTTCTACATTAATAACTTAATTTTCAACTTCAAATAATACCAAGCTTAATTCCTCCAAGAGCCCTAATAGCATACATGTAAGGTAAACATCATCGTAGCACTACAATCATAATCTTTTGCATCAACGTTTTGAAAACCGGACCGGAGATCGAACTGATGGAGAGAAAGGTTTAAGGTTGAACCGGTCCAACCGGTTTAACCGGGGTCGAACCGTTACATATATATAAGACAATATTAGAAAAAATAATTAACATTATAAAATTTATTATCATCATATTTTGGTATAAATAAAAATAATATATTCACTATCAACTCATGCGTAAAATATAATTTTATTAAGATAAGTTAGTATAATTAAATAATATAATATATCATAATATTTTTTACAAATAAATATAATATATAATACTATATTTATAAATGTTAATAAAATTAAATAAGGATTTTATATTAATTAATTTTTAATATGAATATTAATATTATATATAAATAATATTTTGTATGTATTCACAAAAAGCATGCTGGTCAAATTGGTTGGTCCTATGCAGTCTATATTGAAGGTTCATGGTTCGAATCTCAGGATCACCTTTGATTTTATAAAATTTTTGAAGCTCGACGGGAATTATTTTACCCGCCCGGTTACGGGAAACCGGGTACGGTTCTCGGTTTGCCCGTCAACCCACCCGGTTTCCCGCTTTTCGGGCGGTCCTGGTGAAAGCGGTTTTCATATCCAGATCGGACCGGTTTCTGGTCCGGTTGGCGGTCCAACCGGTTGGATCGGCCGGTCCGGTCCGGTTTTCAAAAGGTTGTTTTGCATGCCCTAAATCCCAAGTGTTTCAAATCTCCAAACTTCGAGTTCAATTTCATAAGAGAACAAAGCGAAATGAGAACAATATACTTACATCGAAGAAGAAATGAAGAAACTTAGGTGTCCATGCTCCGTTTAGGCTTTGGAATCTCACGGAGAACTAAGGGAAGAGCAGGGCTAGCTTCTCCCCCAAAATTGAAGCCGAGAGGTGTCCGTCCAGCATTAGAATCGGTCCGTCCAGTGTCGGGATCAAAAGAGGAAGACGGGAGGAGTGCGGCTGAACTCGACTTCCGCCAACCCTAGGTGTGAGTGTGATGCGGGAGAAAATGAAGACGAATAACTCCATCGATGCAATTCACGGGATTTATTCCTCCTCCGCCTAAAATTGCCGGTCCAATTCTCTCTTGCCACCTACATTACTAATCGGTCCTATAATTTTCTTTTCTTTAATTCCACCGCTTATAAGGGGGCCGGTTCAAACTCTTGTTAATTTAATTGAAATCCGAATTCATTCTGGTTTATAAATAACAAGGCTAATATACAATTAGAATCGCTATTAGCACACCCTTGCATAAACGAAATGGTTAATTCTAAATGAAATTTCATAATGGTTAATTCTAAACGAAATTTCATACAATTTCAGATTTTGTTGCGGCGACCATTTTAAATTTATTTCGTCTAGATATTTTATTTAGCGTATATTGCGACAACCTTTTGGGCGTCACATACTTAGCCCAACAGAGGCACTTGGCCCATCCGCGGGGTTGCTTCCTTACGAAGCAGCCGAGGTACGTCTCCAAATAGCGGTTGAGGACCTTGGACTGGCCGTCCGTCTGTGGGTGGTAAGTAGTGCTCATACGAAGGCGAGTCCCCTGTAGCCGAAAAAGTGTGGTCTAGAAGGTGCTCAAGAAGAGCGGATCACGGTCGCTCACGATCGACTGAGGAAACTCATGAAGGCGGACGACGTTGCTGATGAAGTTGCCCGCGACTGTGGCGGTGGTGTAGGGGTGACATAGGGGAATGAAATGACCATATTTGGAGAGTCTGTCCACCACGACCAAGATACAATCAAATCCATGGAAGCACGGTAGCCAAGTAATGAAGTACATGACCACGTCCTCCCAAATGCGGTCCAGAATAGGAAGGGGCTGAAGGAGGCCAGCTGGAAATGCTGCCTCGTGCATGGCCTTCTGGTAGACCAAATAGACGGCCACGAATGCCTTAACCTGTCGGAACATGTGGGACCAGTAGAGAGAGGTCGCCAAACGACATTTGGTACGGAAGGCTCCAACGTTCCCTCCGGAGGGTGTAGCATGAAACTCGGCGAGGAGGCGGAGAATGCTCGAAGAAGAGGGTGCTAGAGCAAGACGACCCTTGAAGAACAGACGACCCCCTACAAGTGAGTATGGTGGGTGAGCGGAGGCGTCTACGATGAGATACGCCCGGATCCCGGATAAAACAAGGTCGACCTCGATCTCGTGCTAGATGGTCACCACGTCTTCCCACACCGGTCGAGAGATAGACGCGAGCTCTGGCGACTGGCTCTGCCGAGAGAGGGCATCGGCAGCCCGGTTTGCCCTTCCCGGGCGGAACTCGATGGTGAAGTCATAGCCCACGAGTTTGACCACCCGCACCTGTTGGGCGGGCGTTGCGATCTTCTGCTGGAGGAGGTAGCGGAGGCTGTGGTGGTTGGTGCGGACCACGAAGAGACGGCCCAACAGATATGGGCGCCATTGCTGAACGGTGAGAACGAGGCCCATGAGCTCGTTCTCATATGCGGAGCGACTGCGTACAATGCTGGAGAAGGTGCGGCTGAAGTAAGCTATTAGTCGTCCGACCTGCATGAGTACGGCTTCCACCCCAAAGCTGAATGCTTCACACTCCAGTAGGAATGGAAGAGAGAAATTTGGCTTGGCCAACACCAGCCTACAAACTAGTGCCTCTGAAGGGCGGTGAAGGCGGCGACGGCCGTCCACTGGAAAAGACCCTCCTACGACTTCTTTAGGAGCTGCGTAAGTGGCCGAGCTAGAGCCCCGTACCCTTGGATGAAGCTGCGGTAGTAGCCCGTCAAGTCAAGGAATCCTCGGACGTCCCGCAGGGATGTAGAAGTCGGCCAGTGAAGGACCGCTACGATCTTCTCCTTGTCCATGGCGACCCCCCCTCCCCCCGAGATGGTGTGGCCGAGGCAGCTTACTTCCGACGCCCCAAAGAAGCACTTCTTTGGATGGAGTTTGAGGCGATGGCGCCTGTTGAAACCGGAAACCGGCCTCTTGTGGAGTTCGACCCTTGGGGAAGGGGTGGTCTCGTGCCTACTTCGCACCTGCAAGAAAAACAACGAGAGAGACAAGAAAAGACAGACCCAAGGGCTCGGCAGGGAGGTCCCACCACAAACCCGGAAGATCTCTGAGCGCTTCCCCTCCTTAGCCAAGAGCCGAGCTAAGGTACTCTCAGAGAACACTTGAAAATGAGAGCAAGGAGGCACTGGAAGCGTGTCCTCTGAGGTACCCCTTGGGTCTTATTTATAGATTTTCAGAATCTGAACTGCCAATAACCAAAAGGACTGACCTGGAAGTACCAAAAGACCCCTGGATGGGTCTGCCAACAGCCAAACTCCGCTGTTCTGAACAGCTATGCGCAGTCCAACCTGGTCTGCCAACAGCGAGGCTCCGCTGTTCTGAGTAGCTATTCGCACCCCCGGGCGGTCAGCTCGCCTTCAGTTCTCCCGCAGGAGGCGGGCGCGACCCGGCTCTGGGGCTCGTCTACCCTCACTGGGCGAGTGCGAGCCGATATGGGCGAGCCGCCTGCCTTTTGCCGGGCGGATCGGCGGTCAGGTCGCGCTCGGGGTCCGGCTCGCTTGCGGCGGGTCGCCAATCGCGGGTCCGGCTCGCTTGCGGCGGGTCGCCAGTCGCGGGTCCGGCTCGCTTGCGGCGGGTCGCCAATCGCGGGTCCGGCCCACTTGCTGCGGGTTGCCAGCTCGCTCGCCTGGGATGGGCAGGAGCGGGCCGGCCCTTCAGTCGTTCAGCCCGTCCTGCCGCTTGGGTGCGAGTCGCGGGGGCAGGCCTGTTCAACCTCCCTGGTGGGACCCGCTCGCCGGACACAGGGTTGTACACAATCCCCGCTCTTTTTGAGCTTGAACCAAGCTCGGAAAGAACCATCCAACCCGCGTGTTCGGCGAGCCCCTGTGCTGAGCTGGCAGGGAATCTTCTGGTGGGGGCCCACTGTTCTGCTATAAATACATACCGCTGACCCCTGTAGGAGGCCCCCAAATCCCTTTATTTTCTCTGAGCAGACTTTTGTTCCTCGATGCCGGTTAGCGAAGAAGTGCGAGCTCGCCTGGCGGCAGCGGTCCTGCAGACTCAGGAGGAGGCCCTTGAGGCCGCCCCATGGCTAGTTCGCGGATCCTCCGGCCCCCTCTTCAGGCCGGCGAAGGGAAAGATCGTTAAGCGTTCTCTGGCGGACGACTGCCCGGCCTCCAGCTCGGCGGCGGGTGCTGAGGTAGTCCCCGGGGTGCGTGGCCTTCCGCTGATTATCGCTATTCGTCTGACTCCCTGTTTTGCAGGTAATTCCCTGTGAGGAGGCGGAGAACCGGGGAGAGGATCGTCCCCCGCCTCCATCGCCTAAGAAGATCGCGAGTTCCCCAGGTCCGGATCGCCCACCTCCGGAAACTCCCCGTCCGGCGGTCTCCCATGGGCTGGGGAAATCTCTTGAGACCCTCGAGGGAGGGAACTTTCAGGATCGGCCGGGCTCTTCCCGCCCATCCGTCGGTGCGGGCGATGTGCCCACCCCTGGTGAGCTGGTTTTTATCGTTGACTTTGCCTCTTGCTCGCTCATTCTGACCCCTCCCTGCTCGCAGGCTTTCGCAGGGCCTCGCCTGAGACCGAGATGAGCGAAGGGTACTCGCCTCCGCCTGACGTGGACAGTGTATCTGACTATCTGGGCGACCCGAACGATGCGGCGGGGATGAAGAGGCAGGTGACGCGGCTATTCCAGAAACACACAATGCTGCTGCAGGAGGCCATAAGGAGGATCGAAGACGACAAGGCCGAGACCGATGCCCGGCTCGCGGCCTTGGAGGGCCCTCGGCGTGAAGCGGAAGACGACGACGTCACCTCGCCGGACGTGCATATAACGCGAGCCGAGGGGCATCTTAAGAGCGCCGTGGAGCAGGTCGGCCTGGCTCAGCGGGAGCTGGTGGCGGTTCGCGATTACCACGATCCCCGCGTGCCGCCTCGGGCGGGAACGAAGAGGCGGCACAGGTGGAAGTGGGTCGAGTACTGACCCAGTTGTTTGCCCCTCGCTCGCGTGATACCGCGGGGTTACCGTCACCTCGCATTTATCTTGTATTTGTATTAGTAATTGCTTGCGACTCTTTTAGCCCGCCTATGGGCCTAACTATTTTATTGCTGAGATGTATTGAAATTATCGCGCTGCTTTTCTTTTGATTTCTGTGTGCGGGTTAAAGGGAAGGGTCCATTCTTCCTTTCGCGCTGATCGGGGCGAGGGCGAGCCGAGGAGCTCGCTAGACGGGAATCTCCCGTCTCGCGCGGCACGGCGTGCGGGTGCGGGATGGGGTTGGCTCGCCCGCGCCGGTCTCCCGCGGTTGCAGCCGGGCGAGAACCGTGCCGGCTCGACCTTTGAGGTGTGCTCGCGCGCGGGAAGTCGAACCGTCGGATTAATTTTTGCTATCCGCACCCCATCTTTTGGCGGGAAGTTTCCCGCCCCTTCTCTTTTCCTATAAATAGGTCCTGCCGGCCCTTATTTCTCCACCGAATCCAAAACGTCTTCTCGCTTCCCCTTTTCTCGCGAAGTGCGATTCTAGCTCGCCTCCCGGCTTTTTCTCTCGCGTTCGGCGGCGAATCAACGGGGATGGGCGGAGGCGGCGGCGACGCGGACGGCCGAAGCAAATGCGCTTGGACCTTCTCCGAGCACGATTTCCCTCGCGCCGTCATCACAGAGCGCGAATACTTGGAAGCTCTAGGCGACCACATCCCGGCCGGGTTTTCTGCGAGGCGACCTGATGAGAGGGAGAAGATCAACGACCTATTTGGGGATGAGCTCGCCATCCCTCTCGCTCACTTCGAGATAGGCCTGCGACTTCCCCTGTGGCCCGAGGTGCGCCAGGTGCTCAAATACTTCGGGGTCGTCCTGGGCCAGATGACCCCGAACTCCATCGCCGTCATGATGGGGTTCGCCTGCTTCTTGCGAGAGGAGCGGGTGGAGTTCAGCCTCGCAGTATTCCGGAAGCTGTTCTCCTTCAGGGCGAACCGAGACGGGACGGCCTACTTCTCCAGCGCCCATCTCAAGGTGCGGGAGACCGTCAACAAGAGCCACAACTGGCTGAAGAAGTTCCTGTTCGTCAAGGGGGACTTCGGCAACGTGCCCTTCTCGCCGGTGCAGCTCAGCGAGGCGAGCTACCGGCCACCCAACCTAGGCGGCCATGAAGCCGACCTGTTCGCGTTCTTCGTCGGGAAGAACTTCGAGGTCGCGTTCCTGCGCCGCCACCTTGACGATCTCGCGGCTGTCCCGCCGGGGGGAGGTTTGCTACTCGTCTCCATTAGTCCTTACTTTCCCATTCTTCTTTCATCTCACCTTCCTTCCTTCGCAGGCGAACGCGACATTCCCCTTCATCCTCCTTACGAAAGCGCCCGGATTCCCCCCGGGGTTCTCGCCCGCGCCCAGGCCGCGGATGCCGCCCAGCGCGACATCTCGTCGGTCCCGGCCAAGAAGCGACCGGGCGGCGGGCAACCAGCGCCTCCGCCGAAGGTGGCGAAGACCGCGGATCAACAACCATCCGCGGGCCAAAGAAAGGGTAAGGCCCCCGCGGTCTTGTCGACTGAGGCCCCCTCGCCCCCGCTGGTTGTTTCGACCAGCGATTCCCCGGTCGGGGCGGCGGGCACCTCCGCGCCGCCGGGCGGGTCTGGAGCCGCTGCGGAGCCGGTGCCGAGAGGGCATCGGAACTTCGGCTACGGCGAGAGGTACTTGGACGAGCTCGGCGTCCCGCTCCTGGCTTGGGACAAGGAGTCGAATCGCGCAACGATCTCGACCCTGCTGCCGAGCTGGATGGAGCAGGATACAATCGGCGGGGAGGCGTACAGCTTCTCCTTTGGGCTGTACTCGCGCGAAGATGCCGCCATATATGACAAGGAGGAGACGCGGGTGCTGATCCACGAGAGCGCGCGGGCCCAGCTGCGCGGCCTGGAGCTGGCGCACATGGTGGGGCGACGCTGTACCCAGGTGGAGCGGAACGCCGCGTCCATCCAAAAGATGGCGGAGGAGAAGGAAGAGGCCCGGAAGCTCGCTCGGGAGGACGCGGATCTTCAGAGTGGGCGAGCCGCCGCCGCCGAGGAGACCCTCGCGCAATATCTGGGCGGGGTGGTACGCTCTCAACCGGAGCTAATCTCTTCTTCTTGCGAACGCAGCTTATGATGATTCCTATTCCGTTTTTCAGGACGCGGCGACGGCGAGCCGGATGGGCGCCGAGATGGCCACCCTTCGCCAGGAGAAGGCGGCGCTGGAGGCCCGGGTACGCGAGCTGGAGGCCGCTGCCGCTGTCCCTCCTCCGGCCAGCGGGGTCTGCCCGCGCGAGCACCTCTCCGACTACGACCTGGAAGTGTTAATGCAGAAGAACGCGGCCAGCGCAGCGAGGTACACGATGCAGACGCTGAGGCGCGCGGATCTGCTTACAAGCGAGGCAGCGGGACTCTCGGCAAAAGATGTGGTGCCGGCGCTGTTCCTCCCCGTGCCGGAGCCCGGCGACAGAAGCTTCCAGCCGCTTTAGGGTTTTTAGGTCTCGTGTTTTTTGTAATCTGCCTTGTAGATGAACATTATGTGTAAAAATCTGGTCTGTGTTGTATGCGCGAGTTGCGCTTATACTTTATATTTCTGTCTATTGTTCCTTTTACACACTGTTCTTTTTTACATTTCTCGCCTCTTGTTTTCTGACGATGTCATTGCCGGACGGCGCGACCCGTCCCAGCGGCCCGGCTCTGGCGAGGCGGGCTGGCTCGTCCGCCGGGCGAGGCGAGCTGGTTCGTCCGCCGGGCGAGGCGAGCTGGTTCGTCTGCCGAGCGAGGCGAGCTGACTCGCCCCTCGGCCGCATGCTTAACTCTCTGTGGACTCTCGCTCAGGCCTTTACGTTTACTCGACCACCTTTTCCGGGGCTTGAGGGTGGGGCTATGCTAGACCCTTTCCTTCTTTTCTGGCTAACTCTTGCGATTCCGTCCTGCTGCGCACGCTTTTCGGGTGGTTTCCGGCCTTGCTGGCTAGGTGGGAGTCTGACAATGCAATTTGCTCTAGGTCGCAGGCCATTGCTTTCTGGATCATTCCGTCGAGTGACTTCCGGCCCTGCCAGCTAGGTGGGAGCCTGGCAGCGGGATCTTCTCGGGGTCCAGATTCATTCCATCGAGTGACTTCCGGCCCTGCCAGCTAGGTGGGAGCCTGGCAGCGGGATCTTCTCGAGGCTAGGGATGACACCGAGTGACTTCCGGCCCTGCCAGCTGGGTGGGAGCCTGGCAGCGGGATCTTCTCGGGGTCCAAGTTCATTCCATCGAGATGACTTCCGGCCCTGCCAGCTAGGTGAGAGCCTGGCAGCGGGATCTTCTCGAGGCTAGGGATGACACCGAGTGACTTCCGGCCCTGCCAGCTAGGTGGGAGCCTGGCAGTGGGATCTTCTCGGGGTCCAAATTCATTCCATCGAGTGACTTCCGGCCCTGCCAGCTAGGTGGGAGCCTGGCAGCGGGATCTTCTCGAGGCTAGGGATGACACCGAGTGACTTCCGGCCCTGCCAGCTAGGTGGGAGCCTGGCAGCGGGATCTTCTCGGGGTCCAAGTTCATTCCATCGAGTGACTTCCGGCCCTGCCAGCTAGGTGGGAGCCTGGCAGCGGGATCTTCTCGAGGCTAGGGATGACACCGAGTGACTTCCGGCCCTGCCAGCTAGGTGGGAGCCTGGCAGCGGGATCTTCTCGGGGTCCAAGTTCATTCCATCGAGTGACTTCCGGCCCTGCCAGCTAGGTGGGAGCCTGGCAGCGGGATCTTCTCGAGGCTAGGGATGACACCGAGTGACTTCCGGCCCTGCCAGCTAGGTGGGAGCCTGGCAGCGGGATCTTCTCGGGGTCCAAATTCATTCCATCGAGTGACTTCCGGCCCTGCCAGCTAGGTGGGAGCCTGGCAGCGGGATCTTCTCGAGGCTAGGGATGACACCGAGTGACTTCCGGCCCTGCCAGCTAGGTGGGAGCCTGGCAGCGGGATCTTCTCGGGGTCCAAATTCATTCCAGCTCTCTGAGCAAGCCTAGACCTGACATTCCTGGGGGGAGGAGAAGAAAAGCTTCATTATGAGAAATCGGGTTGTTTACAGGAAATTAGGGAAAAAATCTCTTCAAGTCGTCTCCACTCCAGGTGAGACTCAGGGCCTCGCCCTCTACATTTTGGAGCCGATAGCCCCCCGACTTCAAAGCTTCCTTCACAATGAATGGCCCCTCCCAGCTGGGGTTGAGTTTCCCTACAGGCGCTGACCGCCCTGCCGCGTCCACCTTTTTCAGTACCAGGTCCCCTTCCGTGAACTGCTTGACCCTGACATGCTTGTCAAAGTATTTCGCCATCCTCCTTTTGACCTCCTCCTGTCGGACGGCCGAAAGATCCCTCAACTCTTCTACCATGTCGAGGGAAAGTCTCAGCTCTTCCCCATTCTCGGCTTGCCATTCCTCTCGGCCTTCCCTGGCCGTTCCGACCCGCGGCGTTTGAACTTCAAATTCTATGGGGAGCACCGCCTCGCACCCATGGGAGAGCTTGAAGGGGGTCTCCCCCGTGGCCGTGTTGGGAGTGGTTCTAAGGGCCCAAAGGACGGCGGGGAGCTGCTCCACCCAACTCCCCCTCAAGTTTTCCACCTTCTTTTTGAGGAGATTGACGATGATTTTGTTCGCCGCCTCCACCTGCCCGTTGCTCCTGGGGTGGTGGACCGAGGCGAATCTGAGGTCGATCCCAAGCTGCTCGCAAAAACTGGTGAACTCGGCGCTGGCGAACTGAGGCCCGTTGTCTGTGACGATGGCCTGGGGAAGCCCATGGCGACAGACGATCTCCCCCCAGACGAAGTTCCTGATTACCTGGGAGGTCACCTTTGCCAACGCCTTCACCTCCATCCACTTTGAGAAGTAGTCGATCATCACCAGGAGGAACCTTCTCTGGCCGCTAGCCTGGGGGAACGGCCCAACCAAATCCATCCCCCAGATTGCAAAGGGCCAGGGGGCCGTGATGCTCTTGAGTTGCTGGGCCGGCTGTAGCTGGAGGGGGGCAAATAGCTGGCACTTATGACATCTTCTTGCGAACTCCGCGGCGTCCCGGCCCAGGGTGGGCCAGAAATACCCCTGCCGGACTATCCTCCCCTCCAAGGTCCGACTCCCGGAATGACTCCCGCACTCCCCTGAGTGGACTTCTTCCAAGATCCTCTGTGCCTCGCCCTCGGATACGCAGCGAGCCAGCATCCCGGAAAGGGTCTTTCTGTATAGTTGCCCGTCTTTGAGGAGGTAGTAGGCGGACTTGTGCCTCAGCTTCTTCTTATCTACTCCCTCCGGATACTCTCCCGTGGAGAGGAAAACTACTACTGGGTCCATCCACGAGGGCTGCTGATCGATCTCCATGAGCTCCCCCTCTTCGATGGAGGGGCGGAACAGGTCGGTGATGGTGCCCCCCATCCGGGGGCCATGCTTCGCCAGTTGGTCGGCCTGTTCATTCTTTCCCCTTGGCACGTGTTGGATGGAGAAGGTCTGGAAGGTCCCTATGACCCCCTTCACTTTGGCCAAGTATAACTTCAAAACGGGCTCCCTTGCTTCGAACTCCCCGTTGATCTGGGAAGCAACCACCATGGAGTCGGTCAGGACTTCCACGTCCAGCACCCCCAACTCTCTGGCCAGGCGTAGTCCCGCTATCACTGCTTCGTACTCGGCCTGGTTGTTAGTAATGGGGAAATGTACCACCACCGTCTGCTCAATCTGAGTCCCTTGGGGGCTCTCCAGGACCACTCCTATCCCGAGTGAATGCCTTCCTGAGGCTCCATCCACCCTCACCTTCCAAGGAGCCGGGCAAGTGAGCTCCTCCTCTGCTACTTCTACCACGTAGTCGGCCAGGAAGTCGGCCATCGCCTGAGCTTTGATCGAGAGCCGTGGCACGAAGGAGACATCGAACTCACTTAGCTCCACCGACCACTTGGCCAGCCGGCCCGAGTGCTCCACCCCCTCGAAGATATTGCGGAGAGGATGGTCTGTCACCACTCGGATCGAGTGCGCCTGGAAGTAAGGCCGTAGCCTCCGGGCCGAGATGATTAATGCGAACGCGAGCTTCTCCAGGATCGGATACCGGAGTTCGGCCTTCCTCAGGACCCGGCTGACATAATAGACAGGGAGCTGCCTCTTCCCCTCTTCTCGAACCAAGACGGAGCTCAGGGCCTCTGCCCCGACCCCGAGATATAGGAACAAGTCTTCACCCTCCTTCGGCCCCTGGAGCAGCGGGGCCTGTGTTAGCTGCGCCTTGAGGGCCTGGAACGCCTCCTCGCATTCCTTAGTCCATTCGAACCTCTGGCCCCCCCTCAGCGTTTTGAAGAAGGGGGAGCACTTCTCCCCTGCCCGAGAGAGGAAGCGGCTCAGTCCTGCTAGCTTCCCTGTCAACCGTTGGACTTCCTTTGCATTCCGCGGGGACCCCAGCTCCAAGATAGCCTTGACCTTGTCGGGATTCGGCTCGACCCCCGCGGGGGTGAGGAGATGCCCCAAGAACTTCCCCCGGCTAGCCCCGAAAACACACTTAAGGGGGTTCAGCCGCATCTTGTATCGGCGCAGGGTGGTGAACGTCTCCTCCAGGTCCCGGAGGTGGGAGTCCACGTCTCGGCTCTTGATCATGAGGTCGTCCACGTAGACCTCCAAGTTTCTCCCCCTTTGCTCCTTGAAGACCCTGTCCATCATTTTTTGATAGGTGGCACCAGCGTTCTTCAACCCGAACGGCATCATCTTGTAGCAATAGCAGCCGTCCCCTGTGATGAATGAGACATCCTTTATGTCCGGGGGGTGCATCCTGATCTGATGGTAACCTGAAAATGCATCTAAAAAACTCATTACAGAAAAACCGACGGCTGAGTCAACCAGCGCGTCGATCCGAGGCAAGGGGTAACAATCCTTAGGACAAGCTTTATTAAGAAGGGAAAAATCGATACACAGGCGCCAGCGGCCGTCTCCCTTTTTGACCATCACAACGTTCGAGACCCAGCCGGGGTATTGAATTTCGGACACGAAGCCCGCTTTGAGAAGTTTTGCCACCTCCTCCCTGATGGGCTCCGCTAGCTTGTCCGCCGTGGATCTCTTCTTCTGCTGGACGGGGCGTGTTCCCGGGTCCAGGTTGAGGCGGTGGCAAGCCACATCCGCGTCAACCCCCGGCATCTCCGCGGCGCTCCAGGCGAAGATGTCCACGTTCTTCTGGATGCACTCCAGCATCCTGCCCTGGTCCTCCGGGGTCAGCCCCCCGCTGACGCGGATCTTCTCCACCCTGCCTCCGCGGGTGAGCACCTCCAGCTCCACCACCTCCTCTGCGGCCTCCAGTCTGGACTGCTCCCCCCATCCCTCGGCATCCCCTTCCTCCTGAGCGGGGACCTCTACCTCCATCTCCTCTGCCACGACCCTTACTTCGACCACCTCCTCCAAACTCCCTCCTTCCGCCTTCCCTGCGCAGCCCTTCACCTCCAGCTCCACCTCTCCGGCTCCCTGCTCGTTTGCCTCCATCCTCCGCCCCATCTCCTCGGCCCCTTCCTGCCAAGAGATGGTGTTTACCGCGGTGACGTAGCATTCCTGCGCCACCTTAGGGTCTCCCCTAACCCTGACCTGCGCCCCCTCAGCGTTGAACTTTAAGCACTGATGGAAAGATGAGGGGACGCAGCGGAAGGCGCTGATCAGGGGCCTCCCGAAGATTGCGCTGTAGCTGCTGGGGGCGTCCACAATGACGAACTTGCAGTTTCGGGACTGCCCCCCCAGGGTTACGTGGAGGCCGACTCCTCCCTCTACCTCCTTCCTCTCTCCCGAGAACCCGAACAAGGGCCCGTCCGAGGCCAGCACCCTCTTAGCTTCCACCTGCATCGCGTCAAACGCCTTCTTGAAGACGACGTTCACGGAACTCCCATTGTCCACTAGGATCCGAGAGACAGTGAAGTTCTCGATGGCGGCCTTGATGACCAGCGCATCACAGAACGGATCCTCGTGGTCCGGCATGTCGCTTCTGGAGAAAGTGATCCTCTCCTCCGGCGGCGGGGTTTGGGACGTAGAGGCGACGCTCCGCCGATACATGGTGTGGAGACTTGCCTTGCGGGAAGCCTCGACCCCCACTCCCCCGTGGATCACTCCGATCATTCCTCGGGTCCCCACATCCACCCGGTCTTCACAGCGATCCTCCTCCGTCCGAGGCAGGACCTCCTCGATCCTTACTTCCTGCCGCACCTCCTCCTGCTGCTGCTGCCGCCCCCTGTTCTCTCTCATCTCCAAGAATTCGGGGCACGTGGCCGTTGCGTGCCCCTCTTCCTGATGGAAGTCGCAGTAGGGCAGTTCCACCCTGAACTCCCTTCTCCTCCTCCTCATGACCCCTCTCCTTGCTCCCAGAGCTATGGCCATGGCCTCCTCCTGATCGGGGAGCCGCGGCCTCTGACCCTGCCTCCAGCCTGGGGGGTGGAACTGGTCCTGCCTCCCCTGATAGTGGCCTCTCCCGTAGTATCCCCTCTGTGGTCCCTGCCCCTGCCACTCTGGTCTCCAGCCCAGCCTACGGTCGGGCTCCTGACGCCCCCATCCCGGTTGCTGTCCTTGGAGCTGCCTCTGCTCCCTCTGCCTGGGCTCCTCCCTCCTCTCTTCCTGTCTTCTTCCTCCCCTCGACTCCTTCTCCTCCTCAGTCGCCCACCTGACCAACTTCCTCGCAAATTCTGGGTTCGAAGCCTCTCCGTCGACCTCTCTCGCCGCCCTCTCCATCAGCTCCTCGTAGGAGAGAGGGGGAATCCTCTTCAGCTCCATGCGGAAGAAACCCTGCTGCAGGCCCAGGGTGAAGGCCATCATCAGACTGTGGCCCGGCATCTCCTGGACTTGGGTAACCTCCTCCTGGAACCGATCGACGTAGCTCCCCAACGTCTCGTTCACCCCCTGCTTTATGTGGAACAGGGACTCAGACTCCTTCTTCCTCTTCTTTGCGGTAGTGAACCTCAACATGAACCCTCGGCGTAGGTCCTCGAAGCAATAGATGGAACTGGCCGGCAGCTGGTGGAACCACTCCCTCGCCTTATCCCGGAGGGTGATGGCGAAGAGACGGCACTTGAATCCGTCCGACATCTGACGGATGGAGACCACGTCTTCGAACCACTGGACGTGTTGAACCGGGTCTCCCTTCCCGGTGTAGTAGGTCATCTCGGGCTCTCTGAACCCGTCTGGTACTGGAGCTGAGGAGACCAGCTCGCTAAAAGGGCTGCCTCCCCCCACCTGGCGGGCCGGCGAGTCACGCGGACCCAGCTCGCCGACTCGGCCTCGGCCTGCCGAGCCGGGGAAGAGCTCGCGCCCCGAGAGCTCGCTCCCCCGACCTTCCTCAGCCACTTCCTTCCCGGCTCGCCTGCCAGGAGCGTCCTCGCCCAGAGAGGGGGCGGCCGCGATCTGGGCTGCCGGAGTCGAACACTCGGCCCGCACGCCGAGTGCGATCTTGACGAGATCCAGCACCTCGTTCCTGAAGTCTTCAAACATCCCCACTGTCGCGAGAGGTGGGTTGGGCGGCGAGTTCTGCCTGTCAGATCCTTGACCTCCCGTCATTGAGCTCGCCGAAGCTTTTCTGCACTGACCACTCTCCACGCTCACCGCACCAAGATGTTGAAACCGGAAACCGGCCTCTTGTGGAGTTCGACCCTTGGGGAAGGGGTGGTCTCGTGCCTACTTCGCACCTGCAAGAAAAACAACGAGAGAGACAAGAAAAGACAGACCCAAGGGCTCGGCAGGGAGGTCCCACCACAAACCCGGAAGATCTCTGAGCGCTTCCCCTCCTTAGCCAAGAGCCGAGCTAAGGTACTCTCAGAGAACACTTGAAAATGAGAGCAAGGAGGCACTGAAAGCGTGTCCTCTGAGGTACCCCTTGGGTCTTATTTATAGATTTTCAGAATCTGAACTGCCAATAACCAAAAGGACTGACCTGGAAGTACCAAAAGACCCCTGGATGGGTCTGCCAACAGCCAAACTCCGCTGTTCTGAACAGCTATGCGCAGTCCAACCTGGTCTGCCAACAGCGAGGCTCCGCTGTTCTGAGTAGCTATTCGCACCCCCGGGCGGTCAGCTCGCCTTCAGTTCTCCCGCAGGAGGCGGGCGCGACCCGGCTCTGGGGCTCGTCTACCCTCACTGGGCGAGTGCGAGCCGATATGGGCGAGCCGCCTGCCTTTTGCCGGGCGGATCGGCGGTCAGGTCGCGCTCGGGGTCCGGCTCGCTTGCGGCGGGTCGCCAATCGCGGGTCCGGCTCGCTTGCGGCGGGTCGCCAGTCGCGGGTCCGGCTCGCTTGCGGCGGGTCGCCAATCGCGGGTCCGGCCCACTTGCTGCGGGTTGCCAGCTCGCTCGCCTGGGATGGGCAGGAGCGGGCCGGCCCTTCAGTCGTTCAGCCCGTCCTGCCGCTTGGGTGCGAGTCGCGGGGGCAGGCCTGTTCAACCTCCCTGGTGGGACCCGCTCGCCGGACACAGGGTTGTACAGCGCCGGATGGTGGTCAGAGTGAGGAGTGCATACTAAAGGTGATCCTGCTAAGAAGAGTTGTATACCAAAACGTCATAAAAAACAAGAACGTGTCGACGAAGTACCGCCCAAAAAATGTCATTCATCGTCGCCCGGAATGTGGTCGGTGCATTGGTCAGGACGAAAGGCATGACCAAGAACTCGTAGTGACCGTCATGCGTCCGGAAGACGGTCTTGGGAATGTCCTCGGGTCGTACCCGGATCTGGTGATAGCCCGCTCCGAGGTCCAGCTTGGTGAAGAATATGGCGTCGTGGAGCTCGTCCAGAAGTTCCTGAATAACTGGGATTGGGTACCTGTCCAGAATGGTGACTTTGTTGATCTCTCAGTAGTCCTCGTAGAAACGCCAGCTACCGTCCTTCTTCCAGACCAAGAAGACCGGGCTCGAGAAGGGGCTCGCACTGGGGCGGATAAGGCCCCCCATCAACATTACATGGACTAGCCGCTCAATTTTATCCTTCTATACGTGGTCGTAGCGGTAAGGGCGAACTGACATCGCTGCCGTCCCGGGCTGGAGGGGAATGACGTGATCTGTCAGGAGAGTAGGCGGAAAGCCGGTCAGGGCCTCAAATATCGTCGAACTCGTTGAGTAATGCATGAAGGTTGGCCGGGTGTGAAAGAGACGGTGGTGTCGGAGTAGAGAGAGGCTAGAGCCCTGCCGAAAAGTCGACGTCGGTGGTCCGCTGAATCGCTCGGGCCGAAACCGGGGAGCGCAGCAGAGCGGAGTCACCCATCAGGCGGTACGTCTGGCCCTCATGTAGGAAATGCATAGTCATATTCTCCTAGTTGACCCGCACTACGCCTAGCGTGAGGAGCCAAGCCACGCCCAGAATGACGTCAATACCGCCGAGCCCGAAGGCGTAGAAGTCCGCAATCACCGAGCAGGATCCCATCGTCAGGGAGAGAGCGGTGCGACGCCCATGGGTCGGCCGGCGGCGCCCATGGGGTCGGCCGGCAGCGCCCATCACCCAGACAAACTGTAAAGTCACGAGAGGGGACCACGGGAAGGTGCAGCTGGTGCGCCAGCTGGGCTGAGAGGAAGTTGTAGCTTGCACCACTGTCCACCATAACCACAATGGAACGATCACACAACGTGTTGGCCAACTTCATGGTCTGCGGGCTCGAAATGCCACCCACCGAGAAACATGGTACCTCTAATCGGTGAAACGTAGGGGGGGGGGTGGTGTCCACCGCGCCATCCCCCTCAGATATCTCTAGGGCCTCGAAGTCCTCCAAGGTGACCTCCGGTTCGAAGTCACCGATGATAGCGTGGAACTCCTTTTTGGAGCACACACGCGTAGGAGAGGAGGGCTGACGATACCGAAACAGAGGCCCTTGCTGCGGCATTCATTGAAGGTACTGTTGGAGATGCGCTGAGGAACCACTGGTCGACTGAGTCGATCTAGCCGTTGCAGGGTTGTCGAAGGAGGGGGCCGCCAGGGCGGCCGAGGTGGGTGGTGACTGGCTTTAGGCGCAGGAGCCCTGTGGGCGAGGTCGGCCTCCACCAGACGCACCATGTCAAGGGCGTCCGAGACTGTGCGGGGGTGATGCGTGCGAATCCGGGAGCAGATATTGGGCAGGAGCCCCTGCATGAAGAAGCCCATGTAATGGTCGGGTGGCAAGCCGGGAACATAAGTGACCAAGGCGACAAACTCGTCAATGTAGTCGTCCAGGTCGGCTGTCTGGCGGACGGCGCATAGTCGCTCGATAGTAGAAGAGACAGAGTAGTGGGTGTCGTACCGCCGAATCATCTCCTGTTTGAGCTCGGGCCAGGAGAGGTTCGGGTTGGATTGACGGAGCCACCGAGCCCAATGGAGGTCCGAGACGTCCAGGCCAACCACAACCGTAGACATCTTGTCGTGCTCCGGGGTGTAATTGAGGTCGAAATATTGCTCCGCCTAGACAATCCACTCCATCGGGTCTACGCTGGCAAACAAAAGAATATCAAGGGAGAGAGCGGGCCAGCCCTGAATGGCCGAAGGCGGTTGTCCGAAGGAAACGACCGACGACCGAGTGCCGAGGAGAGAGTCGTTATCCGCAGGCGAGTTGGAGCCGGACGCGGCGGGCACAACGGCGGTGGACGTCTGGAGGGAGTCAGGGAGTCAATCTTATAGTGGAGGGCGAGGAGAGAGGCATGCATGAAGGCGGCGAGTTGCTCTTGAGCGTCAACGCGACGAGTAAGAGCTTCAGCGGCGGTATCCAGAGTGGAGTCGCCGGAGGAGTGAGTGGTGGGAGCCATGGGTTGGAGACGTTGGACGGAGGCCGAAGGAGGCAGAGCTGGAGCGGAATGGCGGAACAAGAGATCGTTGTGGCCATTTGAACGAGCGACAGGTCCGACCGACGTAGAAAGGCACGAATCGGCGCAGACTCCCCGATTGGAAGTGGAGGATCCGACCGAGCAGTCTCATAGGGGCGGAAGCGTCGGCCCACGCAAAGCAGCCTGCAGCAGGCAGTCGGCGAACATCGCAGTGCAGTATCTGTTGCGGCGTAGGATCGCTCGAGCAGGCCGATCAAAAACCTTAAAAGCGGAACTGGCGGAGTTGGCGTCACGGGTTAATCTGGGCATGCAAAAACAGGCCGATTCTATCGCAGGAACTTAGTGGCGGACAATCACGAGCACCGACGGCGAGTGTGCGGGCGGTGAGGCCTATGAAGCACCGACACTTCAATATGCCTAGCGTGTCGGCGTCGGACTCTCCGATACTCGTCCGACTCTCCGACACGCATGTCAGAACTCCGAAATGTTGACTAACGCGGGACTCGTGTGTCCCGCTCAATCGGACACGCGTGTCCCTAAGTTAGCTACTCTGATATGAACTAGCAAGAGAAAAAGAGGAGAGATGGAGATTCTAGAGAGAAAGAGAGAACTAGGGTTAGGGTTGAGGGAAAGAGAAGAGAAAAACCTGAGAGATCTTCAATAATCCTTCCCAAAGCAGCCCCGGGTTATAAATACCCGGGGAAAGGAGGGGGCCGGCTGCCCCCCCCCCCAAGTGGGGCTGAACCGGAGTGGTTCAGCCCCCTTCTGGCCGATTTAATGAATGGGGGCTGAACCGGATGGTTCAGCCCCGTTGTCTTGCGCGCGCTCCTTGACCCGCCGCGAGTATTTATGCCCCGAGAACCCAAGCGGATGTGGGGGCATAACATTCCCCTCCCCATCAAGCACCAGCTTGTCCTCAAGGTGGAAGTCCGGAAACCGCTCGCGGAAGTCCAACAAGTCAACCCAGGAGTTATGCACTGTGTCCATCTGCTTCCATTTGACGAGCACTGCCGGCCGATATTCCGTGCCGGACTTCTTCCATTTGGTGAGCAAAATGGTCTCCGGTGATGGACGCAACTCACCCATGCTGGTCGCCTCGGGAAGTGAAGGGCTGGCCTGAACGGAAGCCCCAAGCTTCTTCTTCAAAACAGATACATGGAATGTCGGGTGGATGCGAGACCCCGCGGGGAGATCCAAGGTGTAGGCCACGGGGCCCACGCGACGAAGAATGCGGAATGGCCCGTAGTAACGCGGGGCTAGTTTCTGATTCGTCCGCCGAGAGACTGACAGCTGGCGGTAAGGTTGGAGCTTGAGGAAAACTTCATCGCCCACGGCAAACTCGCGCTCTGTCCGGTGCTTGTCGGCCTGTGCTTTCATGCGGTCCTGCGCGACCCGCAGGTTGTCCCGGAGCAAAGCTAAAGTGCGATCTCTGTCCTGAAGTGTCCGTTCTACAGCTGGAAGAGCGGTGCTGGAGGGTTCATACGAACTCAAAGTAGGAGGAGGGCGGCCGTAGACCACCTCGAAGGGGGTGAGCTTGCTGGCTGTGTGGAAGGACGTATTGTAACAGTACTCCGCCCAATGCAACCAACGCGTCCACGTGCGCGGCTCGTCCATCACAAAACACCGTAAATAGGTCTCCACCCCCCTGTTGAGGACCTCAGTCTGTCCGTCCGTCTGGGGATGGTGGGCGGTGCTCATGCGCAGTGTCGTGCCCTGGAGTCGAAAAAGCTCCCGCCAAAAACTGCTGATAAAGACCGGGTCCCTGTCGGAAATGATGGAGCGTGGGAGACCATGGAGGCGCACAATCTCTCGCGCAAATAACTCTGCGACTGTCTCCCCCGTGTACGGATGGCTCAACGGAAGGAAATGACCATACTTGGAAAGCTTGTCGACCACCACCAGTATGACGGATTTGCCTTGGGACTTGGGCAATCCGTCAATGAAATCCATGGAAACGGTGTCCCAGACCTGGTTCGGAATCTCGAGCGGTGTAAGAAGCCCCGCCGGTGATGTAGTCTCATACTTCTGCCGCTGACAAATGTCACACTCCCGCACAAATTGTTGGACATCTCGTCGCATCCCCTTCCAGAATACATTTGCTCGGAGCCGCTGAAGCGTTCGTAGAATCCCTGCATGGCCTCCTGTGGGTGAGGCGTGAAACTCCTGCATCATCGCCGTCCGCCACGGCGACGCGGAAGGGATGACCACTCTGCCTTGAAAGTACAGCCGCTGACCCAGAAGATGGTAACCCGGCTCTGTAGCTTGACCCTGCTGTAGTGTCTCGATAATGGTGCGTAACTCGGGGTCCTGGAGTACCGCTGCCTGCATCTCGTCCAATGTGGTAACCACTGGTCCCGATACGTGAGAGAGAGAGCTCTCAGGGAGGCGGGAGAGAGCATCGGCGACCACATTTTCTCTGCCCTGCTTGTACACGATCTCGTAATCGTACCCCATCAGCTTGGTCAACCACTTCTGCTGCAGTGGAGACGCCAAGCGCTGCTCGAGGAAGTGCTTCAAACTCTGGTGATCCGTACGGACCTGGAAGTGCTGGCCCAAGAGATAGGGTCGCCACATCTCGACTGCATGTATAATAGCCAACATCTCCTTCTCGTACGTGGAAAGCCCCAACGTCCGTGGGGCCAAAGCCTTGCTGAAATAAGCGAGCGGGCGGCCCTCCTGCATCAAGACTGCTCCAAGGCCGACGCCGGAGGCGTCAGTCTCCACCACAAAGTCCTTGCTAAAATCCGGTAGCGCCAACACCGGTGTAGTGGTCATGGCCTGCTTTAAGGCCCGGAAGGCCTCGTCCGCCTCAATACTCCACTGGAACGCATCCTTCTGCAGCAACTGTGTCAGAGGTCGAGCAATCTTGCCGTAGTCTTTGACAAAACGGCGGTAGTACCCCGTTAGCCCGAGGAAGCCACACAAGGCTCGAACCGTCGTGGGCTGGGGCCACGACACCATACTCTCAATCTTTTGTGGGTCTGCCTGGACCCCCCGGGCGGACACGAGGTGCCCCAGGTACTCGACCTGACTCTGGCCGAAGGAGCACTTGGACTTTTTGGCGAATAACTGGTTCTCCCGCAGTATAGTAAGGACATGTCGCACGTGCTCCAAGTGGTCGTCCCAAGTCCTGCTATAAATTAGTATATCATCAAAAAATACCAGGACATACCGGCGAAGAAGTGGGCGAAAGATCTCGTTCATAACAACCTGGAAGGTGGAGGGAGCGTTGGCCAACCCAAACGGCATCACCAAGAACTCGTAGTGACCGTCGTGGGTCCGGAACGCCGTCTTGTGGACATCCTCCTCCTTCATCCGAATTTGATGATAACCGGACAGGAGATCCAGTTTGGTGAACAAACTCGCTCCATGCAGCTCATCCAGCAACTCCTCAATCATAGGAATGAGAAACTTGTCCTTGATGGTGGAGCTATTCAGCCCCCGGTAATCGACGCAGAAGCGCCAGGAGACGTCCTTCTTCTTGACCAAGATGATCGGAGAAGAGAACGCACTGGTGCTGGGCCGAATAATGCCCGTCACTAGCATCTCCCGGACGCTACGTTCGATCTCTGCCTTCTGCACGTACGGGTAGCGGTAGGGACGTATATTGGTAGGGTCCGTCCCTGTCTTTAACTGTATCTGATGATCCCGGAAGCGTGAGGGAGGCAGAGTGTGCGGCTCCTGAAAGACGTCCTCATACTGGGCTAAAAGAAACTGTATCGGGTCTGGTGCCCTCTGCGTGTCGGCCCCCTCCGCCGCCATCCCGAGTATCACGGCCATCATACTACCCTGCTCCTCCAACCTCTGCAGGCTCCGTAGGGAGATCTCCTTGAGAGGGGAGGATCGGATGCCCTGCAAACAGTAGTCCGTCCCCTGCTGTGTGAACTCCAGTGTCATGCGGTCCCAGTCCGTAGTTACCCGCCTCAGTTGGCGGAGCCACTGTACCCCCAGCACCATATCAGACCCTTTAATCGGAAGGAGGTAGACGTCGGTGCGGCACACATAACCTGTAAGTTGTATCTCCATGCCCTTCAGTGCCCCTTCGCACCGCAGTTTGCTGCCATCCGCGACCATCACCTGAAACGCCGCGTTCCTGTCAACTGGGTGTCCTGTCCTCAGTGCCACCTCAGGGTTGATGAAATTGTGGGTACTCCCACTATCAATGAGAATGGTGACCCGTTCCTTGCCAATCCTGCCCTTGATCCGCATGGTGGTGGGTGCCACACACCCCTCCATAGCCTGAATCGAAACACCAAACTCAGCCAGATCCAACTCCTCCTCTGCCTCGAGGCTCGGGTGGTCCTCCTCCTCGTCCTCCTCCCGCAGCATGAAGACCTGCACCTTCTGGCATCGATGCCCCGGTGCGTATTTCTCATCGCAGTTGAAGCACAATCCTTTCTCCTTCCTGGCCTGCAGCTCAGGCCACGTAAGTCGTGTCACCGTCGGCCGCGCTGCCGGTGCCTGTTCCCGTTGGCCCGTTGCAGGGGCGGGTGGAGCCCTTGGTGGGGCTCGAGTTCTTTGGCGGTTGAAGCGCTCCTCCTGGATGCGGGCCAGACTGATAGCATGGCTTAAACTGCGGGGCATATACGCGTGGACCTCATCCCTCAAATGGTCCCGCAGTCCGGATATGAAACAACTGAGGAGCGTTTTCTCCTCCCAATTAACCCGGTTTGCGAGCTTCTCGAAATCCGCTCGGTACTCCATTACTGTGCCCTTCTGACGGAGTTTCTGTAGCGTAGCCTCCACATCCTCGTACTCCAACGGTCCGAAACGAGCCACAAACCCTTCCACAAAATTCGCCCATGTTGCGTACCCGTAGGCCCGTATGAACCACTGAGCCCACTGATATGCATCTTCCTCCAGATGGAAAGAAGCCAGCTGCACCCACTGATCATTCGGTATCTCCTGGTAAGTGAAAAATAACTCCGCCTTTTGCACCCATTCCAAGGCATCCCCGCCGCGGAATTTCGGAAAATTCATGCGAGTTCTCTTCGGAGGCATGTAGGGCCGTTGTTGCATATCTCCATGCCTCCCGTTGTACTCCAGTCCATGTTGTGGTCGGCCGAATGGGTCGTGGAAATTAGCTCCCCCTTGGCCGCCGCCCCATTGTTGTCCCCCACCGTGAAATCCCTGACGGCGTGGCTGCTCGGCCCATGTCTCGCCGTTTCCAAACCTCATTGGACCTCCCATGTGCTGCGGCGTCGGTAGAAGGCCCGTTCTCCCTCCGAAATTGGCGTCAACAGCCCCCGGTGGTCGCAAGGGAGCCGCTGGTGCCTCCCGGTTCCTCCAAAGGTCGGCCCCGACCCCTTCCTGGGCAGCGGACGGGCCGCCTGCCCCGTTTCCGGCCGGAACGCCCGAGATCGGCGTTGGCTGGCCGATCCAGGTCGCAGGCGGGCGTGCGGCGTAGGCGCCCCCTGGCCGGCTTCCGCCGGTCCCGTCGGCCACGGTCGACCAGCCGTGGTGCGCGTGCGGTGCTCCCATCCAGGCGGGGGCCGATCCGGTGCCCGCTGGTTCCGTGCGGCCTGGATCGGTCCCGATTCCGTCGGGACCGTAGTGTCCCGACCCCGTGCTTCCTCCGTTGCCCGTAAATCGGGCATTTTGTGGTGCTTCGGCTTCAGAATCGCTTCCTTGAACCGCCTTGCCCTTCAACGATTGCATCAACAGCGCCTTGATCTCATCCATGCGTTCCTCCATGTTTTTTGTGGACGTGTCCAAGCGGCCTTCCATGGCCGTCACCGAATCCGCCAACCCCACGTAGTTCTCCTCTAGGGTAGCCAATCGTGCGGTCTCCGCCTCCGAACGTGTCACCATGGTCGCTGGAAGGATGCTCTGATACCAAATGATATGAACTAGCAAGAGAAAAAGAGGAGAGATGGAGATTCTAGAGAGAAAGAGAGAACTAGGGTTAGGGTTGAGGGAAAGAGAAGAGAAAAACCTGAGAGTTCTTCAATAATCCTTCCCAAAGCAGCCCGGGTTATAAATACCCGGGGAAAGGAGGGGCCGGCTGCCCCCCCCCCCCCCCCCCCCCCCCCCCCCCACCCCTCCCCCCCCCCCCCCCCCCCAGTGGGGCTGAACCGGAGTGGTTCAGCCCCCTTCTGGCCGATTTAATGAATGGGGGCTGAACTGGATGGTTCAGCCCCGTTGTCTTGCGCGCGCTCCTTGACCCGCCGCGAGTATTTATGCCCCGAGAACCCAAGCGGATGTGGGGCCATAACATACTCATGGTGAGGCGGGAGACAATTTGTCTTGAAAATGCAATTTTTGCGAAAAATATTTTATAAGTTCATATACAAAAGTGAGAGCCCATTTGTTAATGATTGATGGAAAATGAATTGGAAAGTGTGTAAAAGTTTTAAGGAGTGATCTATTTGAGATGAAAAAACTAGAAGAAGAGGTGAATGTTAGAATAATGAGTCTTGCCATTAAAAAGTGTTTTTGCCTTTTTAGCATTTCAAGTAGTGATGATATTTTTTGAGAATCGACGAGTCG
The DNA here is from genome assembly GCA_039583875.1 of Platanthera guangdongensis. NCBI lineage: Eukaryota > Viridiplantae > Streptophyta > Magnoliopsida > Asparagales > Orchidaceae > Platanthera > Platanthera guangdongensis. The sequence goes on along the minus strand of CM077150.1, from coordinate 16,933,305 downwards.
GGTGTCGCGTGTCGGTTTCAGTGCAACATAAGGTGAGGCAGGTCAGACCAAATTGATACGAATTCGAGAGGAATCCGGCGAGAGGAGAGATGGCGGGGGATGAGGAAGAAGAGGAGGATTATGGTTTGAGAGAGAAACTTAGGCAGCAGCCATAATTTTGCATTACTCCAAGCATAAACCCAAAAAAGTACAACTCCACCTCTTATAAGCGCGATGATTCATAAATAAATGCGTACAACCAAAAGAAAATAACATAGTAGGAAATAAATAAAGACGTTAGGCTGACACCGCGTCTTCGGTCTCTCTGCCCGCGGACGAAGCCGTCGTCGTTTTCCTCCGCGTGTAGACCCGCCACAATGTCTCGTCATCATGCAAGTCCGTAACAGCTGCCATTCCCTAATTATCCTAATAAATCAAGTGATTGTTTTGGTCATTTTCTATTAAATTTTTCTAGCTCTTGTTGTTAAGTAATGCAGGGTAAGGTTTGCCTACATTTCATCCTTGTGATGGGAGCCTCCCCAGACCCTCGCTGCACGGGGATGGTTTGTGCACTGGGCTGCCCCCCTTTTTGTTGTTAAGTAATGAAATATTCCCAAGTATATAGCGTGTTGTATTGATTTGACGCTTTAAATCAATAATTCCTTTTATGGTTTGGTGTTTTAATGCAGGGTCCTAACTACTTCGAAATTGACCTGGATATACATCGGTTTAGCTACATCTCAAGAAAGGGGCTCGAAGCATTTAGGGAACGCCTTAAGTATGGAATTATTGATTTGGGCTTAACAATACAGGTAAGAATTATTAGTATTTATTTATTTTGAAATCTATTATAAAATGGTGTACTGTATTCCTTGATAAAGCAATAATAATAATAATAATAATAATAATCTATGCCAATTGGGATATAAACCTTCCCAATTGAGAGAATGAAGTGCCTTAAAATATGTGGAGATACTAGCAGCAGCAGTTTAAAGAAATTTGAGTTTTAGGCCAAGTAGGGAAAACAGCAGTACATCAAAAGATTAAGGGTCTGTTTGGCATGATGTTTTTTTTTGCTCCAGTGAACATAAAATGTGTTTGACGTGACATCGCTTATGATCGTTACCAAGACAAAAAAAATTAATTTTGTACATAAAAGTGGCAGGAGTCCTTAGGTGTGGTTGGACGTTCACGAAAGATGATTCATAACCACCGCATTTATGACTGCCGCTGTGCCAAACAGGCCCTAAGCAAGATATTGGCCATATTCTTTTATTGCCAGCTCTCATCATCTTTCTAGACATGTATCATCTTCAGCATGGTTTTAATTTTGATGGTTTTGGTTCGGTTTTATTTGAAACATTCCATGTTCAAAATAGAAGCATAAATCAAATCCCGCTACTGCTTGATGATACTGTCGAAACTCAAACTTTCCGACTGAAATCGAGTTTAAAAACCTCTACCGTTCCGCCCACCAACTAACCTGGGATTACTGCTGTCACTTAAAACCGAAAACCGTAAACCGAATCAAAACCGAACTGCAAAGAACTGAACCGAACCGTTCACAAATTATTTAGGGTTTGGTTTGAATTTTGGAACCGTAAATAACAATGATCCGGGTGCGTTTTCTTAATTTTATTATTCGAATCGGAATCAGAATCGGAACCGCAACATAAATTTTTCTAGCGGTTTCAAATTTTTCAGACCCGATCCGGACCGAACCGAAGCAGAATAGAACCACAATTCATTTATTATTATTATTATTTACAATATATATATATATATTTAATAATATTAATAATATATATTTATTATCTATACGACTATACCTATATCAGCCGTCCGATTGGAACGATGTCCGATTGCAGTCGTACTCAATGATGAACCCTGTCAAACCGTTAGTGGCCGATTTGATTTTGATTTTTGTTGAATCAGAACTGGAACCGTTGACATGACGGTTTGAAAAGATTATGGTAGAATCGGAACCAAAACAGATCAAACCTAATAAGGTTTTGATTCTAATTTAAGAACCACTACCTTAACGGTTCAGTTCACGGCCTTAGTAGAACCGGAAACGAACCGGAACCGTGACAGCTCTAACTGGGATATACACGAGTAAAGTCCGATCATCCTTAATTAAAAAATTAAGATCTAAACTCTCTCAGCTACAGAATGACAATCACCATAGAATAATTTACCAATCTCATTGCCAACATAAGATCTGGTCAACTAACACAAATTTACTTTTCCTGTAGGCCCAAAAGCAGGAGGAACTACCAGAACAGGTGCTCTGCTGCATGAGATTGTGCAAGATTGACTTTGTTAACCACGGTCAAATCCCCACCCTCGTCACGGATGGTTGACCCCCGCGAGCCGCCGGTTTCTCGTGCAAACCAAATCCATCATCCAGGTAAGGATGAGTTTTCATTCAGCCTATATGCTGCAGAGAGTTGATGATCCCTGAAACATTACTAGGAGAACTGATTGTGTTGAACAGTAAAAATTCGCTATGTGCATATACTGTTGAAGTGTGAATGATTAATACCAAATTAAACTGTATATTGATGAGGAGTTTTTTTTATTATTGGAACTTGATAAAGCATGTTCAAGTTTGTGCGCACACACACGAGCACTCTTGCATTGGGTTCTCCCATGCTCCAGCAACCACATTACTACCACCAGTTTGCATAATTACAGATTGCACCCTCGATCTTTCGAAATTACATTTACCTCTCCTCCAATTTCCCCAATTTACAAAAATCCCCTCTTCGTTAGAAATATGGATGAAAAATGATAAAGTCAGCCAAATTAGTTTATGATCTTTAAATTTTATTATTTTATAATGATTCTAGTTTCATTACAAAGGGTGAAATGTATGCACATTTTCCATGTAGAGTTATAAAAAAGAGTAAAATTAGAATATTATAAAATTATTTGTCATATTTTATTATTTTTCATAAAAAAATATCACATCTTTCAATGTAGAGTCATTGCAAAGGGTAAAATTGATATATCATGAAATAATTTGACTGATTTTATCATTTTTATTCATATTCCTAACGAAAGGAACATTTTTGTAAACTGCAAAAACTTGGAGAGGAGATAAATGTAATTTTGAAAGATAGAAGGGTGCAACATGTAATTATGTAAACTCATAGAGGAGGTTTTTGTGCGTGTAATTATGCTAGCTTCCAATGAAAGCTTGGAAAACAACTTACATGTTTGGAATGGTTTTGGAGGTAGAAGATATGGATACAAAACACTAGAGCTTGCTTATTTCTGTTGGATGTAATTGATGTTTTGAAATCAAAGTTGGAAAATTAATCAATATTGTATTGAAATAGGGGAATATTGCATGTGGGCCGTGGTGGAAAATATATAAGAGTTGGGTTCTGTTTGACGTGGTGGGGGCGACTGAAGAATTAGTATTGGGAAGCTGTAGTCAGAATTTGTGAAATTGTTTGGAAGATTAACATTTATTATGTTGTTTAACAACTTTACTTTATAAATATTATATAAATAAAAAATATTTATAAAAATTATATTATAAATCAACATTATTTTATATTAGAAATTGACATTACTATTAAATATATTTAAATATAATCCGAAACTTTCGATTTCTACAGTGCCAAGCGTCGGTTATTTTGGGATTTCCATTTTTGCCCCTCTCCCATCAAGCCGACGTTCGCAGTAAAAAGACAAAAAAAGGCTGTAATGCCATCGCCGCCGGCAGAGCCGGCGGCATCCTGACCGGACCCCACAGCGGCACTGCCGGGTCGCGGATGCCGGCGATACCCGGCGGGGTAGGCCAGAGGCGAAGCGGCCGACGGAGGCTGCCTCGCCGGACCCTGTAACAGACCCCACCGCCATTTTTATAAAAAAAATTTTGATTTCAGCCGGCCGCCGACGCCGGCGGAGGCGGCGGCTGCTTCGCCGGACCCCACCGTCGGGGTCGCCGGACCCAGAAGTCTTTATTAGTCACCCGTTTAATATGCATAGTGACTATACTCTCACAATGCCTAACAGGTGCCTCTAATGGTCTCATTTGTATGTGTCCAAACCATCTTAGTTGAGCTTCTCGCATCTTCTCTGCAATTTGTGTCACTCCTATCTTATCTATGATACATTCATTTCTAATTTTATCCAGTCTCATGTGTCCACAAACCCACCTAAACATTCTCATCTATGCAACTCCCATTTTTACTCATGTACACAACTCACTGGCTCACTGCCCAACCCTCAAAACCATAGAGCATCGCTGATCTAATTGCAGTACGACAAAACTTGCCTTTAAGTTTTAATGGTACTTTACGATCACATAAGATCCCTGACGCGCCTCTCCACTTCAAACAACCTGCTTGGATTTTATGTATCACATCTTTATCAACACCTCCATTATTTTGAACTATCAATACAAGATATTTAAAGCACTAACTGCTGGAAATATCTTGATCACTCAATATAATAACGAAGTCATCCGCCCTTCTTGCACTACTAAATTTAAGGTCCATATACTCCGTCTATGCCCTGCTCAACCTAAACCCCAACCTTTCTAAAGTGCCTCGCCAAGATTCAAGATTCGCGTTCACACCCTCGCACGTCTCATCGACCAAAACAATATCATCCGCAAAAAATAAACAACAAGATATTGCTTGTTTGATATGTCCAGTGTGCTCATCTAAGATTATGGTAAAGAGATAAGGGGTTAGAGTTGAACATTGATGGAAGCCAACAGTGATAAAGAATTCTTGTGTTAATCCTCCAGAAATCCTCACCATCGTCACTGAATTTACATACATATTTTTTATTATGCCAATGTATGATACTTATACCTTTCTTTTCTAAAACTCTCCATAAGGCTTTCCTTGACTACTCTAATTTTATTTTCGCTCCTATAATATCCCGAACTCAGAACTCCAGCACTCCGCCACCGCTATGCCAAACGAATGGGATCGGTCGGTCCCTAATCCGAACTCGGAATGTGATTCACCATCCTTTAGATCTGAAGTTGCAATCCATACTGTAAGGCCAGTTTCATGGCTTCAGCAGCTCCACACAATTCTAGTCCCAACCCAAGTCCACCATGCCACTTGTCACTTTCCAATTTGTCCAAATCAGCAAAAAGTGAGCAACATATCCATTATAGATTAGGCTATATATATCCATAGACCACAGCTTTCTTCTTTCTGAACTCACTGTTCCATCAGAAATTTCCAAGAAGAAATCAATGGATGCATCCACTTTCCTGGCCTCCAAAACCTTCAACAGAAGTTTAAATCTCACTCCAAACCCAACAGCAGAGCTTCAAAATGGCTCCATAGAATGGCTTCCTCCATAACAACAACAAGTGACTTCTTCAAACTCTTTATCACCATCTCCTTCTTCGCTTCAATTTTAACCACAGAGACATCATGTCAGCCTACAATCTTCGATCTCCGCCCCCCGAGGACGACCGGGAGCCGGATCTGCCATCCGATTGGCGATCCTTTCGGGCAAGTCTCGTCGCCGGAGAGCTCACCGTCGTTCTCCTGGGGTCACCCCCTGCGCGAGCCGGAGAAGGGCTGCCTCCTGATTGCCACCGAGAAGCTTGACGGCGTCCACATCTTTGAGCGCACAGTCGTTCTCCTGGTATCGCCCGCTTCCCCTTGTCCCGCCGGGGTGATCCTGAACCGGCCATCCCTCATGTCCATCAAGGAGATGAAGTCCACCTCCTTCAACATCTACGACATGTTCTCTGACCGGCCGCTGTTTTTCGAGGGGCCGCTGAAGGAGGGGCTGTTTCTGGTGAGCTCAAGGAGGGGTGGAGAGTGCGGGGTATTCAAGGAGGTTGTGGAGGGGCTGTACTACGGGAGAAAGGAGAGTGTGGGGTGTGGGGCGGCGATGGTGAAGAGGAATGTGGTGGAAGCGGCGGATTTCAAGTTCTTCGACGGATACTGTGGGTGGGAGACGGATCAGCTGAAGGAGGAGATTGAGGAAGGGTACTGGAATGTGGCTGCCTGTAGCTTGGGGGTGGTGGAGATGAGCAGTTCTGAGCTGTGGGAGGAAGCCAGTGGCCTGTTTGGGAAGAAGAAAAATCTGTGGTGAGATTTCTACCAACACATTGATATGATATGTCTGCATAATTCTAGGTTTTATATCAAACTGATTCCTATGATTTTATGAAGTAGCTGTAATTCAGTGTTGGAATTTACCAGTATGATATGTGGTTTCTCCAAAGTTATGTGGCTGGTAAAAAAGTTCAGAGTCAAAAAAAAAAGGAAATGAAAATGAAATTGAGAAGGGTGCAGATGTAAATGAAATTGTGATGGAGATTGCCGACCTATCTATGTTTCTTCTTGCAGGACACGGTGATCCGTTGTCCGTTCGGACGATCCGAGTCCATGAATGAGTCCGGATGATCATTCCGAGTCAATTTCATGTGCTTTTATTTTTCAAGATGTGTTTGACACTCGATCGGTGAGGACGCTATGAGCCGTCCGTTTGGATACCCTAGTTGTACTTGTTTATACATATATGCGTGCAAGCCATGATTCGGGGGTATCGACAGTTGTATGGAGGAACTCTTGAAACCGCCGGTCTTCTTCCTCCATTAGACTCCGTGGGGAGCCCTTGGTGGGACGTCTTGGGCATTTACCTTGCTCTTCTCTTCCCCAACTGCACACCCCAAGATCTTCACTCTCCCGATCTTGCTCCAAGCTGAAACTGCTCGACTCCATCACGCAAATCGCAAGCCGATGTTGTCTCTTCCCTCTCCAGGGCAAACTACAACATTCACATCATCTACCTTCACAAACAGCATCTCCCTCTACCCTCTTTAGGGTAAGCCGTAACCTTCGTCGTTTCCTCCTTCGCAAACCGCAACATCCACGAACTCCTCTATGCCTGTTGCAGCCCTTCTCATCCTCTCCCTGCATGTTTGTGAGAAATCACCTACATGCTTGTAAGAAATTGAATTATTTGCATAGGCACAGCCACAAACATAATCAAACAAGAATGCATAATCAAACAAGAATGCATAAACAATCGACAATCCACTGATTTTACGACAATCCACGCACGTAGTTTCATTAAATCAATAAAATGCAATACTTGAATTCTCGAGAAAAAATACATAATCTGTTAAAAGCATCACAGGTGGTATCAGACACCTCCAACAAGTTGAGTAAAAATACATACTATGGTTTGATTATGCAATCAAACACAACAAAGAAAACATTTATTGTCATCAAACAACCAACCACTGCCGCCACCGGAGAGGAAATTCAAACGGGGACACAGCCATGTAGCAGATACTAAGTCCATCGTCCTCCCACGCTTCATCAGCTCACACCTCCTTTACAACCCTCTCCTTCGTTGTTTGTGAACATACGACTCATGCACTTGTTGCCCGAGCCACACGGTTGCAACTTTGTAGCCACGCTGCCGCTGCAAACAGATATGCGGCCACCACGCGAATGTCGTACACACGCAAAGCTTCCTACAAACACCCTCATGATCAGTCGTCACCTGTGAGCAGTCCTGCTTTGCATCGTGCACTCGGAACCCTCCATTCGTACATGAAAGGTTCCACTCCGAGCTTAGCCTAGCTCACTCATAATCAAATTTCTCTTCATAGAAAGTTATTTAAAAAAACCAAAAAATTAGAAAATTGATACTTAATTTCTTAGAATGGAACGTTTGGGATATAAGCCCATCATACTTCCTAGTACCGGTGACAGCCTTTTATAGGGAATACCTCGAGAAGTGTAAGAAATAACAAAAAAATAAATTTAATTTGTATTAGAGCAATCATTATTTCTATGATTACTCATTTGCAAAATTCTTAATAAATTAGTCTGGAAAAAGATCGCAATATCATATTCGTTTAGAAGAGAAAGAGAAATTGCGTTTTCATTATGATTTGACAGAGCGACAATTACTAAAATATGTGCATATTTCTGGAAAAGTCAAAGGGTCAACAGGCCGGGTTTTACTACAACTACTTGAGATGCGTTTGGATAACAGAATTTTTCGATTAGGTATGGCTTCGACCATTCCTGGAGCCAGACAATTAGTTAACCATAGACATATTTTAGTTAATGGTCGTATAGTGGATATACCAATTATCGTTGCAACCCCGAGATATTTTTACTACGAAGGATAAAGAAAGATAAAAAGCTATGATTCAAAATTTTCTTGTTTCATCCCTCCACGGGGAGGTCCGCGGACCGTACACCCAACTCATCCCCGACACCACCACAAGGCGATAGGTTGTTGAGGTCGGGACTCGATCCCCCAACCTCCTTGATAAGAGGCCTTCAACAACAGTCTTATCACCGAGCCTTGAAGGCCTCTTATCAAGGAGGTCAGGGGATCAAGCCCCGGACTCAACAACCTATCGGCCCTGTGGCGGAGCCGCAGATAGGTTGGGGTGTACGGTCCGCAGACCTGAAAAAGGCCTATCGAGTGGGCTCTCGTTGGAACCCCTGGGCAGATGGACTCCTGATCCTAGGGTGGCAGGTAGATGAACTCATGTCCCTGCATCAGATCCTCTTCTGTAACGGGCACGCATGTGAGATTACCGGCTACATACTTCCTAAGCTGATAGTAAGTAGAAAAGATTCTCCGTGAGAACATTTGTACCGACACATACCGTTGCCGCCATTGCACCCGGAACCTCTCTATCCTCAATCCGCACGGTGAATCAGTCAACAACAAGAGCAGCAAGAGAACTTATGAATGTAACATGGGATCATATAAAATATCAAAGGCTATAACTTAGTGAAAGATAATTTCATGTGCCAGTATTTAAACATATGTAACTATAAAAATGGAGAGCAGAAATCAAAACCTGAACAATTACAATTTGCAAATGAGTTGGCCATGGCTTTGTATAATTGTATCTGTGATCTCTATATCCCTGTCTATACATTGTATGTGTCAACTATGAAGAGCATTCATTATCTTGCCAACCAGAGAGGCTTCAAGCCACCCTCCCAATCAGAGTCAGAGTCCTTCCCAATCCTGTGCAACATTGTCAGCACCTCTCTCATGTCCGGCCGAGCCGGAGGCGCCTCCTCCATGCACCTCATCCCCACCATCAGCAACCCTCTCATGGGCTCGCTCCCCTCCTCCCCCCACACCTCCATAGCGGCTAACGCTGGCTCGGTCCCAACTCTCTCCAACCAATCTATCAAACACTCTCTCCCCCTTCCTCCACCGCCCGCCTCCCCGTCGCCAACTCCATCACCAGCACCCCGAAGCTATACACGTCACCTTTTGTGGTCGCTCTCCACGTCTGTCCATACTCCGGTGCCACATATCCCACCGTCCCCGCCACCATTGTGCTCACGTGGGTGTCCCCGTTCATCATGATCCTTGACAACCCGAAATCCGTCACCTTCACATTTCCCGTTCCGTCCATCATCACATTGCTCGCCTTCACGTCGCGATGCACCACCGCCGGCACACAATCGTGGTGTAGATATGCCAGCGCGCGCGCCACCCCTACGGCTGCTTCTACTCTTTGAGCCCATTTGAACCGCCGGGAATCCTTGATGACATCCTCCAGGCTCCCTCCTTCCAAGTACTCGTATACTAGGAGCTTCTCTGCTCGGCAAGGCACCACCCGAATAGGGAAACGAGGTTGGGGTGGCCGCGGCTAGCATCTCCATCTCCGCGCGGAATGCACGCTCGCTTTCAAGGCCTTCCCTTTGCAGCTTCTTCACCGCAACATGCCGCCCATCAGGAAGCTTGCCTCGATAGACGACGCTAGAGCCGCCGCGGCCAATCTCCTCGTTGGCTGAGAAGTTTCCGGTAGCCTCGACGATGTCAGAGTATGTGAAGGCCGTCTTGTCGAGACGGAATACACTCACACCGCTGCCCGGCAAACTGGAGAGTTCCGAAGGGGAGTCTGATGTGGAAGGAGGCAGCCATTTGAAGAATTCAAGCTCGAAGCTTTCTGGTTCTGAAACCGAAACAGGATCAATTGGGGACTTGCTCTTGAGGTAAAGGATGAGGGAGACCGCGACGAAGAAGAAGATGGCCGCAGTGAAAGAGATGAAAACCCAGAAGGAGACGGTTCTGGCTGTCGCCCGCCGCCCTGCGGCGGCGCTTTCCGGTGGCGGGGTTTGGGAACAGTGGCGGAGATGGAAAATGAGATGAGAGGGTCGCCCATGAAGGACCTATTATCGAAGGTTGCAATCTGGCCGCTAATTGGGATGATTCCATGAAGGAGAGGATTGAAGGAGACATTGAATGCGTTGAGATCGGAGAGATCATTGAGACTCGCCGGAAACTCCCCGGAGAAATTGTTCCTGGCAAGGTCCAAGATCTGGAGACAATGAATCTCGCCAAACTCCGGCGGTATCGTCCCCGAGAACCGGTTGTTGGAGATGTTGAGCAAGACGAGAGGCAGTTGTCCGACTGCCGGGGGAAGCAAGCCGGAGAGTTTATTGTGGTGGATGTCCAGGATGCTAAGCCGACCCATTTGGCTGATTTCCGACGGTACCTCGCCGGAGAGAAGGTTGCTGGAAAGTTGAAGATAGCCGGTGATATCCAGCGTTCGGATCGGCTTTGAAGTGTTTAAACAGACAGGGAAAACGCCGTAACCCTTGAGGAGCCGGCTCCAGTTCTCTCTGCAGCTCCGGCGAGTCATCGAGGTGTACACAAAGCTGTAGGGAGGGTAGGTCGCCGGCAACCATCGCTTCATGGCCAGACACTCGCCGGAGGAGAGAATAGTGGTTTCTGAGGCGGTTTTTGTTGAAAGTCGGCGATGGATCCCTCCCAATTAAAGAGATCTCCGGCGGGATCGGACCAGAGAGTAGATTATTAGCGAGATTTAGCCATAGGAGGCTGCTACAGTTCCCGATCTCCGGCGGGATACCTCCGGTCAGTTTGTTGCCCTCGAGCATGAGCCAGAGCAGCGACGTCAAATTCCCAATTTCGGCCGGAATTCTACCAATGAGCCGATTGAAGGAGACATCGAGGGCTTGTAGCGTTGTGATTCTCCCGTATTCGGGAGGAATTTCACCGTAAAAATCGTTGTTGGCCAACATCAAAAACTCCAGCTGCGGCATCTCAGCGACGGCAATTGGGAGCTGCCGGGAGAAATTGTTGAAGGCTAGATCGAGCCGAAGAAGATTTGGGAGCCTGAGAATTCCTGATTCCTCGATTCCTCCGCTGAACGAATTCGAATGAATGAGTAGATAATTAAGCGAGGTGAAATTTCCCAAAATTGTTTGAATTTCTCCGCGGAAATTGTTTCTGCTGAGATCAAGGAACACCAATTTCGCACAATTGAGGAGCTCAGTTGGCAATTCCCTGTTAAATCTATTGCTGCCGAGCAACAGCGTGGTGAGCTCGGACAGCGACCCAATACCGGAGGGAATTCCTCCGGTGAAGAGATTCCCCCAAATGTTCAATTGCGTCATCTTCGAACAGTTGCCAATCGAAGAAGGAAAATTCCCGCTAAGTCCGTTGCCGGAAAGATCAAGAGTTTCCAGATTACAGCCTGCCGGAAAAGTCTCCGGCGATATCATTCCTGTGAACTTGTTATCCGATGCCCAGAACTCCGTCAGCCACCAGAAACCCTCCCACATCTCCCCGACAAATCGATTCAAGCTCACATCAAGAATCCGTAACATCTGGCCACAACCATCGAAGTAATCTCCAATCCCGCCGGTGAAATTGTTGGAGGAGATGTTGAGATAAACCAAATTCCCGCAATTCCACGGAAAGCTCTCCGAGACCCGGCCGACGATGCGGTTAACAGAAACATCGAGGGTATCGAGGAGTACCAGAGAAGTCAGATTCATCTCTCCATCGATCATATTGTGGGAGAGGTTCAGATGCCGGAGGCCCCGGCATTGGTTGAGTTCCGGCGGGACTGAGCCGTCGATGCTGTTAGCAGAGAGGTCGAGGCGGGGTGAGCGCGGGGAGGAGAGAAAAGTTGGGGAAGATGCCGCCGGAAATGCTAGAATCGCGAAGATCGATGGCCGTGACGAGGCCGCCGTTGTCACAGGAGATGCCGAACCACCGGCAGGAGGAGGGCTCCGACTCATTCCAGCTGGCGTAGGGGCCTCGGTTGACGTGGTTATCCCCGAGTAGGAAGCGCTTAAAGCCAATCAACACCGCTTTGTCAGACGACGTCCCTGGAGAATCGCCGGCGCCGGCTGCTCGTGAGATTAGGAAGAAGAAATAGGGGAGAAGTCGACGGGAGAGGCTTTTGCGGATTGGGGGGATTTTGTGCCCTGCCATTTCTCGGCGGCGAGATCATGAGAGCGAGAAGTTATTGAAGTGAGAAGAAAGGAAAAACAAAAAGCCAGAAGCTTTGCTTTGTTTTCAGTTCTTGGTTCAAAATTGGAGTGTTGACTGCTCCTCCCTTTCCGCCGCCAAGCCGAACCAATCACTTCGATCCAAAAATCGGTTCAAGTTGATCAATTGCGAATGTTGTCTATTGCTGTTTTATGCTAATGTTTTATCATTTTATGAACTTTATCACCAGTTCTAGCTCACCGCACTCGACTCTAGCGCTGGCAGTAGCTCTTGCCCAAGAACTCTCCGAGTACGTGCCATGTCGTATGGTGTACCTCTTTTCTTGTATTGGATACGTTCGGTTTGGCTCCACATCCAAAGAACAAGAACCGCAACACACAATTTCCGTCTTTTATATCATTGCCGTCATTATGTTCGCATCAACAATTTATGCGCGTTGCATCAACTTCTTTTGATTGTAACATGTTAAGTGCGTAGTCCTACAGTCTGCAAATCTCTCGTGCTTTACCGATCTCCGCAAATCGATGCCCGCTTCTGCTACCCACAAGAGCTCAACAGGTAGGGCGACCAACAAAATAGAATTGGGCAATGTTTTTGAACTATATGGTTATAAAAAAGGGCATCAAATAATTAAATGGATGTTTATTAAGTTTACAAGTACATTGTTTGAATGTTTTGTGCTCGTGTGTGTAGTATTTTATAAATTTAAACACTTCTTTTTAAAATAAAATAAAATAAAAATAATATTTCTTTTATCAAAAAAAAACAAAGTAATTAGATAATTTTATAACTGAGTAAAAGATCTTAATATATTCCAATTAATTAATCCAAACCATTCTTCTTGCGAAATTTGATTGGTCAAAAGAACAGCTAGTTTTCAAAAAAGTCAATGGGGGACTGTCCCTTTCCTTGTCTTTGATTTGAAAAGTCCGATGTTTATTCAGGTCAAAACAGGAGAATCATGTGCCGTTGAATGATTTTCTAAGGGTGATTATTAAAGGCGATTGTTATTAGCACTAAATTTTTGGATATTCGCACAACTTTTACTCCTAATTTTCTACGCCTTTTGAAAATACTCCTTGTACATGCATTTTTAGAAAAAGTGTTCAACACGAAAGTTGTAGATCTCGTCGAGATCTACAACTTTCGTGGTGAACACTTTTCCTAAAAATGCATGTATAAGGCGTATTTCTAAAAGGGGCGAAATCTGAGCGTATTTCCTAATGTACGCCTTATAGATGCATTTTTAGGAAAAGTGTTCAACACGAAAGTTGTAGATCTCGACGAGATCTACAACTTTCGTGTTGAACACTTTTTATAAAAATGCATGTACAAGGAGTATTTTCAAAAGGCGTAGAAAATTAGGAGTAAAAGTTGTGCGAATATCCAAAAGTGTAGTGCTAATAACAGCCGCCTTATTAAATGGTGTTGGTAGCAGCAAATCCAATTCGATTTCTGGCAAATCATTATTAATAGCAAATTTTTATTTTTCAAAATAACTATTTGGAAATCATTTTATTACTAGCAAATCAACATAAATTTTTTTTAAAAAAAATTAAATTTTGTTTAAAACATTCGTTCTTTTAAAATAACCCAATGCATATAATGACATTACAAATGATTTCAAATGTATTCATTCAATAACTTATATTAGTATTAGAAATGAGTCAAAATGCCGTAAACTTTTTGTTTAGTATGTCCAAAACTCTTTTTTTCAACAAAATTTCATCATCTACACCAAAATCTTTTTAAAAAATATTGTCCGATTTAAAAATATATTTGATTTCTAATTTCTATAATGGTGTTTTGTATATACGAGTTAAGTGTATATAAGAATATACATGTCATTTTTAACTGCGTCTTACACGTATATTTTCATGAGAAGTGTTCAATATGAAAGTTGTAGATCTCGACGAGATTTACAACTTTCATGTTGAACATTTTTTTTTATTTGAAGCATTTTAGACCGCCGATTTGACCTCTGAAAAAAGTCACGTCGAACATATGTACGGATGCCCGAGATCGGCGTGACTTTTTTCATGCACCAAATCGGGGGCCTAAACGACTTCAAATTGAAAAGTGTTCAACATAAAAGTTGTAGATCTCGACGAGATATACAATTTTAATGTTGAACACTTTTTGATTTGAAGCAGTTTAGACCCCCGATTTGGGCAAATCCTATATATAGTAATGATTTGCACCATTGCGTGTTAATATATTGACGTAGATGAAAGTACTAGCAAAACCGAATTAAGCGTGCTAAGCTGACAGTATTAGGTGAGAGCCCAATCAACTCTGAATTGGCGCCAAATCTATTCGGTTTGCTAGTAACAACGCCAAATTGGGATTTGCACCCTATATATTGCACCACTTCGCTGAAAGTATTAGTACCAATTCGGTCTCTGGCAAGTATTGGCGCATATGACAAAAAATCCCTCCGGATGCCCTAGCACCACTTCTCCACTCTTGTCCTCGCACGAGACGACTCCATCGTCCCTCTTCGTCGATCACAGTTACTCCGCTCGGATCCTCTAGTGAATGTTAAGGTGAAATCGCCTCCATCCTCTACCCCGAGCACAATTTCCCCTCTCCTCCTCGCACGAGACATCTCCTTCAGTCCTCTTCGCAGATCGCAGCTACTCTGTGTTGAAAATTGTAAAGTGCAAGTGTGGGGTTGATCGTGCAGACCGCGCGGCGTGGGTGATACGCGCAAAATAGAGCTTGAAAACGCAAGTATACGTGTCGTACAAGTAATACAGAGTGAGTGAGATCGTTCCCACGGAGAAGTGATGGGTTTAGTGCTTACAATTACTAGCTACACCGTTTCTATGAATCCAAGTAAAGCGATTAATTGATTTTCTGAAAATAGATTAAAACTTTTAGATAAATATTAAAACTAATTTAACTAGATGTTAAAGTAATTTCTTAGCGATTAGAGAAAATAGCCTTGCATTTCTGATTTCATGTGTAACATGATGGTGATAAAATAAATATTTCATTTGGTTGAACTTTGGATTATCTTACGATGATTTTTAAAGAAGAAACTTTTATCTCTCGATACAAAGAGTCTTAATATCTACGCAACCTAGTTATCTCTAACTTAGGAAAAACGAAAATATTATGAAGTGCAAGAATCAAATTCGCAAGCATAAAAAGGAAATCTCTTTCACTTTTCAAAACTCAATAGATCTTGTGATGCACACACGTTTCTCCTCTCTCGACTCTTGAAACGCCGTAAAAACAAAGAAATGTTGGTTAATGATTCACATTGCTCATCTCTCGATTCTCGCACTGCGATAAACTAGCCCTTAAATTAACATTACGCCGCTCTTCTCTCGATTCTCGCGTCGCAATACAATAAAAGACATGATCCAACAATTTCATCATAAAAATCACAAGATCCATAAAGATAATCACAAAGCAAACTCAAAATCAAAGATGTTCATCATCAAAATACACATACTACTCTCATCATGCAAGACTAGAGAGTTTTAGTTCATGATTGTGGGAAAATAACACAAAACTGAAGAGATCTTACTAAACATTTCAAAAGAAATGCAAATCTTCCCTTCTCCAGTGATGTAGAAGAAGCGTTCCTTCCGCCCGAACGCCAAGACTGGACTGGTTCTTCCCTGGCCGAAATCCTTCTTCCTGCAGTTTTTTCTCTAATGGCTCCCCTTGAATAGAATGGAATCCCCCCTTTTATGGCTGAAATTTTCCTCTTTTAAACTTTCCCTCTTTTTCTCCTAGTGGGCCCCACATCCAGTCATTTTAAAATGCTGAATGGATGCTTTGAAATAAGTTGTAACTGTCCAAAACTTGTCATTTTCGGATTTGAATTTCCTGTAACTGCCAAAAATGTTGTGAATATGTTGCAACATTTCTGGTTCTGTTTTTCTGCACAGTTTGACCTGCCAGAATGTTGAGAATATGTTGTAACATTTTTCCCAGATTTTTCACAATACTTAGTCTTCAATCCTTGACTTAAATTCTCCCTGAATCCTATCATAAAAACATATAAACAATTAGAGTACAAACATTTTGACTCCAAATCATGCGGCAATTGGATTTTATCTACTTTTCATGTATAAATTTCACATAACATGGCTAAAAATGGTTAAAATAGAGATGAAGATAACTTCTTTTTGCGAAGTTATCACACCCCCATGCTTAGTTCTTTACTAGTCCCTAGCAAAGGTAAATCATTATAAGTCATGATATGACAAAGATTTATGACAGTAAAATTTCATTTCCGTCTACTCTTCATTATAAGTTAACCAAAATAGCTTCAAGTAATTCTCATTAACTGATGCTAGACTTGCTAGTCCATAAGAATTCAAACTTTCATAATTCTCTCAGATAGATATAAGATAAGGCTCAATTAAGAATTCAAGTGTTATATGTGATGCCCTTAACAAATTGTCTACATCCCTTACAATTCATTTTGATAAACTTCGTCACCAATAGGATAGATCAAGAGTAGTCTAAGGCTTTGATATGACCTCTACATGAGTTTGGTAGAAACCGATGCCAAATAAAAACGACTTGATGAATTTTGGAGAGGTGGGTAGCCAATGATTCTAATTAACTTAGTAGCTTGCCAACTTATAGGGTTTAACTTTCAACAATTTGTTTCTTTCTTTTGATATTTGCACAGTTGGGATCATTCCAAGTAAGTCGGGGCTGACTTAGGCCACATATCACTATGCTATATATATATATCCTTTTTTTGTTTTGATCATAGTTGAGATCATTCCAAGTAAGCCGGAGCTAACTTAGGCCACATGTCACTATGATATACAATTTTTTTTTTTGTTTTAACACCCATAAGTGGTCAGTCTACTAGCTAAAGAACATAGGGAAATGAATAATCAAGTCTTTAGGCTCAAAAGTAATATGTGATGGCCACAAAGGTAAGGATTTACGTGGAAGCAAGGTTAACTACGTACACTCAATATATTGGCGACTATCATTGAATTAGAACCTACTCGATCTAATCCCATTAGGATCTGAAGTTAATTAAATAAGTTAAAAGGGGGTAAACATTTGTAAGAACTATAGTGCATGAATGTGAGATAGATTTCTTAATCGAGCTTTAACCAATCAGTCTAATTACAATTTAATAGTCTGACTCATAGGACTGACTCGTCTAAACTTACAATTAATTTGAAAAACTTGAATAAATTTATTAATAAAAAAAATGAAGAGCAAGCAGGTCTAAAATATACCCCATAAAAGCTTTGTCAAGCAAGGTATAGAAGGGACATGCCCCCATACTTTAACCTTTACTAGTCCCTAGTGAAGCAGTTTTAGCAAATATAATAGCCTTGTGTGCGATTGTGAACTTCATAAATCATAAGAGTGGAATAAAAAGAAAGTTTCATATGTGCGTCGCCAGCATATTAATATGTGTGAAGTGGAACATAAAAGTATAAGATATGAACGAAATATCCCACGAAGTAGCAAGTTATAATAAAGAGTTGACATTAAAACAGTAAAGGTATTGAGTAACAGGTATAGCTGCACGGCATGAAAACATATAACAATAATTCATAAAAACAACATTTCAAGAAACGGAAAAATGCAGCTAGGGAAGTGATCAACCACAGTGCACAAATAACAGTTACAAAGATTAGAGCTAGAAATTAAATAACCAAGTAATACGTAAACGGTACTTATCATTCAGTTAATAGCATGCAGTTCAAGAAGTTCAACAGTAGAGATATTTCCCAAAAAATAAACAAACATATCAGCAGTAATAGTGCAAAGTAAATTTCCCAGATCTGAGTAGTGGAGTGTCAACCATCCTCCTCATCGTCGTCAGCGTCATCGACCTCGTCCGAGTCGTCATCGTCCAAAAATTCCTTCATTTCGTCGTCTTCGCCGGATGCAAAGGCTGCATCCTCCTCGACCGCTTCCGTTTCATCATGTGGATTTGGCGAGGATGCCGCCTCCTTTCCCTTAGAAGTAGAGGGTTTGTTGTCATACCAAGCAGGATTCACATCGTGGACTACTATCTTGTCCTCAGGTACATTCAAATGGCGGAGAATGGCTACTTGATTGTGATGTAAAATGTTTAAATGCGAGGCTATATCACGATGTTGTTGACGCTGATATTTGGCGGTGCCTTGCAAATATTTAAGGATGATCGGCCAATCCGGGGATTTGGGGAAAGTGGTGGTGGAATTGGAGGTTGGGTGGTTTTGCTCGAAGATACGGTAGGGCGTTGTTTCGGAGCGGATTTGGGAGGTGGCACCTCGGAAGATACTTTAATATAGGAGGAAATCACAGAAAACGTGATTGGCCGGCCTACAATGGTAGTAGTGTCGTGTTGTCAGCGAGAGATACCCCGGCGTAACGGCACAACGATGTGATGAGCGTGGGAAACCACAGCTGAGTACCCCCCTCCGTTTTGACCTTTTTTGGATTTGATTGGAAATAATATGTCCTACATTAATGGAAATCCCTTTTATAATGCTATGTATAATGCAAGCCCTATCGAAGGAGACATGGTTGGAGTGTTTCGTCGGCATAATACTTGAGTTTACGAAAAGCAGCCAAACTTTAGCTTCACGAGTAAAAAGAGCCGAATGCAGGACATGCGAAGATTCATTAACCCACGTGATGTTTCTAGTGAGGCTCAATGTGGTGGCGATATCGTATGGGTTAGAAGCTCTAACAGACTGAAAGACATCACAATCCAGAGTTGCTAAATCGAAGTAGGAGTTTATACCTTCCGCGGAAAAATCGACTCCTTCCCCCGTATGTGGATTTTTTCGTCCGTGTGGAACTTGGCGTTGGCGTAAAATTCATACACCCATGGTAGGACAGCATCAGTGCGTGGATGGCAGAAGGAGGTCCAACCGAACTTGTCTATTTGCCGCACATACGCTTGACTCCAACCACGAACTTCCAGTTGAAACCCTCTTTCATAGATGACGGGCTTAACCTTAAGCAATTCGTAGCGAGCCATGGCTTCGTCGTTGATGAATCTTGAGTGCTTGTGCGCCGCCACCGCCTTCTCTCTACCTTTCTTGGGGGCCATGATACGTCGACGCCACCGGTAAGTGATAGCAGAACTTCGTAAGAGGACGGCGAGAGGGGGGGGGGGGGTATTTCCAGAACGGTGTTGTCGCGGGGTTGCTGCCGCCGGCGGATGAGTCGAAGCGGGGCGAGACAGAGGCTTTAGGGTTTCCTGGAGCAAAGGGTTCGGGGGGGATAGCAGCGGATTTGGGGGTATCGCGCTTTTAAGAGCCAGCGGATAGTAAAGGCACGGCTTATGCTAATTGAACCGGCTATGCAGGTAAAAAAAATTAATTAATAACTAAGAAGACAGCCGGTTCAGCTAAATCCCGCAGGCAGCCGGTTAATTAAGCAGGTGAACCGGCCGCCGCCTAAATTTCCGCTCTTGTAAGGGAAAAAGGCAGAGAAAAAGTGTTGCAACATTTTTCGAAAATGTTGCAACATTTTTTTCTGAGTCGATTTTGAGCCTTGGCTAGTACTGAATGAAGGGGAAATGCGGGTTTTAAGCGTTCGAGACCATAGGGATTCAGTCATGCATCATCATTTTTTTTCTTTTTGAAAGGAATTTTTGAGAGAAATAGAAACAAACAAAACAAAAATAACAAAAATAATAAAGAACGTAACATTAAAAATTGGGGTTGCCTCCCCAGAAGCGCCTTAGTTAATGTCCCGGCTGGACATTCAGCGGCTCGAAAATTTTATTTCAAGTGTATGAACGATATTGCTCGTTCATTTTCGTTCCCTAAATAAGCCTTAAGACGTCCGCCATTGACCTTAAACTCCGAATGATCTTTTTCATTGATGATAGTAACGACCCCATAAGGAAGAACTTCCTTGACCCGAAACGGGCCCGACCACCTAGATTTTAATTTACCGGGAAAAATTTTAATCGTGAATTGAATAAGAGCACTAGTTTCCCTGGTTGTAAATTTTTGTCCGTAAGATGGCGGTCATACCACATTTTAGTACGGTCCTTATAAACCCTTGCACTTTCATACGCCTGAGTCCGGATCTCCTCCAATTCATTTAACTGTAGTAGTCTAGATTTACCGGCTTCTTGAAAGTCAAAGTTGATTTTCTTAATGGCCAATATGCCCGATATTCCAACTCTAAAGGTAAGTGACAAGCCTTGCCGTAAACTAAACGATATGGGGTAACACCAATCGGGGTCTTGAAAGCGGTTCTATATGCCCATAAAGCATCGTTAAGCTTTTGAGACCAATCTTTGCAATTTACACTCACCGTTTTAGCCAAGATTTTCTTGATCTCTCTATTAGATACTTCTGCTAACCCATTTGTTTGGGGTGGTATGCCAATGCTACCTTATGCCTAACCCGTACTTTTTCAACAACGCAGCAAATTGGTGATTACAAAAGTGACTTCTCCCGTCACTTATAATAGCTTTGGGTGTTCCAAATCGACTAAATATGAAGTTTTTCAGGAAGTATAACACCACCTTTGCATCATTTTTGGTCGTGGCTATGGCTTCGACCCATTTCGATACATAGTCTACGGCTAAGAGGATAAATAAATTACCATTCGAATTGACGAATGGTCCCATAAAGTCTATACCCCAGACATCAAAAAGCTCCACTTCTAGAATTGGGTTCATAGGCATATCTTCGTTCTTGTTAATATTTTCTTCCTTTTGACATCGATCACACCTTTTCACATGTTCTCTAGAATCATGATATAATGTAGGCCAATAGAATCCGGCCTCTAAGACTTTCATAGCTGTCCTATTTCCCTTGAAGTGTCCTCCGTAGGGAGAACTATGACAATTTTCTAAAATAGGATGCATTTCTACTTCCGGTATACATCTCCTCACTACTCCATCAGCACCAATTTTAAACAAATAAGGTGGGTCCCAAAGATAAGACCGCACTTGGTGTAAGAACCTCTTTCGTTGTTGGTAGTTTAAATCTGAAGGTAAGATGTTACTGACGAGGTAATTGACGTAATCGGCGTACCATGGCACTAACCCCTCTGATATAGCTAAGATTTGCTCATCTGGAAATCTCTCCTCAATCTCTGAATGATAAAAGATTCCTTTGGTTCGATCCTAGAAAGATGGTCTGCTACAGGGTTATCTACGCCCTTTCTATCCTTAATCTCCAAATCGAATTCCTGCAATAATAGTACCCAACGAATCAACCTCGGCTTTGTATCTCTTTTTTCCATCAAATAACGGATAGCCGCATGATCAGTAAAAACGGTGACTTGAGTGCATAAAGATAGATCGAAACTTTTCAAAGGCGTAGACTACTGCCAACAACTCCTTCTCAGTCGTGGTGTAATTGATTTGAGCTTCAATCAGAGTTTTGCTCGCATAGGCTATGGTGTGAAAAAGCTTCTCCCTAACTTGACCTAGAACTACACCCACGGCATAGTCACTCGCATCACACATAAGGACAAATGGTTCACCCCAGTCGGGTGCCACCACAATTGGTGCCGTGGTTAATTGCTTTTTCAGTTTACTAAATGCACTCAAACAGTCTTCGTCAAAATGAAATTTCGTATCCTTTTCCAACAATCCACTAAGAGGTTTTGCAATCTTAGCAAAATCTTTGATAAACCTTCTGTAAAATCCGGCATGCCCTAGGAAACTCCTTAACTCTTTCACATTCCTAGGAGGAGGTAATTTCTCAATGACCTCAATTTTGGCCTTATCTACTTCTAACCCCTTGCTTGACACATGATGGCCTAACACGATGCCTTCGCGTACCATGAAATGGCACTTTTCCCAATTCAGCACAAGGTTAGTTTCGATACATCGCACAAGCACTCTTTCTAGGCACTCCAAACACTCCCCAAATGATTTTCCGAAGATGGAGAAATCATCCATGAAGATCTTTATACCATGATCCATGATTTCTGAAAATATAGCAAATACACCGTTGGAACGTGGCTGGTGCGTTGCATAGACCAAATGGCATTCTCCTAAAGGCGAATGTTCCGTAAGGGCACGTGAAGGTTGTTTTCTCTTGATCTTTCGGGTCAACCGTGATTTGGTTATACCCGGAATATCCGTCTAAGAAGCAGAAGAAATCATTACCGGACAACTTATCTAAAACTTGATCTATGAAAGGCAATGGGAAGTGGTCTTTTCTAGTAGCCTTATTAAGCTTGCGATAATCCATACAAATGCGCCATCCGGTAATAGTTCTAGTCGATATTAATTCGTTCTTATCATTTTTTATTACGGTCATCCCTCCTTTCTCGGAACACATTGAACCGGAGAGACCCAAGAACTATCGGAGATAGGATATATTATCCCTGCGTCTAACCATTTTATTATTTCTTTCTTTACGACCTCTTTCATAGGTGGACTGAGACGGCGTTGAGGCTCAATGGAACCTTTATAAGATTCTTCTAGGAGAATCTTGTGCATGCATACCGAAGGACTAATCCCTCTTATGTCCGCGATGGTCCAACTATGGCTAATTTAAATTGCTTCAGTAAATCTATGAGTTGTTGATGTTGATTTGGCGATAATTTTGAGTTGACAATGACCGGTAATGTATCATTGTCTCCTAGATATGCGTAGGCCAAATGTTCAGGTAATGGTTTCAACTCAAGTGTGGGAGGACTAATGATTGAAGGTTTATTTGCACATGTCTTATCTGTCATATCTAAAATCTCCGGCTTGCGAGTGAATGTCGGTGGACGTGCACTTATTTCAAAGCATTCTTGAATTTCGTTCTCACAATGAGATTTCTCTTCATCCGTCTCCTCCTCTTCATCTTCTTCTAGATCCTCACTTAAGTTGTAATCAATAAAGGTCACACTCTTAACTTCCTCTATGTCATCTTCTTCTAAACGAGGGAATTTCATGGCTTTTAGTACATTAAAAGTCACTTGTTCATCGTTAACCCTCATGGTTAACTCACCCTTGTGTACATCAATCAAAGTTTTCCGGTGGCTAAGAAAGGTCTACCCACTATAATGGGGACTTCCTTGTCTTCCTTCATGTCTAATACCACAAAATCTGCCGGAAAAATAAACTTTTCTACCTTGACTAAGACGTCTTCTACAATCCCTTTTGGAAAGGTTAGAGATTTATCTGCTAATTGTAATGTAATTGATGTTTGGAAATCTCCCCCAACCCTAACTTCTTATAAATTGAAAGTGGCATAAGATTTATGCTCGCCCCTAGATCGCACAAAGCCTTTCCCTCGAATTGATGTCCAATAGAACACGGAATCGTGAAGCTTCCGGGTCCTTTAGTTTTGGTGGCAATCTCCTTTGGAGAATTGCACTACATTCATGTGTAAGGGTTACCGTTTCGTTCACGGCAAACTTCCGTTTTTTATTTAATATGTCTTTCATGAACTTTACGTAACTCGGCATCTGTTCTAATGCTTCGGCAAAGGGTATATTAACTTGCAACTTCTTAAAGATTTCTAAGAATTTCTGAAATTGTTGATCTAATTTGCTCTTTTTTAGTCTTTGGGGGAAAGGTGGTGGTGGATAGGTTCGTGGGTTCTCCTTCCTTCTTTCCTCTTTTTCTCCTTCTATTACCTTATCATTTCTTCTTTTTATTACTCCTTCCTCCTCACTCTTATCGTCCTCATTTCTTCCTATTATTACTTCCTCACTAGGACCCTTGACTTCTTCTTGGTCTTGATTTTTATCTTGTTCATGTGGATTAGTTTCTTGACCAACTACTAACTCACGCCCACTTCGTAATGTAATGGCCTTACAATGATGATTTTCTC
This sequence comes from Platanthera guangdongensis, assembly GCA_039583875.1. Taxonomy (NCBI): domain Eukaryota; kingdom Viridiplantae; phylum Streptophyta; class Magnoliopsida; order Asparagales; family Orchidaceae; genus Platanthera; species Platanthera guangdongensis. Next base: position 16,909,327 of record CM077150.1, on the reverse strand, counting down.
CCTTGGGATTGGGTGTGGTATCCGTAGGGAGTGTGCCTTGCGGTCGCATACTTAAAGCGGTGGCGATTTGTCCTAGTTGTGATTCAATCATTCTCATGGACCCTTCCAAACTAGAGAAACGGGCTTCATTCTTTTGCATTGATTCAATGATGAAGTCATCCGTTACCTTTCTAGCTGGTCCTGCTTGGTTGGAATGATTGTTTTGATGTTGAGGATTAACATTAGAATTAAATAAGTGTGGTGGAGTAGGACCGGAGTTGTTCTCCAGAGAGGTTAGGATGGTTTCTCCATTCGGGGTTATAATGGTTTGGGTAAGGGTTTGTTTTTTTGCTTATAATGCCCTCCTAAATAATTAACTTCTTCATTACCCCCTACAAGTTGTTCAATTGTTAAGGTGGGGTTAGGAGAAACCATGGGAGTAATAATGCTATTGACTTGAGGATTCATTTGATTTTGGTTCAACGTCAAAGCATCTAACCTCTTGTTAATGGTATTAAATTGGGACGTCATTTGAGCTGCAAATGACGTTAATTGGTCAACTTGATATAATTCTGCCGTAGTGGGAGGATGTACTTGACGCTCGATCGTGTGGTAATTATTAGAAGATAGATCTTCTAAAATACCGTACGCATCTTCAGGGTACTTGTTCATCAACGAACCTCCCGCAGCTCCATCTACTTGGATCATTGTAGATGTCTGAAGGCGTCGTTAAAACGTCCATACTTGTTGGTGAATGGCTAGCCCATGGTGGGGACATCTGCGTAATAATTCCTTAAATCGTTCCCACGCATCATATAGGGTTTCTCCATTCGCTTGCATGAATGTAGAGATATCCCGCATTAACTTGGCAGTTTTAGATGCAGGGAAATATTTGGATAAGAATTTTTCAACCAATATAGCCCAAGTAGTAATAGACCCATTAGGCAACGAGTTCAACCAATCTTTTGCTTTCCCTTCTAGAGAGAAAGGAAATAATCGCAATTTAATGGCTTCTTCAGATGCGCCATTAATCTTGAATGTGTCACAGATTTCTATGAACGTTCTTAGATGAGAGTTTGGGTCTTCATGGTTATGGCCACTAAACTTATTATTCTGGACAAGTTGCATCGCCGTGGAATCAATTTTAAAGTTGTTAGCCTCTACAGCAGGTCTAGCGATACTAAATTGTACCCCTCCCCTAAAAGGCATATTATAGTCACGGCATGTTCTCCTATTTTCCATTGGGTGCCCGTTATGCTCTACTTGGCCTCCTAAGTCCTGTCCTCTTGATGAACGTCAGCATCATTGTTTTGATTATTCATGTTGTGTTGATTCGAATTTTCCAATCTAGTTGATTTTCTATTACGTCTACAAGTTCGCTCGATTTCAGAATTTAGAGGAATTAATTCAACGGATCGATACCTGGACATAAACTATCGGATGACAAAGATGATAACCCAAATATAATATACTAACAAGTGAAAACAAAACTTGACCTCCACGTACTAAGGTTCACTAATATTGTAAGAAGAAAAATACTAAATCCGTTGCACCTCCCCGGCAACGGCGCCAAAAACTTGATGGGCGCAAAATAGAGCTTGAAAACGCAAGTATACGTGTCGTACAAGTAATACAGAGTGAGTGAGATCGTTCCCACGGAGAAGTGATGGGTTTAGTGCTTACAATTACTAGCTACACCGTTTCTATGAATCCAAGTAAAGCGATTAATTGATTTTCTGAAAATAGATTAAAACTTTTAGATAAATATTAAAACTAATTTAACTAGATGTTAAAGTAATTTCTTAGCGATTAGAGAAAATAGCCTTGCATTTCTGATTTCATGTGTAACATGATGGTGATAAAAATAAATATTTCATTTGGTTGAACTTTGGATTATCTTGCGATGATTTTAAAGAAGAAACCTTTATCTCTCGATACAAAGAGTCTTAATATCTACGCAACCCTAGTTATCTCTAACTTAGGAAAAACGAAAATATTATGAAGTGCAAGAATCAAATTCGCAAGCATAAAAAGGAAATCTCTTTCACTTTTCAAAACTCAATAGATCTTGTGATGCACGCACGTTTCTCCTCTCTCGACTCTTGAAACGCCGTTAAAATAAAGAAATGTTGGTTAATGATTCACATTGCTCATCTCTCGATTCTCGCACTGCGATAAACTAGCCCTTAAATTAACGTTACGCGCTCTTCTCTCGATTCTCGCAGCGCAATATAATAAAAAGACATGATCCAACAATTTCACCATAAAAATCACAAGATCTATAAAGATAATCACAAAACAAACCAAAATCAAAGATGTTCATCATCAAAATACACATACTACTCTCATCATGCAAGACTAGAGAGTTTTAGTTCATGACTGCGAGAAAATAACACAAAACTGAAGAGATCTTACTAAACATTTCGAAAGAAATGCGAATCTTCCCTTCTCCAGTGATGTGGAAGCGTTTCCTTCAGCCCGAATGGCAAGACTGGACTGGTTCTTCCTCTCCCGAATTCTTCTCCCTGCAGTTTTTTTTCTAATGGCTCTCCAAGAATAGAATAGAATCCCCCCTTTTATGGCTGAAATTTTCTTCTTTAAACTTTCCCTCTTTTTCTCCTAGTGGGCCCCACATCCAGTCATTTTAAAATGCTGAATGGATGCTTTGAAATAGGTTGTAACTGTCCAAAACTTGGCATTTTCGATTTGAATTCCTGTAACTGCCAAAAATGTTGTGAATATATTGCAACATTTCTGGTCTGTTTTTCTGCACAGTTGACCTGCCAGAATGTTGAGAATATGTTGTAACATTTTTCCCAGATTTTTCACAATACTTAGTCTTCAATCCTTGACCTAAATTCTCCCCGAATCCTATCATAAAAACATATAAACAATTAGAGTACAAACATTTTGACTCCAAATCATGCGGCAATTGGATTTTATCTACTTTTCATGTATAAATTTCACATAACATGGCTAAAAATGGTTAAAATAGAGATGAAGATAACTTCTTTTTGCGAAGTTATCATTTAGGTTTTGAGGTATTTAGGCCAAAAGGTACTTGTAGAAATTTATTTATAATTTTAGAGGTCTGTTTTCAGAACTTTCTTTACAAGGCCATATTTTTGAGAATAAGATAATTAATTAATTTGGGGAATAATTCTTTCAAACAAATTATGAAAGCTTACAAAGAGGTTTTATGTGTCCTTAAATCATCCTGGAATTTTCTCTGAATTTTTGGAAGTACTTTTAGTGTACATCCCCTTTTAATGATTTATTTTGGAATAAATTTGAAATACAAATTAAGGGCTAAAATCTTGCTGGAAAATTTGGAGATTCTGGATATTTAGATGATTACCCATCTTTCATTTATCATAATTTTAGTGGAGCTTTATCTTGCATAAATCTTGTACTTCCTGTTCAACCTTGGAACTTTTGGCTTTTAAAATAAATAAATAAATTAGCGTTTAAATTATGAAAATTAAGAAATTGTGGATTCAGTTTACATATGCCAATATAGAACTCTAATAAATATTATGTGAGCATTGGATGACCATATGGTATACTTCCCTTTTTACGGGTCATATAGCTTAAGTGGTCTGCATTTAGCAAAACTGCAGGAAATCATTTGAGATATGAATTAGAGCATGTGTGATGGGTCTTGTTGGTTTGCTGGAAAGATAAATAGAAATAGGTGCATCTTGGAAGTTAAAGTGAGTAGGGAGTTGTTTTGGTTAGGGTTTAGAGGCGCTCGGGTCCGACGAAAGATCGTCCTCCCCGAGGTGAGGTGGAGTCAAGTCACCTTAGAATTAGTCTATAGTAACATGAGAAAGTAATGGGTAAGGGGATCAACCAATAACCAAAAATAGGTACCTTGCGAAAGGGAACACTGTGCCTAATCCCAACATAGTTCCTAGTGCCCCTTGAGAGCCCTTCACAGGGAATACCGGGGGCAGTCCTGGGTTAACGTAAACTGTTTTAACAAGCTGAAAAGAGTAACTTAGTAATTAGGGTTGCACATTTCACAACACTGATAGCACCAGAAGCTGGGAGATTCCGCTCAGATGGTTAAAAGACGGACTTTGGGTCCGGGGAGCTTCGACTCGATTGTTTGAGACGGACGTTTTGGTCCAGGGAGCTTCGGCTCAGTTTTTGATTACGCTAAATTTGCATGTGCATAAAAGGAAAGGAAATTAAGGTGGTGGGTGTTCGGTATTGGAGGGTCGATGCACCGACGCCAATACGTTGACTCGGCAAGTGTGGTTAGCACTTCACCAACAGAAGTCCGGTGCGCCAGCCGACAAGAGTACGCAGGAGTCCGCTTCGTGCACCAAGCGTTGATGCGTACGATAGGTCTGACTGGTAGTGCTTTACTGGTTTAGAGGTGGGCGAGGCCCAACCCACCGCTTCCGTCTGCCACTACGGAGGTATCCTGGGAGGTTACGGCTCCAGAAAGGGGGAACTAAAGGTCTGTGTGCACAGAGTCGGGTGTGTGTGTTGCACTTGCATGATCCATCATACCCACTTGCATGTCATAGCATAATCGATTCATTTAACCCTGACACCTAAAGTATAAGTAGAATGAGACGTATACTTTAGGACCTGCAAAACGACCCCTTGGTCTATAGGCTTGTGTGGGCAAGTTTATAAATTAAGGTTAATTTTGACATATATAATTACTGCTGTGTGATAACCGACACCCCAACGTATAAATTGGTATGAGACTTTTTATACGATGAGAGCCTTGCAGAAGACCCCTTGGCTTATGTGTTCTCACATAAGTGAATGTTACTTTTCATATTTCAGCTTATTGTCTATACATGTTATAGAATTGCTAGTATAGGTCCGCTGCCATCTGCTTTTGATTTTCTCCACCTTTAAGTCCTCCTCTTTTCTTCCTCTCCGCTCGGTGCCTAGGGGCCATGGGGGAAGGGGCGGGGGATGATAGGACTTAGTCTTTTAGACTAACGGTTTTCGAACCGCATCATTTAGGGGATCTTGGAGACCAGCATAGAGGAGCAGCCCTAGAGACTGGTGCGCTTGGAGGTGGGGCAGTCTAGCTCCGGAGTTCATACAGCCGGGACCGTGAGTCTCGACCTTGAGTAGTTTTTCTGCTTTTGCTTCCGCATGAGTGATTTTGTCGTGAGGATATGATGTACCGGGCATAAGCCCGTATTTTGCTACTCTGATGTTTTATTCTGTGGACACTCCCTTTGTGGAGACTTATTTACTGATATGTGATTTTCTGTGTACTGATAGTTTCCATTTACTTCTTTATGCTACCTTTCTGTGATCGAAATGGCCGGCAGAATCGACGCTTTTGTGGTGATGCCCCTTCAGGTCGTGAAGGAGTCACCGCAAAACGGTGGTTCTGGGCCTAAGACCCCGGTGTCGATAAAGAAAAAAAAGGGGGGTCTTACATTCCAAATCTCATGGACCAAAATGACCGAAAAGCCCTTACACCCAATATACCTTGGTCCAATAGAAAACAGCCACGCCGGGGGGCAAAGGGGTAAAAACCACCCCGCCCCTCATCCACCAAGGGGCCGAGCACAGGGGCGACGAGGGCAGGGGCGAGACACCCGGCCTTGGCCGGTCTCGCCCCACAAAGCTGCGGGCAGGGGCGAGACCCCCGGCCAAGGCCGGTCTCGCCCCACCAAGCCGCGGGCAGGGGCGAGACCCCCGGCCAAGGCCGGTCTCGCCCCACCAAGCCGCAGGCAGGGGCGAGACCCCCGGCCAAGGCCGGTCTCTCCCCACCAAGCCGCGGGCAGGGGCGAGACCCCCGGCCAAGGCCGGTCTCGCCCCACCAAGCCGCGGGCAGGGGCGATACCCCCGGCCAAGGCCAATCTCGCCCCACCAAGCCGCGGGCAGGGGCGAGACCCCCGGCAAGGCCGGTCTCGCCCCACCAATCCGCGGGCAAGGGCGAGACCCCCGGCCAAGGCCGGTCTCGCCCCACCAAGCCGCGGGCAGGGGCGAGACCCCCGGCCAAGGCCGGTCTCGCCCCACCAAGCCGCGGGTAGGGGGCGGGGCGAGCCCCTGCCCCCCCCCCCCCAAAAAAAAAGGGCCACTTGGAGAGACCGATTTTTCCTCCCCCTACTAGTATATTTCCAAGCTAAAGCCAAAATTGGCAACTAAGAGTGCAAAATCTCCAAAAAGCTTAAAAACGTATAGGGCGAATACGGGGTTGTACACAATCCACGCTCTTTTCGAGGTTGGCACAAGCTCGAAAAGAAATGTCAAACCCAACGTATTCGTTGAGTGTAATTTCCTTGCGCGCCCCTCCGGGGAGTCAACCTGTCATGCCAGCTGATGGGAGCCTGGGTGACGAGACCCCCTCCGGGTAAAAACACTTCACCCTCCGGAGGGGTCAACCTGCCATGCCAGCTATGGGAGCCTGGGTGGCGAGACCCCCTCCGGGTAAAAACACTTCACCCTCCTAGAGGGGTCAACCTGCCATGCTAGCTATGGGAGCCTGGGTGACGAGACCTCCTCCGGGTAAGGGACTTGGCTCCCACGAGAGATCAGCCAGCCTTGTCAGCTAGTAAGATCCTGACAGCGGAATCATCATCTGAGCAAAGGACTTGGCTTCCACGAGAGATCAACCAGCCCTGACAGCTAGATAAGAGCCTGGCAGCGGAATCCATCCCGAGGTGAGACCTTCCCACCCTCCGAGAGATCAACCTGCCCTGCCAGCTAGGTGAGAGCCTGACAGCGGAATCCATCTCGAGGTGAGACCTACCCCACCCTCCGAGAGATCAACCTGCCCTGACAGCTAGGTGAGAGCCTGTCAGTGGAATCCATCTCGAGGTGAGACCTACCCCACCCTCCGAGAGATCAACCTGCCTACCAGCTAGGTGAGAGCCTGACAGCGGAATCCATCTCGAGGTGAGACTTTCCCACCCTCTGAGAGATCAACCTGCCCTGCCAGCTAGGTGAGAGCCTGACAGCGGAATCCATCTCGAGGTGAGACCTACCCCACCATCCGAGAGATCAACCTGCCCTGCCAGCTAGGTGAGAGCCTGGAAGCGGAATCCATCTCGAGGTGAGACCTTCCCACCCTCCGAGAGATCAACCTGCCCTGCCAGCTAGGTGAGAGCCTGACAGTGGAATCCATCTCGAGGTGAGACCTTCCCACCCTCCGAGAGATCAACCTGCCCTGCCAGCTAGGTGAGAGCTTGGCAGCGGAATCCATCTCGAGGTGAGATCTACCCCACCCTCTGAGAGATCAACCTACCCTGCCAGCTAGGTGAGAGATTGGCAGCGGAATCCATCTCGAGGTGAGACTTTCCCCACCCTCCGAAGATCAACCTGCCCTGCCAGCTAGGTGAGAGCCTGACAGCAACCATCAAACTACCCATAGAGAATCAGCTAGGTGAGAGCCAAATACCCCACCTCCGAGAAGCATCAACCCTACCTGCCCTGCCACTAGGTGAGAGAGACAGCCTATTATTTCCTGAGATCCCTGCCCTCTGAGGGAGCCACCTACCCCACCCTCCGAGAGATCCCTGCCCTGCCAGCTTTGCCATCTAGCTGATACCTGGCATGGCGGAGATTCCAATCTCGAGTGAGACTTGCCAGCAGTTCGGCTAGTGAGAGAGGTCAGTGGACCCTCGCTGAGAGCATACGCCCCCGCGAGACAACCTGTATGGGACTGGCCCCAAGAGATCTCGCGGATTGAATAGACTAAGCAACTGCCCTGTCTGGTGAGAGATAGGGGAGGGCCATCCAGCGAGACCCATCGTTGGAGATAAATGGTTCTCTGTTAGGCAAGCGAATCCACTCGAGTGTACTCCGATATGTGCCGCATGAGAGCATCTCAATCATCCTTACCTAATCCTAGCAACTGCCTCCAGCGGGGAGAATATATGAGTTATCATGTCCCACCCGCCTCGCCCGGTCTAGGGTAGCAGCTTGTTACCAATCAATAAAGAGAAAAAACTCACCTCCCGCAAGGCGAGGCACAGCTCAAGGGGGCCTTGGGCTATGATGGCTTCTTCCCGCTTCCTTCTCCCTCGACTAGCTTCCCTCCTGCTCAATCTCTCCATGACCTTCTCCTCCCTCTCCTCGTGCCTTGGCCAACCAAGAGATGGTGTTTTGACGGCCGTGACGTAGCACTGCCTTGCCATCCTGGAGTCTCCCTTGACTCTGACATGGATCCTCCGGAGCTGAACTTGAGGCATTGGTGGAAGGAATATGGCACGCAACGGAAGGCGCTGATGAGGGGCCTTCCGAAGATGGCGTTGTAGCTGCTTGGAGCGTCAACAATGACGAACCGACAGTTCCTTGAGACTCCCCCCAATTTTACTTGGAGTCCTACTCCAACCCACCTCCCTGAAAATCAGAACAGGGGTCCGTCCGAGGCCAACACCCTCCTTGACTCTACCTTCATCTCGTCAAATGCCTTCTTGAAAACGACGTTGACGGAGCTCCCGTTGTCGACCAAGATCCGGGAGACGGAGTAGCCCTCGATGGCCGTCTGGATGATCAGCGCATCGCAAAACAAATCCTCATGATCCGGCAGGTCCTTCACCGAGAAGGTGATCTTCTCTTCCTGGGGCAGGGTTTGGGATGTGGAGGCGACGCTCCGCCGGTACATGACATGGAGGCTTGTCTTCCGAGTGGCCTCTACCACCACTCCACCATGGATCACCGCTATACCACCTCGGGGTCCTACATCGACGCGGTCCTCACACACATCATCCCCCTTTATCTGGGTAGAACCTCCTCGACCCGCACCGGTGGCTGCGGCTGGGTAGGACCTCTCGCCCCCCTCACTTCCAGGGGGGCAGGTAGTCGTGGCGTGCCCCTCCACCTGGTGGAAGTCACAATAGGGTAACTCTACTCTGACCCTTCTCCTTCCCTGGCGGTTCCTCCTCTCCCTTCGACCAATCTCCATCGCTTGCTGTGGTGGGGGGAGGAGCTGCCTAGGGGCTTGCCTTTGGAAGTTGAACCTCCCTTGGCCCCATGGAAGTTCCCCCCATCTTGGATGTAACCTCTTCCCGGACCCTGAACGGGTCCTCTCTGCTGTCTCCAATCTAGTTCTGGACCCTCCTGAGCTCTCCGCTCCTCTCTCCTTCTTCCTTCCTGATGTCTTGAGCCACCTTGCTCCTTTGACTCTGTTTCTGTTAGCTCTGCCAACATCTTGACAAATGCCGGGTTGGCTGCCTCCATGACAATCTCTTCTGCCGCCCTTTCCATCAGCTCCTCGAAGGAAAGGGGGGTCTTCCGGGTCAAGCTCATCTTGAAGAAGCCCTCCTTCAGCCCAACGGTGAAGGCCATCTAGAGAACATACCCTGGCATCTCCTGGACCTCCAGGATCTCCTCTTGGAACCTATCTACGTAACGGGCCAGCGACTCCTCGACCCCCTGCCTTATCAAGAAGATGGACTCAGGACTTCTCTTCCGCTTCTTGGAGGTGGCGAAGCGAAGCTGAAAGCTTCGGCTCAAGTCCTCGAACCCATAGATCGACCTCGGAGGGAGTTGATGGAACCAGTCCCTCGTCTTCTCCTTCAACATGATCGCAAAGAGGCGACACTTGAAGGCGTCCGTCATCGGCCTGATGGAGACGACATCCTCGAATCACTGCAGATGCTGGACGGGGTCATCCTTCCCGGTATAGTAAGCCATGTCTGGCTCTCTGAACCCCTCAGGAATGGGAGCTGAGATGATTAGCTCGCTGAAGGGTGACCCACTAAGGGGTGGTCTCGCCTGGTCCACTCGCGCCACCTGCTCGCCTGGGAGGTTGGCACTCGCCGGGCTGGAGAACAGCTCCCGACCGGTGAGGTCTCGCTCGACCCCATCTCCCATCCTCTCCTTCCCTGGCCTTCTTCCTGGTGCACTTCCTTCTCCCCCCGCTGGGGTCATCTCGCCTAGAACCCTAGGAGTCGGCTCGTCGAGATGGGGAGCTAACTCCTGGGGTGTACAACCCCGTATTTGCCCATATATAGTTTTAAGCTTTTTGGAGATTTTGCACTCTCGATGGCCAATTTTGGCTCTAGCTTGGAAACATACTAGTAGGGGGAGGAAAAATTTGCCTCCCCCCAGTGTCCCCTTTTTCTTTGGGGGGGGGGGGGCGCCAAGTTGGCAGGCACCCGCCCCGGCCCGGTGGACGCGATTAGGCCCGGGGGCGAGACCGGCTTGGCCCGGGTTCTCACCCCGCCTCGCGGTTAGGCGGGGGGCGAGACCGGCCTGGCCCGGGTTCTCTCCCCGCCTCGCGGTTAGGCGGGGGGCGAAACCGGCTTGGCCCGGGCTCTCCCCCAGCCTCGCGGGTAGGCGGGGGCGAGACCGGCTTGGCCCGGGTTCTTGCCCCGCCTCGCGGTAGGCGGGGGCGAGACCGGCCTGGCCTGGGTTCTCGCCCCGCCTCGCGGGTAGGCGGGGGCGAGACCGGCCTGGCCTGGGTTCTCGCCCCGCCTCACGGTTAGGCGGGGGCGAGACCGGCCTGGCCCGGGCTCTCGCCCCTACCCCCCTACGGTTTTACTGCCTTGCCCTCGGGGGGAGTTACCCCTTTGCCCCCCGGCGTGGCTGTTTTCTATTGGCCCAAGGTTTATTGGGCGTAAGGGTTTTTCGGTCATTTTGGTCCATGGGATTTGGAAAACTATAAATAGATCCCCTTGGGTGCCTTTGTAGGGGGACTTATTTTAGCTTCCTCCTCCCTTAGCTTCTTCTTGGTAGAGTAGAGAGGGCTCCTCCAAGGCACCTTAGCTCAGGCATTGGCTAGGGAGGGGAAGTGCTCAGGTAGCCTTCCGGGCGTGAGGTGGGACCTCCGCGCTAGAGCCGAGGGTCTATTCCTAGCTTCTTGATCCTTTGGTCCGTGAAGTTCTCTTGAGTGTAGTAGGTGTGAGGTCACCCCTTTCAAGGGACCCTGAACTCCACAGAGGCCATTTTTGGCTTCAACACTTTGGTGCGGTGAGCGTGGAGAGTGACCAACACAGAAGATCTCAGGAGAGTGTCATGACTGGAGGTCAGGGAGGTAGTGATGATCTCGGCGAGCTCCCAAGCTCAGGACCCTTTGTGGGGAGGCAAGATTTCATGGCCTCCATCCAGGGTATCATGGAGATGCTGCGAAGCATTGCTCCTCAGGGTGGCAGCTCCACCCCGACCCCCCAGGAGCTAGCTCCTCCCCTCGACGAGTCGACTCCCAGGGGTCTAGGCTAGACGACCCCAGCAGGGGGAGAAGGAAGTGCACCAGGAAGGAGGACAAAGAAGGATAGGATGGGAGATGGGGTCGAGCGAGACCTCACCGGCCGGGAGCTGTTCTCCAGCCCGGCGAGTGCCAACCTTCCAGGCGAGCAGGTGGCGCGAGTGGACCATGCGAGACCACCCCTTAGGGGGTCACCCTTCAGCAAGCTGATCATCTCAGCTCTCGTTCCTGAGGGGTTCAGAGAGCCAGACATGGCTTACTATACCGGGAAGGATGACCCCGTCCAGCATCTACAGTGGTTCGAGGATGTCGTCTCCATCAGGCCGATGACGGATGCCTTCAAGTGTCGCCTCTTTGCGATCACGTTGAAGGAGAAGGCAAGGGACTGGTTCCATCAACTCCCTCCGAGGTCGATCTATGGGTTCGAAGACTTGATCCGGAGCTTCCAGCTTCGCTTCTCCACCTCCAAGAAGAGGAAGAGAAGTCCCGAGTCCATTTTCCTGATAAGGCAAGGGGCCGAGGAGTCGCTGGCCTGTTACGTTGACAGGTTCCAGGAGGAGATCTTGGAGGTCCAGGAGATGCCAGGGTATGCTCTCCAGATGGCCTTCACCGTTGGGATGAAGGAGGGGTTCTTCAAGATGAGCTTGACCCGGAAGGCCCCCCTTTCCTTCGAGGAGCTGATGGAAAGGGAGGCTGAGGAGATAGCCATGGAGGCAGCCAACCCAGCATTTGTCAAGAAGTTGGCAGAGCTGACAGAGACGGAGCCAAAGGAGCAAGGCGGCTCGAGGCATCAGGAAGGAATAAGGAGAGAGGAGCGGAGAGCTCAGGAGGGTCCGGAGCCAGGTTGGAGGCAGCAGGGAGGACCTGCCCAAGTCCCAGGAAGAGCCCTCATCTAAGGAGGGGGGAATTTTCAGGGAGGCCAAGGGAGTTATAACTTCCATAGGCAAGCCCCAAGGCAGCTCTTATCCCCGCCGCAGCAGGCCTTGACAATAGGAAGAGGAAGAGGTAACAGGAGAGAACACCCAGCCCGCCAAAGAAGGGGAGGAGCACTACCATACTGTGACTTCCACCAGGTGGAGGGGCATGCCACGGCTACCTGCCCCGAGTTCCTGGAAGTGAGGGGGGCAAGAAGCCCTGCCCTGCCGCAGCCGCTGGTGCGGGTAAAGGAAGTTCTACCCAGAGAAGGGGGGGATGATGTGTGTGAGGACCGGGTCGATGTCGGACCCCGAGGTGGTATAGCGGTGATCCATGGTGGAGTGAGAATCGAGGCTACTCGGAAGGCAAGCCTCCATGTGATGTACCAGCGGAGCGTCGCCTCCACATCCCAGACCCCGCCCCAGGAGGAGAAGATCACCTTCTCGGTGAAGGACCTGCCGGATCATGAGGATCCATTTTGTGATGCGCTGGTCATCCAGACGGCCATCAAGGGCTACTCCGTCTCCCGGATCTTGGTTGACAACGGGAGCTCCGTCAACGTCGTTTTCAAGAAGGCGTTTGACGAGATGAAAGTAGAGTCAAGGTGGGTGTTGGCCTCAGACAGACCCCTGTTCGGATTTTCAGGGGAGAGGAAGGAGGTTGAAGGTGGAGTGGGACTCCAAGTTAAATTGGGGGGAGTCTCAAGGAACTGCCGGTTCGTCATTGTTGACGCTCCAAGCAGCTACAACGCCATCTTCGGAAGGCCCCTCATCAACGCCTTCCGTTGCGTGCCGTCTTCTTCCACCAAATGCCTCAAGTTCAGCTCAGGAGGATCCAGGTCAGAGTCAAGGGAGACTCCAGGATGGCAAGGCAGTGTTATGTCACGGCCGTCAACACCATCTCTTGGTTTGCCAAGGCAGAGGAGATGAAGAAGATCATGGAGAGCCTAAGCAGGATGGAAGTGTCCGACGAGCAGGAAGCAGATGGCGACCACCAGGCCCAGACCCCCTGAGGAAGCCTCGCCCCGGCGGAGTCCTGTATTTTTCTTATGTTGTATTGAGTCTAGCCCCCGACCGGCTGAGTCGGGGGGGGGGGGTCATGTAACCCATCTTTTTCCCCATTTGAGGATGTTGGATTTGGTAGAACTCATGTGAAACACCCGGTTCCCCACCCCCAAGAGGATCTCCTCAGCCAGGCTCTCACTAGCTGGTTGGGTCGAATATGCCTCGGGGAGATCAAGTACCCACCCCCGAGAGGATCTCCTCAGCCAGGCTCCCACTAGCTGGTTGGGTCGAATGTGCCTCGGGGAGATCAAGTACCCACCCCCGAGAGGATCTCCTCAGCCAGGCTCCCACTAACTAGTTGGGTCGAATATGCCTCGGGGAGATCAAGTACCCACCCCGAGAGGATCTCCTCAGTCAGGCTCCCACTAGCTGGTTGGGTCGAATGTGCCTCGGGGAGATCAAGTACCTACCATCGAGAGGATCTCCTCAGCCAGACTCCCACTAGCTGGTTGGGTCGAATGTGCCTCGGGGAGATCAAGTACCCACCCCCGAGAGGATCTCCACAGCCAGACTCCCACTAGCTGGTTGGGTCGAATGTGCCTCGGGGAGATCAAGTACCCACCCCCGAGAGGATCTCCTCAGTCAGGCTCCCACTAGCTGGTTGGGTCGAATGTGGCTCGGGGAGATCAAGTACCCACCCCCGAGAGGATCTCCTCAGCCAGGCTCCCACTAGCTGGTTGGGTCGAATGTGGCTCGGGGAGATCAAGTACCCACCCCCGAGAGGATCTCCTCAGCCAGGCTCCCACTAGCTGATTGGGTCGAATATGCCTCGGGGAGATCAAGTACCCACCCCCGAGAGGATCTCCTCAGCCAGGCTCCCACTAGCTGGTTGGGTCGAATGTTCCTCGGGGAGAGTAAGCCCCACCCCCGAGAGGATCTCCTCAGCCAGGCTCCCACTAGCTGGTTGGGTCGAATGTGCCTCGGGGATAGTAAGCCCCACCCCCGAGAGGATCTCCTCATCCAGGCTCCCACTAGCTGGTTGGGTCGAATGTGCCTCGGGGAGATTAAGTCCCACCCCCGAGAGGATCTCCTCAGCCAGGCTCCCACTAGCTGGTTGGGTCGAATGTGCCTCGGGGAGATCAAGTCCCCACCCCTGAGAGGATCTCCTCAGCCAGGCTCCCGCTAGCTGGTTGGGTCGAATGTGCCTCGGGGGGGGAGTAAAGGTCCCTTTGCACCGATGAGGATCCCGCTGTCAGGCTCTCACTAGCTGGCAGGGTCGGTGGTACCTCTCGTGGAGGCCAAGTGTTTTTTACCCGGAGGGGGTCTCGCCACCTAGGTTCCTATAGCTGGCATGGCAGGTTGACCACTCTGGGGGGCCAAGTGTTGTTTACCCTGAGGGGGTCTGGCCACCCAGACTCCCATAGCTGGCATGACGGGCTGACCCCTCCGGGGGCCAAGTGTTTTTTACCCAGAGGAGGTCTCGCCACCCAGGCTCCCATAGCTGGCATGGCAGGTTGACCCCTCCGGGGGGCCAAGTGTTTTTTACCCAGAGGAGGTCTCGCCACCCAGGCTCCCATAGCTGACATGGCAGGTTGACCCCTCCGGGGGGCTAAGTGTTTTTTACCCAGAGGAGGTCTCGGCACCCAGGCTCCCATAGCTGGCATAGCAGGTTGACCCTCCGGGGGGCCAAGTGTTTTTTACCCAGAGGAGGTCTCGCCACCCAGGCTCCCATAACTGGCATGGAAGGTTGACCCCTCCGTGGGGGCCAAGTGTTTTTTACCCAAAGGAGGTCTCACGACCCAGGCTCCCATAGCTGGCATGGCAGGTTGACCCCTCCTGGGGGCCAAGTGTTTTTTACCCAGAGGAGGTCTCGCCACCCAGGCTCCCATAGCTGGAATGACAGGCTGACCCCTCCGGGTGGCCAAGTGTTTTTTACCCAGAGGAGGTCTCGCCACCCAGGATCCCATAGCTGGCATGGCAGGTTGACCCCTCCGGGGGGCCAAGTGTTTTTTACCCAGAGGAGGTCTCGCCACCCAGGCTCCCATAGCTGGCATGGCAGGTTTACCCCTCCGGGGGGCCAAGTGTTTTTTACCCAAAGGAGGTCTCGCCACCCAGGCTCCCATAGCTGGCATGGCAGGTTGACCCCTCCGTGGGGCCAAGTGTTTTTTACCCAGAGGAGGTCTCACCACCCAGGCTCCCATAGCTGGCATGGCAAGTTGACCCCTCCAGGGGACCAAGTGTTTTTTACCCAGAGGAGGTCTCGCCACCCAGGATCCCATAGCTGGCATGGCAGGTTGACCCCTCCGGGGGGCCAAGTGTTTTTTACCCAGAGGAGGTCTCGCCACCCAGGCTCCCATAGCTGGCATGGCAGGTTGACCCCTCCAGGGGGCCAAGTGTTTTTACCCAAGGAGGTCTCGCCATCCAGGCTCCCATAGCTGGCATGACAGGTTGACCCCTCCGGGGGGCCAAGTGTTTTTTACCCGGAGGGGGTCTCGCCACCCAGGCTCCCATAGCTGGCATGGCAGGTTGACCCCGCAGGAAAGTTACACTCAGCGAATATGTTAGGTTGGACATTTCTTTCCGAGCTTGTGCCAACCTCGAAAAGAGCGGGGATTGTGTACAACCCCGCATTCTCTCATGTATAGTTTTAAGCTTTTTGGAGATTTTTCACTCTCGATGGCCAATTTTGGTTCTGTCTTGGAAACATACTAGTAGGAGGAGGAAAAATTTGCCTCCCCCCAGTGTCCCCTTTGGGGGGGTGCGCCAAGTTGGCAGGCACCCGCCCCGGCCCGGTGGACGCGGTTAGGCCGGGGGCGAGTCCGGCTTGGCCCGGGTTCTCGCCCGCCTCGCGGTTAGGCGGGGGGCGAGACCGGCCTGGCCCGGGTTCTCGCCCCGCCTCGCGGTTAGGCGGGGGGGCGAGACCGGCTTGGCCCGGGCTCTCGCCCAGCCTCGCGGGTAGGCGGGGGCGAGACCGGCCTGGCCCGGGTTCTCGCCCCGCCTCGCGGGTAGGCGGGGGCGAGATCGGCCTGGCCTGGATTCTCGCCCCGCCTCGCGGGTAAGCGGGGGCGAGGCCGGCCTGTCCTGGGTTCTCGCCCCGCCTCGCGGTTTGGCGGGGGCGAGACCGGCCTGGCCCGGGCTCTCGCCCCTACCCCCCTGCGGTTTTACCGCATTGCCCTCGAGGGGAGTTACCCCTTTGCCCCCCGGCGTGACTGTTTTCTATTGGCCCAAGGTTTATTGGGCGTAAGGGTTTTTCTGTCATTTTGGTCCATGGGATTTGGAAAACTATAAATAGACCCCCTTGGGCGCCTTTGGAGGGGGACTTCTTTTAGCTTCCTCCTCCCTTAGCTTCTTCTTGGTAGAGTAGAGAGGCTCCTCCAAGGCACCTTAGCTCAGGCATTGGCTAGGGAGGGGAAGTGCTCAGGTAGCCTTCCGGGTGTGAGGTGGGACCTCCGCGCTAGAGCCGAGGGTCTGTTCCTAGCTTCTTGATCCTTTGGTCCGTGAGGTTCTCTTGAGTGTAGTAGGTGTGAGGTCACCCCTTTCCAGGGACCCCGAACTCCACAGAGGCCATTTTTGGCTTCAACATGGGTGGTCAGGGTGGAGCTGCCACCCTGAGGAGCAATGCTTCGCAGCATCTAAATGATGCCTTGGATGGAGGCCATGAACTCTTGCCTCCCCACAAAGGGTCCTGGGCTGGGGAGCTCACCGAGATAATCACTACCTCCCTGACCTCCAGTCATGACACTCTCCCGAGATCTTCTGTGCTGGTCAACCTCCACGCTCACCGCACCAAAAGTGTTGAAGTCAAAAATGGCCTCTGTGGAGTTCGGGGTCCCTGGAAAGGGGTGACCTCACACTTACTACACCCAAGAGAACGTCACAGAGCAAAGGATCAAGAAGCTAGGAACAGACCCTCAGCTCTAGCGCGGAGGTCCCACCTCACACCTGGAAGGCTACCTGAGCACTTCCCCTCCCTAGCCAATGCTCGAGTTAGGGTGCCTTGGAGAAGCTCTCTCTACTCTACCAAGAAGAAACTAAGGGAGGAGGAAGCAAGGAAAAATCTCCCCTCCAAAGGCACCCAAGGGGGTCTATTTATAGTTTTCCAAATCTCATGGACCAAAATGACCGAAAAGCCCTTACGCCCAATATACCTTGTGCCAATAAAATACAGCAACGCCGGGGGGCAAAGGGGTAAATACCACACCGCCCCTCATCCACCTAGGGGTCGAGCACAGGGGCGACGAGGGCAGGGGCGAGACACCGGGCCTTGCCGGTCTCGCCCCACATACTGCGGGCAGGGGCGAGACCCCCGGCCAAGGCCGGTCTCGCGCCCACCAAGCCGCGGGCAGGGCGAGACCCCCGGCCAAGGCCGGTCTCGCCCCACCAAGCCGCGGGCAGGGGAGAGACCCCCGACCAAGGCCGGTCTCGCCCCACCAAGCCGCGGGCAGGGGCGAGACCCCCGGCCAAGGCCGGTCTGGCCCCACCAAGCTGCAGGCAGGGGCGAGACCCCGACCAAGGCCGTCTCGCCCCACCAAGCCGCTGGCAGGGCGAGACCCCCGGCCAAGGCCGGTCTTGCCCCACCAAGTCGCGGGGCAGGGGCGAGACCCCCGGCCAAGGCCGGTCTCGCCCACCAAGTCGTCGCGGGCAGGGGCGAGACCCCGACCAAGGCCGGTCTCGCCCTACCAAGCCGCGGTAGGGGGCAGGGGCGAGCCCCCGCCCCTCCCCCCCCCCCCCCCCCCCCCCCCCCCCCCAAAAAAAAAGGGCCACTGGGGGAGGCCGATTTTTCCTCCCCCTACTAGTTATATTCCAGCTTGAGCCAAAATTGGCAACCAAGAATGCAAAATCTCCCAAAAGCTTAAAAATGCGTAGGGGCGAATACGGGGTTGTACAATATCTGTCATCACCAAGTCATCCCACCTGAGGCAACTCTGTAGTAATAGTAGTAGTCGGTGGTGGTGGTATGAGCTCCTCACGTCCTGCCATCTTGTCCTGCTGGTCGTACTGGTGCTCCATCTCCTCGAGCTCCTAAAAATAGTTTGGTCACCGACCATTATTCAAAAAGACTAAGTCGTTTCCTCCACACCTCGCCCCGCAACTCCTAGGCACCGTGCGGGAGGACGAAGCGGAGGACAACAAGGGATATAAGGAGTAAACAGGTGGCAGTGGCACTATACTAACAAATATATGAGGAGTAATAGTAGTTCTACTCCAGCAGTTCTATGTAAGAAGTACAAGTGCAGTAATGAAGTATAAAGCTGAAGTAAGTAAGAAAAGTGTAGTACGGTAAAGTAAGTAAAGAACTGAAAGTAAGAGCAGGAAAGTAAAACTATGGTACCACTACTCTACCATCACAAATCGTACCTTAACTTATAAAAATGCTCATACAAATTTATAAATTAAGGTTTCCAGGAAATTTAACTTATCATATAAAAGAGCACATACTAATTTATATGATAAGAATTTATGAAGCGTATGACCTAATATGAATGAGTGTTTATGATGCAATTTATGCACAGACAAGTGCAACTCACACACAATGACTCCGTGATCATAGACCTTTAGTTCCCACTTTTTGAGAGCCAGCTTCACTCTCGGGTACCACCGCTGTGGCTACGACAGCAGCGGAACGGGCATCTCCACTTCTAGGCTGGTATGCACACTACCAAATCTTAGACCCCTCTCATACGCCTTTGTACACGTCCAAGGTGCACTATAGAGTCTATGCATACGTACTTTGCTGACAACCCGTCAGTCTTGTTGGGTCGGATGTGTGTTATCGGGGATCGTCCTCCAGACCGCAGTGTAAAACAACCCACTAGCCCCTCAAACCCTCACACCCGCCTGGTGCACCGTACTGCCATTGGTGTGACGAACGGCCTGTACCGCATGCCCCGCCACTAAATTTATGCACATGCAAGTATTTCATTCCGAGCCTTCAGCTCGCAGGACCAACCTGTCCTGAATCCCTCAAACCTTACACGAGTGAGCATTTATCACAATCCCTCCAACCCTACACGGGTGAGAACGCACAATAGTGCCTTTATTCCAAATCTCTCAAACCCTACACGGGCGAGAATGAACCACAATGTCCTAACCTATTAGACTACTCTTGTCTACGGATTATTATACTTAGTGATTTAAGGTTAATCCTCAGTTTGCACTCGGATAGCAAAGATTTGGGGGACAATTGATGAGTTCCACCTTCATTTATAGGAGAAAGCCCCCCCCCCCATGATCTCCTCCTAAAGTGGGTCATGGGTGGCCCACCCTCTCCATGAACTCTCATGAGGAGGAAATCATGGGGGTGGGGCCCGCCACTCACCCCATGGAGGAAAACCGCCAACCGGGCGGCCTAACCACCGTCGGCGACCGGCTCCCTCCGGCCTCGCCGGAGGCGGTCGCGGTCGGCCGCTGGCCGTCCGGCGGCCCGGCCTTGGCAGGCCGCCGGCCAAGCCACCAGCCTAGCCACGACAGGCCGCCGGCCTGGCCACGGCTGGCCCTCGGCAAGCCGCTGCAGCCGGCCGACCGCTCCTGCGGCTGGCCGCCAGGCCGGCCACCGCGCCGGCCAGCCACCGGGCCGCCGCGGCCCGACCGCGACAGGCCGACGGCCACGACGCCGGCCTAGCCACGGCGGGCCGCCGGCCTGGCCACGGACCGTCCCTCGGTAGGCCACCGAAGCCGGCCACTCGGCCAGCTGCTCCTACTGTCGGCCGCGGCGGCAGCCTAGCCACCGGCGGCCCGGCCGTGGCAGGCGCCGACCAAGCTACGGCAGGCCGCCGCCTAGCCGCAGCCGGCCCCCGGTGGGCCGCCGCCACCGGCCGCCTGGCCGGCCACCGCCGCCACCATGGCAGCCCATCGCCGTGGACGATCTCCCGCCGTCTGATCGGGGAGAGGCTCTCCTCTCCGTCCGATCAAGAGGGTAACCACCAACTAACCCACCACTTTAGTGGCGGGGCCCGCCATGACCCTCCCTTGGAGGCTATAAAAGGACCCCAGGGGCTCTTCATTCTTCACCTTTTGGATGCCCGGAGCTTCTTCTTCAGGTGAGAGCTCTCCTGCCCTCCTCCCCCGCATCGGCCTCGAGTCGCCGTGAACCACCAGCGGCCGCCCACGACCACCAGCGCTCCACCACCGCGAAGCTAGCAGGAAAACGCCCAAGTCCCCGCAAGAGCCGAAGGAGGAAGGCGACCGCAGCCAGCAAGTGAACACAACCAGAAGAGGGAGAGCACCGAGACCGTCCCACACATTCCAACGTCCAAGCTACTCCCGCGGAGCAGCCTGTTGCCCGCTGGGAGTCGTAGTCTCTCTCTCTTTCCAAGTTGTAACGAGAGCGATCTGTCGCCCCGATTCTCCAACACACTGTAAACACCGAAATCTAGTGGAATTTGATCGGCACAGACCTGGTCACGTGGTTTTTTTACCCATTTAAGGGGTTTTTCCACGTCATCATATCTTGTGTCAACTTTCTACTTTCATTGACTGTGTGCGCGCTCGACCGCCTCGTGAGCTAAGACGGTTTGAACAAATCCGGCTCGACCGGGGCATCGAGTTAGTCTGCAACAATAGTATAGATCAACCTCTACTACCGTGCCACGCAGATACTTAAGCTCTGTTTGGGCCGGCATTTTGCTCTAGTGAGTTTGGACAAAAATGTCATTGTCAGCGATGAAATTCTTTAGATGTGATTGAGCATTTACAAACGAATGTTGATAATCACAACGTTCACGACCACGACTGTCGTGCCAAACGGAGCCTAAATTTGTGATCAATGTTAAACTAAATACGCAAACACGGGATGAAAGAGAATATGGGGACTATCAAGGGGGCTGTGTTCGAGACTCCGCCTCAACATCCTGCCGCACTGAGAATATGCGGTCAATGGTCATGAGTGGAGTCAGTGGCGAACACAAAAATTATATTCAGTGTGAGCGAAATATAAAATTATTAAATAAAATAAAACGACTAATATAACAAATATATATTTAAATTATATTAATATCACATAATTATTTAAAATGACTGATCAATTAGAGGATAAAGCTATCATGTATCTCGATCATTTTAATGTTTTTATGAATTATTTGAATATCATCATTCATTTTAAATAGTTTTAACATTTCACATAATAACGAACTTGTTTATATAAAAAAAGCGATTGTTAACCACACCTCTCATATGGCTATCCACACCCCATTTTTGTTTTAAAAAACTTTTTTCCAAAATTTTACTCGCACCCCATTTCACAGAAGCCACACTCCGTCTTCCTCTTCCCTGAGCTGCTCCCGTCTCCGGCATCTTACTCGCGCCATCTTACTCTATTAGTTGTCTCACGCACATCATTAGGGGATATTTTCGGGCGCGTCAAAAAAAATATCGGGGTGCGGCAAGACAAAAACAGGTGCGGTTAACAATGAGGTGCGAATAGCAGAAATCAGATTGCAGTTAACAATCGCCAAAAAACTGTACCCAACTAATTTGTTCGTAAAAAATAAACAATAATACAATAATAAACTTTTGTAAGAAAACACTAATGAGTAGTATAACAACAAACATTTATAAATAATAAAAAAAATAAAAAAACAATAAATTTATTTGACAAAAATATAACAATAAATTTATTCATAACAAAAAATAAAAAAACAATATAACAACAAACTTATTTTATACAACTTTAAATAACAACATAACAAAAAAACTTTTTTTAAAAAAATATATTTAAATAATAACATACCAACCTTATCTATAAAAAACAAAATGTTATTGTAGGTAATAGTAGGATTTGAACTCTAGACCCGTGAAATAAAAAAAAAAAAAAAAACACTCTACCAACTATGTCAAGAAAAATTTATTAAATTAAATATTTTTATTACAATATATTTATTTATAGTGTATCTACCATGATAAACCTGTTTTCTACTACTGAAAGATTGTATTTTAAAAGATCAGTGTGAGTGACCGCTCACGCTCGGCCCCATGTAGGTCCGCCCCTGGGTGGGGTGCTTGGGCTGCAGCACGGTGGTGAGACCGGACGTGTTCCTCAGGTGGGGAATCAGAGCGGGATGGCTCTGGACCACTGCATCAATATATTATCATTATATATATAATAATAATAATAACAATGTATTAAATATGGATCCGTTCACCGTCCGTTTTAAATCTGGATCTCCCCTAATCAATTACGGCTCTCTCTCCCTCTCTCTTCAACGTGACACACAATGTATGTGTGGATGAATTGTGGTTGTTAGTACTGTAGCAACATGTACTATCTTTATTTAATATAGATATATATATTTATTTAATTTTATCATATGTTCTTACTTTAATTAAAATATTAAAAAAAATTGATAAAATAGGGAGTGGAGGTCGTTGACTGGATCCTATTGCCACGACCGTTGTGTTTCACATGTTATAAGGCCTTAGAAAAAATGACTATAAATAGAGGGTTCAATTTCACCTATTTTTATTTCATTGGTGAGATTTGGGGAAGAAGAGAAAAATTGGGATCTACCAATGTTCACAGCTTCCTGCGTATGGCATTATAAGGCAATGACCCCAATGAATCATTCCACAATTTGTTGCAGTGTCCATCACTCTCTGTCTTTCGAATGGGGAAGCAGTCGAAATCTTGTGTTTCCGGACTTGCACTTTCAATCCTTTTTCAATCATCCTTATAAGTTTCCTTCAAAATTGGGACCCCATAGAGCTCTACTCTATTTTTCGTCGATGAATCTAGTTTGTCTAACATCATAGGAAGCCAAAATGGGGTTCGGTTTCGTCCGTCTATGTAATTACCTCCGGCGGAGAATCGCCGACAAAGGATCTGATTCAGCGGTACTTTCTTCCTCAAGTGATTTCCCTTCAACGGATCATGATTTTACGAGGTTTCAGTCGAGAAAAGTGGAGAGGAAATGGCGGAACCGGGAGGAAAAGAGTGTGACGGTCGATGGGGAGTATGACATGGTCATTGTGCCCTCCGATTGCGGCTGTTGTGGGTCTGGATCTGAATCCCATGGTTCAGATTGGTCGGTCGGGTGGATGGAACCCCATGCTCCCGAATTCCAGGCCGATAGCGGCGACACAGAGAGCGACTTTGTTGTCCTCGTTCCCTGCTACAGCAATAGCGGGTTTGAGAAGAAGACTGACAGCCGCCAAAATGGGTTTTATTACGGTGAGTTCGATTTGATGCACCGCTTCATCTTCATGAATTTCATGATCTACATCATGTATTTCTATATATCCATGATTTTTCTTTGAATTCCGCTGCCTAATTGAATAATAATGAACAAACATGACCCATTCAAAACTGTGTCCAGGCATGAAATGCGCACACAACATTTGAAACTTTTGTTGAGGTATATTTATGTAACTGGTAACGGGTTATTATTGTGCTTGGTTTAGATCTGATAGACATCCAATAACCTGTCGGGATTTACAGTTATGCCTATAAATACTCCTGCTGGGAGCAACATGGACGTCGTTCCAAACTTGACGACCACACGGGATGTTTCGAGAATGTTAGTGCACTCGAAGCATCCTGTGTGACCGTCAAGTTTGGATCAACCTCAACGATGCCCATAACATGAGTATTTATAGGGGTAACCCTAAATTCCCGACGGATTATTGGATGTCTAACAGATCCAAACCAAATCCAATAAGAACTGTTACCAGTTCTATAAATATAGAACTCAATAACTTTTAGCTTACAATGATTTATTTTTGTCTTGATATAAATGTGTTTTGCCTTCTTTTTAGTACTTGGATTTTGTCTCATTTTGATTGGCAGCTGTAATTTAAGGTAAATGTTGTTGATATGTTTATTTTTTAAGAAAATTCTTGTTAATTTTGTCTGCCAATTACCGGAGTAGTTAAATGTTTCAACTTTCAATTTTATTTTAGGCAATTGTTTTTTGCAACTCAAAAATTAGCTTGTGGCACCCCATTATTAATCACAACTCAAAAAATCAAAAAATTTATCCGCAGCCCAATATTAACGTGTTGCACCTCGTTGTATGCCACCTAAAAATGAATTATCCTCCGCCACCAAAGCCTTCTTCCCAAACAAAACATTTCTTAGTAGTAGAGCAACCAACCTCTCCTCGCCATTAAAGTGGAGCTCGAGCAGCTCATGATCTCCATTCCTGGCGACCCGAGTGCGAGCAGAGTCATGAGAGACGCCTCCATCCAACAAAATTGTAAAAAAACAAATTGCAACATCTACAAATATACCTATCAATAATCGAGGCCCCCCTTCTAAAGGGTTCCATGTAATGAGTGATTCCTAGCCTTTGGCAACGCAATAAGCTGTGCATACACAAACACAAACAGACACACAAACATATATATATATATATATATATAGTATATATATATATACAGTCAGACGGACATACAATACATACATAGACATAGACATAATACATACAAAACACACATACACACACACACACATTGACTAAGATCTTTTAATATTGTATATATTTGTATATAATTTCTTGTTTATAGCCCTAATAAATATAATTTCAAGCTTATTTATTTATATATATATATATATATATATATATATATATATATATATATATATATATATATATATATATATATATATATATATATATATATATATGCATTATGTTTTTTGCAGAAGACGAAGACTTCATTAAAAAGTGGCTTGCATACCTTCAAGAGTGATGTGTCCGCAGGCCGCAGGACTAGGCCTTAGGGACAGGCCATATTTTTTACGTGGCTGCCATTCTATATATGCTTGAAAAGCTAGCATAGAGTCGTATTTGTATATGACGACTATAGGCCAGGCTGAGATTATTTACTAGGATCCATCATATTTAGATCTCTTGAACTCTTCTGCTTCTACCTGAACTAATAGAGGATTGAAGGGAAGATGAGTTTTTTTTCTTTATTTTTTTTAAAGTATTTCTGTATTTGCAATATTAAAAAAAGTATAGGAGAAGATCACACTTGACGGAACATATACCCTCAAAAGCAACAAGACAAAAGGTTGGGATCCAGATGGACAAGACTTTTCTCCAAAAAAAATCTAAGGGTGCATAATTTTTTGATTCAAAAAAAATATAAAAGATTGAGGATTAGTGAACCCGTTAGATCCTCCTCAGAGGAATGTGGACCGCGAAATGGATCCCCGCCATTTTGTCAGAAATGGAGAGAATCCCCATCTGCAAGGCACCATTACTTGGTAGAGTTGTTTTTCTTTTTTTTAAAAAAATATTATTTATACTATTTCAAACAATAAATGGATTTTTATTTTTTTATCTATACTATATTAAGAATGAAACTATAAGAAAAGACGTGATTTACTTGGGCATTAGTGAGATTAATTATGACAAAAGATAGGCCACAATGACGATAAATGATCCATATATATAGCGACCCCATTATAGTTGGATAAATGTTTGAGTGTTGTTGTTGTATCTATATTATATTAAAATGAAAAACATTTTTTGATGAAACATTCAGCTTTTCAAATGTTACATATATTTATCACAAAAATTTCAGTTTTTTTAAATATATGTGAATTTTCTTTTATTTTAAGAAATGTGCTCACATATATGCGAAGTCCACTCCCTACAATAAAAATGTGATCTCTCCGCTTGCTTGTTAACCCTCGTGCACACAACTGAACGACAAATGAAATGTAGCGCTTGGGGGTTTGCGAGTGAAGGGAGCTTGCACCGTCATGCCAGGGCAATACCGTGGTCGGGATAATGTCTCGTGGGAAATTGGGGGCACCATGCATTGTCGCAAACAGGATACTGTTGTGATTGACCATAAGGGTGGAGCCCCATGCCTACCCTCGTGTTTAATAAATGTTTCTTTAGTTATTATAGGTTTATATAATATAATATAAATGTTTGATATAAAATAGTTATATGAATTATTTGTTTGAGATTAAATAAATTAGTGAATGTGCAAAAATTCTCCAAGCCCTTGCTTAGTGCAACATGTGACATAGAAAGATTTTATACAACGGATGTTTGACATGACTCAAAATATTGCAAATATTGCACACATGTTTGAAAGGCATGCTGAAATTGCTGGCCTCTAGCTGACATAATATTTTAACTAGATAGACATAAAATAAATAAAAAGTAAATTGTTGATAATTTCTCTAAAATGAGTTCATTATTATCAATATTTTTTTTAAAAAAAATTAGAAATAGGTGAATAACCCCTATTAATTTTACTTTATCATCTTACTCATCTTAAATCATCATAATTAAAAATAAGCTTTAAGTCATTTAAGGGATAAAACAAAGTTTCTAATTAAAAATAAGCTTTAAGTCTTATCTAAATATTTTATTTAGGCAATATATTAAGGAAATTTATTTCAAGTATTTTAATTAGAAATTTCATTTTATCTCTTAATTAACTTAATTTTTATGATGATTTAGGATGAGTACAATGAAAAATTAAAGTTAAATGTGTTGTCCACCAACTTCTAAAGTTTAAGAGGATTATTGCCATTGGTGTAAAAATTTTAAGGAAATTATCAATAATTTTAGAATATATAATATATAATTTAAGGAATCATTTACATATTCATTTTAAAAAGTTGTACCCTTATAATAAATATTTCATAATCATTATTTTACCGTGAAAGGCACTGATTCGACGGTCTGCATGGATCAATGTGCACTTTAAAATATGTCCGTAGATCCACGCAAACCGTCAGATCAATGCATTTCACGGTAAAGTGCAAAACTATAACCCAGTGCTCAAAGATTCCCCATGTAGCGAGGGTCTGGAGAAGGATCTTATCATAAGTGTGAAATCTAGGCAACCCTTATCCTGCATTTTTGAAAAAGACTGCTTCTAGGAGTTGAACCCGTGATCTCGAAGTCACACGATAATACCTTAACTGGTGGGCCAAGCTTATTGCCCTTAACTTATAAAATTTAGCTTATAAAAAAATCATCTCAAGCTTTTCTATTATATTTATTTTCAGATATTTTTAATCAAATTAAACAATTTTTCAAAAGCGATTCCAATGAAAGTTCATGGCTTGTGCCACTAAGTACAAAAATCCTGAGTGATAGGCACAAGTTTCGCTTATACGGTTAATCGCGATAGTACCCCGATCGCGACAATGCTCAGGGAGAGCCTCCAATGCCCCCACACGACAGTACTTCAGCCACGACATCGCTCCGATGTGAGGGCACTCCCACCGCTCGCAAACTCCCAAATGCTATACTTCGCCTGTCACTTTTTTTCCTTGTGCATAGGGGTTTGCGAGCGACATTGAGAGCACATTTTTTATTATAGATAAAGAATATTTGCCTATATAAGAACACATATTTTAAAATTTAAATAATATAAATTAATGAAGTTAAATTTTTTGTAATAAAGAGAGGTAAAATAAAAAATTGAATATTTAACCAAATGATGTTTATCATTTTAATATAATATAGATCAACCTCCACTACCATGCCACACAGATACTCAGGCTCTGTTTGGGGCAGCGTTTTTGTTCTAGTGAGTTTGGACAAAAATGCCACCATCGGCCGATGAAATTCTTTAGATGTGATTGAACATTTACAAACGACTGTTCATAATCATAACGTTCACGACCACCACCGCCGTGGCAAATGGAGCCTAAATTTGTTGATAAATGTTAAACTAAATAATCGCACACCACGTCCCACGTCTCTATCGCAGGGCAAAACCTTGCTCTAATTAACGAGCCTCACTCTCTAGCAGCTAAATCCTACATATTGCAAATGGTGGGCCTATCCCAGGCCAGACATTAAGGATGCATTTGGCGTGACTTATCACAGCTTATTTGATCCGGTGAAGTTGAAAAAAAATGTCATTGCCATATCAAAATCTTATGCCCCAAACTAGTTTTTTTTTTTTTGCAACAGTAGTAACATTTGTCATACCATGTTAGGAATGACGCCTACCAACTCTCCCAAAACCCCTAAGTGTTAGGAAGGGCGCTACCAATTGTTTTATATTATTTTTAGCAGGACCGGTCAAACTGTTCGCATTGCTCTCTCGCACTTAAACCGTGCCCGGAACTCTCATGTACTCATGCCCGGAGCCAACTCGACTCCCTTGCATTAAACCGTATCATGGAGTTTCTCTGCACCCATGCCAGGAGCCAACCCGGGTGCGCCCGGAAGGCACCCCATCCAACACCTGGATGGCGGGCCACACCCAACAATACCAAACATACATTCTATGAAATGACGTTTTTGTCCAACCTCACGGGAGCAAATAAGTTACGATAAGCCGCGCCAAACACAGCCTAAGTTGGGCCCTCATAAATGTGGGCTGATTAGGCCCCTCCATAGGCCTGGCCCAGAAAGACTTATTTGGCTTTTCACTGGTAAACCCCAGAGAGCTTGCAAGGCCCAGGTTTATTTTTGACAAACCTACCAAATCTAACCGGGACCTCCTTACAAGTTTGCATAATTACAGGTTGCACCCCCTCTCTCTCAAAATTACATTTACCTAGTCTTAAGTTTTCCCAATTTACAAAAATGTCCCTTCTGTTAAAATTTCAGATGAAAAATAATAAAATAACCAAATTATTTCATGTAAAGTGAAAAAAATGCAAAATTATTGTATGATATTCTAATTTATCCTTTGTAATAATTCTATGTTGAAACTGTGTTACATTTTATCCTATAATATAAAATTATTATAAAAGAATAAAATTTAAATAAAAGGTGCATTTTTATAAACTGGGAAAATTAGGCCATATTTGAGAGGGCTTTTAAAACGGGAAAATGAGAGGTGACAAAAAAGGTAAGCAAATAATATATATTTGAAAGGGCCATATTTGAAAGGTCCATGTTTGAGAGGGCCATTTTTATATATTTGAAAAAGATATTTGTCCGGGCGAAAAAAAATATGTCCGGGCAAAAAACCCCGCTCCCGGGCGAAAAATGTCAGCCCGGGAGAAAAATTCGCTCCCGGGTGAAAAATTCAAGTTCGGGGAAAAAAACGCACACTGACAAATAAATGCGCCCGGGCGAAAAAAACGCATCCGAGAAAAAAATCGCGCATGGACAAAAAAATCAAGTTGGAGTTTATTTAAAAGATAAGAGTTTTGGAATGAGAAAATGCTTTTCGAAATGGTTGAAAAATAGGTGACAAATGGCTTTTCAAATATAGGAGAAAATGAAGTTTTCCTTGAAGATGACATTAGTCCTATATTATATATATAAAGGTAAACAAAAAAATAGGAGGCTACATAGGCACAAAGTCCTGGGAGAGGATAAACGAAAGAGCATGGGTTAGGGGCATTCCCCTTCCCCACATAAAATCTCTAGTACAAGCAATGTTGGCAATGTAATCCGCAGCGGAGTTGGCCCTTCGATTGATTTGTGAGATGATGAGTCTTGGACAGTCCTTCATGGCATTTGCAAGCAATGATTCAATGTTTCCTTTAGCTAGTCCCTCTAGAATCCAATTGAGAGTTGAGCACACAAAAGCTGAGTGACCTTCAAGAATTATGCCAAGCACTTCATCCGTGAAGTCCTTTGCAAGGATGAGGCCCATCATGGCACTTTTAAGCTCAGACATATTCACCGATCGGCTAGGTATTCCCACGCCTTTGGCCACTAAGTTCGCCAACAAGGTTTCTAATGGTGCATCCAAGACCGGCCTGGTTGTTCGCATGGACCGAGCCATCAAAATTAGCTGGATAGAATCTGATTTAGTGGCCAATTCATCAAGAAAAGCATCCAGCAAGTTGGTGCAGGTACTGTTGAGTTGAATATTTAATCTTGACATCACAGCTCGATTTTTGAAATAAAACGGCAATCTCCAAGTAGATGGTGTAAGCTCTCCGCCTGATTGCACCCCCATGGGCAGTCCGCGGTCGACCGAAGTCGATGTTGATACAACCAATCGTTGGTTGGAAGTATGTTATTTATAGCGCGCCAGGTTGTCATAAGCATACGTGGTTGAGCTTTGATTGCCCAAACTTCTTCACCAGATAAAAAACTTTGCGGGCATTCCAAAGAATAAACGACACTTGCATTCATGGCCGTCTTTTCTGAATGTGCCCAGACAAGCTTATCAGATCCCCCCACATTGTCCCTTGGCAATTGAAATATTGCATGAATCAGAATATTGTTGAACCCGACAAGCAAATCGGTCGCCCAGTTGGAGTTGGAATCGAGGAGGCCAGCAACCAAAATCGGGAGGGCATTGATGTTGATGAAAGTGGGTCATTTGTTTAGGGGTAGAGTACCGATCCAGCAATCTTCCAGAGTTGAGATGGATATTGCTGAAAATGGAGTTTCCCGCGATAACTTTTTCCACCGGTAGACAATCCAAACGGTTTCTTAGGTGTGGTAACGTTTTTCCAAAAACTGAAAAGATCTAAAAAGACATCCAAAGTGAGAGATGCACCCAATAATTAATTAATTATGCAAACTCCCAATTAACCATACATATCCGCAGCTGTGATAGCTCTAATAATTATGCAAACTCCCAATTATATATATATATATACACACACACACACGAGTGCCTGACACGGGCTCCGCCCCTACGGCCAGGCGCGACAGTACCCGATCGGCGACGGCGGACTCCGCCCGCCCCGACTCGATGCTCTCGGGCGGCCTTCGGCCGCATCCAGGAAATGAACGGGGGCGAAACCCGATCGACGACGACGGGTTTCGCCCGCCCATCAAGACGGGTTTCGCCTGCAACATATACATATGAATACTCAAAATTACCGTAAAAAAATATACATAAATATTACAATTTTTATTTTATAAAACAATATAGGTTTTGACATAAAAATATTAATTTTGACTTTAATAAAGTTGATTGATTTAATGTCATCACCTCAAAAATACCACTGATATGTCTAATGACAACCTTTCTTGAATAGACCTCTGACATGCCTAATGACAACCTATCATAGTAGGTGTAGGAGTTCTACTAAAAACTTTATGAATTTAAATGAATTTTCATCATTACTTTTATTTTTTTGATAGTGTAATTACTTCAAGGGACATTGTATTTTAATTTCTTTGAAATAGATTATAATATATGTCAAATCATTAAAATATAAAAATGAGGACATAATTGGAATTTTTGAATGTTTCACCAAAGACAACCTTTCCCTTATAATAGTGAAAGATATATATGAATATGTATCATATGCGGGTGCCACTAGGTGCGGGCGTGCGGGCCACCGAGCGGCGGCTGGCGGTTGCGAGAGAATCCAGGGCGGTCGGTGGCCGGAGAGCCTGCAGCCGCTCAGTAAAAAAAATTGCAGGCATTGGCAAATTTGTTTTTATCCAGCGACGGCAGCGACTCGCTGGCCACCAGCCGCCCAGGATTCGCCGGCTTACACGCAAGCGAATCCAGGGTGGTCGATGGCCGGCGAGCCCGCAGCTGCAGGTCGCCGCTAGATAAAAAATCTGCACGCACAGGCCTATCGCGATCCACCGCGAGATGAAAATTGGACGGTTCCTGCCTGATGCCTGCGCACCAGCACATAATTCCGCCCATTCCCCCTGAATTTTCCAACTCATACCAGAGAGGGTTTCAGCCAAAGACACCAGGGAGGGCAAACCCGGTCAGGCGAGCTGTGCGCAAAAACCCGCACTCACCCAAAAGGCCTAAAAACAACCGAGAAGGGGACAAATCCGCACGCACCCTCGCCAGAGCGCCGAGACAGCGCACACGGAGAAGAGCCCCGCGCGGCCTACCCCGCACGGCCTGCGTGCGCATGACCGCACACGACCGCAAATTGCGCGAGCGCATTGCGCGAAGACGCGCACTGCGCGTCCACACTGCGCAAAGACGCGCATCGTGCAGACGCACTGCGCGAAGACGCGCACTGCGCGAAGACGCGCACCGCGCGGCCGCACAAGGCCGCGCGTTGCGCCCCGTGCGTCCTACACGTGGTCTCCATGCCTGCATACGCATGTGCCGGCGGCAGCCCCCGCCCCCGCCTCCGAGTACCTTGCCAGAGCCGCCTGCACTGCTCGGAGGCCACTCCCGTCATTTCAACAAAATTGGCGATCTAGGTGATCGAAATGGAGCGACATCAGTTGTCAGCACAAATCACTCCCTAGAGTAATTACCATCATAACCCTCCGAAAAACTATAAATAGGTCCTCAGACCTTCATTTGAAGACAAACAACTCCAGAGGCAAGAGAGAGCTCTGCGATTTTCTGGCGGGATCGTGGACTTAGGCCGATTCTCTGCTCAAAAATTATCTTTGCCCTTCTCTTTGCATTAAGGTTTCAACGCGCTCCAAGTCACGTCAACCGCCTCTGCGAGAGTGCTCCCATCAGGGCTCCGGATCAGTGAGAGCACTCCCTCCAGAAGCTCTGTGGACTTAGAGAATTTCCAGCCGGAACGCTCCCACCAAGGTTCCGCGAGCTCAACAACATTCCAAGGCCGGAGTGCTACCATCGAGCCTATGAGGACTTAGTCGTTTTTCTTCAATTCATGTACTTTGCACTTGTAACGGAGTCACGACATGTCACCCTCCGAGATCAAATCAATCTTTGTAAAACTCGGAGAAACTAGTGGATTTTGGCTCGGTACAACTCCAGACACGTGATTTTCACCCTTTTCGAGTTTTCCAAATCAAAAATGTCTCTTGTCATTTCCTGCGGTTTACTTTGACTATTTGCACGCCCAGTCTGATTCTGAGTTAAGGCGGTCAGATTTCTCCAGACTGGAGAAAAATCGGGCGACCTGCAATAGTTTGTCTCCATCTATGGGAAAGTGTTCCCAAAAGCTCTGACAAGTTTCAGCATCCCCTAACTAGCAGCAATCACGAAGGGAAGCGCACAAACTGCCAGTAACGTGGCACCGGAGTAGCACACCAATCCAGCCCCCACCGACTTGTCAGCGGGCAACGCCCCGCTGCAGGGAGAATCAACCGTCACCATATTCCAAGCACCAGGGGAGGAATGCAGGTGCCTGATAAGGGAGCGCCATACAAGAACGCTCGTCTTGCTGGGAAACTTAAGGGCTCGACACGCTCCCAACACGGATATCGCTCCAGAAGGCCAACCACTGCAGATCCAAGGTCAGATGATGCCTGAAGACACTGCCCGCACGAAAAAACCCATCACAGATTAGTGGTCTGACACTGATGGCTACACACACCTCGCATTGCTCGACGGGCTTTCTCGGCATGCGCAGGAGAATTCTCGTAAGGAGGCAGCCGCTCAGGCCAATAAAGAACTTACACGTGAGGAAGTGTGGCACATGATCAAAAAGAAATATGGATGTGAGGGGCACCAAGCCACAAATGTGCAATGCCCTATCCACCTCATCTCCCTGCTAGATCCATCAATCTTAGCATATCCCGTTCTGCCCGGGATCAAGTTCCACGACTTCGAGATGTTTGACGGGACAAGCGATCCTCTGGAGCATATCAGGAACTTTGTAACCGTCATGCACATATACAATGCCCCAGATCCACTTCTATGCCTAGTGTTCCCGACAACTCTGAGAGGAGAGGTTCACACCTGGTTCAGCTCCCAAAAAGAGTGGGAAATCAAGAACTTCACAGAGAGTCAACTTTTCACGGAGCAGTTTATCGCCAACCAGCGAATCGTTTGAGACCCCTCACACCTCACAGGCATCCGTCAAACCGAGGGAGTATCACTCAAGGATTTTTTTTGTCGCTTCACCATGGAGGCACGACATATTCCGGGGGTTAACTTCGAGCTCATGCACGGAACTTTCCTCGGAGGACTTAGCTAGGAAAATTCTACTCAATGATGAGTGAAACATCGCCCAACTACCGTGACCTCGTCCACCGAGTCAAGGCTCAAATCACAGTGGACGAAGCAATCAAAGCGCTTCGGTACAATTCAAAGGAAGATAAAAAAGGAAGAGGAAACAGGAGTCGCTGACAAGTCCCAGGGGAAGCAATAAGCGTCGTGGCGACTCCCGCCGTATCAGGGGCACCAATGCAATCAAACCTTAGCTCCCCTCAACACGGGCAGAATTTCCGGCCTCTTCCAAACCGAGTGTTCAGATATCCCAAGCGGAGATTCCTCCCTCTCCCGAACAAAGTGTCCGGACATTCCAAATGGAGATTTCGGTCTCTCCCAAATAGAGTGTTCGGGCATCCCAAGCGGAGATTTAAACCTCTCCCTAACATAGTGTTCAAATATCCTAAATGGAGATTCCAGCCTCTCCCAAACAGAGTGTTCGGACATTCCAAATAGAGATTCTGGCCACTCCCAAACAGAGTGTTTAGATATCCCAAATGGAGATTCCGGCCTCTTCTAAACAGAGTGTTCAGATATCCCAAGCGAAGATTCCGGCCTCTCCCAATCGAATGCTCAGATATCTCAAAAGGAGACTCTGATCAAGCAAACGAATCCTTCTCAGGCGAGATTGGTGAAAGCCCTTTTGCACCTTAGGCGAGACGGGCAAAGGTCTGTCTGTACCTCTTAGGCGAGATGAACAAAGGTTCACCTGCGTCTTCACTCAGACGAACCCCGATTCTCCTAAGTCGCAAACGAACAAATGTTTTTCACTACCTTCACTCGGACGAACCCCAGTTCTCCTAAGGCACAAACAAACAAAGGTTTTTTTACTTTCACAAGGAGGAACCCCGGTTCTCGTAAGGCACAAACAAATAAAGGTTTTTTGTCACCTCCATCGGACGAACCTCGGTTCTCCTAAAGTGCAAACAAACAAATTTCTTTGCCACCTCCACTCGGACGAACCCCGATTTTCCCAAGGTGCAAACGAACAAAGGTGCTTCGTCATCTCCAATCGGACGAACCTTGGTTCTCCTAAAGCACGAACAAAGGTTCTCCTAAAGCACGAACAAAGGTTCTTCACCATCTCCGCTAAAAGCATAAGCAAACAAGGGCTCATCGCCCACAAATCCAAGACAGCTTACGGCTCTACCAAAAACGCGAGTAAACAAACATCCACCACCACTCAGACGGACCCCGGTCCTCCTGAAACGTGAACGAACAAAAGTTCTTCGCCGCCTCCACTTGGATGGACTTCGGTCCTCCCAAAATGAAAGCGGACGAATTTCTCCCGCTAGTGACCTGTTCAAAATGTCGGCATTCAAACTAAGCGCCACTCTGCCAAAGGTGTATGCACACCAAAGCACAACCAGAACACGGGAGATCCGAAAAAAAAGTCTTCATTTAAACAAAAGCTGCCTCACGGGCTACAACATCATCATGTGACGGTGCAAAGGCGCACCCACAAGATAAAGCAAAAGCGAAGGAAACAAACAAAAATGGGCACAATGGGATCGTCCCTCAATGTCGACGTTAGCATCGTCATCTGGGTCATCCTCCACGCCCAGATCATCGTGCTCTGGTAATCTCTGAGCAGCCTGAAACCACATGCCAAAGCCCAAGCGGTATGCGACATTACACTCAAGCAGATCAATCCCATTCGCCATCATCCCAGAGCGTACCTCCTCTACGATACGGGATCACTCCATCTCAAAGTCGTGAGACCCGCAGTACTCAGCCACCGCGGACGCTCGTATAACCTCGACATCCTCCAGCTCCACGATAAATTGAGTCTTCTCTTTCTTTAGGTGCTCTACCTCCATCCGGACGAACTCAGGTCCTCCTAAAAGAGCGATCGAACAAAGGTTTTTTCACAGTTACCGCACGGACGGATTCTGGTCCTCACCAGGCAAAAGCGAGCAAAGTCTCTTCGCAAAATCCCGGACACTCACAAAGCACGCAAGAACTAAGGACCGTCACTACCTCCCGAAACAAACAAATCTTCGAGTCTATCCGCACTACCAAGATAAGGGGGCAAGTGTCCTTCCCATCACGCATAGGCAATAACCTTTCACCACTAACGCTCGGCGAAAATCACCAGCGATAGTGCCCTGCGAATAGGAAACATAAAAGTAACAGATGCCCCCGGACCGTCGCAACGCATGCCACGACACCAAGACGCCACAACAAAGACAACAACGGGGAACAGTTTGGCTACCGTTAAGATTCCCCGCCTATTGACGACGGCGGGATCTTCGCCACGTAAGGTCGACGCCCTAGGGAAGTCGCAAGCTCAACGCGTCACGCAAAAACTCGCACGACTGAGCAAACGAAGTGACAAAGGCGATACACAAACCAGTCATACCAAACGTGTGTACGACACAGGTGCAATCAAGTGCCCCTCCGTCGCCAACACCATCTTTCAGGGTAGCACCTACTCGGGGGACGGTACTCCCGCGCAACCTTCGCGACACACGAAGCCCCAACCAAATATAAGGTGAAGTTCAACAACACCCAACCACAAGGGGCCTACCTTCGTTGCCATCATCTCAGGGTCTGATTGGCTATCCGGCCTCGACCCACTCCAAGGCCCCAGGGCTCCCTGTGTTTTGCAAACGCAAAAGCTCGCATCATTGCAACATCTCGAGGCACAAACACCATCGATGGCCTCCACCCTCAAAAGCTCCGTCCCAGTTCCTGATAGGAATGGACGTCGAATCATTCTAAGTTGTAGCACTGAAACAGACACTGTGTCTTTCCACGTCTTTTAGTGGCGACAAGCTCGTAGGTCCATACGCGACGCCGAAGAAAGGAGGCAACACATTCCTCAACGTCACGTCCAAGGATCTGTCACCAGTGCAAGCATGCTGCGACAACCACGCAAGTTAGCACACATCATCATACTCGTACATTCATAAAAAAGGAAAGTGAAAATCAACATGCCTCCCCACCAACGCAGCACGCAAAGCACAAAGGGGGAGAACATTTCTACGACGCGCTATAGGTGCCACACAGCAAGAAAGGGCCAAGACCGCACATGCATTCCTCATGAAACCTCCAGCCTACGAAGTAGACACGGGCGGTTTGGCACCCACACTGAGGCCTAACCAAGAGAACATTTATGTCGCAGACAAAAGTAACTTGTGAGCACACATACTGATACGTTTTAAGTCTGTGACTCTTAAGACAAGCGATCGAGGTTCAAAATTTTTTGGGCTCAACGCTTCGGGAGTTACGTCCCACAAAAATTTGGGGTCATTTGATCAGTTCCCCCTGAATTTTCCAAGTCGAACCAGAGAGAGTTTTGACCTAAGACATGGGGGCAAGCAAACCCGGGCAGACGAGCCGCACACAAAAGGCCACACTTACCCAAAAGGCCTCAAAACATCAGAGAAGGGGACAAAACCACACACCCCCGCTAGAGCGGCGAGACAGCGCACGCAGATAAGCGCCCAACATGCGTGCGCGGCCTATGCGCGCACAGCCGCGCAAGGACACACAACCACGCAGGGTCGCGCACCGACCACGCAGGGCCGCGCGACAGCACAATGACACACAGTCGCGCACCACGTGGCCGCAATGCGCGATGCCGCACACTGCGTGACCGCACCATGTCCGCGGTTGTCGCGCCTGCGCGCGCGCTGGCGACAGCGACTGCCGGGGACCCTCGTCGTCTCCGGCCGCCTTCGGGCACCTTACCCGAGCTGCCCGGAGGGCACTCGTCATTTCTGCAAAATTGGTGATTCAGGTGATCGAAACTGAGCGACGACATTCACCAGAACAAATCACTCTTCGGAACTATTACCACCATAACCCTCCATAAAACTATAAATAGGCCCTCGAGCATTCATTTAAAGACAAACAACTCCAGAAGCAAGAGAGAGCTCTAAGATTTTTCAACGAGAAAGTGAACTTAGGTCAATTGTCCACTCAAGAATTATCTCTGCTCTTCTTCTTACGTCAAGGTTTCGACGCGCGCTGCAAGTCATGTCAACCGCTTCACTACCATCAGGGATCTGCATCAACGGAGCGCTCCCTCCAGAAGTTGTGGACTTGAAAATTTTTTCAGCTGGAACGCTCCCACCAAGATTCCGCGAGCTCAGCAACATTCCAAGGCTGAAGAGCTTCCATCGAGGCTCCAAGAATTTAGTCGTTTTTCCTCATTTTTTGTACTTTGCACCTATAACAGATCAATCTGTCACTCCAAGATCAAATCAATCTTTGTAAAACTCTAAGAAACTAGTGAATTTTGACTCAACGCGGCTCCAGCCACGTGATTTTTCACCCTTTCCGAATTTTTCATGTCAGAAATGTCACTTGTCATTTGCTGCGGTTTACTTTAACTGTTTGCACGCCCCATCTAATTTTGATCTAAGACGGTTCAATTTCTTCGAACCAGGAGAAAACAGGGCGATCCACAACATGTATATATATATATATATCTCCCAATTCATGAATTACAAATATTTGACGTCTTTTTAACTATTGAATGTTGCTGAATAAATAAGTCAATATAAGATGGCAATAAAAGCAGAAAGGATCAGTAATACAACCTCCCTTTACATCAAGAATAGAATAAGACATGCTAAAATGCTTATCCTTTCAACACTTTCAATTAAGCATCAAAATGCTTTATCCTTCCACACTTCCCTGCCCAGCCTTAAGAACACAGTCCGCGGAACACGAGATTCTGGCTGTAAATAGAGCGAAAAATAATACAAAACTCGACCTCAAAGTTTAAAGCAGTAAAATGCCCAGGTAGAGGTGGGAGAACGGGATCATTTGAGGCACAGAAGCTTCCTCCCGCGAAAGATGTTCCTGCAAGTTTCAGAAAAATCTTCTTACACTCATAATAATGGCTGATAACAATAGTGTTTTGTTGTTGTTGAAGTAGCACAGTACAAGGCAAACTGCCCTTGACAACTTGAATCATTAAAAAAACTGTTAATTACACAAATCTCCTCTGGGAGTTAGATTAATTACATGTTGCACCCCCTCTATTTTTGAAATTACAAAAATCTCCCTTGTAAGTTACATTTAATAACATCCATCCACAAAATCCCCCCTTCCTTCAGGGGGTATTTTTGTGCATGCATGCGTTGTAATGTAAACTTCCTGGGGAGGTTTTTGTAATTTCGAAAGATAGCGGGGTGCACCTGTACTTATGCAAACTTAGAGAGGAGGTCCCGGTAAATGACCCTTAGAAAAATTTAGAATCAAACAGAAGTAATATAAATTCTGCAGGGGGTTAAGGGCACAACCGAGCTGCTTTGACTCGTTAGGTGAGCTCGATGGGCTAGGGATCCATGCTTCAGGCAGCCCCAGGTCAACTCATCATCTGCTCATGAGCCAGCCAGATGGTTCTAGAAGTACTATCAGGGAATATATTTAAAAATAGGGCCATTCACTGGGATCTCTCCTCTATATTTCAAAATTATCAAAACTTTCCCTCTAAGATTAAGGCTCGGTTTGGCACGGTGGCGGTCGCAAACGCATTGGTTAAACCATTATTCGTTAAGGATCACCTAAGAAATATCATCCCTTTGAACATAAAAGTGGATGAAGTTCCTTAGGTGGGCGTTAACGAATGACAATTTTAACCCCTATGTTCATGACCGTCACCACAGTGCTAAACGGAGCCTAAGGCTCCGTTTGGGAGGAATTATTTTCACCGGTCAGGCAGTTTACGACCGCATGAACCGGACCTTAATTAAGGTCTGGTTCATGCGGTTGTAACCGCCTGACCGGTGCAAATAAGTCCTCCCAAACGGAGCCTAAGTTGTTAGCATATATGCACCAAAACAACGTTGGGATCTTCCAGGTTTCTTATTTATATATGTTAAGAATGTGAGGAGGTTTTGGTAATAATGAAAGCTAGAGGGGAGGTCTCTAAAATTATGCAAAGTTAGTCCAGTTTTTTTTTGTAATTATTCTTTTAAATATATAAGGATCCAATGGTTTGAGTAAAACAATATCAAATTAAATCATTGAAAACCTAACGCTATTTTCGGTCATTTGATTACTCATTATAATTCCACCAATTTATCATTATATTCATGATTCTATTCACTCTCTTTCATAAAATGAGCTTGAACTCAAACTTGATAAGTTAGTGAAAGCTCAAGTTGGGGCTGAGGCCTATATTTCAGTTTGACTCACAAGTAGTACATATAAATCACACGTCAATCAAAGTGTTTGACAAAAAGATGGATAAAATAATAGTTTTGAGGATTGCAAAGATTGTGCATGAAGCAGGACACAAGAGCACTTCATGTTCCAAGAACGGCTAAATGAATTGTATTTTTGAAAATAATATATAGGGTTTTACGGAGACGAACCGGACATTGAAGATGCGTTGATCTCCAACAATGAAGAAGTGGAAGAAAACGATTCATGAACAAGCTTAAGTTTTAATTTGATCTCTTTTAGTTAAACATAAAAGATGTTAAATTTGAAATATTTATGAATGTTTCATATTTGAGAACATTGTATTACGTTGCATTGGCTTGTGGACTTGTAGATCATGTTATGATTTATGCTTGATGTTTACATTGTTTGGAGGATTTTTTACTGCATTTGTGACATATATATTTATTATATTGTATTCAGCCGTACCTACACTTGTACTTAAATTTTGCCATACCGGATATGTATCATACCCGGTACCCATACCAGTGTGTTATGGGCTACATGCCCAGATATTTTGATGTGTCTTTAATTACTATGTTTTATTTGTTTAAGTCATAATCGGTGTCTTAGGTTTCATTAGGTTTTACTGTGGCGTCCTTAATTACTTTTATCTATTGTATCCAGCATTTAAAGGACCCTTTGGATCTTGTAATATTATCAAATAAGTATTTCTCATTTCCTTGTCTTGTGAAAGAGATTTTGATAGCTCTCTTCACCCGATCACGCCCCCAAGGGATCCGAGGTTCCAACAGTGAATAATCACCTCCGCCTTTGTCCACCACTCTGACAAGCACATAACAACTTGATATTGGAGCCCTTTCAATCCCGCCCTTCCAGCGAAGCGGATGTCATCGTCGAAGTCACACGATGCTCCTCTCAGTTTTTCTCCAACCCAACGATCGAGAACCTTTTCTCTGATTTTTAATCTTTCCAAAGACCAAGCTATCCATCTTGGTTCCCCCCAACCCGATAATTCTGCCTCCCAGCCGCTCTCCTAGCCCTCGCCAACGCCCTTGATGCTGCTGCCAGTGTCCTCCTTTGGGAACAGCGACCCCCTTTCGACGAGCCCTAGCCGCCAATGACTCGAACTAGTCTTCCTGATCGTCTGCAGGCATTGGTGTCCGTCCGCAGGCAGCCCGACACAACAAACTGAAACATCCCCGTGTTCGTCCGTAGGCATGTGTTCATTCGCAGGCATCTCGACACAGCAAGCAAAAATAGCCTCGAGCCTATAGCAACCACAAGCAGCGCCTCCTTCCTGTTTGAGCCCTCACAATATATAGTGAATCCAACAACGACAACACCTCCTGTTTGAGCCCCCGAGCAACAAACAACCTTGTTCCTCGAGCCTTATGCTTTTCTCGAGCCACCAATAGCGCAACACATTTTTTTAAACCATCAAAACAAAAGGACGTTATTAGTAAACCTTGTTTCGCTATTAGCAAACCCCAAAAAAACGGGGTTCATTGATTTTTTGTTCATTTTTCAATCTTAAAAGTTCTCTATTAGCAAACCCCTCTTTTTCTCCTTTTTGCCTCAGCCGCAAACCCACGGTTCTCCTCTCCCACACACGATTTCTTGGCGGAGTGTGGATCAGGCCGCCATTCACGACGTCACCTGTTCTCGAATTCGCCGTGACACCTCCTGCAAACAAGACTGCCTCATGTGAACATGGTTGTGGAAATTATATCGAGACTGTGGGAAGTGATTTCTTACTTCATTGCGGAGTTAGCAGAGATTAGGGCTCTAACATTGAGATTATTTCATGCAAGAAGCGCTGATGATGTTCACAAAGTGTTGAAGGATTATGATCCTCTGCCACTTCCTTTATTCTCTTCCATCATCAGAGGTTTCAATTTAGACAAAAGTGGATCCCGCTATTGTCATTTTGGAGTGGCTGAAGAGGAAAGGAGAAGATTCCGACGACATTCTGAGTCCCGATCTGCTTATATATAGCAACATTCTCAGAGCGCTGAAACACTGCACAGTTTGAGATGACGACTCTTTCGATCTCTCCTATCCTAGAGTACCGAATC
This sequence comes from Platanthera guangdongensis, assembly GCA_039583875.1. NCBI lineage: Eukaryota > Viridiplantae > Streptophyta > Magnoliopsida > Asparagales > Orchidaceae > Platanthera > Platanthera guangdongensis. Next base: position 16,867,325 of record CM077150.1, on the reverse strand, counting down.
CCTTGCCCGTGGCCGCCACCGAGGATGCATATGGCTTGGGTAGGGGAGCTCTGGCAGGTAGTAATAAGCATTGTTTTGATATTTATTTATTTTTTGTTATGGTTTGCAAGTAACACAAATGTTTGCTAATAGTCATTTGCAAAAATGATGGTTTGCTAATAGCCAAGGTTTGCTAATGGCCAAAAAGGGTTTGCTTATAACGTCCAATCAAAAATAAAGGTGTTCTGACGCTGGACGAATCTATAGGCGGCGAATGTAACCTTGCCCTAATCCTACATGCAATGTTTTAAATATCGGATGTCGGACACATATCAGATTGTGTTTTAAAATGTCGGATGTCGGAAGTCGAAGACATGTCGGGGATATTTTAAAATATCGGATTTCCATATATTATAAATAAAATTTTTATTTAATATATACTAACTATAATTATATGGTATAAAAATAGAAAAATAATATAACAAATAGATAAAAAATGAGTCATTTATATTATATTATGAAATAAATTTAAATAGTATCTAACAAAAAAATTTATTAACAAATACAAAATAATACATTGTAAAATATATTTAATACTATACACTAATTTTATTTTGATAACAATAAGTTTATTGCAAATAAAAAAGATTTAAAAATTAAAAATACTTGATTTATTATAATTTTTTTCAAACTTATAAATTTATATTAAAAATATGAAACAATCACCTAATAAATGTATTAAATATTTTCCTATTTTTTATAATATGAAATTAAAAATTTGTGAAATAATTATACAAAATTGATTGTAAGAATAAAACGTTAAAAAATTGAAATAATAAATTTAATCGATTTAAACATACATAATATAGTATCCATAGGTGATTTAAATATATGATATTTGTCTGCAAATATAACATAAAATAAAATATCGGGTGATATATTTAAAAGTCGCGTCGGCTGATATATCGGAAAAGATCAGACATGTCGGCCTATATTTTACAAAAGGACATAATCTATTATTTTGAGAAAAACATATCGTTTTCCTCTAAAAAATGACATGTTGGGAGACATGTCGGACATGTCGGAGGACATTTAAAACAGTGCCTACATGCAATGCAAAATCTGACGGATAATCTAAATTAAGCATTAAATAATTTAATCGCACGCGCAAGATCGTGACAAAAGCAAAATAATTCGTTATAGCAAGCAAGCTTAAGCTTTCCTCCTCGTGGAAGGCCAAAGCAAAAGCGAGCGGCGAATTGGTCTTTCCTGCAGTTAGAGATTTAACCAGGAGCAAAATACTATAATGAACTGAAAATCCAGGCAACCATGTAACAAGCAAACCGTAATAAAGTTTTATAACCAAATATCAATACAATAACACAATACAAAAAACAAGAGCTGCTGTAAATATAAAGACCTGAACGTTGGAGGGCTCAAAGAGGGATTTCGGTGGTTGGTGGACCGGATCGGGTAAGGAGAAGACTGATCGGGGGTTGGGAGGGCTGGATCGGGGAGAGTAGAGGTTGGATCTGGGCTGGTTTGCCCAGATCTGTACAAATCTGATGTGGGTGGCTGTTGAGAAGTGATTCCACGTGAGGGGGGGGGGAGGTGTTGGCAGCAATTTGGGAAAGATTGGGCGGCTGGATCTGCACTGGAATGCCCAGATCAGGTCTGGTTTGGGGCTGAAAATAGCCAGGCGGCGGTTTTGGGGGCGCTGGTTGGTGGACTAAGAAGGGGGATTAGGGACAGTGGGTATTTGGAGAGGGGGCGGCAGCAGGACAACACACTGGAGAGGGACTTGAAGAGGGAGGGATTGGCTGGCTCCTTGTGGTGGTCGGCGGCTGGGTGTGTGGAAAAACAGGGGCGGCGGCTGAAAGAGAGGGCTGGATGGTAGGGAAAACTGGAAAGTAGAGGAAAATAACAAGGGATACAACTTGCCCAAGGAGTCGTCACCAAGGGGGCTCCACGGAGTCAGCACTGCGGAGGAGATCACCTGAATGAAGGAATTCTCTTTTCCAAACATTCAGCAATCATGAAAATACGACAGCTCTAAACAACCTATTTATAAGAAATGAAATTACGACACCCAGAATCAACAACTATGATTGGTCGTTGGTTCTGGAGCCAAAACTACATGAAATAATATCTAAAAAATACAAAGCTATATATGAAATCGATTCACAATGCAAAACCGGGCGCATCCGCGGAGTCGGATCATCAATCTGAGCACACCATATATGGTAAGTCGTCAATCAGCCCTGCACGGCCTAAAACTCGTCCTCCATTGCAGGTTCACGTCTCCGCTCCGCATCATTCTCCCCGGCTTGAAAGAATTCATCTCCTGATGAATAGATATTGGAATTCTCACGATGCATGCCAAAGTAAGACTCGATGAGGTCCACCAGAAGTCGTCCAAGTGTCGTCGTTGGGAAAGTATCCTCGCCAATCAACTCCTCCGGACTGACAAACTTCCATTTTTGATGAATGGAGACGGTCGTACTGAAGTTGAAGTACAGGGGGAATCAATCAAGCTCTGCTGGTAGCATCCAGATGTCGTCGGTGAAGGGTCGTCCGTGCCAGCGAATCAGGTAACAACATACAAGACCGTCTGTAGAGGAAACTGACTCATGTATAAGGATCTCAGTGATACACTCATCTCTCAACACACTAGTAGAAGGATTTGGTAGGATCTGAGGTGTCAATGGTGAAACCGTTGGGGACAGACTCCCGGGTAGTGGAGGTCAGAGGTGGGCTAAGCACGGAGCAATGAATGTGGTGGCAAAAGCTCGGGGGTAGGCTTAGTGAGTGGCAAAAACGATGATAAAGGCTCGGGAGGGCCGCAAAGATGTGGGCTCGAATACTCGTGAGGTGCAAAGTATGGTGTCAGGTCCTCGACATTGAACACGGGATGGATACCCATGCTTGCGGGGAAGTCCAGCTCATAAGCATTCCCGATGCGTCTCAGGACTGTGTAGGGACCTATTTGCCTAACGCTTAAACTTTTAGCAAGCATCGCACGGAACCTCACGACGCAGATTCTCACAATCACCTGCTCGCCTTCATGAAATACCTGCTCTTGTCAGTGAACATCTGCATGTGATTTACACGATTTATTACCAATATTGATTTTCCATCAGACCGACTCATGTAACACATGCAAATAAGAAACACATAAATCAACGGACTCATGTAGATAATGCAAATGAAGAACGAATGACTCATGCAGATAATGCAAATGATGCGAATAAAACACGATAGACATGATACACTCGCTAGGGGAGAATTTACTAATGATCGGGATGTCTCTAAAATGTGATGACCTATCAGGAGGCTCTCTCGGTGGAGTGTAGAAAAATTCATCTCGTGTGTGCTGAGTGTTCAGGTGACCGTGCGAAACATCTACACACTCAAATATGAGCTCGTAAAGATCCAAATGTCTCTCAGGGAGCGTAACACATCAGGGACTCACCAGGAGGTACGTATGAAAAGTCAATCGCGAATGCGACGACCACCTGAGTGAAAAACGTGTACATCGACTAGAAGACGTAGCTCTATAGTGTGGTGAGTATCCCCAAAAATAAAGAACTTGTCTGGTGGGTCAGCAGGTGGTGCGTCCCAAAATTCATTAAGAGTACGACGTGTCAGCAGGTGGTGCCCTAAATACTTGATGCTCCACACAATATTCATCATCTGGGGCAAAGTCAGGGACGATAATGGAAGAGGCATCAATAAATCGATACTCATACATGAGTGGCTCACCTGAGTCTCATCCTCACCAGGATGTGGCAGATCATCAGGAGGCTCAACAGGGGGCTCGATAGAGAACTCGTCACTAGGGTCAAGTTCCTCCAGATGAGTACCATCGTAAGGTGTAGTGTCCCCGTGAATGGGTGACATAGCCACTACGAGCTCAACCCCAGGCTCTGGGCTCCCGGTCGTGAAGTGACTCAGAGAAATGATAGGGGGGAGAGGGACATAAACTTACTCTTAAGAATGGGTATGTAGGTGTGGTGTCAAGAAATGTGTCTATGGTAGGGTGTCAATAGGTCAATCTGAACTCTTACTCGGGGTCACCAGAGAAGAGTCAGACACAAAAGATAAATCACTCGCTAGGCTAAGCACCTCACTGGGGTGAGAGCAATCCGCATCCGGTATCACTTATGTCGTGGCTGACGAGACAATGATAGGCATCGTGGTGACCTCGAAATGGGAGGCATCCGTACTGCTGAGGTCAAGGAAAGTCAAATCGACCAGCTCTTGCAGATCTCAAAGACTGTTCATAACGAAGGGCGAGTTGATATGTCTACTCGAGGGAGTTTGAGCTACGATAAACCACTTCAGTACGTAAGTCAAATCGAAATCCAGACCAAAATTGGGAAGTGGTCATGGTTGGGTGCTCTCGGATATCACTCCTCACAACTAACTCATCAAAGCGATCCATGTACTCAGCGACAGACATGGATCCTTGCTGAAGGGAAAATAATTGCTCGAGCAAGTGACTCTGATACGGCGAAAGCATATACCTATAACACAATATACGCTTCATGTCCACCCAACTAGTGATGCGATGAAGACGATCTTGCTCGCGGGTCCTCACAACGATAGACCAATAAGCTCTCTCCTGATCTAAAAGCCTAAGTTTCACAAATTAATGCGACGCTCACCGAATAACTCAAAATGATCGAGATAATACTTCATATCGATGAGCCATCAAAAGAAGGGGCAACGGTATGAAACTGACTTTCGAGATCTCTCTCAGAACGGCGATCCTCATGATAATCATCCCTATGGTAATCGGGTCGTGTCGAAGGATCAACATGATCTGCTCGTGTGCAAGGATATGAAAGACGACAATTGTAATGCCCCAAAAATCCTGAAAAAGGGAAGGAATTGATTTCTGGAAGCTAACGCGCGGAGGTAGTGTTAACGCCGACGTCAGCCCTTGAATTAAATCAACTTTAGTTTCGGGTAGGTACCGCGCGACGGTAGAAAGGTATCGCGTGGAGATACCTCTAAACATATTCGACGAATCGTCAAGAAGCCTACTACGTGGCGATAGAAAGATATCGCGTGGCGATACCACTCGACGCACTCAACGCATTCGACGAATCGTTGAGACTACCGCGGGACGGTAGTGAGCTATCGCCGGGTTAAAAATAACAATGTCTCTGGAAGGTACCACCCGGCGGTAGTGAGGTAACGCCGACAGTAGCTTGCCACATGGCAGTAAGGCGGAGGCTGTTTTGGGCGACAGAGCGATGTCGATTGGGCCAAGCAGCAACCGCCTATGATACCGAGCGGAGGTAGCTCGCTGATAAAGGTTGGACTTGAGATTGAGTTCTCATTTTCTCTCTCACTCTCTCTCTCTCTTAGTTCTTGGGGTTATTGAGGGAAGAAAAGGAAGAAGTCCAAGAGACCAAGGGCAAAAGTGATCCAAGGTGTGCTTGCGATCGGAATCGGGAGTCGAAACCAGATTCGCGGAGAGGAAGTTGTGGTGATCAATTCCATCCCTATCAAAAACAAGAGCATGGCTCCTAAGCGATCAACAAGGGTAGCAATCATCCTTCTTGGACAAGTGAAGTCCTACTTTTGCATACGCATGGAATCCCCCACCAAAATGTGGAAAGAGAAGGGAATTCCGATGAGTTGATACGTGATATTCCCGGGTAGTTTTGCATATAGAATCCGGAAATCGTAGTACGAAATAGGCATGTTGTGTGAAGCCCATCCGGACAGGTTGGTCTGGATTAGTGATGTTTTAATTTGCGTGTCAGAGAAGACTCCGAGTATAAACGGCTAGTTTATGGAGTCCGAGGGGTTGTGCCTGTGAAGTGAGCAGCAGGAAATACCGGAGATTCGCTCCAGGAAAATACCCAGAAAATACCACGGTTTTGGATAACCGTTGGATATCGCCGGGCGACGGTGGATATCGTTGTCGATAGCTCTTTGTGAGCTAAACTTTGTGAAAGTCCAGTTTTCTGGCATTGCAGGATGCTGCAGTTGTTTTCTGGAAAGATGTTCCAGTTATGGTCGAGTCTGGAGACAGAAAGAGATGTTCTGTTGTTACCATCAGGCGATAGTGGCTATCGATGGCGATAGCTCCCATATGGTATTGTGCTTGTGAAGCCTGTCTCGTGACCATCGGTGCAAAAGACTTTTTTATCTGCACGTAGACTCTAATGACTCTGACGACAAAGGGGTCAGGTGAAATGAGCATCGTCGACAATCTCCCTTGAGCTTCAGGTCAAGCTCTTTTTGCACAGTGTGAGAGATGTTATGGACTACGTGCCCAGTTATTTTGATGCGCCTTGAGTTATTATGTTTTATTTGTTTATGTCAAAGTCCGTGTCTTATGTTTCATTGGGTTTTACTATGTTTTGTTTTAAATTACTTTTATGTCATTGTATCCTCTATTCCTCTATTTAAAGGATCACTTGGGTCTTGTAATGCTATCAAATAAGTATTTCTCATTTCCTTGTCTTGTGAAAGAAATTTTGGTAGCTCTCTCCTCCCGAGCACCCTCGCCTAGGCAGCAGCAGTTCCAGCTCCGAAGTATCTCATTCGCCTCTGTCCGCCACTCCAGCGAGCGCATACCAACTTGGTATCAGAGATATTACGATCCTCCTTTTTCGTTGAACATGTTGTCATCATCGAATCCATGCAATGTTCCTCACAATTTTTCTCCAGCCCGATGACCGAGAACCTATTCGCTGATTTTTAATCTTTCAAAAGATAAGGCCGTATCTTTGTTCTCCTCTAGCCCGACAATTCCTCATCTCAGCCACTCTCCTGGCCCTCGCTAATGCCTGTCGCGCCACTGGTGTCCTTCTCTGGTATTGAAGACCCCCTTTCAACAAGCCCTAGCCGCCAGCGACTCGAACGAGTCTTCCTGTTCCTCCGTAGGCATCGGTGTTCGTCCGCTAGCAGCTCGACACAGCAAACCAAACAACCCTATGTTCGTTTGCATTCATCTCGACGCAGCAAACCAAAACAACCATGTGTTTGTCCACATGCATCTCAACGCAGCAAAAAAACAGCCAATGTGTTCATTTGTGGGCATCTCAACGCTCCAATATCAAATATCTCGACGCTCTAGCAGCAACCAGAAGTAGTGCCTCCTTTTTGTTTGAGCCATCACAACAACCAGGGAATCCAACAGCGATAGCATATCCTGTTCGAACCCCCTGAGCAGCAAAAAACAATGTTCCAACAACAACGCCTTCTGTTCAATCCCCCGAGCAGCAGACAACCATGTTCCTCGAGCCATGTGTTTTTCTCGAGTCGCCAATAACGCAATGCGTTTTTTTAATCCCCAAACAAAAAGAAGGATGTTCTCTTTCACCTCATAATATGGAAGTATCGCGGCTCTCGCAGCAACACAAAATCAGTCGTCTCCAAGGAATCCAACCGACAGATCGCCCGCTTTCTAGCCGTGCTACTACTGATTTATCGCCGATTGTACTCCGCACTATGGGGGAATCGACAACGCTAACGAATACTATGAGGGACCTCATGCAAACATTCATGGCATCCATAGAGTGACGCTTTTCGGAGGCCTAAGCACGTCATCGAGACGACACGACCACACTCAACAACAAGCTTAATGAGTTGACCGCCGCCATTTTGGTCATTACTACCGCAGGCAAGCATCTCCACCGCTGATTATTTAACCTGATCCCCTGATCAGGATACAACATGAGGGCAATATCATGCCCACTACACCAAGTTGACATTTCCAACTTATGATGGAAAGGATTATCTCTTAGGCTAGCTCACCAAATGTGAACAATTTTTTTGTCATCAGCAAACATCGATGACAGAATGGATCCCTATGCCCTTCCATATGCTCAATACTGCGCAGTTATGGTTCGTCCGTTTGCATGAGGACAATCCTGGTCTGATCTGGTGCGACTTCAAGCGGGCTGGCAATTTACGCTTTAGCCCCCCGATTGGCAGCAACCACCCAAGGTGTCTCACGATGTTACGTCAGACAGAGGGCCAATTAATGGTTATCTAGAACAATTTCATATTCTTCTAGCGCACGTGACGATACCCCCTGAGATGCAGGTCACCATATTTACAACCGGGCTACGCGATCGACTACGTTTGGAAGTTAGAATCCGAGGTGCCCCGGGGCTTGGTGACTGCTATAAGCTTAGCAAGATTGTGCGACCGTTGACTTCAGTTGGCGCGAGAGTCCTACATCCCCACCAGCACAGAGACTCCGGAGGGGCGTGTTGAGGGCACCCAAACCTCGCAGATTCTTCATTTGTCTCGTATAAAATGTCTGACCAACATACGCAAGGTCTAGGTTTTAACTGCGATGAGCAGTTTACTCGCGGTCATTAGTGCAAACAGCTTTTTTATTTGCATGTGGAGGAATCTGAGGGCTCTGATGACAAAGGGGTCAAGTGAAGTGGGCATCGTCGTCGATCTACCTTGAGTTTGAGGTTAAGCTCTTTTTTCACGGTGGGAGAGATGTTATGGGCTATGCGCCTAGTTATTTTGATGTGCCTTTAGTTATTATGTTTTAGTCTTTATGTAGTAGTCGGTGTCTTAGGTTTCATTAGGTTTTACTATGATGTGTCCTTAATTACTTTTATTTCATTATATCCTCTATTTAAAGAACTCATTGGGTCTTGTAAGGTTATCAAAGAAGTATTTCTCATTTACTTGTCTTGTGAAAGAGATTTTGGTAGCTCTCTCCTCAAGAGCACATCCCGCCTAAGCAACCGCGATTTTAGCTCCAAAGTATCCCTGCTGCCCTGGCCACCACACTGGCAAGCACATAACACAATGCTTCCTAAGTTGACATATATTTTCCAACCATGAGGTATTGTAGCTTCACATAATCATCCAAAAAGAATGTCGGAGCGTCGGGCGGCCAATAAACTCCATGTGAAGAATGGAGTTTTCTTATATATTCTCTAAGCGTAAAATACAATAGACAGTAGAAAAATCCTAATTTGTTGGATATGAACAAAATTAGGCGTGCATTTACTTAGCCTTTAACTTAACATGCAATAAGATAAAAATGAAAGATGCAAGCATAACAATGAAGGTTATCGGAGAATAATTGATGGGGATCAACGAGACCTTTTGGAGCATGAGTTTTGGTCACCTTCGTGATTGATTTGTCCACTTCCATATTTAATGTTGACCAATGGATGATCTGAGTCCACGGTTGCGTCTAGAATGGCGTTTCCATGTTTTTATGCCTATATATATAGTGTTTTATTGAGCGACATCGAAACACTATCGTGAACAGTTAATCGCAGTCGTCCACGATGGTTTCACTAGTCATGTTATTATTATAAATAGAAGAGGGTGGCTGGTTTTGACGGCCATTGTAGATTTTGGAGAGTTTCTTCCTAGAATCCGGTGATCTCGCCGTGCCGACTCTGTGAGACCCAAGCTGCCGACTCCTAAGTAAGTTTCCTTGTGTTTTGCATTGTTTCCTTTCATTTCCAGCCGCCCCACCCTAGATCCATCCATCTGATTTCAGATTTCTACAGCGACCAAACGACCTTCCAGACCTGGCCGAATCCATCCAGGCATCATCCTTCCAACCCCTCCTACACTCCACACAACCAGCTACTACCTCCTCCAGCACTCTAGCTCCCAAACGACACCACAGTACACCTCCAAATTGTGTCCGGATCCCTACAAACAGCAGCCTTCCCCTTAACCTCCACTCCAGTAGCCGACGGCTGGAAGACAACCCAACCTTCCCTCTTCCAGCACTCACCAACATAAAAGTGCACTTTTATGTTATGGGCGGTCTTGAACGCTTTACCCCGGTCGAGCCACACAACAGGGCCACGACCCATACATCTCAACCAGCTCTCCACACCGGATACAATCAATGCGGTAGATTGTTGAGGTCGGGGCTCTCCGCACCAACTCAGTTGGTGAAGGGAGTCAAGATGAGGACTCTCTTCAAGGAGGTATGGGGATCAAGCCCCTGCCTCAACTTACCACAATGATTGTATCAGGTGCGGAGAGCAGGTTGGGGTGTATGGGTCGCGGCCCTGATGTGTGGCTCGACTGGAGTAAAGGGTTCAAGACCCAGCCAAAATGAGCTGTCCATAACATAATTTAAGCAGAAAAACAAATGATGGTGATCATCTACTCGTTGCAAACAAATATGTAAAGCATTAGGGGAACATAGTGTCGGACATCAAAAGTACCCAAGCAGGCGGTGGAGGAACTCCAATCTTCGCACATTCCATCGGCCGTGGTATCATCCATCCAAAAAAAATTATATATATATATATATATATATATATATATATATATATATATATATATATATATATATATATATATATATATATATATATATATCTTTATACTATAAGTAAACTCCAAAAGAGAAATGGTGTAACATTCGTTTTCCCAAAATACCCCCCAACCTTGGTGTAACATTTTAATGTCAAAATACCCTCAATTTTCTTATTCCTTTACCCATTTGTATGATTTTTTTTGTCATTTGATCATAAATTTTCTTATTCTCTACTCATTTGCATAGTTTTTTTCTTATTCCCTACTCGCCGCCCCACCAATGTTGCCGCCCTCGCCAATGTCGTTGCCCCCGCCCCCGCCCAATGTCGTCGCCCCCGCCCAATGTCGCCGCCCCCGACCATTGTCGCCGCCCCCGACCAATGTCGTCGCCCCCGACCAATGTCGCCGCTCCCGACAAATGTCGCCGCCCCCGACAAATGTCTCCGCCCCAAACCAATGTCGCCGCCCCGCACGGGGTCTCCCGTGCACGACTGCTTGTATATATATATATTTTAAACTTTAAAATAATAATAAGAGACTAGGTTACAAAGAGTTTGATGATGTCACACCAAAATGATGTTTTACCTTTTTATAAAAAAAATGTTTCAGTGAGTTAAAGATAAAAATGCAAGAGAAGCGAAAAAGATGATTTGAAAAAGATGGGACAAATGTATGCAGGATTTCAGCTATTAATAACTATCATAATACTAATCCAAATGCATGTGCAGAATATATGAGATAAACAAAGAAAGAAGACATTTAAAATTTGTAAAGAAACTAAAACATCACCAACATTATTGAGCATTTCTGCTGGCGCTTTTTCTTCTTCTCCTTCAACCTTGTAGGAGGCTGAATAACAATTTTGATTGCAGCATCAAAAACTGCCTTAACATTCTGCAGATTAAGCATGTCATCAAAATTATAAAAAGAGAGGGTGCCAAAAATTAATTAGACTCCCTCTAGAACTGAGTAGAATAAAGACTACGAAAAAAACAATTTAAGTTTTGATGAAATCAGTACTCAACATGGTGTACGAACTATATAATATGTACTATTTAAAAGAGAAACCCTTTATCACCATCAAACATACGAGAGCCGTCTGATTAATACTAAAAGAGCACATTAAATTACTCCCATGGAATCTGGCTGATGGTGTCAGCCTCAATTTATAGAAAAAAACTGGGCTGCACATAACAAAACCGCCCTCTCCCCCCACTAAAATCATGGGAATTACGCAGGTAAGCGCCGCACGCGGGATCCGCACGCCCGATCCACGCAGTAACTACCGTGCACCGGATCACGCGAGCAACCCAACCGCCGCCGCCCGGCGGCGTTGACCGGTCCCGGCCCCAGGCCGGCCGCCCCCCTCTAACCGCTCGGAGACGGGGTCCCGACACAGCCAGTCTCCGCAAGAGACTGCCGAGGCTGCCCGACCCCGGGCGGCCTCGCTGCGGCCGGCCCTCGCATCGGGCAGCCTCGTCGCGGCCGACCTTCACAAGGGTCGGCCAAGGTTGTCGGATGCCGGGCAGCCTCGCCGCGTCCAGCCCTTGGAAAAGGCCGCCCGACCCGGGCGGCCTCGCCGCAGCCGGCCCTGCAAGGAGCCGATCAAGGCCGCCCGATCCCGAGCAGCCTTGCCGCGACTGGTCCCGCGGAGGGCCGGCCAAGGCCGCTCGATCCTGGGCGGCCGTCCCTTGCAAGGACCAGCCAAGGCCGCCTGGATTCGGGCGGCCTTGCCGCGGCCGGCCCTTGTGATGGCCTCCCAAGGCCGCCCACCCGCAGGTGACCCCTTCGCGGTCGGCCTCCCTCCGTATGGAGCGGCGGAGGCCGGTCGCCCACGCCGGCGTCGTCAGGCCACCATTCCTCGCGGGCGGGCCTTCCCTCGACCCGGGGGCAAGGTAGTCATTTCCTAAAAGTGGTGATCCGCGTGATCATTTTCGAGTGATTCTATTGGCCGGTCTGATAGTTACTAGACAAAATTACCGGACCGCCCACGTCAAAATCTATAAATAGACCCAATTTCCACTTCAAAGGGGTCTTTTTCCGGTTTCACTCCACTTCATTCTCTTTTCCTATTTCTTTCTCTCCGCAGAACCCCCATCCAAGATCGCTTCCGCAAGGTTCCGCCAAGGCCGCAAGGGGAAAAGGAAGTTGGTGAAAAATCAAGTGAAGAACGAGACGCCCGGAGTTGTCAACCCCGACACTTCAAGAACACCTCGGCGGCCAGGAAGCGCCCGCACCTCCAGTAAGCGCACAACGGAAGAACGTGGAACTTGCACGATGGTCGACGACACCCGACATTCACTCTCCCCATCTCATTAAGTGTAACAAGGAGCGGTCTGTCTCCCTCGCCCTCCTCCAAGAAGCTTTGTAATAAACTCTTATATAGTGAAAGTTAGGTCGACACCGTACCGATCGCGTGATTTTTCACCCTGATTGCGGGTTTTCCACGTCATCAAGTCTTTGTCTCAGCAACCAGATAATCTTCGACCATTGGGTCGCTCGGCCGCTCATGGGATACGACGGTTGAATAGGCCCGGTCTAACAAGAGCGACGCGCGATTCCCCAACAGATTGGCGTCGTCTGTGGGAAACTAAGTTCCCAAGAGCTTCAAGGAGGCACAAAGGATAGGACACCATGTACCGACAGACTAGTTAGAGGAAGGAATGGCCGAACGCAGCACTCGAGCAACTCGGGGGTCAGCACATCGGGAATGCGTCAAGCTTGGTCAGTCGCACTCTCTTGTCAACGCACCACAACAAGAAAAGTCGTCGCCGCCCCGAATGCTGCTTTCAGCGGGAGAAACGATCGTTTGGAGGAGCACCTTGCGGAAATGCTCGCCCTCCTCAGAGGCATGACCACCGCCCATGCACCCGGAAGAGTAGCAGCTCCAGAGAATGCACCATAGGCTCAGGTGGAGGAAGATTTCGAATCCTCGCAAGAAACTAGCACAGAGCATCCCGCCCGTCGGGCCAGGGCTGCCGGGGACGTACTCCTCCACCAGCGCCCGAGGACAGGAGCCCATGAGGATTTAACAAAGGGGGTTGACCCGAGAAGAAGTGAGGGAATTATTTGAAGAAGAGTTCGGCCAAGTCGGTCGCCGAGGGGCGCAAGTCCATCGCCCGGCGAGGAACGGATCACCTCTAGCGCCAGAGGAGTTGGCGTTCCCGGTCCCCGTAGGTTTCAAGCATCCAAGCATCGAATCATACGACGGAACCGAAGATCCCTTGAAGCATGTAAATCACTTCACCACAATCCACCACATTTACAGCGCACCGGACCAATTGCTCTGCCAAGTCTTCCCTGCCACCTTGAAAGGGCAGGCAAGAACGTGGTACCACTCGCTCAGAGAAGAAACCGTCCGGAACTTCGCCCAACTTACACAGCAGTTTCTGGACCAATTCATAGCCAACCGCCGCATTGTAAAGGATCCCTCACATCTCTCCGGAATCCGCCAGAATGAGGGAGAGACACTCAAAGAGTTCTTTCATCGGTTCACCACAGAAGCTAGGCAGATACTAGGGGTGGACCCGGAACTTCTGTGCGGGTTCTTCCTCGGGGGGCTCCGGCCTGGAGAATTCTACTCCGCGTTGATGAGGGAGACGGTCCCGGGCTACCCGAACCTTGTACACCGAGTTGAAGCTCAGATTGCGGCCGACAAAGCAATCCAGGCCCATCAAAGACAGTTTGAAGGAGTTAAAAGGAAGAGAGAAGAACCGCCACCAAGGTGTCAAGAGGAGCGCAGGGGGGACCCCCGCCAGCAGGGTCATCGTGAGGAGTAGCCCCCCAGGCGATGCCAGGAGTACACACCGCTCAACACCACCAGTGCTAACGTGCTTTACGCGATTCGCGACGACCCAACATTACGGATGCCCCGAAAAGCCCCTTTGCGAAGAGGAGATCGAACAAAACACTGTGAATTTCACAAGAGGACAGAGCACTCAACGGAAGAATGTGTCAGGTTAAAGGATGAGATCACGCGGCTCATCTGACAGGGGGTCCTCGAGAGGTCTATTCAGGACCAAGCAAGAGGCCAGCCATCCCAGTAGAGGAGGGAGCAGCCACCTGCACATCAAAAAGCGCATGGAGGTAGACAAGTTGTGGGGATAGTTGAGACCATAATCGGGTCTTAGTTTGCAACGGTAAACTCAATCACTCAGAATACGCCAGACCCAAGCGCATCAGCGAAGGAAAAGATCAGTTTCGGAGACGAGGACCTCGAGGGACTGCTGACACCACACCAAGACCCGCTCGTCATAACGGCAGACATCGGAGACCCGAGCTTCCGCGTCAAGCGGATACTAGTGGAGAACGAAAGCTCGGTCAATGTATTGTTCATGCTGGCAGTTCGAGGAATGTGCATCCACAAGGAGAAACTCCAGCCAGCGGCTGGCCCGATCTACGGTTTTAACAGAGGACCAATGTCAGTCGAAGGAACGATCACCCTCCCAGTTACCTTGGGAGAATTTCCAAAGCAAGCAACTCATCAGGTTCAGTTCGTGGCAGTAGAAACGAAGACACCATACAACACGATCTTCGGTCGCCCGCTCTAGGCAGCATTCAAAGCAATTTCGTCAATTCCCCATCTGACCATGAAGTTCGTCACGCCAGCAGGAGAAGGAGTCGCAAAGGGAAATCAGGAAGCAGCCAGGATGTGCTGCTTACAGCAGATGCACCCCGGACAAGGAGCAGTTCAGTATACCATCAGGGCACGAAGAAGCGGGTTAGGAGGGCCCTAGGAGACACTTCAGGACAAAAGGGCCACAGCGCCACTTCATGCTTTTTTTGCATCGTTGAACTATTTTCCTTTAAGCAAACGACAACTGATTTTATAAAGTCGCGAGCCAGTTCTCGTGCACAAAATATTTCAGTTTTCTATAGCTATTAAGTGTTATGGTTGCTCTCAACATTGCTTTTACAGGGGCACACCCAGGGTCCAACCCTTGACGTAGCAATGAGGACGAACCCCCGGGAGCCTTCCACTGCCAAAGATTAGTGTCCCTTCTCTCTCCCATGCAATGGGTCGAAACAAACGCCCAGGTTCGTCCTTCACCATCTCCTCGGGACCACGTCCCAGCAGCCTCCCACTACCAACGATCGAAGGTCCGCCCTTCTCTCCACAGTAGGTCGCAGCGTTGCCAGGTCCTGCACCCCTCGCTCGTCACCGGTTCGAAGATCCGCTCTTCACCGCCTTTTTGGTAGCACGTCCCAACGGCCCCCTAGTGTCGACGATCGAAGGTCCGTCATTCTCTTCGCAGTAGGTCGCGGCGTTGTCAGAGCCTGCCCCCTCACACGCCACTGGTTCGAAGATCCGCTCTTCACTACCTTTTCGGGACCACGTCCTAGCGGCCTCTCACTGCCGACGATCGAAGGTCCGCCCTTCTCTCCGCGGTAGGTCACGGCGTTGTCAGGGCCCGCCCCCCTCGCTCGCCACCGGTTCAAAGATCCGCTCTTCAGCGCCTCCTCAGGACCATGTACCAGCGGGGAAGGTCTGCCCTTCACCACCAACCACTCAGCGACATCCTCCGGACTGGTTAAACCCGATCTCCCACTATCTGGTTAGAAGCATGCGCTCTTCACCCCGATAGTAGGTCGTGGAACCATCTGGGTCTTGTCATTCAACAGTCAACCTCAAAGCGCAGCCACCAAATCGCCCGCATGAAGGTAGCAGAGCCAACACAACAAGTCTCATAAGAAGAGCTCAAAACAACAACAAAGCAATCCATCAAAAAAAGGCAGAAGGCATAAGCTGCTACAACAAAGTAAGGGTGTAAAATCCAATCACAAATACACGTCAAGCATAACACAAGTACAACCAAAGCAAGATACAACAAAAATGAGGTCTACTCCTCAACAAACTCGACGCACTCGTCCTCTGAAAGGTCATCAAAACCAAAATCAGAGACATCGCACTCACGCTTGTGAGATATCATCTGAAGGGTCTTTGCCATCCCGCGACGGAACGCCACCTCCGGGATATTGCAAAGATCGGGCTCCACCTCTCTCGTCCAAACTTCTTCACGAATCTCCTCAGACAACAAACAACGGTCTTGTTTGAAGGCGATCGAGTTCTTGTACTCTATAACCCCCGTCGCCTTCAGCTCAGAAAGTCGCACCTCTAAAGAAAGACGTCCCACCTCGGACTCTAGACGGGCAACATCCTCCAGCGCATTCTCCGCCAAAAGCTTCTTCGCCTGAAGCTCCTCCTGAAGTCGAGTCGTATGAGCCTTCAAGTCCAGCTCAACCTGCCAAAAACGAGATAGGTTGCACTCGCGCCTCCCCTTCAAATCAAAAAGGGAGCTCCTCTTTGCACTTTGAAGCTTCTCCTGAAGGAGAGGTATGTGTCCTTCAAACTAACATAGCAATCGTTCCAAGTAAGAGCAATCTGAGCTTGCACACCAATTTGCAAGAGAAAGCAAAACACACCAATCTGCAAGAGAAAGCAAAGCACGCCAATCTGCAAGAGAAAGCAAAGCGCAGTGAGTTGGGAACAACAAGCATAAACCAAAGCAAAAAGATGAGCTCACCGCAATATTCATCGCGGCTAAGGATGAAGAGACACACTTCCCATTCTCTTGGGTCTCCCCCTCCGCCGGGGAATGCGAGGCATAAAATCCCAGAACCTCAACATCCTGATCCTCAACAAGCGGAGTACCAGCCACTCGGGAACTGCTAGGAGCCGCTCCCGAACGCTCCTTCAGCAGGCCAACAAGGCGATGCACCATGGACGAATCTTCATGGCTTTCGAACACCAATTTTCTCTTTCGATCGCGACCCAACGGAGCGGCGACAGAACGCTCTGGATCTGTAGAAAGGCCACACAGCAGCAGACACTTCTCCTCCACGAACAAAGAAATACTAAACAGATGGTCCGCCAGTTCGTTCGCGGCCCAGAACCCGAGCATCAGTGTAAAATCACGCTCGCGGCCCTTCACTCGGCGGCATCGGTCTAGAAGGGAGCTCTGAAGCTCGAGCCACTCCCAGAGATTTCGGATGTATCGATACATTGTGTTCTCGTGGCGCCTGTCCACCCGACTCGCAAACACCAACCAAGTCTTATTGCTATGAACCTCGATACGGCCACCGTCGTCGGCGCGAACATCACACCATTCTTTGAAGAGCTCCAGCGAGAACCGCGAACCATGTTCACGGAAGAAGGCGATCAGGACCATAATGTGTGTCATCGCCAAAGGGGTGAACTGTGACGCCGGAACACCGCAATGCTTCAAGATCTCCATGACTTCTTCACCCGGTGTGAACCGAAGACCGGCCTTAAGAGACAATTCGCATAAAGTAATCCAGCCCAACGGGGGACTCTGCACCCGCTGCTCGCCCTGAGGAATCTTGCACATACGCATCGGCCAGCCGTGAACAACACGCCTCGGAGCCTGGAAAAAACACACGAAAAACAAGTAAAAGTCTGATCAAGGGGATACCTCAGGTTTTACGACCGGCACGTCGGGAACAGCAAGGCAAGCCGCGCACACACATCGCGTCATAGCGACCCGCGCGAGCAACACGCAGGGTGCAACCCGCATGCGGGGCACGATCGGCGCGCACCACGCCAGGAGCAGCCCGCGAGGACCGCGCGCGGGCTAACCCGCGCGGTGCGCGCGCACTAACCCACGTATCGCGCACGGGGCAACCCGCGCGCACCACGGGTTGGTTAGCCGGAACACACCGCGCGCATCATGCGTGGGACAACCTACGCCCGCCGCACGCGTCCCGCGCACTGCACGGGTGCACAACCCGCATGGCGCAAGGTGCACTCCTCTCGCGCAAGGAGCGCCCAGCGTGCGCAACCCCGCGCGAGTGTGGGCGTCCCGGTCTGTCTCGTCGCGACTCACCCCATTGCCATACCTTTTCATTTTCGACAACGCCGTCACGTGCATCCTCCGTCGCACCCGCCATTAAGGTCTAGATCTGCGCAAAGGGTAAAATCCAACGGACTCCACTCGCTTCGGCTCCAGACTTCGAGGTCTTTGGGGGCAAATGATGGGGTTAGCCCCAATTTATAGAAAGAATTGGGCTACATATAGCAAAACCACCATATCCCCCACTAAAATCATGGGAATTACGCAGATAACCGTCGTGCGCGGGATCCGCACTCCTGATCCACGCAGTAACTACCGCGCGTCGGATCACGCGCGAAACCCAGCTGCCGCCCCTAGGGCGTTGGCCGGCCTTGACCCCAGGCCGGCCGCCCCCCTCCAACCATCCGGAGACGAATGGTCCCGGCACGACCAGCCGCTGCAAGGGTCGGCCAAAGCCGCCCACCCTGGGGCGGCCTCGCCGCGGCAGACCCCCGCAAGGGGGTTGGCCAAGGCCGCCCGATCTCGGGCGGCCTCGTCGCTGCCGGCCCTCGCGGGGGCCGGCCAGGGCCGCCCGATCCCGAGCGGCCTCGCCGCGGCCGGCCCTTGCAAGGGTCAACCAAGGCCGCTCGATCCCGGGCGGCCGCGCAGCGGTTGGCTCTCACAAGGGTCGGCCAAGGCCGCCCGGTCCAGGGGGGCCTCGCCGCGGCCCGGCCATCACAAGGGTCGGTCAAGGCCGCCTGACCCTGGGCTGCCTCGCCGCGGCCGGCCCACGCAAGGGCCAGCCAAGGCCGCCCGATCTCGGGCGGCTTCACCGCGGCTGGCCCTCATAAGGCCACCCAACCCCAGGCGGCCTCGCCGCGGCCGGCCTCGCAAGGGGCTGATCAAGGCCGCCCGATCCCGGACGGCATTGTCGCGACTGGTCCCGCAAAGGGCCGGCCAAGGCCGCCCGATCTCGGGCGGCCTGCCCTCGCAGGGACCGGCCAAGGCCGCCCGGATCTGGGCGTCCTTGCTGCGGTCGGCCCTTGTGAGGGCCTCCCAAGGTCGCCCACCCTCGAGCGAGCCCTCCGCGGCCGGCCGCCCATCTCGCCCGCCCTCCGTATGGAGCGGCGGCGGCCGGCCACCCACGCTGGTGTCGTCGGGCCGCCATTCCTCGCGGGGGGGGGGGGGGGGGGGGGCTTCCCTCGACCCAGGGGCAAGGTGGTCATTTTCTAAAAGTGGTGATCCACGTGATCATTTCCAAGCGATTGTATTGGCCGGTCCGGTAGTTACTAGACAAAATTACTGGACCGCCCCGTCAAAATCTATAAATTGGCTCAGTTTCCACTTTAAAGGGCTCCTTTTCCGATTTCACTCTCTTTTCCTCTTTCTTTCTCTCTGCAGAACCCCCATCCAAGATCGCTTCCGCAAGGTTCCGCCAAAGCCGCGAAGGGAAGAGGAAGTTGGTGAAGAATCAAGTGAAGAACGAGACGCCTGGAGTCGTCACCGCCGACACGTCAAGACAACCCCGGCGGCCAGGAAACGTCCGCACATCCAGTGAGCGCACAACGGAAGATCGTGGAACCTGCACGGCGGTCGACGACACCTGACATTCACTCTCCCCATCTCATTAAGTGTAACGAGGCGCGATTTGTTTCCCTCGCCCTCCTCCAAGAAGTTTTGTAATAAACTCTCATATAGTGGAAGTTAGGTCGGCACCGTACCGACCGCGTGGTTTTTCACCCCGATTGAGGGTTTTTCACGTCATCAAGTCTTTGTCCCAGCAACCAGATAATCTTCGACTGTTGGCTCGCTTGGCCGCTCACGGGCTAAGACGGTTGAATAGGTCCGGTCTAACAAGAGCGCCGCGCGATTACCCAACATTGGCGTTTGATCGTCTAGTTATTAGATAGTCAAACGAGTCGAGTGGACACTCAACAACTACCCCCTCCTAGTTCCAAAATTGCATTCACCCCTTGATGGTCGCCAGCTTGCGCTTAACCCGTTCAGCAATTGTTGAGTAGCTATGCAAGTTTCTTTTTGTAAAACTGAAGCAATTGATTATTTATTATTGTTAATTATACTTATTAATGTTAATTACATTATTTTATAATTAGGATTTAAAACTAAATATTTAATTTAATATTAGGAGTCTTGCACAAGGTCCCACTGCGCCCCTTTTAGAGAACTTTTCACGGGGGGCGAAGTATGGCAGAGATGTTGCCTCCGGTGTCTGGGGATCCGTGCACAACCACTCGTCGTTAAATTAAACAAAGGTCCTATGTTACTGCAAGATAGAAAAAAAAACAAGTATGACTAACCTGCTGAGTTTTTGAGCTGCATTCTATATAATATGTTGCCCCAATCTGCTTACGCAATTCTTCTCCCTACCGTCAAGAACCAAGCAAAGATATGGAGAGATTCAGAAATTATAATAAGCAGTGAGGGTAATCCAAATAAGCAAAACTCATAGCTACAGGAGATGGAGAGAATCTGACATACCTGCGCTGCAGTGACAGTTACTATGCCTGGGTGGTCTGCCAAGTAACGCTTATCTTCACGAAGATCTGTAAGAAAAAATAAAAACCATTAATAAAGTTTTTAGTTACATACACAAGATATAGAGCAAAAGCATGCCATTGCCTTTGAAGTTGGTTATGTTGGTCAACCATGCTTAAAAAAAATTTCAACATCCATTGAATAACAAGGAACAACATATTCAATTTATGACCAGGAGAAAAAAGAACGATGTGAGCAAATAAGGAGAAATTTCAGTTCCAAAGTAAACAACTTCAATTATATCGATTTCACATAAAAGATTATTTTGTGAAGGTGCTTCAATTAACCAAACAATCAACTGAGCTACAAATAACAAAATACCCCCATATTTCCCCTCAATTTATCTCAATAATTGGTATTTAGTCGTTAACTTAAATATCATTCAGAATGAAATAAAAAAAATGTCATGCAAGCAAATTCATGGAAAGAATTTAAGGCTAATAGTAAAAAAAAGTCCATTTTAAAAACTAGAAACACTGACGAAACCTTCTAGGGATCTAAGTAATATTTGGCCTAATTTAGTAGACCACCTACAGTGAATGCTCAAGACTCGAACCAGACATCAAAACTAAAATAAAAATATACCTCCCATGCATCGCTCCCCTTCCTCAACAAATCCCTCAGGTAAAACTAATGACAGAAAACCCCCATAATCACAATGGTTTACCATTGAATTTTTACATATGCTAGATGCTAGGTAAGTGTTTGGGCTAGAATCTCATAGCAACTGACGAGGAGATGTGACTCAGTACAGAGTCAAGAAAATGTTCCATAGAACTGAAACTTCAAATGCTAAGCTATTTCTATTGAGATAACTGGGTAAGGGTTAACGTTCACAGATAGAAAAAAGCTTCAAGATGTATACCGGATTCCTAGAAATTGAAGAAAAACCTTCATTTAAACCAATGAGATTAAGGGAAGTGAATAAGGATCACTTTTAGAGTAAAAGAGAAGCTCCAAAATGAGGTTAGAGGAGGAAAAAATGTTAAAAAGAACTCTTCTCTACCTTGAGGCGAAATGAGATTTTGTTTATGCAATCTTAAATTTTTAGAAAAATGCACTTAATCATATTACATTTACATTGAAAAATAATTTGGGGGGGATAATTAAAGAAATGGGCAGATTGACAGTGTGATGCTCAACAATTGATTTTGGCAAATCAATTGCCGGGAAAGAGTAGTCGACAATGAGTAATTAGCAACACAAAATAGGCAACAGTGTTCGGCAGATGCACCTAACAATTGTGGTCGACAAAGTGTTTAAGTGTATAAAGCATCATGGTGTTAGATGGCATATGGTTGCATCATCCAGATACCCCATCTAAAATAATTGTCCACAATGTTGGAGTTTCACGGTGCATCATTGAGGATAAACTCACAGTTGGAAAGAGGGAGGTCTACCATGAAAGTTGGCAAAACGAGACCTTGTTAATGTTCAAGTAGGGTGACATGAAAAATGAGGATGCAAGAATCATTTAGAAATTGCATCTGGAAAGAGGGGTCGATGAGAGAAAGAACTAAAAAGAACCATGGTAGCGCCGAATATGTTTTTGTGTTCAGGAAGAACTGGAGACAAATTGTTGTCAGTAGGGTTGGGCATGGATGAATACTTAGGCATTCTTAGAGAAGATCAAATATACAATGTTGGTTGGTGTTAGTCTTCATACAATTTTAAGCGCTTTGGAGGTTTGCATGGGCAGGCAAGGTGTTCGCAGCCGGTGGAGTACCTGGTAGGAACATAAGCATAGCCATGTATAGTATGAGGCTCTCAAACATTTAGTGCTTTTGAACAGAGCCTGCAAAATATTGCAGTGTGATACCAATATTTAAGTCAATAGAGAAAGCACTATTGATGAGGTTTATGCATGTAGAAAATTCAGAGGTATTATTTAAAGTATTGATGGACGATTTCAAGTCATCCATTTTGTCAGTGGGATGTGGAGCTTGTCTTAAGTGTGGTGCCTTAGAGTTTGAATAACATTTGTCAAAAATCATTCAAAAATATGGGGACAGGACCACTGACGATGCTTCTCAGCATGTAGAGCTGTTGGATGAAAATTAAACAAAAATATCGACGATAATGGTGGCTGAGAAATAAGCCAGCAATGGAGCGAAGTAGAGATGCATTACGTTGAAAAAAATCATTCTGCAAAGAATGAATTACAGCAATTAATCTTAACATAACTAAGATATTGCACAGAAGATAAAGGGCATAAAATCAATAGAACAAAGAAAGATCATGCAGCATATAATAATCTATCCATCTTATTTGAAAAAAAACATTTAGGTGCGTAATATGCTCGACTAAGATGGTTTGGACACATACAAAGGAGACCATTAGAGGCACCTGTTAGGCGTTGTGCCAGTCGAGTCACTAGGCATGTTAAATGAAGGAGGGGTAGACCAATAAAGGCTTGGGTGATATTGTTGTAGTTGATATCATATTGAACCAATAAAATGTGCCACATCCTCGACATAGAGATATTCTAGACAATTCGAATTTCCATCTGTATACAAAATTTGAAGTGCATGATTTCCATTTGGTATTTACTTATTTATATATATAGTGTAAAGGAAGAATAAGAAATTTCTAGGTGAAAGTAAGACAACAACTTCCCCATTTTGAGGTTTCCTATCCATAATGAGGTCACACCACTAAATTTCAAGAAGCATACATTTTCACTTACATAAAATAAGAGCTGGAGATGATATTATTATGTAATTCTAATCAAATAGAAAGCTTAAATGGGTTTCTCATTTGTTCATCCTTTGCCGTGAGTAGAGTGTTGCAATTAACATTGTTCAAACCTATCAGGACTCAGTAGCCATTTAAGGTAATGAATGACTCAAGCTTGAGCAAGCTATGCAATTTTCGGATGACTTCAGTTGTATTGATCTAAAAATTGAGCCACTCTTAGAGCTCAATAATGTTCAAAGTAGATTGATCAAGCAAAAACCATCAACAAGATAAGGTTGTTTCTAGGGACCATTTATTGGGAAAAAGAGATGGGTAGAGGGAAGAGAATAGCAATGGGAAAAAACTCGGACATATGATAACTATGAAAGGAGAGAAAGAGCTAGAGTGTCAAGTAAACGGAATGTTTTTATATATATCATTCTCCAAGTCGAGGATTGTTTTTCTTTAAGAGTATGTGTGCGAATGATGAGCAAGAGTAGATAGAAATTTCAGTGAGTGTGGAATAAGCTATGCTCTATCTTTCTACCCCATCTATCTGTAGCAAAACTTGATCGCTGATTGTTAGCTCGTCTACAACGAGCTTGTGCACCCTCTTTCTTTAAGTTATTTGTGCAGTTGATGAGCCAAATACACTTTCCAAATTAGCACATTGGCATAGCAAATACCCAAACTTCAGCCAATAATGGAGCAAAAGAAAAACGTATTGCAAACATGAAGGCAAACTAACAAACGTATTCATAATTAATTCAGCACTTAAGATAAACAAAACACAAACCCCAACCAACTTATCTAGAATCATGAGGCCATGTATTAGCAGTGTGGACGACTCATAATTATCAGCATGTTCCTTTTATAATCAGATAATTCAGTTCAAAGTAACTCATTTAACTAAGAATACTGAACAAAATCAAAGTGCTTACCCACTTTTGTGCCTACCAGCACAATAGGAACTCCAGGAGAATAGTGTTGCAGCTCAGGAATCCACTAAAATTACATCAAAAGAAATCAAACACAATCATCCAAAACACAAAAATGCAAACTAGAAATCAAACAAAAATACACAAAATTACAAATCCATCATCTTGAAGTTCACCTTCTTCAGCACATTCTCATAGCTCGCTCGACTAACCAATGAAAAGGCCAACACGAAGACATCTGCCCCTCGATAGCTCAAAGGCCTCAGCCTATTATAATCCTCTTGCCCTATTCAAAGAAAATCAAAGAAGATCAGCACTTACCCTTCTCAAAAGTATGAAAAGCAAGATAAGACAACCCAGCAGCCTTACCGGCAGTATCCCATAGCCCTAAATTCACGGTAATGCCTTCAACAACAACATTAGCACTGAAATTATCGAACACGGTGGGGATATAGTCCTATAAGAATCAATCCGGGAATTCAATAAGGGAAAGAATCAAAGAAAACCCTAAACCCTAAATCCAGAAAAAACTACAACAAAAGGAAGAAAACCTAGAGAAAGGATTTCTCAGGGAATAAGGACCAAACCGTCGGGAATTTGTTGCTGGTGTAGCAGATTAGCATGCAGGTCTTTCCGACGGCGCCATCCCCCACAGTCACGCATTTGATGAACCTCGACGCGCTTGACGACATGCCAGGTGAGGAGAGGGAAAGCTCGATGAGTGTTGGAGGAGCCCAGAATATGTATATATATACAAGAGACAGCGCTGAATCACATGATTCCTGCTCTCTCTTTCTCTCTCTCTCTAGCGGGAAAGAACTAAGAAGAAAAAGATGAGAGATATCTGGCTGTCTCACACTATATCGGAGACTTGGACGGATCACTTTCAGGAGAAGTAAAGAAAAAGTTGGGATTTGTAGAACGAATGTTGAGATCGGTGAGTTAAATGTGAGGCGTTTAAAGAGGAAGGAGATGCCGGGGACCAGAAGCAGAAGTAGTGGTAACTGAGAATGCAAGTGGTGAAGATGTTGAAAAGGAAAACATTCATTAGAGAGAGAGAGAGAGAGAGCGGGTGGTCTTCACCGCCACTCGGGGAGTTCAGGCTGTTTGGGAACGAGTTGTTTTTCTTGGCGTTTAGCCGTGGATTATGCTTGGAAGGAAATAGGGACACATTTTTTGGGGAATTGATATTCACACTTTACAATTGAATACTTATATTCAGAATAATACAAATTTTAGTCGGACGCGAAAGACTTCGTCGCTGCTAGTTTCCTGCTCCATCACGAGAGAAGGAGCGACGAGATTGAGACTCGGTTAGCTTCTGGGTCCCACTGCATGAAGGGGTGCATCCCCCGCCCAGACCAAATTTTGATGCCCTCTCGACACCGGCTTGGCGGGAGCCATCTTCGAGGAAGCGGCAACCTGCTCTGCGACTTCTTTTCCACTCGCGGCAGGCAGGGCTTCAGCCGGAGTCTTGGCGACGGATTTGCCCTTATCCGTCGCAGAGGGTTTTGGACTTCTTGGAAGGGGCGAAAGAGGGAGCGTCGGGCTTCTGCTTCCGAGCGCTCTGCTGGGAGGAAAAGTCGGGCTCATCCCGACAAGCAAGGGTGACGGATTTGGCGAGAGCCAGTGTGACGGCGGAACTCTTAGGCTTCATTTGTGGCGGTGGCGGATCGATCCGGCGGGTGGAAAGTGTTCGAAACCTGCTCCAAACGGAGCTTTTTGGGGCGTTTCTCAAGGCGGGCGGGTTTCATTTGTTTACCCGCCTTCCGGAAAACGGAGTCTCGGGGTTGATGGAGGTGGATCTCCCGCTCACCTTTAAAAGTCATAAAGGTAAGTCTTAAAAAGTTTGAAGTAAAGGAAAAATGGGCAAGGTGGATGGTACCTTCACCGGCAGGAACTGACGGAAGGGAGTCATGTTTCGCCGCAAGAACTTGACGTCAAAGTGCTTGGTTCCGAAGAAGGACATGGGGGGGGGGGGGTCGTCTCGCGTTCCCCAAGCGTCGGAGGCCGGTAGGTCACCTCATCATATTGGATTGGCGAGAGGGGAACGTTGCCGAAGTTCTCGGACACGACAACGAATTTCTGGGCCAGTTGTGGTTCTTGTTCGCGAGACCAATGGTCTTGATCGTCTTCCCTGAGAAGAAGACGATTATGTTCTTTTCCCGAAGTTGAACAATTTGTGGAAGATGGAAAATGTTGAACTCAATCCTTCCGCATGTAACGCATGTAAGTTGAGTTGAGCAGACGAAAAAAGCTCGACTAGGAGTGCGACGGAATTAGGATCGTGCTCATCTAATGTTGTTCATGAGCTTGCGAGGAAAAATAATAAAATAAAGCCACTAAAAAGCTATCGAGCTAGCGGAGAGCCTGACTTACACTTCTCGGCCAAAGGGGCTCGAGGCAGAACCCTACTCGACTCGTTTGCACCCCTAGTGCTCCAACCACTCCATATTAGGTATGGCCAGAGGGGGAGGCTCGAAGTGCTCCAACGGTATGGCCACCAGGAAGTTGACTCTATCATCGTTCCCGGGATTCCGCGCGGCAAACTCACGGGGAACGTAGTTCCCGGTTATGAAGGCGAATTCTGCTCTCGGCTAGGCAGTAATGGGGGAAGTTGTGTTCGACGAAATTTTGTGCACACTTAGTGCGACCCTCGGTCTCGCCCGACATTATGGATGAAGGCGGAAAGGGAAAGAAAACCGATATGCGAGAGGCTCGAGGAAGCAGAGAACGTCGAGAATGCAAGAGAAGAAAGAAGGCGAAGGTCCGGAAGCAAGTGAAAGTAAATGTGGTTGGTAAGCCGAACTATTTATACAAAAGTATAACAATCATGACGTTTTTTAATGATGCAAGTGCATATAGCAATTTTTAATAATTTCACGCTTTGTATTCCGCTCGGTCTCGCTTGCGCTTCCTGTACCTATAGTCGGCGAAAGCCTCCGGGAGGGCTCTCAGGTAAGAGCTAAAGCAGCGCCAATTATAAAAAGAAAACATAGAGAGCTCTCACGTGAAAAAATAAGTTATATACAATAGGACTCTCGCTGGGCGAGAGTCATGTTAAAATATAACAAGTATTCAAATATTCATTACAAAAATAAAACGTACAGGCGGGAAGGGTAGGCTGAGAAGTTGGGGTAAGAAGATGCGAGAACCCGCGGGGCTCAGTACTGTTCCCACCGCCAGCAGCCCCGACCTCGCCTCCCAGTCCTCGGGGGCACTCGCGGGTACTGGTAGGCCGTCACGACTGTGAGCTCTTGGTGGACTAGGCGCAACTGGTCCCGGGCCCGCGCGATGTGCCTCCCAGGGGAGGTCTCCTCGCTTCCACCTCTCATGCGATCCGTCTCGCCAAGAAGATGGGTATAGTCCCGCTCGATCACGCTCAGACGCCGCTCAATTCGCGTCAGAAGGGTAGTTTCCCTCAAGGAGTCCTTTCGCCGCATCCATATAAGCTTTGACAGGACTTCCTCTATCCTCTCCCTCTGCATCTCGGTATTTTCGGAGGCCTAAGGAAGCTCAGCATCTCGCTCAGGGAAGGAGGCGGCGAGATCACCTCCTCGTCTGCGTCAGGCTCTTCCGCAGGCTCATGACGATCTGGTGAGAGGACTGTCAGGGCCAATTCGGGAGCGAAAAGGTTAATCAAAGTGCGAGAAGGGGTACTGTTTACCTGATTGATGACGAGAAGATCCAGGCTGCCCTTAAAAAGGCTTCCCAAGGAGGGGGCGGTGCGTCTTTCCCCTACCCGGGGGAAAGGATGACTGCCCCAACAAATGAGCATCGCCGGAGGCGAAAGAGTAGTGCCCTCCCCACCGGGTTGGCGAGAGTCCGACGCAAGAGAGCAGGGGACTTGTCGGCAGATCTCCTGGGCGAGTGGAGAAGGTCGGCCACGTGATTGTTAGGGTCCTTGGCAGCGGGAGACCTGGACCTCGGGCTGACGACATCCAGGATCTCAGAAGTGGACACTGCGAGAGGCTATAAAAGTGAAGGAAAAAACAAACCATTAAAAGTGAATGCGAAAGCCAGGTGAGAAGGTTACCAGGAGCATTTGTGGGCTCTGCTGGGTAACAGGAGGGGCAGCCTCTGAGACCAGCTGAGAACTCCCATCAGGAAGCCGAGTTGACTCGACATTCGCTGGAGGGGCATCAACATCGCCTTCTGGAACCGTCTCCTGCAAAAAAGCGGTTCATCAATTCTGCAAGCCCGCTTTGGGGGTTAGCGCCAAAAGATAGGGAAAGAGAAGAACCTATGGCTGAAGAGCAGGCTCCTCGCGGGCAGACGTTGGGGACGGCGAGGCCGGCTCGTTCTGAGAGTGGTCTCGCCGAACTGACTTGGCCTTTTTCCGTCGGTATTGGGCCAAATCCGCAGGACTTTTAGCCAAGAGCCCGGGGGCAAACCCAGCACAGTCAGGCGCGAGCTCTCGCCTGAGCGGCGACGAGACAATCTTAGGACTTCTTGCGAGAGTGGTTTAGCAGCTCGTTTGGCATACATCTTCACAGCAAAGCGAGAGCTCAGACGATAAGCTGTAGCAGGAGGAATGAAGTCTTGGGGACAGGCCCTGACATATATTTATAAGGCCGTGGTAGGGCCCACAAAAGATTCTTTTCCAGGTCAGCAAACACTCACCGAATATTAGGGGTTGGACGTTTCTTTCTGAGCATAAAACTAGCTCGCAAAGTGCGGGATTGTGTATAACCCCATATTCACTGAGTGAGACCCAAATGTCTGGGACCCCAGGTTTGAGTAGGCTTTAAGCTAATTAGGTCAGACGAGTAGTGCATGGGCGAAAGGGTTCCTGCCCAGGGCTTGCGGGAAGGGTTTGCGCCCGGGTCGGCAGGAGGCCCTCAGGGTTGTCGTTGAGTGATGCTTCTCCACTCAATTCCCTAGTCCCTAGTCCCCGGACGTTGAGTGATGCTTCTCCACTCAATGCTTTAGTCCTCAAAGTTGGCGTTGAATGATGCTTCTCCACTCAACGCCTTAATCTTTGACGTTGAGTGATGCTTCTCCACTCAACGCCCTAGTCCCTAGTCCCCGGCATTGAGTGATGCTTCTCCACTCAATGCTTTAGCCCTCAGAGTTGGCGTTGAATGATGCTTTCTCCACTCAACGCCTTAATCCTTAGAGTTGGCGTTGAGTGATGCTTCTCCACTCAACGCCCTAGTCCCTAGTCCCCGGCGTTGAGTGATGCTTCTCCACTCAACGCCTTAGTCCCTCAGAGTTGGCGTTGAGTGATGCTTCTCCACTCAACGCCTTAGTCCTTTGGCGTTGAGTGATGTTTCTCCACTCAACGCCCTAGTCCTTGGCATTGAGTGATGCTTCTCCACTCAACGCCCTAGTCCTTGGCGTTGAGTGATGCTTATCCACTCAACGCCTTAGTCCTTGGCGTTAAGTGATGCTTCTCCACTTAACGTCCTAGTCCTTGGAAGCGGAAGGGTTCCCGCCCAGGGCTTGCGGGAAGGTTTGCGCCCGGGTCAGCGGGAGGCCTTCTGGGTTGGCGTTGAAGTGATGCTTCTTCACTCAACGCCCTAGTACCTTGGCGTTGAGTGATGCTTCTCCACTCAACGCCCTAGTCTCTAACATTGAGTGATGCTTCTACACTCAACTCCCTAGTCCCTAGCGTTGAGTGATACTTCTCCACTCAGCACCCTAGTAGGGTCCAGAGGTAAATTTACTGGATACACTGGGAGGTCTGCATTTATCTCCTCAGAACAGCAGAGTTTGGCTGTTGACAGATCTAGTTGGGCTGCAAATAGCCCTTTGGGACAGCGGAGTTATGCTATTGGCAGACCAACTTTTTGGATCCTATAAATAGACCTACATGGTACCTCAGAAGGCAAACTTTCTCATTTTTTTGAAGTGTTGCAGCGCTTTCTGAGGTATCCTTAGTTAACACTTGGCTAAGGAGGGGAAGCGCTATGAGATCTTCCGGGTTAGGGGTTTGAGCTTGAGAGAAGTAGGTGTCGGCTACACCTCAGGGTCTGAATTCTCGTTAGGGCCGTTTTTGATTCCAACAAGCAACATAAGTGATTTATAAAGAAGAGAAATTAAAAGAAAGCTGTGTGAGTTAGTTAATCCAAAGGCAAGTCAAACAATGAAGGCTAAAATGCTCATTAAACATAAGGGTGCCCAAAAGGAAGTGTGAAAAAAATTATTGATGATTATAAATCCACAAAAAAAGAACTTCCACATTTTGAGCATATAATGCTGTTAATGTATATTTGGTACATAACGAGTTCAGATGCTTAACAAGTCTAGTTTGGATACAGGGATATCCGATACCCGTATTAAACCTACGGTTTGCCTATAAAAACCCAAGCTGGGAAGAAACTGGGTGATAGTTCCACTTTGACCACCACCCGAGATGTTTCAAGCGATCTAGCATTCTCGAAGCAGAAGCCCTAGCCGCTCGAATATCCCGCTCCCATTTTCTTCCCCGGCTCTCCCTTTTACCTTGTCTTTTCTGTCATCGCCAGCGCTCGATTGGGAGAAGAAAATTCATCCCACCGTTCGTGATTTCGATCGGGAAGGAGAAAAACCTCGCCGCCTGGAGAAAAGGAAAAGACTCCCGATTCCCTCGTGTTTTCTGCCATCGCCGGCATTCGGTTGAGCAAGTAACAACAACAATAATAATAATAGCAGAATGCGATTTGATTTTGTATCGGTCCGATTCAAATCGAGTCTAAAAATTTTGAAATAGCTCGAGACTTGTAAATTGTGATTCTAATCTGAAAAAAATAAAAAAAAAGGGATCATGACCATGACCAGGCGAGATGGCCGCCCCATACCATTTTAAATAAACCAAAAAATGATAATATTTGGATACTTTTTGGTTTGCTAAAAAGGTTTTCTAAATGAGGTATACTAATCCCAAGTCCCAAGACTCTAATTTTTATGCATGAATTTCATAAGCAAGCACAGGACAATTTTGTAATTTCAAACGATAGAGAGTACAACCTGTAATTCATGTGCATGTTCATGGGCAAAGTTCCACTAATTAATAGTAATTATAGTTAATAATAACTACATCAACAGGCATATTTTCTTTGAAGGCTAATTTTGGCAGGATTTTCTAGGGTCACAATTGATGCCTGCAAGGACTTAATTACGGTCATGAACAAGGAGGTTAAATTTTTTTTCTTGTTAACGCCCACCTAAAGAAATCCACTTTTATGCTCAAACGGATGATGTTTGTTAAGCGATCCTTAACGAATGATGTTTGTTAAGTGATCCTTAACGAATGACGTTTTTAACCCAAACATTTACGACTGCCATCATTGTGTCAAATGGAGCCTAAGGTTGCGTTTGGAGCAGCGATGCGAGTTTGGACAAAAAATGTCACCGTCATAAAATGTATGTTCACCATGACAACGGTCGGACGTTCATGAACGCGGTTCATAAACACCACGTTCAAGAGTCAAGACCGCTGCAGCCGCACCAAACAGTGTCTAAAACTCGGTTTGGCGTGCCGTTTTTGCTCCGGTGAGTTCGGACAAAAATGCTACCGTCATAGAATGTATGTTTGGCATGACAATTGTTATGACCGCAAACAAGAAAAGAAAACTAGTTTAGGTGAGGTCGAGCATTCACGATTCACGAACCATGGTTCATAACCCCTGCGTTCAGAACCGCTACCTCCATGCCAAATGGGGCCAAAGCATTGAAAGAAGTTCAAATTTTCATGAAAAAGGTGAGTCAACCACTCAACGTCAATGCCCAGAACAGAGCAAATGATTTTAGTTTCAAAGAGAAAATTGACATGAAGACCGCCGCAGGACACCGCAGTTCTGACCTTAAACAGCATAATCAAACAGGATAATTTATTTATTTATTTATTTATAAATATATGTATGTATAATAATTCAGTGTAGAAAAGCTTGGTGGATAAGAAAAAAGGCAAGAGTTTTATGTGACAAGGGCAGTAGTTTTACAGATAGGGCACAAGTTCTTGATCATCAGCCACTGCTTGATGCAGGCGGTGTGGAAATCATGGCCGCAGCCGAGCTTCCCGACGTCCTCCCCTTCGCAGTATTCCTCCTGGAAGAAGATAAATATGCAGGTGATGGTCGTTATAGATAAAATCCAAGATAATTGTTCCTAGGCTCCATTTGGCACAGTGGTAGCGTTCGTAACGCATGATAAATTCGTTAAGGATCACCTAACAAACATCATCTCTTTGAACATAAAAGGGATGAAGTTTTTTAGGTGGACGTTAACTAATAACAATTTAACCCTGTGTTCATGACCGCCACCATCGTGCCAAACGGAGCCTTAGAGAAACTCAAATGGGTCTAGGCACATAAATTCCCCTGAAAATCAAGTTAATATCAAACTTTGCTTGGTTTTCAAAGATTCATCAAATTTAGACTCCGTGTGGCACTGTCGTGGGGATGTGGCCGCATTCAAAGCTTCGGCCGGAAGGACAAATAGCCTTTATCAGAGGGCGGGCGTCTTCTCAAGAGCACGCAGGCCTGCCGGCAGGAGCGCGGGTGAAAGCAAAAGAACGTTGGAGAAAAAGAAGGGGGGAGCACCCATGAATAATTCTTCTAAATTTTATATAGAAAATGAATTCATTTAACAGAATCAATGTAAATATATTATTAAGTGAATACAACAACAACATTGAAGCCTTTATCCTGCTATTATTAAGTGAATATGAAAATTAAATAATTTTATTAGTATATTTGTATACAAATATATATGGGAAGGAGTGACATCTTAACTCTAAATCAAGATATGAGACTAAACTATATTTGAGAGTAATCTCCTAATGGGCAAAGAAATGGGCTTTACATTGAGAGTAATCTCCTAATGGGCAAAGAAACGGGCTTTACATTGAGCTTATTCATAATGCTTCTACACTTCGCAAGCTGGACAATATAGATTGTAGACGTCAAGCTTGAAAATGTGAACATTTTTTTGGATGAAATGACAATAGACTTCAATATGCTTTGGCGTGTTCATAAAAAATGGATTCTCGGTGATACAAAGACAACTTCACTATCACAGTAGATGACGATTGAAGAGGGGAGCTTGACATCAAGATCAGTACGGAGACTTTCCAGTCACGCGAGTTCAAATACAGGAGATGTCATCAAACGATACTCAGCCTTCGCAGAGGAGCGTGTCACCACCGTCTGCTTCTTGCTCCATCAAGTGACCAGGTGTCCTTCAAAATATGTGCGATAGTCACTCGAAGACCAATGATCATCGAGAGAGCCGTCATAATGTTCATTAGGATAGAAAATTAATTATGAGGAAGATGAGGGATTATACAAAAGCCCTTGTCCCGGAGCATTTTTCAGATTTTGGAGGATTCGCTCGATAACTTGGAGGTGGGATAACTGAGGAAAATGCATGAAGTGTCTGACCACACCAACAAAAAATGAGATATCAAGCTGTGTGATAGTTAGATAAGCTTGCCAAGGCGACGGCAGTACTTTGGATTGGGGAGAAGCATATAAGAGTCAGACGCGTGAACACACAACTTGTGGTTGGATCCATTAGTGTGTCAGCAGGCTTGCAACCAGAGTAGCATGCATCATGAAGAAGACTAAGACAGTACTTCTGTTGAGACATAACAAGTCCAACGGATCAACGAGCTACTTCAATACCCAATAATTATCGGAGGAGGCTCAAATCTTTGGTCTGAAAGTGTGAGGCCAAATGCTTCTTAATCATAGATATACCATTTTGATCACCGCTCGTGATGAGAATACCATCAACATACACAAGAAGTATCAACATGCCTGTTGTGCGACGAGTAAATAAGGAGAATTCTGTCGAGCTCTAAGTGAATCAAAATTATTGAATGACCTGACTGAACTTGTCAAACTATGCTCGATGGGACTGCTTGAGGCCATGAATGGATTTTGTGAAGTGGCAAACAAGAGAATCCACCATGGTTTCATAATCAGAAGGTAGCACATGAGATTTTCACCCCAAATGACTCATTCAATTCTTTCGAAGTAATTGGATCGTTTTCTTCGTTCGAGAATCTCCTCTCTTATTCCACTCAGTCCCGAAGAGTAACTCAGACCAATTCACTCACGCTTTCATACTCCAATTGAACATTTATGATCAAAGGAGACGATTCTTCTTTGTGAAATCTTCGGGTTTTCCGCCCCTCGATCCCTATATCTCATCGGTATAGCGTTTATAATCAAGAGATTGTTGCATGTAAACAATCTCATCTAAATCTTCATTAATGAATGCATTCTTAATATTAAGTTGATGCAACTGCCAATGACGATGGACAGCCAACGAGATCAATACCCGAACTGTATTAAGCTTAGCGCCTGGAGAGAACGTCTCTTTATAGTTGAGGCCATATTGTTGAGTGAACTCATATGCCACAAGACAGACTTTGAGATGCTCAAGTGCTCAATTGTCCCATCAGGACGATGCTTGACAATGAAGACTCATTTACATCCCACGCGGGATTTGCCAGGAAGGAGACAAGGTCTCATATCTGATTGGCCCAAAAGGCAGCCGTTTCGTCATCCATTGCGGCTTGCACCCCAAATGCTGGAGATTTCCTACACAAAATAGGAGGGAAATAAAAGACAAGGAAGATACAAACTGATGAGTCTGATTTATATCGGGTATTTCAGACTCATCTGTGCACGTTTTCACGCACTTGCACTTCACATAAAGCTCGTAATTGCTTATATTTCCCTAGTTCTTCATTCGGACACGAAGCACACAAATTGCCTGTTGTGGTGCGCAATTGCGCTCTATTTTGCTGGGGTAAACACATGATGTTCCCAATTGCATTTTGTATATTCTTATTGCAGTTTTGGGCGTGCGGGAGCAGAGCCCAATCCTCTTTTGAAATTCTGTATATTTCGCACGGTCATGCGATTTTCCTTCTCGCATGGGCGTTTTGCCCGTGCGTTTTCCTTTATCGGTTGGATCGTCTGGATCGTCTATCGCACGACCGTGTGATTTTCTTCGCGCACAGGCTGTTTTGCCCGTGCGTGACCAATGTGCTGAAATTTTGAGTTCTGCCTCTGCTCGTGTGATTTGGTCATGCACGGTTGATGTCAACCGTGCGAGAACAATCACACGAGCGACCTGCTTTGTCTAAAAAAATTTATGTTTTTATTTCCCGTGCGTTTCCTTCACACATGGTTGGATTCAACCGTGCGAGAAGAAAATCGCACGAGCTCTTGTTTGGCCTGAAAATCAGAATTTTGTCTGAAAATCAGAGTTTTTTCTTTGTCCGTGTGTTTTTGTTTGTGCACGGTTGTTGCAACCGTGCGTGAAGAAAAATCGCACAAGCAGACCCTTGGCCCGTGTGAAATTTCTATCGTAAATATCGCACGGTTCAAACACACGACTGTGCATTCGACCGTGTGAGTTCACTTTTAACAGTTCGTGGTATTTAAGCGCAGGTTCAACCCTAATTCTGGATCTTTCTTCTGTTTCGCGCGCACTACGCCCAGTTTCGCCCCATTTCGCCCGTCACCGCCGCCCACCTTCGGGAGGAACTCCGGTCTTCCTGCCACCTCCAAGCTTATGCTAGGGCTTGACGGGTAAATTGAGAGGCAGTGACAACACTCTTCTACTCTGGACGTCAGTCGCGGAGCAAGGACGCAAACTGACAACCCAACGACTCCCTCCGTGAATCCGCGACAAATCTTCGTTCTTGGGTTGTATCTCGCGCACTCTTCTTCTTGGTGTAATTTTTGCTTCATTTCTCTTATGTAAATGATGTACTCATGAACCCTATGTTGTGAATGATACTTTCCATGTCTTTGGATTTTCTTATGGTTTATGTGTGTTTAGGCCGCACCTCCATTCCCATCCACGATCTCCATTCCAATTCCATTGCGTTGTTGGATTGCTGCACTAGCAATTGCTAGTGACGTGCGTTGCGACGAGATGATTGCGACCCACAAATCCACCGGTGCTTCCATCTCATTTGATTTCATTCTCGTCCATCCGCCTTTCGAAGCAGTGCATAGCGGCCTGCGTAGTTCCATCCATCCTGCGATTCGGTGCCTGCGGCCCGCTCTAGTTTAGTTTATTTTTATTTTGCAAAACAATCAATTCCAAAGCTCTGTTTCCTATAAATCTTTATAATTAATGTTCTAAACAAGAGAATTGCGCGCCCCAACTTGCGTTCTTTCGAGATCGATACTCGGGAAAATCTCTTTGTTTTATATTACTTGAACGAACTGATACACTTGTCGTGATCGATCAGATCACAAACCCATAAAGTTCTGGAGATAAGCAATGAAAGGAGACAAAATGAGAGACATGGTTAGTTGTGTAGAGGATGACATCCCGGGCAAGTGTCGTAGTTGGATGAGTTGGCCATTAAGCGTCATCAATAAAGGAAACTATCTCAGTGTATCAGACAAATCGCGGATATATACCCACGAGTGACAAGGACCCTCCTCAATGACATTAACTTTAGTTGACCGCTCTGTTCTGTCAACTAGTTTAGCCCCGATCGGCGGATGCAGTCGGAGGAACTAGAGGTTGTCCTATGTATACCCATTTTGGCAGAATGAGACACACCAAAGAGACCTGCTATAGTCTTCTTGGGTTCCTAGTACCTGGTTACCCACAGCCTCATCATTCAGGCCATGTGTCAATCGCTTCAGTACATGGTGGCTCCTATGTTCCTATCATAGCCAAAGCTTAAGCTTCATTTGGTTTAGCGGTGGTGGGTCGATCCGACGGGTGGAAACGGAGTGTTCGAATCAGAGGGGAGAGGTGGCTGCTCCAAACGGAGCTTTTTGGGACATTTCTCAAGGCGGGCAAGTGGAAACGGAGCAAATGCCGTCGGAGATTCATTTGTTTACCCTCCTTCCGGTGGCGTTTGATCAAAACGGAGTAGCGAAACGCCCAAACAAATAGAGCCTTAGTCACATTTTCTATAGTTTCATGCACAAACTACTTGTGCTACACAGCTAACTCAAAGCACATCAACTCCCTCTGCTTTTATGATTCCATCCTCGGATTCATCCACCTGGGTCACTGACTCATGTATTTCAGAAAATATGCCTGGTAATGCAATTTATTTCATCAAATGCACCAACCCGCTTCTGCTACTCATGTCATCCTTGTCCATGGATCTATTTCCACCGTTTAAAGCATTGGCATTATCAAACTCGCTCACACTTTATCTCTCAACTCTGTAATTTACCATATAATCTCATGTCTGTTCATAAGCTTATCTAACATCACAACTGCATTGTAGCCTTTCTGACTCGTCAATGTGTGCATGATTCAAAGGCCCGGGAGATGATGATGAAGGTATCAGTCACTTCAAGACTCATCTTCATTGGCAGTTTCAGGCCAAGGACCTAGAAAGTCTGAAGTATTCCTTGAGATTGAGGTAGCCTGAACACAAAGAAAAATATCTCTGTATCTCCGAGGAAATACGTTCTGGACACTTTGGAAGAAGCAGACATGCTGGATACACATGGATCCAACCCAAAACACGCACCTAGTCAGAGGGAGCCTAATGGATATCCAGGATGATGTTGTATCTAACTGGGAAATAGAACTATCTCATTGTCACACGAATAGATATCTCATCTGCGATTAGCGTGTTCAATTAGTTTCTCAACACACCATGAGAGGGGCATTGGGAAGTAATGGTCCAAATTCTTCAGTACTTGAAAGGAGCACAAGGCCGGGGTTTTCTTTTTCACAACCGAGGTCATCAACAAGTTGTGGGAAATACTAATACAGATTGGGTAGGGAACCCAATTTCCTGAAAACATAAGAAATGATCAATAATGACAAGGACAAGTGCATAAACAAAATATTGTGTTATGACATCAGTCACATGTGAAGTAATATGTTTAAAACAATTGTTGGCTGAATTGATTCGCACAAAATGAGCCAATGAAGCTTTTGTGTGATAATCAGGTTGCAATGCACATCACATCAAGTCCTATTTTCCAAGAAAGAACTATACACGTTGAGATTGACTGTCACTTTCTTAGACAAAAGATAGAGTCCAAAGAGATCAACACTAAGTTTGTGGACTCAAATGATCAGCTGAAAGATATCATGGCTAAACCACCGAGGAGCCCCATAATTGAATACATATGCAGCAAACTGGGTTTTGATGTCATATACTCACTAGCTTGAGCAGGAGTGATGGATGTAAATAATCGTTATAAGCTGTATTAGTCATAGCTGTTCTTCATATGAACATATTTATGCGGCATTGGCGTCACACCTGCCCGCCACACTGGAGTCCCACCAGGGGGCCCACCATGGCGTCGCACCATGGCGGCTTTATCAGGTCTGCGGACCCTACACCCCAACCAGCTCTCCGACAAGGAGTCATCACCATGCGACAGGTTGTTGAGGTCCGGGATCGAACACCCGACCTCCTAGATAAGAGTCTATCAGCAGAGCTCTTATCACCAACTGATCCACTGCAATTGATGATGAGAACTAAAAGAACTCCATAGTTAAGCGTGCTTGGGCGAGATTAATATTGAGATGGGTGACCTTCTGGGAAGTCCCTGTACGGCCCAACTTAACTATCGAGTTCACTCATCAAAGGGGGCTACGACCACCAACAACCCGCCCGTGGATGGAGAGGGGTTGGGTGTTTGGGCTGCAGCTCGGACGGTGCCAGGTCAAGCCTGTGCAAAGGGGTAAAGGCCGTAAAGCCTGGACCGTCACAAAAAGTGCACTTTTTTGTGACTGCCCAAGCTTTACCCCTTTGCACAGGCTTGACCTGGCTTTCTTGGGCTTGACCTGGCACCGTCTGGGCTACAACTCAGGCACCCCAACCCCTCTCCATCCACCGGCGGGTTGTTGGTGGTCGTAGCCCCCATTGATGAGTAAACTCGATATTTAAGTTGGGTCGTACGGGGACTTCCCAAAAGGTCACCCATCCTAGTACTACTCTCGCTCAAGCACGCTTAACTATTGAGTTCTTTCACTTCTCATCAACAATTGAGCTCAGATCAACTGGTAATGAGACATTTGTTGAAAAACTCTTATCTAGGAGGTCGGGTGTTCGATTCCGGGCCTCGACAACCTACCGCATGGTGATGACTCCATGGCGGAGAGTTGGTTAGGGTGTACGGTCCGCGGACCTGATAAAACCGTCATAGTGTGATGCCATGGTGGGCCGCCCTGGTGGGACTCCAGGGTGGCGGGCAGGTGTGACACCTGTGCTGCATCAAATATGCAGGGCTTTCACCCAAGAAGTCAATCTGAAGAGAAACATTCTCATTTTATAGAAATGTATAGTTTTCCTTGTATTGTTAGAGCGCTATTAGTTGTGCATATGATTCCTACATGCTCAGTTGCTCACACACTATTTCTCTCTCTATATAGAGAAAAAAAAGGATAAATGAGAAATCCCAGTACTAATTTTCATGTATATAGTAACGGATTATCTTTATACAAGTAGCACAAGTGAACATGATGCCCACCTAGTTCTCTGATTCTCCCTCCCTCTCCCTCTCGTTCTATCTTCAAGGAGTGCCCACCTAGTTGTCTCTCCCTTTCCCTTTCGTTCTATCTTTAAGGAGTAAAATATATATAAAATAAGAATCCAAAATATTACATGGAAGAGGGAACTCCCCTACTGATTACACTAGAGGCAACTTCATCACTATTACATACCCACCTTTTGCTATTAGGGTCTGAACAACTATGTAATATATGTGTTTACATTTCTAAAGCCCCGGAGTGCACGTGGTGCAGACGCCTGGTATGCCCAAGATTTGGGATGAAATCTGTGGATTTTGTGCGCACGTGATCAGCGGAACACCAAACCGTAGAGTGACCAAACATCGGGCGTTGTGATTTTGTGTGCACGTGATCAGCGGAACACCAAACCGTAGAGTGACCACACATCGGGCGTTGTGCCAGATCTGCACTGTGTGATTTCCGGCAAGCCAAAAGGGGCCTAAAAGAACAAGATAAAATGATAGCAAGAGAATACTCACCCTACAGATGCAGCAGGGCTCCTGTTCTTTAGATTCTAAATCCAAATTCCAAAGTGAATGTTTATGTTGACTTAGATTTCTCAAAATAGCATTCTCAGTAAGTCCAGTGCTAACGTAACCAATCCTATCCTCAAGTGCCAGCAATTCCTGGAACACACAACGGTCAGAAATTACCAAAAACAATACATAACTAAGCAAGAATAATCGTTGAGAAAATGATCAAAATGGCTCCTGACTATTTTGGATGGGTTGATTTGACACCAAATTGTTCTTTAATATGTCCCTAGACTTGACCAAATGACCATTATGGCCCCTCGGTCAAAGCATGGGTTAAATCTTAATGAGTTAATGGAGTTGGGGGAAAAAGACATTTCCTTGGTTCTGAATAGTCTTGAATGTTGAAAATCGCTTGATTTGTGGTCTAATTGAATTAATTCAAGTAACTTTTGAGCCACTCAAGTTAGCTTGAATCAGCTTTCTACACAATTTCAAGTTCAAAACTGATTTGAGTAGGCACAAAAATAGGTTTAGCCGCTGTTTATGGCATAGCATGGCTCAAAATATGAGTAACTGCTATTTCAAGTCGCTTCTAATTGAACTAGACATTTTGAGTTGGCTCAAATCAATTTCGACCTGACTTAAACTCAAAAAATTTTGATTTAAGTTGAGCTAAACTTGCTCTAACTTTACTCAATATTCACATTAGTTGTGAAATGTCACTTTTTTTATTGGCACGTGCTTTATGTTTGTTTAATTTAAAAAAATTTAACAGAAGAAACATAATGATCTCATTTAGATAAATCCGGGAATCATATAAAAGGAAAAACAAATTTAGTGTCAAAATCGATCCATCATAAAAGGTTAATTGGTCATTTTGATCATTGACATTAACGAAGAAATTATTGGTGAAACACTGACCTCATAAGACATGTTATCAACATCAAGCCGCATATCTCTGTGTCTGTCATGCAAGTCCACGCGCCCAAAGAATGCAGAACGATCCCGGAGGCACGCATCCTGGCCAGTTATAATTACTGGAGTCAATTGTTATCGAATTTTAAAAAAGACGAGACTGTTTCCGGACTATTTGGCTCACTAACTATACAACTTATACACACACACACACACACGCACACACACACGAGCTTCTACGCAAGGGCCATGCCCGTGCTCGAAGCTCTCTGGCGGCCTTCGGGCGCATCCAGGCGGGCTTCGCCTGTGCTTGATGCTCCGGGCAGCCTTCGGCCACATAAAAGTGGGCTTCGCCCGCTTTCACGCAATTCACCAGCTCAGCGCTGCAACTGCCACTCGCGGCCCCACCGGAGCGCGTATGCAAAATCAAACAATTATAGGGCTCCGGGGGGGGGAGCGGAGGTTGTGGCGCTGAGCTGGTGAATTGCTTGGAAGCGGGCGAAGCCCGCTTTTATGCGGCCGAAGGCCGCCCAGAGCATCAAGCGCGGGCAAAGCCCGCTTGGATGCGGCCGAAAGCCGCCCGAGAGCTTCGAGCACAGACATAGTCCGTGCGAAGAAGCTCTTGACATTTATAAAATACTTTAACTCAACAATGACAATATATCAAATAAATATAAAATAAAATAGTAGAAAATAAAAAAAATTGTTTTTTGTGTCAACCTATTTGTAACTTGTGCAATGGATATATGTGAAATGCATACACTATATTAAAGAAAAATAAATAAATTATTATATTATATCAAAGCCCTCATCTTGCTTCCTCAACGACGGAGCCGTCGCCGCAAGTAAGGGCCTCCCGTCAACAACGCAAGGAAGGGCCTCCTGTCTCAGCTGAGTGCGAGGAGCGTGTGAGGAGCAGAGGTGAAATATGAGGGCGCCGACGGACTGGAGCTCCTCCAGCTTCCGTTGTCCTCTTCTTCCCCGACACCGGCGGACTGGAGTACCTTATTAACTAATTAGTACCTGCCGTCGCTGCCGCCACCTCCTCCGCTGCACGACCGCCTCCCTAGCCCTAGCCAAACCCACCTCCAC
Source organism: Platanthera guangdongensis (assembly GCA_039583875.1). Classification (NCBI taxonomy): domain Eukaryota; kingdom Viridiplantae; phylum Streptophyta; class Magnoliopsida; order Asparagales; family Orchidaceae; genus Platanthera; species Platanthera guangdongensis. The sequence continues at coordinate 16,825,160 of CM077150.1, read as the reverse complement.
CGCGTGCCACATCCGTTCAAGGCTTCCATAGCTTTATAGCTGCCGCCTCTTTGTGTCGCGTCCACCGCCACCGCTTCCCAGCTAAACTCACCTTCGGCCTATCTCCGTCGGGGTCGACGGTGTTTGGCAACCCCTTCGGTGGGGTTCGGTTAAGCCGGCGGCGGCAGTGGCCTGTTAAATTTTTTATTTTTTTTAACTGTAGCTCATGCGAATAATTAGGGGAGGGTAAAATCCGGACGACTGTGCCGGACCGCCTCCGGCCTACCACCACCGGGGTCGCCAGCGTACGACAACCCCGTCGGTGGTGTTCGGTCAAGCGGCAGCGGTGGCCTGAAATTAAAATTTTATTTATCACAGCAGCGAAGGACTGCGAGCGAACAGGGGGAGGGGTAAAATCAGGAACTCAAAAGTAACGGACAAACACTATAGCAGCGCAACGTTTCTTTATAATATAGTATAAATATAATATATATATATATATATATATATATATATATATATATATATATATATATATATAACATTAAAAAAAATAGTGAGGACTGCAAATAACATGAGTTCACAAATCCAGTAGATAATATGGGATGTTGGATATGTCTCAATAATTCCAAAGCCGTCGGATCATAAGAAGGTGTTCTGCCCGGAGCCCACCGACGAGGTCGCGGGACCCCGGAGAACCCGCCGGGGGAAGTCCGGTGGGGCTCCGGCAGAGCCACCGCCGACGATTGTCGTGACCGTGAGGTCCAGATCTGGGCCTCACGGTCAGGGCCACCAGCGGAGGTGGCTCTACCGGAGTCCCGTCGGACTACCCCTGGTGGGTCGCTGGGGTCCAGCGACTGCGCCGATGGGCTCCGGGCAGGCCGCCGACAACTCCCCCTCGGCGGCGGGGCCTATCCCGTGAGGTTTTGGGATTTTTTTATTTTCTTAAAAAAGTGTTTAAATAACATAAAAATAGGGAAAAAATCATAAGAAAAACTAAAATAATTATAAAAAATAAACAAAAAATTAAAATAAATAAAAAGTTTGAAGGCGGGCGAAGCCCGCCGCGGGCCGGGTATTGTCGCGTGGGGCACAGGGGGCCCCCCGTGCACTATCACTCGTACTTTCTCATTTTACCCTCTATATATATCAATCTGCACCGCTTGATCTGATTAGATCACAAAATCTCAGATGTTCGATCATACAAACGAATCATGACCGTCCGTATAAATTTTTATAGGGATCCTAAACCTAGCATAATCAGGTGTCCTAAACCTAGGAATTTAACAGGGCTCCTAACCTACAATAGGAAATTACCATTTTACACTTTAGTTTATGAAAAAAACCGAACCCACTCTATATATTTAACCCCGGGCCCGATGTAGATGGCCCGCAATGCAATATAGGACGCTTTGTGCAACCCAACCTGCACTGCATAGCCCGCCCGCTGTCAAATTTCAAACAATGCTCTCCTCTCGTATTATTTAAACAAGAATAGGGGTCTTAAACTCATGATGTGGGACTGAAAATTAAATAGAATAAAAAAAACAAATTAAAATAAAACGCATAGTAGGGATCGAACCGACAACCACACGAATCAAAATCAGACGCCTCGTCCATTAGGCCAGAGAGCTTTGACGTTGACGTATCCAGCTTTATGTATATATAGTTTAATTTTGGGGTTTTTCTTTTATCGTTTTAAATATAAAAATTAATTTATAATTAAATAAATCACAAATAAATTATAATTATAAAAATGTCTTTTTTAAAATTACATGATAAAAGAAATATATATTAAGAATCGTCGGGGCTGGGCAAAGCCCACCGCTTCACCCGCTGCACGGGTCGAGGTACTGTCGCGATTGACAGTAGGGATGGAGCCCCGTGTCTGTCACTCGTATATATATACATATATATATATATATATATATATATATATATATATATATATATATATATATATATATATATATATATGTATATATACACATACATACATATATATATATATATATATGTATATATACACATACATACATATATATATATATGTATATATACACATACATATATATATATATGTATATATACACATACACACACACACGGAGAGAGAGTTCTATATATATATATATAGTTAGAGAGAGTTATTACATTCCTCTTAAAAATGAAAAATATAGTTAATTCTCATTGCACATCTTTACCGTCTAATATTTTTAAAATGACCATGATTTAAAGTAGCATGAAATCAATGGTAATATAAAAAAGCTAAAATTTGTCCAACTAATATATAGATTTCAGCCATTTGCTGATGGAGACTGACAAATTATTGTATCCTTCAAAAAAAAAGTAGTTTAAACTCTCTCGTAAGATATATTGGATCCGGGGCTGCAAATATAGGTATATATAGTCCGCAGAGAGAGAGAGAGAGAGTTTCTACGAGGTTCAAAGTTTTTATAAACCCATTAGAATGATATAATTAGTGTACCTCACACATCTTTCATTATCATCAAAAAGATTGAATGGATCTATGAAGCACCCACACATCTTTAAGGGCCGGGTATCCATGCCGGGTACGTTTCCAATATTGGTACTGTCTGATACTCGATGGATACACCTACTTTGCGGATATGCTCAGACTTGGCCATTGTGTAGGAGTTTGGTTTTCTAAGTAAACAAAAGTTGGCTCGTGTCTTTTAAAAAAAGAAATGATTGTAACCGTCCAATAAATGTAAATAGTGGTGTTTGTTTATCATAAAAAAAATGGGCTGAAGATTTAAGTTTCTTGTTTTTGTTAGAATGACAAATAAATTGATTGTGCTTTATTATGTATTTAAAAATTAGATGTTTTAAATTGGTTGTGTTTGTGCTTGATCAATATGAATTTTCTATGTTGTATATTCTCTCTTTTAAAACAATTTAAATACAGCGTACCCCGACGTACCCATATCCTTTTTTTGTACAATTGTATCACCCAATATTTGTACCTGTACCGGTGCTTCATTAGAATGTATAAAATTTAAAACTTTAAAACTGCTAAAAGATAATTTCTACACACTTTTATCTCTTAGCTATTTTAAACCCTAGAGAGTACAATTTTTTATGGACATGAAAGAGGTGCGAAGGAAAATGACTATATTTCTAAAGGACAGCAATATAACACACTGTCGCTAGACACACACAATATATATAGACACACACAGCAAAAAGGATAGTACAATGTGAGTTACTAGTATAGCAACCAAAATTTAACAATAACTACAGGAAAATTGAGATACAAAAGTTAATTCTAAACATATGCATGCACCTAAACAATAAATATTGTCGAAAGAAACTATAAAGCTACCGAAGAGAATAATAATAGCAATAACTAATAAATGTAGTTACAAGAAGTGGAACGAATCAAAACTAGAGAAGATATAGATCTGTGGTAAGAAAATGGATATTAAATAGTTGCCTAGGTTTCTAAGCCTGGTGACGCGTTATCTTGATGGAAGTTCTCCTTTTCCCATATAAAACAAAGATAAATTTAGTATCGAATACTGTTAGAATAACCCATGTATTGGGCCCATCTTTTGGGCACACTTTTGCTCTCTTCTCTTTAGTCCAACATCTTGTATAAGATTTATTCTCTCTCTCTTCCTCCTATATATTTGTATTCTCTCCTTGTATTTACTCTCTCAAGCAATACATATAAGATTTTGAGCTTTCTCTGCATGGTATCAGAGCCAAAATCGGCCTCTCGCGGACTCCCCTTTTATGTCCGCCTCTGTTGACCTCTCGCGGCCTGCCTCCCGCGGCCTGCTCGTCTCTGTCCGCTTCTATTCCGCTGCCTCCAGATGTTCCCTTCCTCCCGTGGTTCCACCCCCCTGGATTTTTATAGCCATTTCTCTCCCTGATCCGTAGGGCCAACGTCTCCCTCGTTCTCTGCTGTCCGTTGTGGGCTCCCTGCTCGCAGACTTTTCTTGGTCGCTGTTATTCTTCTGGCGGACTGCTCCAGCTCGCCGCGGCCTGTCTTCAGTACGCTGCTCTGCTATCCGCTGCTTTGTCTATCCGCGATCTGCCTTGTCCTACCCGCGACCTGTTCCAGCTTGCCGCGACCTGTTCCAGCTCGCCGCGACATGCCTTCTCTATCCGCTTGAGTCTTTCTACTCGCGGTTTCATTCTTCTCAGACCGCTGCTGTGATCCGCCAGACCGTGCGGGCTGTTCCTCTCCCGCATTTTGGTCGCGGTCTTCTCCTGCTCTTCCTGTCCACGCGGCTTGTCTCTGTCCGCTGCGGCCTTTTTTTCCAGTCCGTTGTCGTCCTTTCAGCCGAGCTTCGCCTTTGGTCGCGGCCTCCTCCTGCCACTGGTTCTTTCACATCGTGACCAGGCGGTCTCTGCTCGAGTCGCGTGGGCTCCCCTCTCTTGCGGACTGATCCTGACCGCCGGAGTCTCTCTCTCTCTTCTTGCGGACTGCTCCTTCTTGCAGACTCTCGCCGCTGCGGACCTGCTTCCTGTACTCTGACCGCTGCTGTGTTCACCTAGACCGTGCGGACTCCTTTCTTTCCGCATTTTGGTCGCGATCTGACCAATCGCTGGTGTCCGACGTGACCGTGCAGACAAGTGCCTTTTTCGCATTTTTTTGTCGCGGTCTCCAGTCCTTCCCGCTGCGGCCTTGTCGTGCGACCTCCTGCTCTTCTCGCGACGGTCTCCCTAGGTGGTCTGGTTCTGCGGTCTGCCTCTATGGGTTCTTCAGGTAACTCCACTGGCTCGGCGGCCAGTCCGCCTATTGACAGCCTGGCCTGTCCTACAGACCGCCCGGTTTGCTCTGCTGAAGTCCGTGACGAGCTAAGGATCACTACCCTCTCTCTTTCTGGCAAGAAAAACTTTATTCCTTGGGTGCACTCAGTTCGACGGGTTCTTCAGGCCAAGGGTCTTCTGCCTCACCTTACTCAGGCACCTCCGTCTCCTCTTACCGATGACTGGCTCCGCAATGATGGCCGCGTTCAGACTTGGATCCTGAATTCATTGGATGGTGAACCTTATCAGATGGCTATGTACCACGACACCGCCAAGGCTATGTGGGATGAGCTGCATTCCTTATACTCAGGCCGCGGCAGCCTTCAGCATCTCTACGACATACTCACTGACCTCTTTACTCTCGACACTGGCGGGGCTTCGGATATGACCTCGTTTGTCGCTCGGGCTAAAACTCTTGCTGAAGTCTGGATCCAGCATCAGCCGCCCACCAATGATCATGCTGCTCAGCGCGCTCAGAAGGAAGCTGCATGCATTGCCATCATCATGGCCGTCTTCCATCCCACCTTCAGAGCCTTCGTGCTCAGGTCCTGGCTGCTCCCACCACACCATCTTTCTCTGATGTATGCTCCATGATTCTCCGTGTATCACCTCCTCCAGATACTTCTGCTCCTTCTCCCCCGGCCCTTCTTCAGCAGGCCCCTGCGCTCCTACCATCCCCTCCTACTTCTGCTCGGAGGGGACGTTCGGGCTCTCGGGGCCGTGGCTGTGGTGGCCAGGGTCGGCCGAAGTGTTCCTTCTGCGGGAAAGATGGTCATCTTGAGGCGACCTGCTACAAGAAAATTGGTTATCCTCCTCGTCCGACGACATCTGCTGTTACTGACGTCAATCCTCCTGATCTTGAGACCGTCCGTCTTCAGCTCCAGTATCTTCAGGGTCTGCTCAACCCACCATCTGCCTCCGTCGCCTACGTCTCCAACACAGGTACTGCTTGTCTATCCACCAGCCTGGGCTGGATTGTGGACTCTGGTGTCACTCATCACATTACTTCGCAACAGCCTGCCCAGTACTCAGATTCTCCTTATCCGAAGTCTATCACTGTGGCCAATGGGTGATGGTTCCTGTCTCCGGCTCGGCAGATCTTTCTCTCAACCCGTCGATCTCCCTTCGCTCGGCTCTTCATGTTCCGAGTTCACCGTTTAATTTACTCTCTGTTGGACGTCTTACGAGTGATCTTGATTGTTCGGTTATATTCACCTCCTCTTCCTTTGTTATAGAGGATCGACGGACGCAGACTATCATTGGTAAAAGCCGGCTGCGGAACGGGCTCTACCTTCTCGATGAATCTCCCACCATTCTGTCTTCTGTTTCTTCCACGGCATGACATCGTCGCCTTGGACATGCCCCTCTGCCGGTCCTCCAGTGGGCTCTTACAGATGTATCTTTTACTCCTTTTCAGTGTGACTCATGTATCCTCGGCAAGCAGCCGCGTTCTTCTTTTCCTTCGCATTGTACTCGGAGCGCTGCTCCCTTTGATTTAGTACATTCAGATATTTGGGGCCCTTTTATGGTTACCAGTATTTGTGGCTTTCGCTATTTTATCACATTCATTGATAATCACTTTCGCACTACGTGGCTATACTTACTCTGTGATCGCTCTGAGCTTCCCCGTGTTTTCCGGGCATTTGTCCTCGAGACCTGTACGCAATTCCACACCACACTCAAAATACTACGCACCGACAATGCTCGTGAGTACACCAGCCACGAATTTACCGCTTTGTGTTCTGAATTCGGGATTCTACATCAAACCTCTTGTGCTTACACGCCCCGACAAAATGGTGTTGCCGAAAGGAAGAACCGCCACTTACTTGATGTCGTCCGCTCCCTCATGCTTCAAATGCATGTTCCCAAGCTGTATTGGAACTTTGCACTTTCGATTGCCCGCTTTCTCATCAACCGTCTCCCTTCCTCCGTCCTCAATTATGCTACTCTGTTTAGCCTATTGTTTCCCTCCACTCCGGCTTTTCCTCTCCCGCCTCGTATCTTTGGCAGCACCTGCTACGTACACCGTCTGGGGCCCTCCTCAGATAAGTTGGATCCAAGGGCAGCTAAACACATCTTTGTCGGCTATTCGCGCACCCAGAAGGGCTATGTCTGTTACTCTCCCGCTACTCGAAAGATCTTTGTTTCTGCTGACGTTACCTTCCGGGAAGAACAACCGTTTTTTCCTGCTCCTTTACCCGCTGATCTACCACCAACTCCTCTCCCGCCATCCATCCCACACCTCGTTATTCCCGCTACTACACCACCTTCGCCGGTTTCCCCTGCACCGGCTCCTGCTACCTCCAAAACACTCGTTATATGTGTCTACACTCGTCGCCCTCCCTGTTCGGTTGCCCCTCTGCAGACGACCTCTACCACGGATACTCCGCATCCTTCTGATCAGGTACCACCTTCCACTGTTCATCCTCTGGCCAACTACGTCTCTCTTCATCGCCTCTCTCCCCTTCTGCACACATTTGCTACTTCTCTCTCTTCGATTGCTGTTCCTAACTCTGTGCTGGAGGCGCTTCAACATCCCGGCTGGCGGGCAGCCATGGAGGAAGAAATGTCTGCTCTCTGGGCTAACCAGACATGGACCGTCGTGCCCCTTCCTCCGGGTCAGAAACTGGTTGGGTGCAAGTGGGTCTTTGTCATCAAACATGCTGCTGATGGGGCAATTGACCGTCTGAAGGCTCGTCTTGTGGCTCTTGCTTTCACCCAGCAATAGGGACTCGACTATGAGGAAACTTTCTCTCCGGTCGCCAAACTCAATACCGTTCGCGTCCTCATCTCTGTCGCTATTCATCGTCAGTGGCCCCTATTTCAACTGGATATCAAGAATGCATTCTTAAATGGGGATCTCCAGGATACGGTCTACATGCAACAACCACCCGGGTTTGAGACCACCGGGGAGTCTCAGGTCTGCCGCCTTCTAAAGGCTCTGTATGGTCTCAAACAATCTCCACGGGCATGGTTTGAAAAATTTAGTAAGGTCCTTCGTGATATCGATTTTACTCGAAGCTCGGCCGACTTCTCGCTGTTTACTCGTCACCGACCAACAGGGACGGTCCTTCTGTTAGTATACGTTGACGATATCATCATTACAGGAGATGACTCACAAGGGATACATGTCGTCAAAGTACATCTAAACTCCGTCTTTCAGACAAAAGATCTGGGACCTCTACGATATTTTTTGGGTCTTGAGGTTGCCAGACGACCGGATGGGCTTATTCTATCTCAACGGAAGTACCGTCTTGACCTTCATGATGCTGGTCTTTTAGGTTGTAAGCCAAGTGATACTCCCTATGAATGTAAACCACAAGTTGTGCGCTCAGCCATCTAACTCGGATCTACTTCTCCAGAATCCAGAATATTATCGACGACTCGTTAGAAAATTGATCTATCTCAAGGTTACCAGACCAGATATTTCTTTTGTTGTTGGTCTTGTCAGTCGGTACATGCACTCTCCTCGAAAATCTCATCTTCAGGCTGTTGAACGTATTCTCAGGTACCTTAAAACAGCTCCTGGTCAAGAACTTGTTTACCGACCTCTTCTTCCGCTCCAACTTTGGTGGCATACTCAGATGCTGATTATGCTGGTTCTCTTGATGACCGGCGATCTACTAGTGGTTTTTGCAGATACTTTGAAGGACATTTGGTTACATGGCGAAGCAAGAAACAAGCAGTCGTTGCTCGATCATCAGCTGAGTCAGAATACCAGGCAAATGACATCTGTTGTATCAGAACTGACATGGCTTGAGAGACTTCTCACTGATCTAGGTGTAAAATTACCGTCATCGACTCTTCTCTTTTTTGACAGTCAAGCGGCTATACATATCGCCAAGAACTCAGTCTTCCACGAAAGAACAAAACACATTGAAGTCGATTGTCACTTTATTCGAGAAAAAGTTCAAATGAAGAAGCTCGATCAAAAGCATGTCCCAGGGTCGGAACAAGTTGCGGATGTCCTCACAAAGGCTCTTCCCAAGGCACTCTTCTATCAATGCTTGTCCAAGCTTGGTGCATACGATTTGTACGCTCCAGCTTGCGGGGGTGTTAGAATAACTCATGTATTGGGCCCATCTTTTGGGCCCATTTTTGTTCTCTTCTCTTTAGTCCCACATCTTGTATAGGATTTATTCTCTCTCTCTTCCTCCTATATATTTGTATTCTCTCCTTGTATTTACTCTCTCAAGCAATACATACAAGATTTTGAGCTTTCTCTACAAATACTAGTGTCAAACTGGGAACAACATCAAACTTTCTTTAACACTGAAAAACCTGTTCGATGAGAGTAATTTAAGGAACGCTTAGAACCCTGGTTTGGTGAGACCTCCAAGTCAATCAATCAAATAAGTTTGCTCACCAAGACCAAATCAGTCCAAAGAGTCCTTTTTGGTGACAGTCACCCAATGGTATAATGACTAGATCTTTTTTTAAGCTTATAATTTAATTCCACAAAAGAATGTCACAGGAATAAATCACCATAGGATGAATAGAGTGATGTAGAGTAGGCTACGTGGGTGTGCAACGAACATGCAATCCTAAGTGAAGTGTCAGGGAAACAACTCGACAACCATATACTATTGTATGTAAGATGCAAGATCCGACGGCGAAATAAAATTAAGCAATAAATAATTAAATCGTGTTTAGATAATTGAAACAATGCAAAATTATTTTATTAGGCGGACAAGCCTTGGTACTCCTGTCTAGTTGTCAAGCGCGGCTATGCATGCGTGAACAATGATATCAATAATGTTCTCAAGAATCCACTGATCTGTTGGTAGTCTCGGTGCGATCACTGGTGCGGACGGTAAAGCCATAAGCGACTGACCCAAAGTAAGGTGGGGCTCAGGTGTAGAATGAATGTCAGACTGAGGATGTGGAGGTGTACTCTCAAAAGGATGTGGAGGTGTAGGCTCAAAAGTATCTCCATGAAACGGGTCCACATACTCGCGAGGTTTGTAGAATGACATCAGGTCTTCAACATTAAATATGAAATGGATAATCATGCTCGTAGGGATATCACGTTCATAGGTATTTGCTCTGATCCTTCTCATGATTCTGCAGGGATCCATTTGTCGAACACTCAAACTTTTAGCAGGCCCCTGAAGGAGCCTCACAACACGGATTCTCACCATTACTTGCTTGTCGTCATGAAATATCTGCTCTTGTCGGTGAACATATGCACGTGATTTATAAGATTCATTACCAATATCGATCCGCCGTCAGACTGACTCATGTAACACATGCAAATGATGAAAAAAATGACTCAATAGACTCATGCAAATGATATGAATGAAATATGATAGACACGACACACTCTAGGAAAAAATCCGATAACGAACTGAATATCTCTAAAATGAGATGGCTTACCAGGTGGCTCTTTAGGTGGAATGTAGAAATATTTGTTAAGTGTGCGACGGATACCTAAATGATAACATGAGTCGTTAACACTAAAATACAAGTTCCTAACGTGTCAAATGTCTCTTTGGGAACGTGACGCTTCAGGGGACTCACCAGGAGATATGCATGAAAATTCATCGCGGATACGACGATCAACTAAGTGAAAACTAGAGACACCAACAATAAGATGTGACTCAAGAGTGTGGTGAGTGTCCATAAAAAGAAAGAACCCATATGGTGGATCATCAGACAGTGTGTCCCAAAACTCATCAAGAGTGCGATGGGTCATAAAGTAGGCTCTCGAAACATCGGAAGTATGCTTATGTATACTTAAGGAAAGCCCTACAAACTTGATGCTCCACTCAAGATCCATTCTCTGGGGCATGATCAGGGTGATAATGAAAGAGATGCCAACTCTTGGATCTTGATAGTGATGTGGCTCGGAACAATGATAAGGGGAGAGTGAAAAATACCTAAGTGTAGAAGAAGAGAAATAAAATAAAATTTTATTAATTTCTCAAAAAATAATCCTTAATACATTATATATATTTGTACACATATATAGGGGGAGAGGGGAGAGCGTAGACTCTATCCCAGGATGTGGGATTAATTCCTAAGAGAGCTTTACATGGGCCTTCAAGATGGCCTTTCTTTATACTTTCTTGATAGTGATGTGGCTCGGGGGGGGGGGGGGGGGGGGGGTGGCTCATCATAGAACTTGTCAACAGATCAACACTAAACTCTTGGATCTTGATAGTGATGTAGCTCGGGACAGTGACACGAGGAGAGTGAAAAATACCTACTTGTAGAAGAAGAGAAATAAAATAAAATTTTATTAATTTCTCAATAAAAAATCATAGGAGCCAAGATTGGACAAGAACTGAGAAGATAAAGATAACAAACTAAAAAGGAATGCAACATAAAGAAATAAATAATTATAAAATAACTTGTCATAATAACCCATAACACAATGCCAAAAGATGTTGCAATAGGGGATCATTTGGACCATCCAATCCACCTTTTCGTCATGATTCTTTCCAATGAAGAAACAAGATGAGTCTTGACGCTTCTGCGTGGACTATTGAGAAATAAACTTCAAAACCAACAGGGACAAATTCCCGATCCCGATGGTCGACGAGCTACATAGAGCTCGACTATTCTCAATGTGGGACCTGCAATCCGACTACCACTAAATTCGAATGCATGCCAATGGCGTGAAGAGGACAACTTTTTTGTGCCCACCCACCACGACCACTCCGAGCACATGGTGATGCCATTCAGGCTCACCAACGTGCAATCGACCATATAGACACTGATGAATGCGGTACTCAGACCATTCCTTTATAAATTTGTGTTGATTTTCTTCGACGACATGTTAGTTATTTAAGGCGCAAGGCGCACCAAAGCGCAAAGAGGTCTTGGAGCCTAGGCGCAAGACTCAAGTCGCAGGCGTGCGCATGATGAAGGCAACCCGCAACTAAATTCATTTTAAATAATCAGCATCAAACATCATTTCATCTTCTCGATCAAATTCTTCATCTATTCTAATAATTAATCACTCATTACTATCGTTTATATCTTTTAAAAATAGAATTAATGTGGTCACTTGCATCATATCTAAGTCTCACCGTACAATTATCTTTCATAAACACCAAATCAATAAAAAATTATTGAGTTTTTACTTTATTTTTTCTTTTTTTGAAAAAAAAATAACAACAAAAGTCTCACTCAGGCGAGCCTTTTATGTTATAAAGGCGCACATAAGGAGAACAAAGGAGCGAACGTCTGCGCCTGGTGAGCCTTGAGCCTTTGGCGCACCTTTAACAACATAGGTCGAAAGGCTAATCTATAGCTCCATTGGTCGACCGCTCTCGCCATGTTCGAATGGTCATTGGGTCTTTCGACCGCCACCAGTTATTCTGCCAAACTAGAAGTCATAAAGAAGTGGATTTGTTGAAGTCAACAAAGAGTTTGTGGCGATTCCTGGGGTTGTTTGGCTGCTACCGCAAGTTCATCTAAGGCTACAAGGTGAGTGCGGCCTCTTTAACAAGCCTGCTCAAGAAGAGTGGATTACAGTAGACACCAAGAGAACATCAGATGAAGCTACCCTCATACGAGCAAGAATTGATCGAATTGGAGAAGGTAGTACGTCATTGGCTCCCCTACTTATGGGGGCAACATTTTAGAATCAGGGCATATCATTACAACCTTAAATACCTCAAGGGGCAGAAATTGACTACCTCCCAACAACAGTAGATCGACCGACTCTTGAGGTTTGACTTCACAGTGGAGTACCGAGCTAAGAATCTTAACGAAGCAGTGATCACTATTTCTCGATGTGATGAGGAAAGATTGTTGCTCATCATCTTCGAGTTGTGCATGACATTGTTTGAGGCCATTTAGGAGGAGACCTCCAACCCCATCATGGGGTAATACAAAAGTTCATAAAGACAAGAGGAGCTATGAGTCAGTGGACTACAGAGAGGGGTTGATTAGGATTAACATGAGAGTCAACCTCCCACCGACATCGCCACTAGTTTCGCTCATCATCAGCACCATCCACAATCTCACGCACGAGGATGTGGAAAATAGACTACAACGGGTACGAACAGATCTTTTTGGAAGGGAGTAAAAAGAATATAAAAAGAATGGTCAAGGAGGTTGTGTCGACCTGAACTACCCGCCAGCCCCATCGTTGATCCCCCCTCCCCTCTCCCAAAACATTACGGGCATGTGTGCTCCTTCTGTAAGTCGGACATCACCAAAGGGCTGCCACTTCCTAAGAGTAGCTGTTACCACTGCTCCGATAGCCCACATCTGACATTGCAATACAGTTGCCTTGCATGACTGCTATTGGGCGGCAGACTGTGCCCACTTATGTAGCAACCTGCTGACGTTAGTCCTCTTCGCACTCTTCCTCCGCTTCCCCGATGACATCTTACATCAGGTGCTGCGTAAAGGTTACCCCCGTTCTCATCATAGTTTGCCACTGAGGATCTCAGGGAAAAGACTCTCACAACCTTCCTTCGTCCCAACCCATGCTATTATTAAATCCTGCACACAGGCACATGACACACACAATGTCTCTAAGTGTGTAGGCATTTAACCCTCAATACCACATCAAATCCCGTCAATGAACTGACATATAGATCAACTGAAAAGCACTCCTCACCTATCTGCAATTGAATAATCAAATAGATTCCCGGGCTCTAATCTTTCTCGACATTGGTGATCACTACCCTCATTCACGTTCTCAGCATAATTGGAAGGCTCAACTGCCTAGCAACATCTTCCCTCACAAAATTGGGGGTTATTTTTGCCATCCTGCGCCGATAAAAACCTTCACACTCTGCCCACAGATCATGACATGAGTCTCCATGGTTGTTGAGTCCTAGACTCATGTGACAACGTTTAATGAGATCTCTAGATCTGTTTCTCCTCCGTCTCTCTCGTCTGTCAACTCCAATCAAATTTTTTTTACGTCTGTACCCATGCTTGTCAGGCTTGTTGCACTTGAAGCATAGGTCAAAGGCCCCTCAATTAGAAATATTGTGTCGATTAAGCCACTTTATGAAGGTAAGTCTGGTGTCCTCTCTCTCTCGGGCTCCACCTCCCATCAACAGGGTTAATGTTCTAGGATTGGGTAATATCTATATATGGACAAAGCGGCTCATGTAGTTCGACTGAAAAGATGTGCGCATATTGATTCGGCCTAACTAAGGCCACTCACGGGAGGAGCCCTAAATTTTGTTTTAAATAATCATTCACACTTCCCGTCTGCTGCAGTGAAATCAAGTAAATGAGATAGGTTCCTCAAAGAGGGGAGTCCAAAGAGCATGTTACAATAACACTTAAAATCCTCTCATAGCATGTTGGGGTGTTCCCCATCCAACTGAACGAACCACAACTGCATTGATCCCATCAATTGACAGGATGTCATTCCAATCTAGTCGCACCAATGTGGGCATTGGTTCGTAAAAAAACTGCTTGTAACGTGTTAGCCAAATGAGTACGAAAATCAATCTTTACCACTCATGGAAATCTCGATCAATTTGGCTGAGGTGGTGGTCCCCCCTAACACCTGTCATACTATCCACATTATTCATTTCAGCCGGATCGAGCCCCCAGGATATTGCATCCATGCAGGAGGATGGCTCTGATACAAATTTGTTGCAAGCTTTTGCTAAGGATCGCACACCGGCCGAGAGAGTCATATCAAAGTCTAGGGGGGAGTACTTCATTTCCAAATCACGATGAACCCGAAAGGTAAAGAAGAAGGGTAGTGCCGTCGGAATAGAGGAAGTAGAAAGAGAAGGGGGAGCTCTACCCGGAAAGAAGTCTTGAACCATCGATCAACAGGTTGCTCATGCGTGGGATCAGGAGGAAGACGAGAGGTGAGAAGAAGAAGAATTTGGAGGGATTAGAAATTAGGGCCAAAAGTTGCTTTCTCCTTTCATTTCACTCCATATATACGAGATGGAAACATATTACAAATTAACCCTAATCAAAAGCTTATAATAAAATGTCAGAAATTAAAGGATAGTTTGAAATAAAACTACGGGGTAATAAAAAGAGAATGCGATTGTTGAAGCCAAAAATGGCCTCTGTTGGTGAGTTCGGGGTTCCTAAAAAGGGTTGACCGGGTCAACACAAGTTTTTTTTATATACTACACTCAAGAGAACGTCAATGCGGACCAAAGGATCATGAGAGCTAGGAACAGTGTACCCTCGGCTCTAGCGCGGCATTTAATGTCCCACCTCACACCCGGAAGGCTACCTGTCAGCACTTCCCCTCCCTATTTGCCAATGCTCGAGCCTATATAAAGGGTGCCTTGGAGGAGCTCTCTCTACTTTTGTTTTACCAAGAAGAAGCTAAGGGAGGAGGAAGCTAGTGAAAAAGTCCCTTCTTTCTCCAGTGTGGAGGTTGCAACCCAGAAGGGGGTCTATTTATAGTTTGTCCAAATCCCATGGACCAAAATGACCGAAATACCCTTACGCCCAATACACCTCGGGCCAATAAAAAACAGCCACGCCGGAGAGGTAAAGGGGTAAAAGCAGGGGGGGCAAGGGCTTGTTTTAGACCGCGGCCTCTGGCAGGTCTCGCCCCGCCAGGCCGCCAAGCAGGAAGAGGCGGGGGCAAGTCACCCCGGCCCCCGGCCGGTCTCGCCCCGCCAGGCTGCCAGGCTAGAAGGGGCAGGGGCGAGACCCCGGCCCCCGGCCGGTCTCGCCCCGCCAGGCCGCCAGGCAAAAAGGGGCAGGGGCGAGACCCCGGCCCCCGGCCGGTCTCGCCCCGCCAGGCCGCCAGGCTAGAAGGGGCAGGGGCGAGACCCCGGCCCCCGGCCGGTCTCGCCCCGCCAGGCCGCCAGGCTAGAAGGTGGTCAGGGGCGAGACCCCGGCCCCCGGCCGTGTCGCCCCGCCAGGCCGCCAGGCTAGAAGGGGCAGGGGCGAGACCCCGGCCCCCGAGCCGGTCTCGCCCCGCCAGGCCGCCAGGAACCTATCGGGACGGGGTCTCGGGTGTCAGCCAACCTGTCGCACCCGCCCCCCTAAAGAGGGCCACTGTCGGGTAGATTTTTCCTCCCCCCACTAGTATGTTTCCAAGGCAGAGCCAAAATTGGCCACCAAGAGTGCAAAATCTCCAAAAAGCTTAAAGCTATACAGAGGGCGAATACGGGGTTGTACACAATCCCCGCTCTTTTCGAGATTGGCACAAGCTCGGAAAGAAACGTCCAACCCAACGTATTCGCTGAGTGTAACTTTCTTGCGCGCCTCTCTGGAGATGGAGCCAAGAAGTGCCATGCCAGCTATGGGCAAGTTCCCAAGTGGGTGGCGAAGACCCCCTCCGGGTAAAAAACACTTCACCTCCCGGAGGGGTCAACCTGCCATGCCAGCTATGGGAGCCTGGGTGGCGAGACCCCCTCCGGGTAAAAAACACTTCACCTCCCGAAGGGGTCAACCTGCCATGCCAGCTATGGGAGCCTGGGTGGCGAGACCCCCTCCGGGTAAAAACACTTGGCCCCCCGGAGGGGTCAACCTGCCATGTCAGCTATGGGAGCCTGGGTGGCGAGACCCCCTCTGGGTAAAAAACACTTAGCCTCCACGAGAGTTACCACCGAGCCCTGCCAGCTAGTGAGAGCCTGACAGCGGGACCTCACGCAAAGGACGACGTTTTACTCCCCCCGAGGCAGAGTTCGACCCAACCAGCTAGTGGGAGCCTGGCTGAGAGACAAGAAGGCTCTGGGGGTGGGGACTTCACCTTCCCGAGGCACATTCGACACAACCAAGGTGTAGATGGGAGACCTGACGTTTGAGAAAATCTCAGACGCGGGGAGTTCAAAGGAGGCATTGATCTCCCCGAGGTGTTGCAATTCGCTCCATGCACCAGCTAGTGTTGAGCCTAAGGCTAGGAGATCCTCTCGGGGGTGAAGGACTTGATCAGTCCCCGAGGCACATTCGACCCAACCAGCTGAGTATGAAGGTGGCTGAGGAGATGCAGAGTTCTGGGGGTGGGACTTGATCTCCCCGAGGCACATTCGACCCAACCAGCTAGTAGGAGTCTGGCTGAGGAGATCCTCACAAATGGGGGTGAGGCTTGATCTCCCCGAGGCACATTCGCCCAACGCTAGTGGGAGATGGCTGAGGAGTCCTCTCGGGGATGGGGACTTAACTTCCCGCGGTCTATGTCAAAGAAGTTTCGTCAACGCTAGTGAGAGCCTGGCTGAAGGAGATCCTCTCGGGGGTGGGACTGATCTCCCCGAGATTTGACTAGTGGGAGCTGGCTGAGGAGATCTCTCGGACAAAGGAGTACCGCATGCCTGCCAAGACGAAGAAGGGTCAACCTGCCCTGCCAGCTAGTGGGTAAAGCCTGGCAGACGGTTAACCGTCTCGGAGCAAAGAGCTACCTGACCTCCACGAGAGGTCAACCCGCCCGAGCTAGTGGGAGCCTGACAGCGGAACCATCTCGAGCAAAACGACTTGGTAAGAAATTACATAGGAAGAAAATACATATACAACCTCCAGAGAGACCGGCGGGTTCCTGCCTCCCTGGGGCACTCTCGCCTAACCTCACGGAGGGAAGCTGTCTTGCCGAGATCCCTGGAAGCTGTCTTGCCGAGATCCCTTGAAGCTGTCTCGTCGAGATCCCTTGAAGCTGTCTCGCCGAGATCCCTTGAAGCTGTCTCGCCGAGAAGGGGGGGAGCTAGCTCCGATCGGGGTGGAGCTACCACCCTGAGGAGCAATGCTTCGCAGATGCCTTGGATGGAGGCCATGAACTCTTGCCTCCCAACAAAGGGTCCTGGGTTGGGGAGCTTGCCGAGATCATCACTACCTCCTTGACCTCCCGTCATGACACCCTCTCGAGATCTTCTGTGCTGGTCAACGCTCACCGCACCAAAGTGTTGAAGCCAAAAATGGCCTCTGTGGAGTTCGGGGTTCCTAGAAAGGGGTGACCTCACACCTACTACACTCAAGAGAACGTCACGGACCAAAGGATCATGAAGCTAGGAACAGACCCTCGGCTCTAGCGCGGAGGTCCCACCTCACACCCGGAAGGCTACCTGAGCACTTCCCCTCCCTAGCCAATGAGCTAGGGTGCCTTGGAGGAGCTCTCTCTACTCTACCAAGAAGAAGCTAAGGGAGGAGGAAGCTAGGAAAAAGTCTCTCCTCCAAAGGCACCCAAGATTTATAGTTTTCCAAATCTCATGCAAAATGACTGAAATACCCTTACGCCCAATACACCTCGGGCCAATAGGTGAAAGGGGTAAAAGCAGGGGGGGCAAGGGCGAGACCGCGGCCTCTGAGGCTCTCGCCCCGCCAGGCTTCTCGCCCCGCCAGGCCTAGGCACAGGGGTGAGACCCCGGCCCCCGGCCGGTCTCGCCCCGCCAGGCCGCCAGGCTAGAAGGGGCTCTCGCCCCGCCAGGCCGCCAGGAGGCTAGAAGGGGCAGGGGCGAGACCCCGGCCCCCGGCCGGTCTCGCCCCGCCAGGCCGCCAGGCTATGGCCCCCGGCCGGTAGGCCGCCAGGCTAGAAGGGGCAGGGGCGAGACCCCGGCCCCCGGCCGGTCTCGGAGGCCGCCAGGCTAGAAGGGGCAGGGGAGAGACAGGCCGCCAGGCACCTATCGGACGGGGCGGGTGTCAGCCAACCTGTCGCACCCGCCCCCCTAAAGAGGGCACTGGGGGGAGCCTCCCCCCACTAATATGTTTCCAAGCCATGGCCACCGAGAGTGCAAAATCTCCAAAAAGAGCTATACAGGGGCGAATACGAGGTTGTTCACCAACCTTGAGCAACACAAGTGTTTACTTAATCCGGAGTGAAGTCAGTTTTGGAGACGCTTCAAAGAACGCGAGAAGTCTCGGTGATCATTGCAGCCCGCAGGAGAGTGTAGAAGGTTCTCGATAGTGGTCACCCTTGAAACGGCAAGAAGCCGTGCACAGATTTCGAAGTCACGCGTGTGTGTGCTTACCTACGTTTCCAAAAAGTGGTATCGACCCCCTTGGAAGAGTGTTCATGCCTGGGCAAGTTCCCAAGTTGACGAAGACAAATATGTAACTGGAGTATCCAGCTCACCTCGAAGGAGTTATGGGAGATAGTCGAGGAAGGCTATGAGGAGCTTACTGCAGGCTTGACTAACACGCAAAGGACGACGTTGAGAGAGTAACATCTTATACCAAGGTATAGATGAGACGACGTTTGAGAAAATCTCAGACGCGGGGAGTTCAAAGGAGGCATGGGAGGTGTTGCAACGCTCCATGCAAGGAGTTGAAAAGGCTAGGAAGGTGAAGTTGCAGTCCCTTCGAGCTGAGTATGAAGTGTCCGTACGCTCACAAATGAGATGAAACGAACGGAGAGATGATAGATGAGGAGTCTCATGGAGAAGCTCTTGCGGTCTATGTCAAAGAAGTTTCGTCACGTTGTGGTGGCGATTGAAGAATCAAATGATCTCACCCAGATTTCTGTGGATGAGCTTGTTGGCTCTCTACAAGCTCATGAGTACCGCATGCTGCAAGACGAAGAAGGGTCAAGTGGCTTGGGTAAAGCACTCCAGACTCGTTAAATTTTGGAGAGAGCTCTGGAAGAGGAGGAGGCCAGCGAGGCCGAGGCTACCGAGGAAGTGGTAGAAGAATGGCAATACAACCAGAGAGAGGCGGAGCAACCTCACGGAGGGAGGCATGAAGGAAGTGACATGTCCCAAATACAGTGTTACAACTGTAACCGTTTTGGGCATATGAGTTGACTGCTGAGCTCCGAGGAAGAGAGAAGAGACCAACTACTATGCAGAAGCAAGCACTGCTGGTGGTGACCCAATGATGTTCTTAACATACAGAGGAGCTGAGGGAGGAAGGAACGAAGTATGGTATTTGGACACTGGAGCAATTGGACACGGGAGCAAGCAACCACATGCGTGGAGAGAAAGAGTTGTTCACCAACCTTGAGCTAAATGTTGGTGAAGTCAGTTTTGGAGACGCTTCAAAGATCTCGGTGGAAGGTAGAAGGTTGATAGTGGTCACCCTAAACGCAAGAAGGTGCACCTCAACGACGTGTTCTATGTGTCAGGTGAAGATAACATCTTAAGACTTGGGCACGGTGGAAAAGGATTGTGTCCAGTTGAAGAATGGCTCATTGGTCATGAAGGATCACCGAGGAAGAAAGCTGTGAGGTGAAGATGACGACGAATGCTCTTTACGCTGAGGAGATGCCAAGGAGACGGTGTGCCTTGCGAGAACTGAGGAAGAAGAAGAAGCGTGGTTGTGGCATCATAGGATGAGTCATTTGGGCTTCACTGGCTTGAAGCTCTTATCTCATTCCAGGATGGTGGAAGGTCTGCCCATGATCTCACCTCCACAGAAGATCTGTGAGGCGTATATGAAGGGAAAACAGAAGAGGCAGACGTTCGAAGGTGGCAAGTCCCGAAGAGCAAAGAGGCAGCTTGAACTAGTTCACTCAGACATCGCTGGTCCGTTTGAGACTACCTCAGTTGGCGGGAGCAAGTACTATATCACTTTCACTGATGACTTCAGTCGGAAGTGTTGGGTGTATTTTTTGAAGGAGAAATCTGAGGCCCTTGACAGGTTCAAGGAGTTCAAGGCAATGACGGAGAAGGAGAGTGGACAACCACTAAAGGTGTTGAGGACAGATAAAGGTGGGGAGTACACATCTAGGCTGTTTGATGACTTTTGTAGAGAGTGTGGAATATCTCATCAGTTGACGGCGACATATTCACTCCAGCTGAACGGAGTCGCGGAGAGTAAAAACCTGACCATCATGAACATGGCGAGAAGCATGGTGAAGGGCAAGAGACTGACAAAGATGTTCTGGGCGGAAGCAGTACAGTGTGTCGTGTACTTGCTTAACCGGTGCCCAACGAAGATCGTGAAGTACATGATTCCATTTGAAGATTGGAGTGGATGGAAGCCGCGTGTTAAACACTTGAGGGTCTTCGGGTGTGTAGCTTATGCTCATATCCCGGACCAGAGGAGGAAGAATCTTGATGACAAGAGCGAGAAGTGCATCTTTATGGGCTACGCTCCGATGAGCAAGGCTTACAAGTTGTACAATTCAGTGACGGAGAAGGCAATAATCTCAAAGGATGTCGTGTTTGAGGAGGATAGTTGCTGGAGCTGGGATGAGAAGGTGAGGAGCATTAAAGGAATGTTCTTCGATGATGATGAAGAGGAAGGTGGTCACAAAGCAGAAAGCTGATGTTGATGGAGCTGAGCCACCATCACCACCTAGTGGAGAGTCAGGGGGAGCTCATACCCCCTAATCGAGTGGAGCAAGCACAAGTGGAGGCGATTCTAGTGGAGCAAGCACTAGCAGGGGCAAAGCTGATCGTCCTCAACCTAGGATGAGGAGGTTGGAGGAGATCTACGCGGAGACGGTTCCGACCCTTAATAATTTTTCTTTATACTGTCTTTTAGAAGATTGCGAGCCGCACTCATATGATGAAGCTGCCCAAGAGAAAACCTGGAGGAAGGCGATAAATGAGGAGATAGCGTCCTCAAGAGGAATGATACCTGAAAGTTGGTCAATCCACCAGTTGGCCACAAACCCCTCGGGGAGAAGTGGGTCTATAAGGTGAAGAGGAATAAGAATGGAAATGTGGAGAAGCACAAGGCGAGACTCGTCGTGAAGGGCTACAGGCAAGTCCAAGGAGTGTACTACGATGAGGTCTTTGCCCCAGTGGCGCGGATTGACACAATCAAGTTGATCGTCGCACTGACAACTCATTATGGGTGGAAGATCTTGCATATGGATGTCGTGTCTGCTTACCTGAATGGTTACTTGGAGGAAGATGTGTACATCGAGCAGCCTCCCGGATATGTTGTAAAAGGCCAATAGAGGAAGGTGTGCGAGCTGGACAAAGCACTGTATGGGCTGAAGCAAGGAGCTTGTGCTTGGAATGGGAGAATAGATGCATACCTCCAGAAGCACGGATACATGAAGAGCCCCCATGAGTATGCTCTCTACACTAAGGTGGAGAAGAATGGGGATATGATGATCATATGTTTATACGTAGACGATATGATATTCACAGGCAACAATCCTACATTGTTCGAGGAGTTCAAAAGAACGATGAAGAAGGAATTTGAGATGTCCGATCTGGGAGAGCTCAACTACTTCCTAGGTGTGGAGGTACAGCGAAGTGAAGATGGTATCTTCATCTCACAGAAGAAGTATGCAGAGGAGATCTTGAAGAAGTTCAGGATGGAGGATAGCAGGGCTATCTCCACTCCCGCTGATCCAGGACTGAAATTGAGGAAGAACTCAAAGGAGGGAGCAGTCGACTCCACATTATTCAAGAGCTTGGTCGGAAGTCTACGGTACCTGACTTTCACCAGGCCCGATATCATGTATGCTGTTGGAGTGGTGAGCGGTACAGGAGGAGCCGAAGCAGGGGCCATTTCTCGGGCGAGCGAAGAGGATCCTGAGATATGTGAATGGGACGAGAGGTCATGACCTGAAGTACTCTACAGGAGAGGAGCTGAAGTTGGTTGGATACTTGGACAGCGACTACGATGGAGATGTGAATGATCGGAAGAGCACTTCCGAATATGCTTTCCATGTGGGAACAGGTGTGTTCTCGTAGAGCTCAAGAAGCAGGCACCGATTGCCTTGTCCTCGTGTGAAGTTGAGTATATCCGCGGCGACATATGCATGTCAGGCAATTGGTTGAAGAACCTTGCAATGTTTTAACGTTAAAATGTCTGTTATAATCGCGAAGAATTGTGCTACATGGGCGCAACAAGCACATTGACAGGTAACTTCCTTCGTGAGCAGGTAAAAATTGAGGTTGTGTATTGTCCCACCGGAGAGCAGATCGCAGATATTTTCACAAAGGCTTTGAAGGTGGAGGCGTTCCTGATGCTCAAAGGCAAACTCGGCATTGCTGCCAAGTTTAGGGGAGTTTGTTGGTGACTTTTAGGAGTTGACGGGTCAACACCAGTTTATATCTATACTATATTATAAAGAAAAGTTGTCTTTGGTGCACATTCAATCTACCCAAAATACCCCTATATTTTTTTTAAAATTACTACTTTAAAATCTAGAGAAAGGGAAAGAGGAGAGAGATAGAGGGGAGATAGGAGGAGAGAATGTGCGGGTCGGGCGGAGCCAGCTGTGGACTCATATGTATATGTTGCGGGTCGGGCGGAGCCAGCTGTGGACGGGCGAAGCCCGCCGGGAGCGGCTGAAGCCCGCCGTCGCCGGTCGAGGTACTGTCGCGCGAGGCCATATGGGCAGGTACTATCCACGACAAATGTCGCCGCCCACGGCAAATGTCGCCGCCCACGACAAATGTCGTCCCCACGACAAATGTCGCACTACCGGTGAATGTCGCATCCCGGCGAATGTCGCACCCAGCCGAATGTCGCACCCTGCCGATTGTCGCACCTCCGCCGAATGCCCCCAGGGCCGAAGGCCCGTGCCTGTCACTTGTATATATATATATATATATATATATATATATATATATATATATATATATATATATATCTTATTATATAAAGCAATATAGTTATTTGGAGGCACACCAAAGATCAAACAAAAGCCATTGGATCATGAGAGAAAGCATGAGATGGGGGGAGAGAGTTGGGAGAGAGAGAGAGGAGGGAGAGAGAAAGAGAGAGGGGAGGAGAGAGAGAAAGAGAGAGGAAGAGAGATGGCGAAGGGAGAGGAGAAAGGGGGAGGAGAGAGAGGGAGAGAAAAGAAAGATTACGTGAAATTAATGTTTTTACGACAAAACGTAATTTTTTTTATAAAATAAAAATTGTAATATTGATTTATATTTTTTACGGTCATTTTGAGTACTCATATGTATATATTGCGGGCACTGCCAGTCTTGAAGTGTGTATCCCGCTTTGATGCGGGCACAGCCCGCAACGATGCATCGAGCACGGGAAAAACCCGTTCGAAGGCGGGCGAAGCCCGCCTGAATGCGGCCGAAGGCCGCCCGAGAGCATCGAGCACGGGCGTAGCCCGTGCGAAGATGCTCGTATATATATATATATATATATATATATATATATATATATATATATATATATATATATATATATATATATATAAATATGTTTACTTAATGCGGAGGAGAGAGATGAAGTGTAGGTTAGGTGGCATTTAATGTGGAGCCACGTGTCAACTTCCTATTTGTTGTGCTAGCCTATATAAAGGCTTGGATGTAAAACTTTTGTTTTTTGATGAGATACTGAAATCAGCCTTCTTTCTAGTGTGGAGCGCTGCAGCGCGAGAAGTGTGTTTTTAGTTTGTTTGCTTTCAGGTTTAGATCATTGCAGCCCGCGGGAGAGTGAGTGAGCAGCTTGTTTTAGGTGCTCTCGCCGAGCACGGAGTCATCTCGCCCGGGCTACTGCATTCGCCAGGTTGCTTCTCGCCCCGAAGCTCTCGCCCGAGTGGTTGAACTCGCCGAGCGAGAAGGTGGTCTCGCCGGGGGCCGTCTCGCCCGGAAGGTCTCGCAGGGAGCCGTCTCGCCGGGGTGGTCTCGGCGGATTTCGAAGTGGGTGTCGGGTTGCTTGTACGCGTGTGTGTGCCTACCTACGTTTCCGACAGAAATTGCCTCTTTTGGTCGTCGTGTATATGTTCAGCTCCATAATATATCCACAACAAATTCCCAATCAAATGCATGCACCTCTAACAATGGTTGTTAAACCATCCCCGACACCTCTAGCAGCAAGGGGCATAATTTTAGCTGTTAGTGTTTGTTTTAACTTTTCTGTTAAGGTATGCTGTTTAAAAATTTTGAATGCCTGTCTTTCACAAAAAACTAACTAAAAAGTGTACTTGCACATCTTTTCCATGTTTTCTAGCGTTAAGCAATGCATGAATTTAGCCGGATGAATTGTAATTACTCCTAGAAATTCCAAGATAATCCGGCATATAAGATCAAATAAATTTGCAGCTCACCTCAAATCGAAAGTTTTCTCCTCTGCGGATTAGATCCAAGGCATTTCGAATCTGTCATATAATCACAGAAGGATTTTTATGATTAAGAGAGGGACAATAATGTAAAGATCTAATGAACATCATTTATGCCATAATGAATTTGGCATATACAAAGAGGGTAGCGATCACCAATTATGCTGAGAACGTGAATGAACATCATTTATGCCATAATGAATTTGGCATATACAAAGATTTTTTTTACGCAATATTAAATATTGCATTAAGCCAGAATTGATGAACATGGAAAAAGTCAAGAGTTGAGTTTAGGGAGAGAATTTAGCATTCATACCTCGGATATCATCCTGTCTCTACCTTCTCGGTTCCTGGTTGGCATGTGCATTTCTGACATTCCATCACATTGTCTGTCTATTGGAAGTGCTGGTCTTATGTACCGGGGACGACTTGAGGGAGCAGTTCCAGATGGTTCACCAAGCTCTTGTGAGGAAGAAGACTGACCTGCCAGTTGCATAGAAAAAATAGAGCTTTGACACAGATTCAGGCACACTCAATGGATGTAAGGCTATGTACGTTTGGCCATTTAACTTCATTTCGGTGTGATGAAAGAGAGAAATATTTGTGTTTGGAAACCTCCATTTTGGAGTTCCGGGGCGGAGGGCAATGCCAAAAAAATTCAATATTGAGCTTCATTTCCCACTGAAAGGTGGGGGCTCCATTTCTCACCGAAGCTCCATTTTCCAACGAAGCCACATGCACCGTTCTCCCAAATGGATCCTAAGAGGCTAAAAACAATCTCAGACATACCTCTGGGAGGCTGGAGTGATGCAATTTCATGATGGACACTGATCAATCCAGGAAGACAATTTAGCCCCGAACTGCTAGTAGCTCTTGAAGTCATTGCCAAATTACCAGTCATGATCATGCTCGAACTGTTTGTATTCCCAATTGGTGGGCCATGTCGTAGATGACCGCTATTTGTTCCAATAAAAAAGGTGGGGTGTCCTGGAATGCCACTTCTCGGACTGTTCCTTGGGTTTTCTTCTTCAATTGAATACATCAAACTCTTTTTTGATTTGCCTGAGTTTGATGAACTGCCACCTCTAGAACTAGAAGCTCCATTCATAGATGGGAAAACATGACGAGGCAAATAAGGAATTGGCGGTATAGAAGACTGACCTTCTCCTAGGATGTCATTTAAAGGACTAAGATGACATGACGGTTCACCAAGCGGCCCGATATTGAGCGGACTGGAATTACAAGCAACGGGAATTGAACTAGTGTGCAAAATATTGTGTTGTTCTTCAGGGTTAAGCCTTACTCGGAAGTTCCGTTGAGAGGGTTCGCCATTTCCTATGATGTTAGAAGATGGTTCACATTCTGAAGAAATTCCTCCTTTAGTGGCCTTCAAACTTGGATTAAGCTGCTTTTCTAAGG
The DNA here is from genome assembly GCA_039583875.1 of Platanthera guangdongensis. Lineage (NCBI taxonomy): Eukaryota > Viridiplantae > Streptophyta > Magnoliopsida > Asparagales > Orchidaceae > Platanthera > Platanthera guangdongensis. The sequence continues at coordinate 16,799,152 of CM077150.1, read as the reverse complement.
GAAAAAGCCTTGATGAGTTTGACACACTTGGGTTTTCAGTAATAGTAAGACAAAGTGACGAAGGATTTCTGTAGTTTCTCCCATTTTGATAAAGGGTATTTATGCGCTCCGAAGATTCCCCAATAACACGCTCAAAAATCTTCCTTTTACAAGCCACACGCTGATCATCCATTGCACGATGAAGTCCTTCCGCACCACCTCCAAGGACAAGCCCAATACCACTGGAAGAACTGCCATCAGAATTCGAAGTAGGAATATGTTCTGTTTCATAAAGTTCTGGTATATAGTGATGCATTTCTTCTCCAACTTCTCCATGTGTATCACCATTCTTAGCACTTGAACTCTGCAAGGTCGATTGACTCAAATTCGAATCTTGATGAAGCAATAATTTTTCATTGGCTACAGTATTGAGATTTATGTCCATGTTTTCCAAAGAGAGAGCACCGCTCCTATCAAAATGACGAACTTCTGTTCTAGGAATACCCCCAGAATTAATTGAAAGTGTTGCATTCCATCCACCTTCGGTTCTAGATCCGTCATGGCATTCCTGGTTTCCTTGAAACTCGCCAGTATTAGAATCAAATGACGTCCACATACATGAGGGTTCACTGTCTTGGGCGGCCTCATTCTGATAATCAATATTAATATCACTTGGAGAAAATATATAATCAGGTAAAGTCTGAGTATCGACTGGACCCAGAAGTGCATTATCCCAGTAAAATGGGTGATCCATGGTGGACTATTAAATCAGACTCAAAAATTAAACAGCGTCATAAATTGATCCAGCAGAATACCCTCAGCATTGACTCCTTCATGGGGTTAGCTGTGAAATGAAGATTGGTCTGCCATTTGAAACCCTGCAAGGATTAGCTATAGTTTTAGGGACTTTAAAAGTAACATAATTTTGTACGGTCATTTATTGGGACCTCCCTTCAAGTTTGCATAATTTAAGGTTTGCACACAATTATAAAAAAGATGTGGAACAATGATGTGGACCCGCGACGGAGGACGAGTTTTGGGTCCATTTGCGGCCAATTGGCTACTTGTCATGTTTGGCATTTTTGAATCGACGATCCGACTCCACGGACGAATCTGGATTTTCGTTTACTTACATTTTCATATACAATATTGTATTTTTAAATTTTTATTTAGTGTAATTGGGTATGTTACATTAACGGTCAATCATAGCTGTTGATGAAGGGGATGTCCTAATGTTGCTTAATATAAATAAGAATAAGGGGTTGCTTTGAGGCTATTGAAGAATTTGAATTCCAGTGATCCCTTCACGGTGTCGACTCCGGGGAACCCTAGACGACGACTCTGAGGCCTTCTCCCACTCCCCAAAGGTATCCCCTAACCTTTGCCACCTTCCTCCATCGCTGCCCCTAAAGTCCTCCAAACCACCAACTACCGCCCCTCCTGCTGGCTGTCTAGCAAACCGCCACTCACCAGCCTACTGCCGCCCCTCCCAACTTCCTCCCCTTTCTAGCCACCATCCAGCTAATCGCCGCTCATCCAGCCACCACCCTCCCTTCCGCCACCCCACCTTCAAGCCCGAGAAGCCACCGCACCTTCTCCCTCCCTCTCCTCTACAGCCCGACACCTCCAGCCCTACCGCCACCCTCCTAGATTCCCCTACAAGCTGCAAACCACCCTAATCTACTCTCCCACAACCCAATCCTACTCCATATAGCCAGATCTAGTCCAACCGGCTATTGTTTCCCTTCTGGATCGTCTCCACCGCACCATCATCCACCGGATCTCTGCGCCTCGGACATTGCCCATATTTTGCGAGTGTTTTCTACTTTTATTATTGTACGGACTCTCGTTTCCAGCAATACTATATGGTGTTGTGACTTTAGCTTGATTGGATATCTAATATTGTTGTATTTTGTTTTATATTACTTTGTGATTTGCAGGAATCATTCGCCGCACACTTTTCTTTGGCCCTCCACGCAGAGGAAAACCATTGTTCGCTTAAAACAATTAATTTGCTTTTGCTAAAATTATCTAATTGTGATTTAATTATTTATTGTTTAATTTGTTTTTTGTTGTCGGATCTTGCATCTTACATATAGTCATTTAAGATTGTCGAGTTATTTTCCCGACACTTCACTTAGGATTTCCTTCTAGTAGTGTGCTAACCCTTCATTAGACGGTGTTTAGGTTCATTGCATTTGTCACGTGTTCATTCGCATTACATGTAGGATTAGGACATCGTTAATCCGCAGCTGATAGATTCGTCCCGCGTCAAATGATATCAGACATAGGTTGTGAGGACCCTTTTTTTTGAAACATAGTTATTGAGTCTATAGGTTCCGTCCTATGAAATACTATTATCGCTACCCCTCACCTTCACTTGAAAGGCATCATTATTATTATAATGATTATCCTCCTGCGAGACACACCATTTCCATGGATCGTGTCGATCCTTCGAGATGATTCGATTATGCTAGAGACGACCACCACGATGAGAGGTCCCCGCGTGATCATCATTACACCTCTCCTCGACTTTATGATGGTAAAGTTGAGTATCATTCGGGTCATCGTCGCTACGCATCTCCACAATTTGAGGGACCTAAGTCTGTATATGCGCGACCACCACATGTTCGTAGAGCTCACGTCCGCTCACGTGCACGATCAGATTATGTTAGGAATGATCATCTAGATGACCCTTAGGAGCCCTATAGAGGTCATCATCGCCAAAATCACATCACATGTCAAGAACCCATAGTGTTTCACAAATATAGATACGTGAGGCCGAATTTTAGCGATTAGTTCTTGATCAATTTAATCGCTTCGATGCTCATTTTGATGACACGTGATCTGCCTTAAGAAGAATCAATAGGAGAAAGCCTAGGGATTTATGCCAAGCCGCCAATGTGTCTAGTAGTGCTCTCACTGATATGAAACACACGACACCTAATTTTGATACTTCTCATTTTGGTGAGACTCAGATCCCATGCGATTTTGAAGTTGAGTCAGACCATGGCTTTATGATACAAGTGGAGAGTGGTACTAGTATGACTAGTGAGTTTGCTCATGGGGGTGAACGAGCGATCAAGTGACACTGTGATGGTATATCCATCCTCCGCACCCCACTTAATCCTAGTGTTCCCTTTGGCTAGGGATCCGGTTCTCGACACTATACCGATTGACCCACACTTGAGTAGAGACTCTTCCGACTCTTCCACTGTCATTGTTTTGAGTCACATCACTACTAAGAGTCGAGAGCCTAGTGTTGAAATCATAGTGACTACCTCATCCGCTTATGAGGACACTACCTCTATCGGCGATACTCATCTGGAGGATCATCCCACTATTATTGACTTCATTGTTGAACCCACCGATGAGCCTCCTGATGAGCGACCACTCCCTTGGGAAGTCATGGGTCTAGCATTGACTTTGCTATGGATGTCCCATTTATTTTTATAGACACTATTGTTGGTGATGGTTATCTTTTAGAGGATCATTCTGTCACTATTGACCCCCTTGGGAAACCTTTTGTTAAGTCCCCGAGAACCATTTGACAAGCCTCCCTTCCCAAGGAGCATTGAACATCGTATGTTTGTCTTGTGCCTTCACACTAGTGAGTTGAACATTCAAGATGACTTTTCTTATATACCTTCTAGATTTATGATGCAGGACATGCGTCACACCTGCCTGCCACCCTGAAATCTCACTAGGAGGCCCACCTTTGAGTCCACAAGGGCAGCTTTCATCTGTGTTGCAGCCCATACATCCCAACCAGCTCCCTGCCTCCCATCACCAGGAAACGGTAGGTTGTTGAGGCCCGAAATCGAACACCCGACCTCCTAGATAAAAGTATTTCATTAGAGCTCTCATCACCAACTGAAAGTTCACATTTCATAACATGCATGCACAAATTAATCGTTGGACCAGAGGGGTATTTTGTGCATGCATGTTATGAAATTTAAACTTACCAAAGTTGTAAATATTAAATGCCAGTGATATGTTTGATTTAGTTTTTAAATACTGGATATCGGAAGTCGGAGACATGTTAAAGATATTTTAAAATATTGGATTTTGATATCTTTCAAATAAAAAATATATTTTTACGTATAGTAAGTATAATTATATATTCTAAAAGTAAAAAAGTTAACATAATAAGTAGGTAAACAATGTGTCATGTATTTCCAAAATGAATGTATTATAACCAGTGTTGTGGATATCGGCCAGCATGTCGGACATGTCGGCCGACATGAAGGTTTGGGAGTTAAAACGCAACAAAACCGTTTTAAAATTTGGTCGCGGCGTTTTGAAAATAACGGACCGATATGTCGGTTTTAACCGACATACCATGCCCGTTTTTTAAATTCTATTTTTTTATTAAACACGACCGCTGTTTTAACTTACCCCGACCCCGCTCATTTCATTTCACTCCACCGCTCCTGCCATAGATCTCCCTCGCGCTCTCCGATGGTGTTCTTGCTCGCACTCTCGCGTGTCGTTGACACTATCTCTCTGGTTCTTTCTTCTCCCTGCTTGTTGGTGCTCTCCCTCGCTCTCTCGTGCACTGTCGACACTCTATCTCTGATTCTTTCTTCTCCCTGCTCGCTGATGCTCTCTAGCTCTCTGGTTCTCTGACACTCTCCTTCTATCGCGCGTTGTCGGCACTCTATCTCTCTGGTTCTTTCTTCTTCCCGCTCGCTGGTGCTCTCTAGCTCTCTGGTTCTCTGGTTCTCAGTGCTCTCTAGCTCGCTAGTGCTTTCAATCTCGACACTCTCTCGGCTGGTGCATTCTTCTCCCTATCTCCCCCTCTCATTCTCTCGCTCTACATTTTTGTTTTGTTTGTGCTGGGCCGCTGGCTGTTGTGCGAGCTGCTGTCATGCAACCTTGTTGCCTTGCGCCCTGCTGCCTTATTGGCCAGCTGCCCTACTGTCTTGCTCCCCGCTGTCTTATTTGCTGGTTGACTTGCTGGTTCTATAGGATGGTGGCTGTCTTGTGGGTTGTTGTCTTATTGATTGTTCCATGTTGTCTTATTAGTTGCTGCCTTATTTTTATTTGGCTCGTTTATTAGCCAATAAATGATTTGAAATACCCCGATTACTAGTTATTTATCTAACTTCATTTTGCAATCGATGATGCATATATATCCAATCTTATTTTTAGTTGTCTTGCTGCTTTATGCATTTTGATAAATAAAATGTGGGATGCTTTGAAAGTTTGAATGATTCTTGAATGTTTTGTTTTTTTTATTCGATACTTTGAAAGTTTGAATGATAGTAGTATACTACTGATGATAAATAAAATGTGGGATACTGATGATAAATAAAATGTGAGATACTTTGAAAGTTTGAATGATATTAGTATATTACTGATGATGCAAAATACTGTTAGATAAAAAAAATGTTATGTGGATAATATGAAAGATGACTGAAGATCTAACGATTTAATGTAGTTATGAGACTTTTTTGATGTTGTTTTTTTAACTAATATTTTCTCTCGTGATGTAGTTATGCTATTTTATTTCATCTAACTAATATTACTTTAATTTCAAATTTCATAGAATGGCTTCTTCTGCTAGATCAAGTGAGGTGTTTGTATCACTGGTACCACCCGATAGAGATCCGTTCTGGGCATTTGGTGAGAAGTTGGTTGCAAACGACACCAACCAAATCAAATGCAACTACTGCAAGCAGACAGTGAATGGTGGAATTACACGTTTCAAGCATCACTTGGCTGGGTGGAAGGGTAATGTTAAGTCATGCCCTCAGGTTCCCACCGACGTTAAGGCGAAGGCAGAGTCGGCTCTAAACTCAAATTTAGAGAGCAAGAGAGCTAAGAGTGCAAAGTTTCAAGCAGCCTTGAATGAGGTGGTTGTTGGAGGAGTCCATGATGATGAATTAGAGGAGACTGTCATACGTAGGAGCACAGGTTATCCAAGGGTCAAATGGACAATTTGTTCATTCAGCCGCCGAGTCTAGCAAGGGAAAAATTCACAACAGAGCACGATAGAGAGTACGTACAAAAAGAAAGTCAAAGATGATGTTGTCGTATACATATGTATGACTTAACGGTGCTAATACGTCATACCTTAAAACTATGACTATGAAGATTTTGAGTCTGACTACTTCATCCTCTGGCTGTGAGAGGAACTGTAACACCTTTGAGATGGTATGCATTAATTTAGTTATTTAGTTAAATATAAATATCTTATTATAAGATTGTATGCATTATTTAACTTTTTTTAAAATTTTGTAGATACATTCTAAAAAGAGGAATAAAATCGATAGCAAAAAATTGAACGATTTAGTATTTGTAAAGTTCAAGGTTTTGCTGAAGTCAAAATATTCAGAGACATCTCGAGATCCATTGGCAACTAAGAATGTTGATTCTGGAATGGTACAAGAGTGGATGGTGAATGTTGATCCTAAGGAGGATGAAAATGAAGATGACAATGATGAAATCTTACCTGAAGAGGGGCTGACATGAGCGTAAATTGGCAATATAGTCGACGATGATCATGATGAAAGGAGACCTCAAAGACTAGCTTCATGCAAAGAAGTGAGAATTAGTTATTAAATAAGGTGAAAGAGAAAAAACAACTGAGGTGAACGAGGGAGATCTAGAGGGTTCATCAAATGAATATCACATTCTATCTACTTTGCCGGTTCTAGATGAGTTTTTAAGTGATGAAGGATGAGTTATGTTTGAAATTTAATTTTTGGAATTTTGATCTCATAAAAATAATATTAGTTGTAAGTTTTTTAAAAACACTAGTTTTACAAATTTTTATCTTTAAAGCATGTGTTAAATGTTACATATGGTTTTTAATATTTAAAAGTTTAATAAGTTGTAAAATAGGTAGTACCGTGACATGTATAAAAACAACAATTAATTACATATATAATTAATTAAATATTAAAATCTAATATATGAAATATCTCTGATATATCCCCCGATATATAAAAAACCGACATGAAAATCCAAACCAACGTGTGCCCGACATCCGACATCTGCAACATTGATTAAACAGATAAAGAAAATTTTAAAATTAAATAACCTGAAATGATTATAACTCTTTTCAAGCTGTTGGAGACAAGTAACAATGAAATCTGGACACCTAGCGGATCTTTGAGTTGTTGGACAATATGTAAAGGGGTTGTAATTGGAGTTCTCGGGGGCTGGAATAGGGGGTTGTTGTGTATGGTAGGGGTGGGGGCTGGAATAGGGGGTTGTTGTGTATGGTAGGGGTGGACAGAGAGGAAGAGAGGGGGGGGGGGGTAAGGGGTTGGAGGTCCTTGGGGTGGAAGGAATGGGGCTGCCAGTTGTAGGATAATAAGTGTATGTGTCGTGGGTGGGGGGTGGTTGTAGTTCCACGAGAGTTGGAAGGGGGAAGTGGGCTCAGTTTGTGGGAGAGGTGGGGTGGGATGTGAAGGGTGGCCAACTGGTGTAAGGAGAAGGAGAGGGGATCGGTTGTGAGCTGCAAAGTGATTATGCGTGAGGGGTAGTGGAGGTAGTGGGGAGAATGAATGATTAGGAGTAATTTTATGATAGTGGGGAGTTATGGAGATAGTGGAGGTAGTGGGGAGAATGAGTGATTAGGAGTAATGTTAGGATTGTGGAGAATTTTGGAGGTAGTGGGGTAGTGGAGAAGGTATTTACGGTAGTGGGTGGTGGTTGGCCGAAGGGGTTGTCGGAGGTGGTCGTCGAAGGGGTTGCCGGAGGTGGTCGCCGGTGGTTATCAGAGGTGTTTTCCGGTGATCGTCGGAAAACAGAAGATATGGTGATTGTCAGAGACCAAAAATGGAGGGGATTTGGAGGGAGAAAGGGGGCAATTTTGGAGGAATTATGGGAAGAGAAGGTTGAGTGGCCAGTCAGAAAGTAGTTGGAGGAATGATTTTGGGACTCTAGTTGGTGTTGGGGGAATAAGGATTGTCGGTTGCATGTGGTAAACATGAATTGGGGGCCGGTTTGAGGGGGGGGGGGGGGGGTGCTCGTTTGGAGGGTAAGTGATGCCGAGCAGAGACGAGGACAAGTTTTGGGTCAGTTCGGGGTTGATTTGCCGAGTTATTAGATATTGCGTGCCCGGATCGACGATCCAACTCCGCGGATGCGATCAGATTCGCGTTGCGAATCGATTTCATATATTATTTCACTATGTTTGTACTCATTTTATTGTATTTGGGTAGCCCCACCTCCAACTAATCATAGACGACGATGGCGGGATGCCCTAATCTTCTCTTTATCATAAATAGACCTCTTAGAGGCTGGTTTGAGGCATTGCATATTTTGGTGAAAGAATTCCCGGAATCTCGTGATACCTTCATTGTGTCGACTCCGTGGAACCCTAGGTGACAACTCCTAGGCTTGTATCTTCCTCCCCAAGATATCCCCTAACCCTAGACTCCTTCCCCCTCCGAAACCCTCCCGCAGCTCCCCTACAGCCTCCAAAATCAGCAACGGTTTGCTGCCCAGAAAACCTTATTTCTATTCAGTGTTACTGTTCAAAAATGAAATAAACTATTCATTGCCTATTGTTTTTTTCCTCTCCCTATTCAGCCGCCGCCTTTGCTACTACCATCCGCTGCCTACTCCCTCCTCCAGGAAATCCTCCGCCGCCAATTACTCTTCCTTCTGAAGACACAACAGCCGCCCCCTCAGACCTTCCCTCTCTTGGTCGCTGCCCCCTCCTACTTCAGCAGCCACCACCGCCCATCCTCAGCCCTCCTGGCAGCGCAATCCCCCGCCATTTCAGATCTGTTCAGATCTGGACTTTTCAGTCCAGATCCAGTCCGGTTACTCACTCCCCGCCACTTCTACATCCCGAAGCTGCTCCACCATGCCTGATCCATCCCCTTCTTGCCCGGATCCACCCATACATCGCCGGATCTACTCCTTTTTGGTTTGATCCCGTTTCATACCGTCAAGGACAGCCACCTACATCATTTCAACGCCACTGATTCCACCCCGGATCGCCGTTCACGCATTTCCGGCTGTGAAATCTTCAGTGTCTTGGTCAGCCCACTACTTTGGTGAGTCCCTTGTCGTATTGGATTATTATTTTCAGCATATTTGTATTGGATTGGATCTTCTACGTGTTTGGATATCTTGTATGGTAGTTGTTTTCTTTTAGATTATTATTGTGATTTGCAGGGTTTATTCGCAGCGCTATTGCTTTGGCCCTCCATGCGGAGGAAAGCCTAAACTTGTTTTTGTCCAGGTAAATTATTGTCTTGCTTTGAATTGTTTGTGTGGGATGATTTTATTTATTATCTAATTTGTGATCTAACCGTCGGACTTTTGCATAGCATGTAGGGATTAGGTCGCCGATTTTCCGCCTCCTATAGATTCGTCCTGCGTCAGCAAGGGAGTTATTTTGGGCCGCCAGGTGGTGGGGGTGGGGTTGTCAGATGTATATGGCAGGCCTGGATTGGGGGGCAGGTTGGATGTGTGTGTGTGTGTGTGGGGGGGGGGGGGGGGGGGGGCTTGGTTTGGAGTGTAGGGGGAATATTGTCTGGCAGCAAGGGGGTGTGTGGGGAGCTCCAAGCTTCGCAAATGGGGGTTCCGGCTTCAGCACCAATTGATCAAAAGCTAGACTTTTTTGCTTCAATTTTCAATGCCTCTCTATAGAGCGTGTTACCCATATATATAGACTAGAGAGGGGCAACGAACATTCATGATTATCGGTTCGTTAAGTCTCTGTGCTCGATGCTCTCGGGCGGGCTTCGCCCACAGGAAGCCCATGTTATGCTCATGCCCGCTGCTCTCGATAGGAATTCCTCGCTGCCCCCCCGAGCGCATTGTGCGACATATTCCATCCATCATTTGCTTGAGGGATAGCGAGCAGCGAGGAATTCCTATCAAGAGCAGCGGGCATGGGCATAACATGTGCTTCCCGCGGACGGAGCCCGCTAAAATGAAGGTGAAGCCTGCACAGGAGCATCTTCGCACGGGCGTACATAGTTGTTTATAAAATTCCTCTATTCTAGCGTCTAAGGATATGAAATTTTAAGTGCCTCATCTCTTGTAACCGTTTCTGATCTTCATTTAGTAAACAACTTACTGTTGCCTGTGAGCATAGTCTATCTTGAAGTAAACCCCATAAGTATGACATTTTTTGTATTTTTTGCCTGATTCTACAACAAAAATAACTAACCAAAAAAAACAAAAGTCACTCACTCCTAACTCAACTATCATGGTACTATTTTTCATACTACTGCATGTTCGTGGGGTCTTCTAAAATGTTACATAAACAATAAGTAAACAAATGAAAAAGAAAAATTATCACGACATTAAAAACGGGAAAAAGATAATGGCATAAACACAAGGGTTCATGCACTCATCATGGGCACTAAAATGTCCTAATTTACCTCAGCAATGCAAAAAAAATGTTACCCTTGGATATGCAAAGAATGATCACATGTGGGATTTCTCCCCCTTCTCATACCCATTTATTCTTTGGAAATTTTCTTCTATACGATTTCAGATGAAAAATTTATCGCATTCCAAGCATCTCTAGGTCAACGCATACCATTAATTTAAAAAAAAAAGCAGAAACCACGTTACCATAAACCAAAGATGTAGATCTTCATTTAATAGCTCCTACACCATGTATAAAGTCTGTAAAATAGCCAAGAAATCTCAGATCTATAATCCAAACATAAAATTACCATAGGGTTCTGTGTGAACAGATCTGGAACAGATCCATTGAAGCAAATGCGGGCCAGGAATAAAAGGCAGAGAAATTTACTCATTACTTCAGATCAACATACACAGCAGCGGATAGAGATGAAATCTGAGGCTAGGAAAGCCAGTGAAAAAGCTCGGAAACAAAGAAGCAGAAGAAGGAATTAGTACCTGGAAGGATTCATGATCCCAAGAGCATGGACTGGGAGAGGCATAAGCGGCGATGTTCGCAGTCCGGGAGAATGTCATCCATTTTTTTTACAGAGCCGATGGATCGGGGTGGTTCTCGTCGATCTTGAGATGGAGAATACCGCTCTGGTAGATTGACGCTTTGTTTGGGACTCCGTTTTCTCTCCATTCCGTTCTAAATGAACCAGAGGACGGGTGTTTGGCAACAACTAAATTGCTGCCGTTTTAAAATGGCTTGTTTAAAACCTAATTTTTCCTCTATTTTGAAAAAGCCTCGGAGATCTCCTTTCTCCCTTTCAAAATGACTGTTTGACATATTTTTATCTTTTTTTATTTAATCAATTTAACTCCTATAAAAATAAAATTATATCCATAAATTTTGTAAAAAAATCCACATATATAATACTTAATTTTGTTTTAAAAAATCAGAAAAAATCAGTCCGAAATAAATAAAATTCACGTGGAGATAATTTTGAAAATATTTAAAAAGCCACCGAAATGGAGGTTACTCAAATATATCCACTGAGGCAAAGGAGAAAAGGGCAAGGGGCGCGCCGAATACGAAATCTGCAACGAGGGCACGGAGGAGAAGATTTTATTTTCACGCAACCCGTCGTTCGTTCGTGACACGCGGCACCGTTCAGTCGTTCACCCTCATAACTTTTTAATTATATAGTAGTGGGGTAGTGGAGGTAGTGGGGATAATAGGTGATTAGAAGTAATTTTAGGACATTAGGTAGTGGGTAGAATGGATGATTAGGAGTAATTTTAGGATAGTGGGGAGTTATGGAGTTAGTGGAGTAGTGGAAGAGGTAGTTAAGGTAGTTCTGGGGTAGTTGGGTAGTGGGGTGGGGAATGGCCGGAGGTGTTCGCCAGAGGCGTTCGACGGAGGGGTTTTCGGTGGCATTGGTGGTGATCGGAGGTGTTTTCCGGCAATCGCAGGAAAACAAAAAAGAAGAAAACTTGAAGGGTCATGACGGAGGTTCATTGGAGGTAGTTGCGGAATGTTTTATAGTGATCACCATAGATCAAAAATGGGGGGATATGAAGGGGTAAGGGAACTGTTTTAGAGGTACTTTGGGAGGGGAATGTTGGGTGACCAACTGGCTAGTGGATGGAGGGTTGATTTTGGGTTGCCAGTTGGTGGTTGGGGGGAGAGGAAGGAGGATTGTCGGCTGTAGTTGGTAGGCCTGGATTGGGGGCCGTTGGAAGTGTGTGTGTGTGTGGGGGGGGGGGGAGGGGGGGGGAGGGAGGCTCGTTTTGGAGGGGAAGAGGGATATTGGCTGGTTGCAAGGGGTGTGTGGGGAGGTTCAAGCTTTGCAACTAGGGTTCCGACTTCAATACCAGTTGATCAAAAACAAGTCTTCTTTGGTTCAATTTTCAATGCCTCTCTATAGAGCTCTTTACTTCTATGTATAGGCTAGAGAGGCGAAACGAACAGTCATGATTCTTTATTCGTTGACTCCCTTAAAATAGACAAAATTTCAATGGAAATTAAAAAAAAGGCAAAGAACGAAAAAATTGTTACTAACAGTCTGTATGACATGATCACCATCATGTACTTTGTGAGAATATGTCTACTATTCCTTGATTAAAAAAAAAGTTATTTATGAGTCGGGACACTGATGATGCCTAGTTCTCAAGAGTCACGTATTTATATTGACCAAAAATCTCATGGAGAATATGCACATTGTCATCAATATAAATTTATGAAAGATTTGAGACTTTTGGAAAAAGAAGTCCATCCACCTATGACAACAAGGCAGTGATTACCACTTATCATAACTATTCCCAACATGACAAAATAAAATACAATCAAGTTGACAAATACTTCATCTGGTATAAACTTCTAGTTGTTATGTAAAAAGAAAATGATAGAAGATAATGTGATTTTTACTCATTTACTTCCTTCAAAAGATCAATTAGCAAATGTATTCACAAAGGGATTGACTGAAGTATCATTTTTGGATAATGTTAGCAAGTTGAGTATGATTAAATCTAATAGCTAACTTGAGGAGTGCTAGAAAATAATGCTAAAAGTGGCTTACTTGTCCTTTTGCTAAGAACTATATAAAGGAAGGTTAAAGGAGCAATAGTTATGACTTAGCTTACTCCTACTTTAAGCATCAAGAGAGACTTGAAGGAAAATGGTGTAGCAGCTTCTGTGAGCTCGTCTTCGACCAGGAATTAAATTCACCACCCAGAGTATGTAACTTTTAATTGTTTCTAACCAAGTTTGTGTGCATTATTTCCTTGCTACATTATCCATCTACTCTAAAAGATGAACTTATAATCCCCCACCATCTCCCTTATTCTTCGACTTGTTCTTGGTTTTAGACTCTATCATATTCGTTGTTGTTGTCATTTCCTTCGGCAATCTTGCATGCCCCTTCATTGCAACTCCACATTTATTTGAGCTCGTCCATGAACTAGGAGAAAGCTTTTTCATGTTCATTGAAAGAATTTGAATCAACAACTTTGAGACTGCCATCATATATTCATTATGCTCCTCGTTATGCTCCGAGTGTGGAAGAGTTCCAAGCTTCATCCTTTACATGATCAGAATATAATTGTTAGAGAAACTCCAATTGAAACTCCTCGCAAATTGTAATTGAGTTCCTTCTGCAATCTTCATGCTATGTCATCGCCACAACAATGCAACATTTTCAAGTTACATGGAAGCAATTGATACTTGTAGCACGGAATCTGCTGTTACAAAGAAATACTATGCCATGCCCCATAAGAAGCACCTCTTTAAACAACTTACATCAAAAAATTCATTTGATGCGTGGACATTCATTCATGTACAAGATTGCATGGTCATCACCTTGCTAGAACGTGCTTCCTTCATTGCAGGAGAGCTCTATCTTAAGCTCCTCGATCTCCTGATGTATGGCCTCCATTAATGTTTAGGATGCCAGATGTCCTTCCATTTGGATCCTAGATTTTCCATGTATTCAAATGCATCCCCAACCTTGTCTCAAACATCCCTCATGACTATCTCCACTTACGTCACACTTCATGCAATACCGACACCACATCTCAGACATGTGTCATCCTTGATAACTTTGTCAATATGCTTTGATTAAACCGTCTCTCATAAACTTTTCACAAGCTTGCAGATTTTTCACACCCTTACATGTGCGGCTTTAGTATTCACCACTCCTAATTCAATCTCTACTCACACTTCCTCACGGGAATGCCAAAAAGAGAAAAGAACTCGATAAGAAAACTCTTATGAATTCCCTCGACTTGTAGATCGCATGAATTATATTAGTTGTTACAAATGATTTATAGACTATCTAGATTCTTCCACGGATTCTTCTATGGACTAGAGCTATCTACAACACTCTAGACTCTTCAATGAGATAGATGGATCTGGAAACATCTAAATACTAGAGTTATCTGAATTACCACAAAGGTTTCTCTAAAAGTATATATAAACTTCCTGATAACTGATCATCTGTGACACACACATGAGGTTGATGCTACTTTTAAAACACTAAACAAGGAGATGACGATATTGCATATATGTTTACGATATTGAAGCCTTAAATAACAACATCTAATCTATGCAAACTAGAATATCTCATTCACCCGATTTTTGCCCCCCCAAAAATGTGAAGCAGCAGGACAAAACCCTAATCAGAACCGTCTAAAATACTTTACCAGTAAATCTCCTATAGATTATAGATCAAATGCTTTCACGAAAAAAATGCCAGATCAATATGTTCAGATGTTAATACTAAATAGTGGAAATCACAGATGAATTTCCAAAGAAATAGCACTCATATTCCGAGCTTAATGAAAACATAAATTTCACCCAAAAAATTAAGAATAATATTGATGATCGGTAGCTGAAAAGAACAAGCGAGGTTGCGATTACTTATAACCAAAACCGTGCTCTAAAAGAACACAGAATATGCAAAGAAAATCCTTCCTAAGAACCGATGATCTAAGACAATGGAAAGTGTGATAAGAACATTGAAATCGTCCGAAACAGCAGCAGGAGATGAATTAGCTAGCAAGAATGAAGAAATCGGAAAGATCGAAAAAATCTTGTTGCCCTAAAAGTCACCTTGTGGAGATGAGAGGAGAAAAACTCTCACCCTCTCAGCGGCGGAACTCCGCGACAACGATGCCAGCGGCGATGGACGCGTACGACTGGAGAAAATGAAAGAGGACTGGGGGACAGTGGAGCTGCAGGATTATTGCATTTTTGGGTGATGGGGGTTAAAACGTCTTGAAAATGTTTCTTTTTTAGAAATAAAATTCATTAAAAACCAAGCCACCGTTTGGCATAGCTTTTTGTTGTTGTTGCTCCAATGAGTTTTAACAAGAGGTCGTCATTATTGAACGTATATTTGACACGATGCTGATTAAGACTTTTATACACAACAAACACAATACTCAAGCCTTTGAGCGACTAAATTTTACGCTGAGAGTCTACCTAACACAATACTCATCATTTTTCATCCGAGCTTAAGACCGGCATATGCTGGTTTAATGATTATGATTTCTATCAAAAAAAGGAAACTAAGAAAATAGATGAAGTTCTTTAAGCGAGATCGGGCATTTAATAACGACGGTATATTTCAGGGTTACCACTGCCGTGCCAAACAGAGCCTAAGGATCCCTTTTTGGGGGAAGATTTTCTCCATCCCATTTTCCAAAAAGCACTAATTTTATTTTTTTGGCTATTTAAATAGCCTTCCTTTGAAATTACTGATCCGCCAAAATGATAATTTATGTTTGATTTTAGAGCTACATTGAAAAACATTATTTCATTTTTCATCTTCAACCGTTGCATCTTCGGCGACAACCAGTTACCCAAATAGGTTGTAGATGAATTTCATTATCGACACTTCCTTGCACAATGGGAAAATTCCTCTCAAGGCGAGTGAAAATCTCATTTATCAAGCATTAAGCTAGCACATTAATGAGAAAGCATCATTAACAATTCTAAACACATGCCCTAGTGCATTAATATATTGATAAATAATGTCATGTTAAAGAGTGATGTTATGCGCTTGTTAGGGTCCAACATTTATTGCTTGAACCCATGACAAGTCGTGCTACTTACTTAAAGGGAATTGTAGCACTCCTTACGCTTAAAGAAAATAATAGCACTATTTTCATCAGTTTCAGGTTATGGATTTGTTGGGTATGCGCAGTGCCCCAAGTCAATTCACAATTATTATTGATATTTTTGATTTCTCTAATGTAAAACTGTATTTCTTTTCTTGGTAGTGGTCATAACTGTTCTCATGACAAACATACATTCTAATACGACTGTGTTTTTGTCCAAACTCTTCGGAGCAAAAAAGAACATTTTCCAAAGGAAGCCTATAACATTAAAAGATAACTATAAATGCTAATATTACCTTAACCTAGATTGTGTTGAGTCTATGGTGCATGTCTTGCCTTACTAAAAATATTGCACTCATGTAAGCATTTACCTTAAGAAAAACTCTTTGTTAAGCTCCCATACTTATTGGAGAATGTTAAATGTGAAGTCCTTAATTAGATTCTTGTTGTAAAGATTGCATAGTATACTTTTCAATGTAATCTTTAATGAGGTTTTGACAACTAGAAGAAATTTTTGCAAGTTGATTTGCATTTTCATTTCCGAACAAGATACGCAAGCAACAATCGGTGACTGTCATCTCAATTCATAAGCAATTAGTTTCAGCATCGCCGTCCTGCCATGATTCATGTTTTTGATCATCTTCAAAATAAGATAATTCCAAAAAAAGGCTTCTCCTTTAACCTAATATGATCAATTATCCAATCAAAAAAGATGATAATTGCATTGGTTTTCTCTTCATTTTCCTTTTGTTGCAAATGATGTCATCAATTTTAGTGGTTTGTCGGATTATAGAGAGATATCTTCATAGTAAGAGAGAAATAATTGGATTGATGTTAAGCCTTTACTCAATATGAGTAACATCTTCACGTATTAGCAATCACAAGCTCATAAACAGTAGTGTTTATTGGAAGTCTAGTAGGGGAAGCCTAGAAGTTGAGCATGTTTAGGGCATTTTAGCAGAAACCAAAATAATTTTGGCTCGTCTTTCCATTCGTCTGTCTAATGAGATTCAAAGCATATGACGTGCTCCCATTTTTGCAGCTGCCTATTCTCAAACACCTTATGCACGGGCGTGCAAAAATTCCGCATAATTTGTGTGACTCATTCTATAGTTGAAGGTAGAGTGGCCGAGTTTTTAGAAGCCAAGTGCGCAAGCTAGTGCGAATTTACGCGTGAACGTGTCCCTTTTAAAGTGTAAGTTTTGAAGTTCATTCAGAAGCTCAATATGCTATATCCATGTCTGGAATGCACTTAAGGAAAAAATTTGATTGTTAATGGGTGGAGGCCAGTGATGACTGGATATATAGTAAATGGAGATCAAACTAAAATATAGAGCATTAATGGAAGGTTGCTAACTTTGGGATACAAATGGTTATTATAAAATCTTGTAGGTCAAGTATGTATGAGTGATGCAAACTAGAGTTGGAGAGATGACTTAGAATGGGAGCCCTTCACTTGGCTATAAGAGAGAGAATACTAAATTCAATTCATGTCTCATATTACACTCATATGTCTACACTTAAAGCCTTATGTGCAATTACAAAGCGTACTATTAGTTTAATGGAGACAACCAAGTGCAAGTCTATTTATTCATTACATTTCCCCACACCTTATTGCAAACAACACATCATCATAAGCTCCTACTTCTTTATGAATACCATCCAAGAATTCATTGGCCCTATTTGGCAGGACGAATCCTACAAGACCGCAACCACGACCCATTTGGTGTGACCGTGGCCGTGCTATGGGATCTACCCGCCCCTTGTCACATGATTGCTTAAAAGGACTTTACTAGGCACATATGGGCCCTATGTTAGAATGATCACAATCCTTATTCTTTGGTCTTCATTAAAAATGTAAATAATCTTCTTAATGAGACCTCGGCCAAAAGGGCTCTCCAAATATGAATTTTATGGTACCATGCCTAAATATGAATATTCGATTAAAGAACGCATAAGCTTATCAATATTGAATAATTTTTACTATAAATAGGTTGCATTATGATAAAGTAATATTATATTTTAAAACAAATGGTATTCTCCACTTCATTAAAGTTGGATTCAATTATATATATACACACACACACACACTACCAAAATTTAAATTTTTTTAATTAATTTAAAAACTTTAAATCTTTAAAGAGCACACCTATTTATGAATTTTCTATTGAAGCAAGCATAAGATTATAAATATTGAATAGTTTTTTTTACTAACAAATAGGTTGCATTATGATAAACTAATATTGCATTTTAAAACAAATAGTATTATTCACTTCATTAATGTTAGTTTCAATTTAAAAGAGTATATATATATACTTACATATATCTCTACCACTATAATAAAATATCAAATAATGAATTTTAAATTTATTGGAGTGATTTCGGTCATCCGTTCTGAATGCATTATTCAGCAGCTGTCTGATCAAACACACACTCTCTCTCCACTTTTTCGTAGGTCTCCTAAACCTATGAGGGGCAGCCTGAACCTATAATTTGATAGGACACATCCTACAATGTGAAGTTACAATTTTACCCCTATAAATTTTGAAAATCTTAATTAAAAATCTGGTTATCCCCGACCCAGCTGCTCAAGAAACAACCCACTCTATGTGTCGCACGCTCCATAAGCCGCCACCTCTGATTGCTTTTCAACATAGCTCCCCTCACAAAATAGATATAGTCGAAATTCCCAATTCAATCTTCCGATGTGGGACAATTTAGAGGCCAAAAATAAACCCGTCACACTCTTAATTAACAGTGCCGCATCTTTTAATTAATGAACTTAATTAAATCTTTAACTTAAATCCGCGCCGCACTCTTGAAATTAATGAACTTAACTTAAATCTTCATATATATAAAGCAGCGGATGAACAATGCCACTTATATGTTAATCCTAATTAACTTAATGAATTCAATTAACTTAAATAAATAAATTATTTTTGATTTGGGACTTTGATCCGCCACTTAATCTTAATTAACTTGATTGGGCATTCTTATTCTTTATTTTTTATTTTCACATTTTGGGGGTGGGCGGGCGAAGCCTGCCGCCATGGCTAGATAGTATCACGTGGGGCTGAGGGCCGGAGGCCCCCAACGGGAGGCGGGCGGGCGAAGCCCGCTGCGGGGCGGTCCGGGCAAGCGAAGCCCACCGCCATGGGTCAGGTACTGTCACGTGGAGCACGAGAGCCGGAGGCCCGTGTCTGTCACTCATGTGTGTGTGTGTATATATATTAAATTACTAATGAAAACTTAAATACTTTTTATTAGTTTTAAAACTTTAAATCTTTAAAGGCGAACCTAGAGCATCCCTGCGCAACGAGGGTTCATGGAGAGTTCCCACCACAAGAGTAAATTGTAGGCAACACTATAATTCATTGGCATACAACAAAATTCATAATTTTGGTACTAACTTATATTTCAATATAAAACTCTATAATATTTAATTATTATAACACTACTCATCACAAAAACACATAATTCATAGGCAAATATACTTTAAAATAACCAAAGTTTCTCAATTCAACACTGTATTTGGAGTGAAATTTACTTGTTTGTTCTTATTCAGAAAATTATTATTTAATACAAGAATTCAATGACTCTCCAATAATTAAAACAATTTACATCAGCAAGGAAAATATATATATAAAAAACAAATTGACTACTACAAAAGGCCTCACCTGGACCTGCTCTTCAAACAAACCTTCGAACTCGAAATGAATATGAATATCTGGAGGGGAAAAAACTTTATAACAAAATTTTAAAACACTCGGGTCAAATACTCGCACAGCGCCGATTCCTCAAAACACGAAGATTCCGCAACAGCTCACTTGAGAAAAGGAACATCAGGGAAGAACTCGATTTCGATTCATAATCAATCATCAGAATACTTGACCCCGAAAGGTCGAAATTCTATTTACAGTAGAAGATCCAAAATGCTAAGTTGTGCAAAACAAACTATACAAAATCCGTCATGGAGAAAAAAAGCGAAAAATAGGTATGGTCCCGCTCTTATCCAGCCTGGTTCAATGCCGTAGGCTATGAGAAGCTAAAAGTTCCACCAGCGCCAAAGAAAATCAGGGAAGAACTGAACTTTCACTCATAATCAATCATCAAAATACATAACCCTTGGATCTCTATTTATAGTATTCGACCAAAAAAGATAAAAACTGACAAAACAAAATATACAAAATCCGACTATCGGATAATGGACAAAAAGGACGAGAAAATCAGCACGACCGTGCTCTTATTCTGTCTGGTTCAATGCCCTAGGGCTTGGCCGACGAGATACGAGTCTCCACTTGCCATGTCACCCGTTGAATAATAATTCAAATAAAGATCAGGGCTAAAAAGGTCGGCACCATCCTCGGCATCATCAGTTCTGATGCCACCGCTGCGAGCCATTAGAATCCGGAAGATTCTCTTTGAGCAGAGCTCGCCCAGCCTCCTATCTTCCTTTCCTAACAGTCCTTCAACCATCAAATCCTTGAGTAGGAATTCCTTCTCATGCACCTGATGGAATTCCTTCTCATGCACCTGATCGCATGAATTATATTAGTTGTTACAAATGATTTATAGACTATCTAGATTCTTCCACGGATTCTTCTATGGACTAGAGCTATCTACAACACTCTAGACTCTTCAATGAGATAGATGGCTCTGGAAACATCTAAATAGTAGAGTTATCTGAATTACCACAAAGGTTTCTCTAAAAGTATATATAAACTTCCTGATAACTGATCATCTGTGACACACACATGAGGTTGATGCTACTTTTAAAACACTAAACCAGGAGATGACAATATTGCATATATGTTTACGATATTGAAGCCTTAAATAACAACATCTAATCTATGCAAACTAGAATATCTCATTCACCCGATTTTTGCCCCCCCCCCCCCCCCCCCCAAATATGTGAAGCAGCAGGACAAAACCCTAATCAGAACCGTCTAAAATACTTTACCAGTAAATTTCTTATAGATTATAGATCAAATGCTTGCATGAAAAAAAATGGATAGTGGAAATCACAGATGAATTTCCAAGGAAATAGCACTCATATTCCGAGCATAATGAAAACATAAACTTCACCCAAAAAATAAAATTAAGAATAATATTGATGATCGGTAGCTGAAAGAACAAGCTAGGTTGCGATTACTTATAAACAAAACAGAAACAGATTCAAATCCAGCTCCTCAAGTCCTCGGAGCCTAAATAATCTGAAGAGACTCACCGTGCTCTAAAAGAACACAGAATATGCAAAGAAAATCCTTCCTAAGAACCTATGATCTAAGACAATGGAAAGTGTGATAAGAACATTGAAATCGTCCGAAACAGCAGCAGGAGATGAATTAGCTAGCAAGAATGAAGAAATCGGAAAGATCGAAAAAATCTTGTTGCCCTAAAAGTCACCTTGTGGAGATGAGAGGAGAAAAACTCTCACCCTCTCAGCGGCGGAACTCCGCGACAACGATGCCAGCGGCGATGGACGCGTACGACTGGAGAAAATGAAAGAGGACTGGGGGACAGTGGAGCTGCAGGATTATTGCATTTTTGGGTGATGGGGTTAAAACGTCTTGAAAATGTTTCTTTTTTAGAAATAAAATTCATTAAAAACCAAGGCACCGTTTGGCATAGCTTTTTGTTGTTGTTGCTCCCATGAGTTTTAATAAGAGGTCGTCATTATTGAACTTATGTTTGACAAGACGATGATTAAGACTTCTACACAACAAACACAATACTCAATCCTTTGAGCAACTAAATTTTACGTTGATCGTCTACCTAACACAATCCTCATCATTTTTGATCTGGGTTTGAGACCGGCATATACTGGTTTAATGATTATGACTTCTATCAAAAAAGAAACTAAGAAAATAGATGAAGTTCTTTAAGCGAGATCGGGCATTTAATAACGACGGTATATTTCAGGGTTACCACTGTCGTGCCAAACAGAGCCTAAGGATCCCTTTTTTGGGGAAGATTTTATTCAACCCATTTTCCAAAAACACTCATTTTATTTTTTTGGCTATTTAAATAGCCTTTCTTTGAAATTACTGATCCGCCAAAATGATAATTTATGTTTGATTTCAAGCTACATTGAAAAGCATTATTTCATTTTCATCTTCAACCGTTGCATCTTCGGCGACAACCAGCTACCCAAATAGGTTGTAGATGAATTTCATTATTGACACTTCCTTGCACAATGTGAAAATCTCATTTATCAAGCTTAAGCTAGCACATTAATGAGAAAGCATCATTAAAAATTCTAAACACATGCCCTAGTGCATTAATATATTGATAAATAATGTCATGTGAAAGAGTGATGTTATGCGCTTGTTAGGGTCCAACATTTATTGCTTGAACCCATGACAAGTCGTGCTACTTACTTAAAAGGAATTGTAGCACTCCTTACGCTTAAAGAAAATAATACCACTATTTTCATCAGTTTCAGTTTATGGATTTGTAGGGTATGCGCAGTGCCCCAAGTCAATTCACAATTATTATTGATATTTTTGATTTCTCTAATGTAAAACTGTATTTCTTTTCTTGGTAGTGGTCATAACTGTTCTCATGACAAACATACATTCTAATACGACTGTGTTTTTGTCCAAACTCTTCGGAGCAAAAAAGAACATTTTCCAAAGGAAGCCTATAACATTAAAAGATAACTATAAATGCTAATATTACCTTAACCTAGATTGTGTTGAGTCCATTTACATGGTGCATGTCCCTATGCCTTACTAAAAATATTGCACTCATGTAAGCATTTACCTTAAGAAAAACTCTTTGTTAAGCTCCCATCCTTTATTGGAGAATGTTAGATGTGAAGTCCTTAATTAGATTCTTGTTGTAAAGATTGCATAGTATACTTTTCAATGTAATCTTTAATGAGGTTTTGACAACTAGAAGAAATTTTTGCAAGTTGATTTGCATTTTCATTTCCGAACAAGATACGCAAGCAACAATCGGTGACCGTCATCTCAATTCATAAGCAATTAGTTTCAGCATCGCCGTCCTGCCATGATTCATGTTTTTGATCATCTTCAAAATAAGATAATTCCAAGAAAAGGCTTCTCCTTTAACCTAATATGATCAATTATCCAATCAAAAAAGATGATAATTTCATTAGCTTTCTCTTCATTTGCCTTTTGTTGCAAATGACGTCATCAATTTTAGTGGTTTGTCGGATTGTAGAGAGATATCTTCATAGTAAGAGAGAAATAATTGGATTGATGTTAAGCCTTTACTCAATATGAGTAACATCTTCACGTATTAGCAATCACAAGCTCATAAACAATAGTGTTTATTGGAAGTCTAGTAGGGGAAGCCTAGAAGTTGAGCATGTTTAGGGCATTTTAGCAGAAACCAAATAATTTTGGCTCGTCTTTCCATTCGTCGGTCTAATGGGATTCAAAGCATATGACGTGCTCCCATTTTTGCAGCTGCCTACTCTCAAACACCTTATGCACTGGCGTGCAAAAATTCCGCATGATTTGTGTGACTCATTCTATAGTTGAAGGTAGAGTGGCCGAGTTGTTAGAAGCCAAGTGCGCAAGCTAGTGCGAATTTACACGTGAACGTGTCCCTTTTAAAGTGTAAGTTTTGAAGTTCATTCAGAAGCTCAATATGCTATATCCATGTCTGGAATGCACTTAAGGAAAAAATTTGACTGTTAATGGGTGGAGGCCAGTGATGACTGGATATATAGTAAGTGGAGATCAAACTAAAATATAGAGCATTAATGGAAGTGTTGAAACCAAAAACTTGGTCTCTGTGGAGTTCGGAGTCCCTAGAAAGGGGTGACCTCGCACCTACTACACTCAAGAGAACGTCACGGACCAAATGATCAAGAAGCTAGGAACAGACCCCCGGCTCTAGCGCGGAGGTCCCACCTCACACCCGGAAGGCTACCTGAGCACTTCCCCTCCCTAACTAATGCTCGAGCTAGGGTGCCTTGGAGAAGCTCTCTCTACTCTACCAAGAAGAAGCTAAGGGAGGAGGAAGCAAGCCAAAAAGTCCTCTCCAAAGGCACCCAAGGGGGTCTATTTATAGTTTTCCAAATCCCATGGACCAAAAATGACCAAAATACCCCTACGCCAAATACACCTTGTGCCAATAGGAAACGCCCACACCGGGGGGCAGAGGGGTAAAAACACCCCCAGGGGCACAGCGGTAAAAGCACGCCGCCAACACCCCGCCCCAAACACCCGAGGCGGTTCCAGGCCGCCGGGCAGGCCGCTTGGGCGAGACCAGGCCACCGGCCGTCTCGCCCGCGAGCAGGCCGCCCGGGCGAGAACCAGGCCGCGGCCGTCTCGCCCGCGAGGAGGCCGCCCGGGCGAGACCGGCCCCCGGCCGTCTCGCCCGCGAGCAGGCCGCCCCGGCGAGATCGGCCCCCGGCCGTCTCGCCCGCGAGCAGGCCGCCCGGGCGAGAGCCAGGCCGCGGCCGTCTCGCCCGCGAGCAGGCCGCCCGGGCGAGACCGGCCCCCAACCGTCTCGTCTGCCCCTACCTCGGACTCAACAGGCCGGGGCGGGTGCTAGCCAACTTGCCGCACCCGCCCCCAACAAAGGAGCCATTGGGGGAGGCCAATTTTTCCTCCCCCTAATAGTATATTTCCAAGCTATAGCCAAAATTGGCCACCGAGAGTGCAAAATCTTCAAAAAGCTTTAAACGTGTTTGCCTTGTTTGGAGCCCACTCTTCGAGAATACAGGGTTGTACATAATCTCCGCTCTTTTCGAGGTTGGCACAAGCTCGGAAAGAAACATCCAACCCAATGTATTCGCGGAGTGTAACTTTCCTGCGGGGTCAACCTGCCATGCCAGCTATGGGAGCGTGGGTGGCGAGACCTCCTCTAGGTGAAAACACTTAGCCTCCCCGAGGGGTCAACCTGTCAAGCCAGCTAATGGGAGCCTGTGTGACGAGACGGCCTCGGGGTGAAAACACTTAGCCTCCCCGAGGGGTCAACCTGTCAAGCCAGCTAATGGGAGCCTGGGTGACGAGACGGCCTCGGGGTGAAAACACTTAGCCTCCCCGACGGGTCAACCTGTCAGGCCAGCTAATGGGAGCCTGGGTGACGAGACGACCTCGGGGTGAAAACACTTAGCCTCCCCGAGGGGGTCAACCTGTCAAGCCAGCTAATGAGAGCCTGGGTGACGAGACGGCCTCGGGGTGAAAATACTTAGCCTCCCTGAGGGGTCAACCTGTCAAGCCAGCTAATGGGAGCCTGGGTGACGAGACGGCCTCGGGGTAAACAACACTTCACCTCCCGGAGGGGTCAACCTGCCATGCCAACTATGTGAGCCTGGGTGGGGAGGCCTCCTCCGGGTAAGGGACTTGGCTTCCACGAGAGATCAACCAGCCCTGTCAGCTAGTGAGAGCCTGACAGCGGAATCATCATTGGGGCAAAGGACTTGGCTACCACTAGAGATCAACCAGCCTTGCCAGCTAGATGAGAGCCTGGCCGCGGAATCATCATCGGAGCAAAGGACTTAGGCTACCACGAGAGATCAACCAGCTTTGCCAGCTAGATGAGAGCCTGGACGCGGAATCATCATCGGAGCAAAGGACTTGGGCTACCACGAGAGATCAACCAGCCTTGCCAGCTAGATGAGAGCCTGGCCGCGGAATCATCATCAGAGCAAAGGACTTGGGCTACCACGAGAGATCAACCAGCCTTGCCAGCTAGATGAGAGCCTGTCCGCGGAATCATCATCGGAGCAAAGGACTCGGGCTACCACGAGAGATCGACCTGCCCTGCCAGCTAGTGGGAGCCTGGCCGCGGAATCATCATCGGGGCAAAGGACTTGGGCTACTACGAGAGATCAACCTTTCCTGCCAGCTAGTGGGAGCCTGGCCGCGGAATCATCATCGGAGCAAAGGGATCGAGCATCACAATCAAACCTTACCAAATCCTACATCCTCAAACGGGGAAAATAGATGGGTTACATGATCCCCCCGACTCAGTTGGTCGGGGGTTGGACTCATTACAAGATAAGATACATACAGGATTCTGCCGGGGCGAGGCTTCCTCAGGGGGTCTGGGCCCGGTGGTCGTCATCCGCTTCCTTCTCGCCGGACACTTCCATCCTGCTCAGGCTTTCCATGATCATTTCCATCTCCTCCGCCCTGGACAACCAAGTGATGGTGTTGACGGCCGTGACGTAGCACTGTCTTGTCATCCCAGAGTCCCCCTTGACTCTTACCTGGATCCCTCCCGAGCTAAACTTGAGGCATTGGTGGAAGGAAGACGACACGTAACGGAAGGCGCTGATGAGGGGTCTTCCGAAGATGACGTTGTAGCTGCTTGGAGCGTCAACAATGACGAACCAACAGTTCCTCGAGACTTCCCCCAATTTTACTTGGAACCCCACTCCACCTTCGACCTCCTTCCTTTCCCCTGAGAATCAGAATAGGGGTCTGTCCGAGGCCAACACCCTCCTTGGCTCCACCTTCATCTTGTCAAACGCCTTCTTGAAAATGATGTTGACGGAGCTTCCGTTGTCAACCAAGATTCGGGAGACGGTGTAGCCTTCGATGGCCATCTGGATGACCAGCGCATCACAAAACGGATCCTCATGATCCGGCAGGTCCTTCACCGAGAAGGTGATCTTTTCCTCTGGGGGCGGGGTCTGGGAGGTTGAGGCGACGCTCCTTCGATACATGACATGGAGGCTTGCCTTCCGAGTGTCCTCAACCCCCACTCCACCGTGGATCACTCCTATACCACCTCGGGTTCCCACGTCGACCCGGTCCTCGCATACATCATCACCCCCTTCTCCGGGTAGAACCTCTTCTACCCGCACCGGCGGCTGCGGCTGGGCAGGGCCTCTCGCCTCCCTCACTTCCAAGAACTCGGGGCAGGTAGCCGTGGCGTGACCCTCCACCTGGTGGAAGTCACAGTACAAAAATGCTCTTTCTCCCCTCTTTAGGCGGGCTGGGCGTTCTCTCCTGTTACCTCTTCCCCCTCCTATCGCCAAGGCTTGCTGCGGCGGGGGCAAGAGCTGCCTTGGGGCTTGCCTCTGGAAGTTATACATCCCTTGGCCCCCATGAAAGTTCCCCCCTTCTTGGATGAGAGCTCTTCCTGGACCTTGGGCAGGTCCTCACTGCTGCCTCCAGCATGGTTCCGGACCCTCATGTCCTTGGAACCCCTGAGCTCTCTGCTCCTCTCTTCTTCTTCCTTCCTGATGCCTTGAGCCACCCTGCTCCTTTGACTCCACCTCCGTCAACTTTTCCAACCTCTTGACAAATGCCGAGTTGGCTGCCTCCATGACAATCTCCTCTGCCGCCCTTTCCATCAGCTCTTCGAAGGAAAGGGGGGCCTTCCGGGTCAAGCTCATCTTGAAGAAGCCCTCCTTCAGCCCAACGGTGAAAGCCATCTGGAGAGCATACCCTGGCATCTCCTAGACCTCCAGAATCTCTTCTTGGAACCTGTCAACGTAACGGACCAGCGACTCCTCGGCCCCCTGCCTTATCAGGAAGATGGACTCAGGACTCCTCTTCCGCTTCTTGGAGGTGGAGAAGCGAAGCTGAAAGCTCCGGCTCAAGTCCTCGAACTCATAGATCGACCTTGGAGGGAGTTGGTGAAACCAGTCTCTCGCCTTCTCCTTCAATGTGATCGCAAAGAGGCGACACTTGAAGGCATCTGTCATCGGCCTGATGGAGACCGCATCCTCGAACCACTGCAGGTGCTGGACGGGGTCGTCCTTCCCGGTATAGTAAGTCATGTCTGGCTCTCTGAACCCCTCGGGAACGGGAGCTGAGATGATGAGCTCGCTGAAGGGTGACCCCTTAAGGGGTGGTCTCGCCTGGTCCACTCGCGCCACCTGCTCGCCTGGAAGGGTAGCACTTGCCGGGCTGGAGAACAACTCCCGGCCGGTGAGGTCTCGCTCGACCCCATCTCTCATCCTCTCCTTCCCTGGCCTTCTTCCTGGTACACTTCCTTCTCCCCCTGCTAGGGTCATCTCGCCTAGGCCCCTGGCAGTCGACTCGTCGAAAGGGGGAGTTAACTCCTGGGGGGTCGGAGTGGAGCTTCCACCCTGAGGAGCAATGCTCCGTAGCATCTCCATGATGTCTTGGATGGAGGCCATGAACTCTTGCCTCCCAACAAAGGGTCCTGGGCTGGGGAGCTCGCCGAGATCATCACTACCTCCCTGACCTCCAGTCATGACACTCTCCCGAGATCTTCTGTGCTGGCCACTCTCCACGCTCACCGCACCAAAATATTGAAACCAAAAACTTGGTCTCTGTGGAGTTCGGGGTCCCTAGAAAGGGGTGACCTCGCACCTACTACACTCAAGAGAACGTCACGGACCAAAGGATCAAGAAGCTAGGAACAGACCCTCGGCTCTAGCGCGGAGGTCCCACCTCACACCCGGAAGGCTACCTGAGCACTTCTCCTCCCTAGCCAATGCTCGAGCTAGGGTGTCTTGGAGGAGCTCTCTCTACTCTACCAAGAAGAAGCTAAGGGAGGAGGAAGCAAGCCAAAAAGTCCTCTCCAAAGGCACCCAAAGGGGTCTATTTATAGTTTTCCAAATCCCATGGGCCAAAAATGACCAAAATACCCCTACTCCAAATACACCTTGGGCCAATAGGAAACGCCCACACCGGGGGGCAGAGGGGTAAAAACACCCCCAGGGGCACAGCGGTAAAAGCACGCCGCCAACACCCCGCCCCAAACACCCGAGGCAGTTCCAGGCCGCCGGGCAGGCCGCTTGGGCGAGACCAGGCCGCCAGCCGTCTCGCCCGCGAGCAGGCCGCCCGGGCGAGAACCAGGCTGTGGCCGTCTCACCCGCGAGCAGGCTGCCCGGGCGAGAGCCAGGACACGGCCGTCTCGCCCGCGAGCAGGCCGCCCGGGCGAGAGCCAGGCCGCGGCCGTCTCGCCCGCGAGTAGGCCGCCCGGTCGAGACCGGCCCCCGGCCATCTCGCCTGCCCCTACCTCAGACTCAAGAGGCCGGGGCGGGTGCTAGCCAACTTGCCGCACCCGCCCCCCAACAAATGATCCATTGGGGGAGACCAATTTTTCCTCCCCCTAATAATATATTTCCAAGCTAGAGCCAAAAATGGCCACCAAGAGTGCAAAATCTCCAAAAAACTTAAAAACGCGTTTGCCTTGTTTGGGGCCCACTCTTCGCGAATACGGGGTTGTACAGGTTGGACTCATTACAAGATAAGATACATACAGGATTCTGCCGGGGCGAGGCTTCCTTAGGGGGTCTGGGCCCAGTGGTCGTCATCCGCTTCCTTCTCGCCGGACACTTCCATCCTGCTCAGGCTTTCCATGATCCTTTTCATCTCCTCCGCCCTGGCCAACCAAGTGATGGTGTTGACGGCCGTGACGTAGCACTGCCTTGCCATCCTGGAGTCCCCCTTAACTCTGACCTGGATCCCTCCCGAGCTGAACTTGAGGCATTGGTGGAAGGAAGATGGCACGCAACGGAAGGCGCTGATGAGGGGTCTTCCGAAGATGGCGTTGTAGCTGCTTGGAGCATCAACAATGACGAACCGACAGTTCCTCGAGACTCCCCCCAATTTTACTTGGAGCCCCACTCCACCTTCAACTTCCTTTCTTTCCCCTGAGAATCCGAACAGGGGTTCGTCCGAGGCCAACACCCTCCTTGGCTCCACCTTCATCTCGTCAAACGCCTTCTTGAAAATGACGTTGACGGAGCTTCCGTTGTCAACCAAGATTCGGGAGACGGTGTAGCCTTCGATGGCCGTCTGGATGACCAGCGCATCACAAAACGGATCCTCATGATCCGACAGGTCCTTCACCGATAAGGTGATCTTTTCCTCTGGGGGCGGGGTCTGGGAGGTTGAGGCGACGCTCCTTCGGTACATGACATGGAGGCTTACCTTCCGAGTGGCCTCAACCCCCACTCCACCGTGGATCACTCCTATACCACCTCGGGTTCCCACGTCGACCCGGTCCTCGCATACATCATCACCCCCTTCTCCGAGTAGAACCTCTTCTACCTGCACCGGCGGCTGTGGCTGGGCAGGGCCTCTCGCCCCCCTCACTTCCAAGAACTCGGGGCAGGTAGCCGTGGCGTGCCCCTCCATCTGCTAGATGTCACAGTACATCAATGCTCTTTCTCCCCTCTTTCGGCGGGCTGGGCGTTTTCTCCTGTTACCTCTTCCTCCTCCTATCGCCAAGGCTTGCTGCGGCGAGGGCAAGAGCTGTCTTGGGGTTTGCCTCTGGAAGTTATACCTCCCTTGGCCCCCATGAAAGTTCCCCCCTCCTTGGATGAGAGCTCTTCCTAGACCTTGGGCAGGTCCTCCCTGCTGCCTCCAGCATGGTTCCGGACCCTCCTGTCCTTGGAACCCCTGAGCTCTCTGCTCCTCTCTTCTTCTTCCTTCCTGATGCCTTGAGCCACCCTACTCCTTTGACTCCACCTCCGTCAACTTTTCCAACATCTTGACAAATGTCGGGTTGGCTGCCTCTATGGCAATCTCCTCTGCCTCCCTTTCCATCAGCTCTTCGAAGGAAAGGGGGCCTTCCGGGTCAAGCTCATCTTGAAGAAGCCCTCCTTCAGCCCAACAGTGAAAGCCATCTGGAGAGTATACCCTGGCATCTCCTGGACCTCCAGGATCTCTTCTTGGAACCTGTCAACGTAACGGGCCAGCGAATCTTCGGCCCCCTGCCTTATCAGGAAGATGGACTCAGGACTCCTCTTCCGCTTCTTGGAGGTGGAGAACCGAAGCTGAAAGCTCCGGCTCAAGTCCTCGAACCCATAGATCGACCTTGGAGGGAGTTGGTGAAACCAGTCTCTCGCCTTCTCCTTCAACGTGATCGCAAAGAGGCGACACTTGAAGGCATCTGTCATCGGCCTGATGGAGACCGCATCCTCGAACCACTGCAGGTGCTGGACGGGATCGTCCTTCCCGGTATAGTAAGTCATGTCTGGCTCTCTGAACCCCTCAGGAACGGGAGCTGAGATGATTAGCTCGCTGAAGGGTGACCCCCTAAGGGGTGGTCTCGCCTGGTCCACTCGCGCCACCTGCTCGCCTGGAAGGGTGGCACTTGCCGGGCTGGAGAACAACTCCCGGCCGGTGAGGTCTCGCTCGACCCCATCTCTCATCCTCTCCTTCCCTGGCCTTCTTCCTGGTGCACTTCCTTCTCCCCCTGCTGGGGTCATCTCGCCTAGGCCCCTGGGAGTCGACTCGTCGAGAGGGGGAGCTAACTCCTAGGGGGTCGGAGTGGAGCTTCCACCCTGAGGAGCAATGCTCCGCAGCATCTCCATGATGTCTTGGATGGAGGCCATGAACTCTTGCCTCCCAACAAAGGGTCCTGGGCTGGGGAGCTCGCCGAGATCATCACTACCTCCCTGACCTCCAGTCATGACACTCTCCCGAGATCTTCTGTGCTGACAACTCTCCACGCTCACCGCACCAAAATGTTGAAACCAAAAACTTGGTCTCTGTGGAGTTCGGGGTCCCTAGAAAGGGGTGACCTCGCACCTACTACACTCAAGAGAACGTCACAGACCAAAGGATCAAAAAGCTTGAAACAAACCCTCGGCTCTAGCGCGGAGGTCTCACCTCACACCCGAAAGGCTACCTGAGCACTTCCCCTCCCTAGCCAATGCTCGAGCTAGGGTGCCTTGGAGGAGCTCTCTCTACTCTACCAAGAAGAAGCTAAGGGAGGAGGAAGCAAGCCAAAAAGTCCTCTCCAAGGCACCCAAGGGGGTCTATTTATAGTTTTTCAAATCTCATGGGCCAAAAATGACCAAAATACCCCTACGCCAAATACACCTTGGGTCAATAGGAAACGCCCACACCGGGGGGCAGTGGGGTAAAAACACCCCCAGGGGCACAGCGGTAAAAGCACGCCGCCAACACCCCGCCCCAAACACCCGAGGCGGTTCCAGGCCGCCAGGCAGGCCGCTTGGGCGAGACCAGGTCGCCGGCCGTCTCGCCCGCGAGCAGGCCGCCCGAGCGAGAACTAGGCCGTGGCTGTCTCGCCCGCGAGCAGGCCGCCCGGGCGAGAGCCAGGACGCGGCTGTCTCGCCCGCGAGCAGGCCGCTCGGGGGAGACCGACCCCCGGCCTCTCGCCCGCGAGCAGGCCGCCCGGGCGAGACCGGCCCCCGGCCGTCTCGCCCGCGAGCAGGCCGCCCGGACGAGAGCCAGGCCGCGGCCGTCTTGCCAGCGAGCAGGCCGCCCGGGCGAGACCGGCCCCCGGCCGTCTCGCCTGCCCCTACCTCGAACTCAACAGGCCGAGGCGGGTGCTAGCCAACTTGCCGCACCCACCCCCCAACAAAGGAGCCATTGGGGAGACCAATTTTTCCTCCCCCCTAATAGTATATTTTCAAGCTAGAGCCAAAATTGGCCACCGAGAGTGCAAAATATCCAAAAAGCTTAAAAACGCGTTTGCCTTGTTTGGGGCCCACTCTTCGCGAATACAGGGTTGTACATGAAGGTTGCAAACTTTGGGATACAAATGGTTATTATAAAATCTTGTAGGTCAAGTATGTATGAGTGATGCAAACTAGAGTTGGAGAGATGACTTAGAATGGGAGCCCTTCACTTGGGTATAAGAGAGAGAATACTAAATTCAATTCATGTCTCATATTACACTCATATGTCTATGCAATTACAAAGCCTACTATTAGTTTAATGGAGACAACCAAGTGCAAGTCTATTTATTCATTACATTTCCCCACACCTTATAGCAAAAAACGCATCGTCATAACCTCCTACTTCTTTATGAATACCATTAATGAATTCATTGGCCCCGTTTGGCAGGACGAATCCTACAAGACCGCAACCATGGCCCATTTGGTGGGACCGTGGCCGTGCTATGGGATCTACCCGCCCCTTGTCACATGATTGCTTAAAATGACTTTACTAGGCACATATGGGCCCTATGTTAGCATGACCACAATCCTTATTCTTTGCTCTTCATTAAAAATGTAAATAATCTTCTTAATGAGACCTCGGCCAAAAGGGCTCTCCAAATATGAATTTTATGGTACCATGCCTAAATATGAATATTAGATTAAAGAACACATAAGCTTATAAATATTGAATAATTTTTACTATAAATAGGTTGCATTATGATAAAGTAATATTATATTTTAAAACAAATGGTATTCTCCACTTCATTAAAGTTGGATTCAATTATATATATACACGCACACACTACCAAAATTTAAATTTTTTAAATTAATTTTAAAACTTTAAATCTTTAAAGAGCACACCTATTTATGAATTTTCTATTGAAGCAAGCATAAGATTATAAATATTGAATAGTTTTTTTTACTAACAAATAGGTTGCATTATGATAAACTAATATTGCATTTTAAAACAAATAGTATTATTCACTTCATTAATGTTAGTTTCAATTTTAAAAAAAGTATATATATATATACTTACATATATCTCTACCACTATAATAAAAATATCAAATGAATGAATTTTAAATTTATTGGAGTGATTTCGGTCATCCGTTCTGAATGCATTATTCAGCAGCCGTCTGATCAAACACATTCTCTCTCCATTTTTTCGTAGGTATCCTAAACCTATGAGGGGCAGCCTGAACCTATAATTTGATAGGACACATCCTACAATGTGAAATTACAATTTTACCCCTATAAATTTTGAAAATCTTAATTAAAAATCTGGTTATCCCCGACCCAGCTGCTCAAGAAACAACCCACTCTATATGTGTCGCCCGCTCCATAAGCCGCCACCTCTGATTGCTTTTCAACATAGCTCCCCTCACAAAATAGATATAGTCGAAATTCCCAGTTCAATCTTCCGATGTGGGACTATTCGGAGGCCAAAAATAAACCCGTCACACTCTTAATTAACAGTGCCGCATCTTTTAATTAATGAACTTAATTAAATCTTTAACTTAAATCCGCGCCGCACTCTTGAAATTAATGAACTTAACTTAAATCTTCATATATATAAAGCAGCGGATGAACAATGCCGCTGTTCATTCGCCACTTTATATGTTAATCCTAATTAACTTAATGAATTTAATTAACTTAAATAAATAAATTATTTTTGATTTGGGACTTTGATCCGCCACTTAATCTTAATTAACTTGATTGGGCATTCTTATTCTTTATTTTTTATTTCCACGTTTTGGGGGTGGGCAGGCGAAGCCTGCCGCCATGTGCCAGATAGTATCACGTGGGGCGCGAGGGCCGGAGGCCCACAACGGGGGGCGGGCGGGTGAAGCCCGCTGCGGGACGGTCCGGGCAAGCGAAGCCCACCGCCATGGGTCAGGTACTGTCACGTGGAGCACGAGAGCCGGAGGCCCGTGTCTGTCACTCATGTGTGTGTGTATATATATTAAATTACTAATGAAAACTTAAATACTTTTTATTAGTTTTAAAACTTTAAATCTTTAAAGGCGAACCTAGAGCATCCCTGCGCAACGAGGGTTCATGGAGAGTTCCCACCACAAGAGTAAATTGTAGGCAACACTATAATTCATTGGCATACAACAAAATTCATAATTTTGGTACTAACTTATATTTCAATATAAAACTCTATAATATTTTAATTATTATAACACTACTCATCACAAAAACACATAATTCATAGGCAAATATACTTTTAAAATAACCAAAGTTTCTCAATTCAACACTGTATTTGGAGTGAAATTTACTTGTTTGTTCTTATTCCAGAAAATTATTATTTAATACAAGAATTCAATGACTCCAATAATTAAAACAATTTACATCAGCAAGGAAAAATATATATATAAAAAACAAATTGACTACTACAAAAGGCCTCACCTGGACCTGCTCTTCAAACAAACCTTAAGAACTCGAAATGAATATGAATATCTGGAGGGGAAAAAACTTAATAACAAAATTTTAAAACACTCGGGTCAAATACTCGCACAGCGCCGATTCCTCAAAACACGAAGATTCCGCAACAGCTCACTTGAGAAAAGGAACATCAGGGAAGAACTCGATTTCGATTCATAATCAATCATCAAAATACTTGACCCCGAAAGGTCGAAATTCTATTTACAGTAGAAGATCCAAAATGCTAAGTTGTGCAAAACAAACTATACAAAATCCGTCATGGAGAAAAAAGCGAAAAATAGGTATGGTCCCGCTCTTATCCAGCCTGGTTCAATGCCGTAGGCTATGAGAAGCTAAAAGTTCCACCAGCGCCAAAGAAAATCAGGGAAGAACTGAACTTTCACTCATAATCAATCATCAAAATACATAACCCTTGGATCTCTATTTATAGTATTCGACCAAAAAAGATAAAAACTGACAAAACAAAATATACAAAATCCGACTATCGGATAATGGACAAAAAGGACGAGAAAATCAGCACGACCGTGCTCTTATTCTGTCTGGTTCAATGCCCTAGGGCTTGGCCGATGAGATACGAGTCTCCACTTGCCATGTCACCCGTTGAATAATAATTCAAATAAAGATCAGGGCTTAAAAAGGTCGGCACCATCCTCGGCATCATCAGTTCTGATGCCACCGCTGCGAGCCATTAGAATCCGGAAGATTCTCTTTGAGCAGAGCTCGCCCAGCCTCCTATCTTCCTTTCCTAACAGTCCTTCAACCATCAAATCCTTGAGTAGGAATTCCTTCTCATGCACCTGATGGATAAGAACAGTGTTGAAGCATATAATTTGATTCCTTGCACTCCTGATCATACTGCTTGTATGTTTTTGAACATGTATCTTAACAATGTAAATTGAAAGGGGATAGTTTGATAATTTTGAAAGATTGACATGATGTCCCTAAAATTATATAAAGTTAGGGGAGTTGGTGTGTGTGTGTGTTGGGGGGGGGGGGGGGGGGGGGGGGGTCCTCAAAAATGACCTATGTTATATATCAAAACTTACAGATAAGCTTGAATTCATGTATACTTCTAAAAGAGATCTCATGGTAGGGTACTTTTTCCAGATAGCAACAGCATGCTTTGGTTGCACCTTAGGTATGGACACCAATGCTTTCATCCTGTGGGCAGAAAGTTTATTCAGATATATTATTTGATTACTGTAAAAAAATTCTATTTTTTGGTGCTTTTGAGTAGTGAAAACAATGGAAAGCTGCACAGAGTATTGCAGAGAGATCAAATTCAATATATTATATAGTCTCACGTTAACAAATCAATATAAATCATGGGCTTTCCAACTATAACCGATTGATTTTAGGTTGAATGTGATGGCACGTTGTGATGTCTCCAACTGTTACAAGTATTAATAACTTACACATTTATGTTGATAAGCGGCGACATAAAATTTGGCACGACGCAAGTAATAGGTAATGCGTAATTCCAAGCTGTAATTCAATTAATTTGAGTAGTGGAAATTATAAAAATAAAAAAAGAGGCTTACGCGGTTAATTGAAAAGAGGTGGAGGTGTTGAACCGGGACAGCCGAGACTCATGCACATAAAGTGTGGGTGTGTCACCTAGGAAAAAATTTTAGGTGGGTTACTCTCACCTATTAATAGGTGCAATATTAAATACTGACCGTTGATCTGATATCCTACGACCTATACGGTATTAAATACTGACCGTTGATCAGTATTTCGATCAATCATGTTATTTCTGCAGGAAATCAACGATCAGTATTTAATACTGCACCTATTTCTAGGTGAGAGTAACCCACACAAAAAATTTTCGTCACCTAGAGGGAAGGAGGCTTAAGCGGCAACAGTATATCGCGTGAAACCCCAAACCAAAAACTACATTCCCTCTCCCAGT
The DNA here is from genome assembly GCA_039583875.1 of Platanthera guangdongensis. NCBI lineage: Eukaryota > Viridiplantae > Streptophyta > Magnoliopsida > Asparagales > Orchidaceae > Platanthera > Platanthera guangdongensis. Next base: position 16,762,535 of record CM077150.1, on the reverse strand, counting down.
TCACGCGAGACCAAGCTCCAAGCTACGGAAGCCAATCGACGCACCTACCTTCAGAGGGCCCAAAACAACTCCGTTTTTCGTGATTTTTTCTTCTTTAGAGAGATAATCCCTTACTCTCCACTCCTCTTCTTTCTTATGTGAATATTTGCGTGGATTGCGTAGGGCCAAAATTCCAGGGTTAGATTCTTGGGTTTCTTTCGATTCTTTTCTTCTTAAAAATTTCTGACATGGATTGTTATGCCCATACTGATGTTAGTACATGATTTCAAGCAATTTCAGTGAAACCTGTTTGAAGTAATGTCGATTTCGATATTTCTAAGTGTTCCTACTGATTGGAACATTTTGATATTTCTAAGTGTTCCTACTGATTGGAAAAGACTCATAGTGAAACCTCTTGTTTAAAATTAGGGTAGCCCATACATAGTCCGTTTAAGACTCATTTGGCCTAAGTAGGTCAAGTGGAACATATCTAGACAATTTGTGTTGTGATAGATGTGTATAAAGTATGAAGGCGTCTATTGGATTGTTTCGAGGGCCACCTTGAAGCAATTAAAATTGATAATAATCAAGGTCATGACATTCCAAGGAGACGGAGACGCAATGGTGATCCTAGGAGGGACAAAGAAAAAAAGAAAGGCAGCGGTGAGTTCTTATCCCTTACGTCTAGTCATTTATTGTTTTTATAAACTGGTGTCACTATTATTATAGTTACTAAACGTGCTTTACAATTGATATATTCACTTTAAAAAGAAAGGAGTCCAATTTATAATGTGAAATAACGACTCAAAAAAAAACGGTAAAGAGTGGCCTCAAACCTTGTATATCCTTCATGAATGAATAATTACAAGTATGAATACATTTATATAATAAAAGAGGAAGGAGAGAAATCCCAATCCAAGATGTGGGACTAATACAAAGAAAGAGAAAAATGGGCTCCCAGATGGGCCCTTAATTAGGCTTTTCTAACACTCCCCCGCAAGCTGGAGCGTACAAGTCGTAGGCACCAAGCTTGGATAAAAACTGGTAGCATAGCGGCCGGGAGAAAGCTTTAGTCAGAATGTCAGCAATGTGGTTTGTAGCAGGAACATGCTCCAAATATATCTTCTTTGACTGTACCTTTTCCTGGATAAAGTGATAGTCAACTTCAATATGCTTTGTGCGTTAGTGAAAGACCGAATTCTTGACAATATGTATGTTGCTTGACTGTCACAAAATAGGGTCGCCGGTGATGAGAGACAAACACCTAAGTCTCCCTGAAGGCTCTCATGCCAGGTTAACTCTGAAACAACAGCAGTCATAGCCCGGTACTCGGCTTCAGCAGAAGAGCGAACAACCACAGTCAGTTTCTTGCTACGCCAAGTTATGAGATGTCCACCGAAGTAGGTACAGAAACCAGTTGTAGAACACCTATCATCAATGGATCTGACATAGTCAACGTCAGAGTACGCGACAAGAGATAGAGATGTGGATGGCTTGTACACAAGCCCTTGTCCTGGAGCGATCTTGAGATATCGAAGAATGTGCTCGACAGCTTGACGATGAGATGTCCGGGGAGCATGCATAAAACGACTCACGACTCTCAAGACAAAAGAGATGTCTGGTCGAGTAACTGTAAGATAGATCAGCTTCCCAACCAAACGTCTATAGTATTCCGGATTTGTAAGCAGCATGTCAGAGTCAGAGTTGTAGGGCGAGAGCTTGTGATTGGCGTCCATAGGAGTATCCGCAGGTTTGCATCCAGAATAGTCGGCATCATGAAGGAGGTCCATACAATACTTCATTTAGGATAACACAAGACCATCAGGGCGTCGAGCAACCTCGAGCCCAATAAAATACCGAAGGTTGCCAAGATCTTTGGTCTGAAAGGCAGAGTTTAACTGTTGCTTGATATGTTGTATCCATATAGTATCGGTCGCCAGTAATGAGGATATCATCAACATAGACAAGAAGGATCACAGTTCTAGTTGCCCGGTGTCGGGTGAAGAGATAAAAGTCAGCCGAACTCCGAATGAAGTCAATATCACAGACAACCTTGCTGAAATTTTCAAACCAAGCGCACGGAGACTGTTTGATACCATAAATAGATTTCCGAAAATGACAGACCCGAGACTCCCCTGTGGTCTCAAACCCGGGAGGTTGGTGCATATAAACAGTCTCCTGCAGATCATCGTTGAGGAAAGCGTTCTTAACATCAAGCTGATAAAGAGGCCAAAGTCAATGAATAGCCAAGGAGAAAAGAACGCGGACCGTGTTCAATTTGACCACCGGAGAGAAGGTTTCCTCATAATCAAGACCATGTTGCTGAGTAAAACCTCAAGCCATGAGGCGGGCCTTGAGACGCTCAATGGTGTCATCCGTCGCATGTTTAACAATAAAGACCCACTTGTAACTAACACAGTGTTGGCCTGCAGGAAGAGGAATCAAATCCCAAGTCCGGTTAGCCCAGAGAGCCCGCATTTCATCGTCCATGGCTGCCCGCCACCCGGGTGATGAAGCGCCTCCTGCACAGTGTTAGGAATAAAAATAGAGGAAAGAGAGGTGACAAAGACGTAGAGAGGTGGAGTCAGTCGATGGAGAGAAACGTAGTTGGCCAAGGGATGAGCTGTAGAGGCGGGAGTTGGATCTGCTGTTGTCGGGGTGTCGCTAGGAGCAAGGAGCTGGTGCAGGGAACCATCCTTGGAGCGACGACGAGTGTAGACACGGAGAAAGGGCGGAGGAACCCGAGGCGGGGCAGGGAGAGAGGAGGATGGAGATGGCAGAGAAGAGGGCATGATAGGTGCGACAGGCCGGGGAAGCGGAGGAGAGGAAGACGAGGGGAGGGAAGGGGAGTGGAAGGGCGTGATTGGTGGAAGGATAGAGAAGTTGGATAGGTGAGGCAAAGTCAAGAACAGATGAGGGTAAACAGTTGATGAGATGACAGGCTGTGGAGACGGCAAAATTCCAATATTCGATCGGAACCTGCATTTGAAACATGAGGGACCGAGCAACATCGAGAAGATGATGATTCTTCCATCCGGCCACCCCGTTTTGCTGAGGGGTATACACACACGAAGTTTGATGGATGACGCAAAATTCGGTGCAGAGATTGGAGAAAGTGCGACCAGTATACTCGCGAGCATTATAAGTGCGGATGACTTCGAGGGGGGTGGCAAACTGCGTACGCATCTCAGTTAAAAAAGCATGAAATATAGACATAAGTTCAGTACGATCATGTAGTAAATATAGCAATATAATACGCGAGTAATCATCAATAAAACTAACAAAATAGCGAAATCCAAAGATACTGAGGACTTTATAAGGACCTCATACATCAGAATGAACTAAAAATAAAAGAGTACTACTCCTGGTACATGCAGGGGGGAAGGAAGATGATGTTATTTGCCGTAGATACAAGATTGACAAGAGAACTCCCGTAAAGGAATATCAGGAAGAGCTCGCTTGAGAATCGGAAGGGGAGCATGCCAAGACGGCGATGCAAATCGACAGTGGAGACGGCGAAGAGAAGAGTGAGTGAGATATTCAAGATGTAGAGCTCATTCAACAGCTACCCCTTACCAATGATACTTCGGGTGCGACGATCCTGCATAAGAAAAGAAGGAGAAAAGGTTATGCAACAATCAAGTTCGTGCGTCAGGCGACTAACAGAAAGTAAATTGAAAGGAGACCCCGGAACGTGAAGAACCGAGGAAAGAGAAAGGGTCGGGGTAAGCTGGAGTGCAGCGGTGCCAGAGACCGGTAGGGTGTCACCATTGGCCACAGTGATATACGAAGAATGAGCCGTCTGGAGATACTGGGGAGGCTTCTGGGAGGTAATATGGTGAGTAGCGCCGGAATCGACGATCCAGCGGGGGCTATGAGAGAGACAAGCTATACCTTCAGCAGAGAAAGACGCAACCGAGCCGGAGGAGCGGTCGAGGACAACCTGTAGCTGTTGGAGTTGGGTGCGGAGCTCATCTATATGTTGGCGGGTAGTGGATGCCGGATCCTGGGCAGAAGCAGCAGGAGTAACAGAGGAAGTAGCAGCAAGGTGGGGAGGTAAACCATGTTTGTGGTAACAAGTAGCCTCGAGATGACCATCCCGACCACAATATGTGCAGTTCACAGAAGAACGACCACCACGTCCTCGTCTGCGAGACGGACGTCGGCCTCCTCGGGTGGAAGATCCACGAGCAGGAGGAGGGGTCGGAAGGAGAGGCTGTTAAAGAAGAGCCGATGCAAATCCGGGAAGAGCCTCAGTAGGAGGCGTAACCTTAAGCAGCATTGAGCAGACATCAGACAACGAAGGAGTCGTCGTGGAAGAGAGGATCTGGGCCCGAACACTATGCAGATGGGGAGGAACACGGGACATCATCATTGCGATGGTGACAGCCACTTTCTGGGCCCGTTGAGTAGTTAGATCAGTAGTTGGAGGCTGATGTTGAATCCAAGCCTCGGCCAGTGTCTTGGCCTGGGCAACGAAAGAGATCATATCGCCGGGAGCATGAGGAGCAAGGTTCTGAAGGTCGGAGAGAATATCATATAAGTGTTGAAGACTGTTGTGCCCAGAGTAAAAGGAGTGGAGCTCCTCCCACAAGGTCTTGGCTGTGTCATGGTACATGGTCATCCTGTAAGGCTCGGTGTTCATATCGTTGAGGAGCCAGGACTGGACCCGACCATCATCGCGAAGCCAGTCATCGGAGGGAGCATCGGGGGTAGCTCGGGTCAAGTAGTGAAGAAGACCCTTTTTCTGCAGAACACGACGAACAGAGTGAACCCATTCGACGAAATTTTGTTTCCCGGTAAGAGAAATGGTAGTAATCCGTAGCTCATCACGAAGTTTGGGAGCCGCAACAGGCGTGCGAGCAGGAGGAGGAGAGTTAGCAGTGAAATTTTGGAAGCCATGCGGCTAGCAAAAAGAGACCGGGCGGCTAACAGAGGAAGTCGGGCGGTAGGCAGAGAGAGGTCGGGCGGCTAAGCAGAGAGAGGGGCCGGGCGGCTAGAGAAGGAAGTTGGGCGGTAAGCAGAGAGAGAGGCCGGGCGGCTAGAGAAGGAGGCTGGGCGGCTAAGCAGAGAAGGCCTGGCGGTTAGAGGAGGTCGGGCGGCTAAGAAAAGGAGGCCGAGAGGCTAGAGAAGGAGGCCGGGCGGCTAAGCAGAGGAGGCCGGGCGGCTAGAGAAGAGAAGGTTAGACGGTTAGAGGAGGCCGAGCGGCTAAGCAGAGGCCGAAAAGAGAGAGAGGCCGGTCGAGCGGCTAGCAAAAGAAGCTCAGGCGGCTAAGTAGAGAAAGAAGATGCACGGTCTCGGCGGACACACCAGCGACCAAGAAATGTCGCGACCAGGATACAGCTAAAAAAGGGGGGGAAGCCACTCGGCTAGATAGAAGGCGAAGCCGGCAGCGTAGAGAAGAAGGAAACCGCACGGTCACGGTGAGGCACACCAGCGACAAGAGAGGTCACGACCCAAGATGCGGTGCCCGAAGAGAGGAAAGAGGCCGCGACGATCACAAATGCAGACCGCGCGACTAGCAAGCCCCGGTTAAGGAAACAAAACAGGCGGGAAAGGAAACAAATCGGGCGACTAGCAAGCCACAGTTAAGGAAAGTAGGCCACACAAAGCGCAACGAGCTGAGGAAAGTCGGGGCTCGCGGTGGCAAGAGGGGAAGGCTATAAAAGGAGAGGAGAAGACGGCGAGGGTGGAGCCACGTAGCGAGATGCGGGTAGGGAGAGAGAGAACGCAGACAGGCCGCGAGTAGGACATGAGACCGCCAGAGAGGAGCTCGGGGCGGTTATAAAAACGGAGTCCGTGGAGACCGCGAAGAGGGGAGCTCGGGGCGGTTAAAAAACCAGAGACCACGGACAGAAACCGGGAGACACAAGGAGAAGACCGCGGTTATGAATACATTTATATAGGAAAAGTGGGAGAGAAATCCCAATCCAAGATGTGAGACTAATACAAAGAAAGAGAAAAGAGTGAAAAATGAGCCCTTAGATGGGCCCTTAATTAGGCTTTTCTAACAAAAACAAAAGTGAAAAGCAAGGTTGATTAAGTTCATTATAAATGAAGGTGAATGCCTACAAAGCGACGTATTAAAGAGAATAATAAAAACGATGCTTTGATGGAATGGATTATGTTAAGGATGTACCCAACTAGTGGAGGTAGGGTGAATGTCCTCCCAACAAAAACTAAATAAAAGTAAACGTGTGAATATAAAAAGACACGTAAATGATTTATGTGTGCAAATATGAAAAAACACAGATAAATAAATAAAAGCGTGCTATATATATACATAAAAAAATACCAATGTATCATTAACATTACCTAATAAAGAAAATAACAAGTGATTAAGTATCCAACATTGAATAAAAGAATGGGTGACACAAAAGAATATGTAAATATATACTAAATGAATACAAATGTATGTATAAAAAAGGAAACACTAAGAAGAAAGAGAACTGGAGATGATGAGATAAAATGACAATAAGAAATATGAATTATAAAATGCATAAATAATTCATCATAAGTAATAAAGGGAAAAATAAGAATTCGCTTAGTCATTGTCTAATTAAAAATGTAACTAAAACAGGGCAAGGAGGAGGTCACTCCCGCCAATTCTAGCAGACCCCTTTTGCGGCACGAGAAGAAATACAAGTTGTGGATAGACGTAGCCACAACAACTTTTGGTGTCCTGGATACGCACAAAGCTGGGTGCCGAGACGTAAATTGCCCGCATGAGAAGTTCCAGTTCTTCAAGTAGAATTAGAGACTTTATAGTATAGTCTTGCGATGATGCCAATGAACATGTATATATGATGTAGATTTGTAGTCAATTGTTACATGACACTGTTTTGTGATAAACCCTCCTTTTGTATGAATAAATGTTGGGTTATCTTCCGCATTGTATCAGTTTTTAAAGTAAATAAAATGTTTTATTTACCCTGCACTTTTCTTTTTGTATTTTGTCATGAATTTATGATCGCTGAATATTTCTATCTGGTGCCTCTAATGATTAATTTGTAAAAGAAAATTGATATGATAAATTGTGGCGATAGCCTAAATAAAGGCTTCGTTACAATTAAGTGATATCAGAGCTAGGTTTGAACTTTCGACGAGACACAAGTACTTACGAAGAAATGTAAGGTAGCAAGTAAAACAAATATTTGATATTTGAAACGAATTTTTTATATCTAGTTGAGTCTTTCTGTTGCAGAAACCTTTCTGAACTTATATAAGTAGAAGATAGAGACGAACTTGATGGGAAACATATTATCATAGCAGAAGAAAGACATAGTCCCGGGAGGTCAAATTCTCCCTTAACTGAAGTCATGCAAGCACTTGCAGAAGCCATCCGAATGGGTAATACTGCAACACCACAATCACTAACAGGAGGTGATCTATAGTTGAAGCAATTCTTAGGCATAAGGTGCCATTATTTCGGGGTGGTTTAACGCCTATGGAAACAGAAGGTTGGATAAAGAGAATTAAATTAATTTTCAACGCAATGAAAAGTCCAAATGAACAAAAAAAATCGATTTAGTTGTCTTCCTGCTGGAAGGAGAGGCAAATAGGTGGTGGGGCAGTTTAAAAAAAGTGAGATTTACTAGATGTGTGAATGTTGATATTCTTTGGGACGAATTCGTCAAAGAATTTATTGATTGGTTTGTTCCACCAGCTGAAAAGCAGACGCTCCAAGAGAAGTTCCTTCGCTTGATGCAAGGAAACCGTTTAGTAATTCAATATGAAACTGAGTTCGCCCAGTTGGCGTATTATGCTGGGGAAATGGTCGCAAAAGAACGAGATTGTTGTTTCCAATTTCAATTAGGTTTACGGGAAGATGTGTGTACATCTAATCTCTAAAAGGATTAAAAACTACAATGAACTAGTGGAAATAACGAAATTAATTGAAATAGATGTGGAGAACTCGGAGAGGCCAATGGAGTTTCAGAAGAAAAGACTTCTAGAAGGGAAGAGCATGGACTTCTCAAGGAGTGGAGGTCCTAATTGGAAAAAGAATAGAGGAGGTACCCCGACGCAAAAACCGAACAAAAAGTGGGGCCAATAGTAATACCATTAAGCTCATATGTCAAAAGTGTCTGAAGGAAACCAAAGTATGTTTTAAATGTCAGCGACCTGGACAACGTAAGCAAGATTGCTCGTTGTGGAAGTCGGTATCTGAAAAGAATACCAGGGGTGGTCCTAGTCAAGCATTGACATTACATTACATTGACACTTCTAGTTCAGTTGATAAAGGCAAGGGTGTAGAATTGTTGGCATCTGCATCAGCAGTGGAACCCAGGGAAGAAAGACAAGTGCAGCCTTGGGTCTTCAATTTGAATCAACAGGGGGGGGGGGAATGTCAATGATACTGTAATTATAGGTATGATCCAGTGGCAGACGCAAAGATTTTTTCTATGTGGGCGGTGTACAAAAAATATCAAAAAAATTAAAATATTACTAATTTAATTTACATCTAAAAATGGTAAATAAATGCGTCGTACATAAAAAATAAAATGATAAATAAATATATCATATATAGAAAATAAAATAATAGATAAGTGTGTTAGAAAATAAAATGATAAATGTATGTGTTAGAAAATAAAATGATAAATAAATGTGTTAGAAAATAAAATGATAAATAAATGTGTCAGAAAATAAAATAATAAATAAATATGTTAGGAAATAAAAATGATAAATAAATGTGTTATGAAATAAAATGATAAATAAATGTGAGACGCATAGGACTTGAACTCATGACCACATAATTAGACGCAAAACACACTACCATTTTAGCTAAACAAGTTGCTTGATCTTATTCATGAATATATTTATTTGGTATCTAACAAATAAATAAAATACGCTTTCAATTATTAAAAATAGTAGTTTTTTTAAACTAGTGGGGGCACACTGGGCCCTATGTGAGTTCGTCCCTAGTATAATTTATACACACAATCACCTTATGAATGTATTATTTGATACAAGGGTTAGTCATTCCTTTATATCGACAACAACTAAACATCTAATGATGGAACCTTACAAATCTCTTAATGAACTGAGGGTTACAATGTCGAATAACACTGAGATGAATACACGGCTTAGTACGGTGTGGCTAACAATGGGTAATAAACCAGTAGAAGCAGATGTTGCAATTTTACCCTATCATAATTTGATATCATTTTGGGAATGCATTGGTTATTGAAACATAAAGCTGCTATCAATTGTAAGAAAAAAGAAATTACACTTAAAGACACAATGTATATTTAGAGGAATTAGTGAAGTCTCAAATATTATTATATTCTCACTGAAGGTGATGAAGAAAATAAGGAGATGTTGTAAAGTAATGTTAGTAATGATTAAGGGAAATAATGCAATGATATGTGAACCGAATGCAGTTCCTATGGTGTGCGACTTCCTCGAAGTATTCCCGAAAGAATTATGAAATGTGCGACTTTGATGCGGGACAGGAGTCCACCTGCCCGCCACCTTGGCATCACCACCAAGGGGCCCACCTGGAGTCAGCATCAGGTGGCTTTTATCAGGCCCGCGGGCCGTACACCCCAACCAGCTCTCCGCCATGGAATCACCACCATGCGGCAGGTTGTTGAGGCCGGGGCTCGATCCCCAGGCCTCCTAGATAAGAGGTCATCACCAGCGCTCAGTTGGTGATGAGAGCGCTGGTGATGACCTCTTATCTAGGAGGCCTGGGGATCGAGCCTCGGCCTCAACAACCTGCCGCATGGTGGTGATTCCATGGCGGAGAGCTAGTTGGGGTGTACGGCCCGCGGGCCTGATAAAAGCCGCATGGTGCTGACTCCAGGTGGGCCCCTTGGTGGTGATGCCAAGGTGGCGGGCAGGTGGACTCCTGTCCCGCATCATGGCTCAGTTGGTGATGAGAGCGCTGGTGATGGCCTCTTATCTAGGAGGCCTGGGGATCGAGCCCCGGCCTCAACAACCTGCCGCATGGTGGTGATTCCATGGCGGAGAGCTGGTTAGGGTGTACGGCCCGTGGGCCTGATAAAAGCCGCCTGGTGCTGACTCCAGGTGGGCCCCCTGGTGGTGATGCGAAGGTGGCGGGCAGGTGGACTCCTGTCCCGCATCAGACTTACTCATGTAGTTACAGAGTATGGGTTGTCTGTAGACCCAACAAAGGTAGAAACAATTATGAAATGGCCAAGACTGACCATTGTAACAAAAGTTCAGAGTTTTATTGGTTTGGCAGGCTATTACAAGAAATTTGTAAAAGATTTCTCGAATATTGCACTACCACTTACTAAATTAACCTGAAAGAATGTTTCATTCATTTGGACTGATGAATGTCAAAATGCATTTAATGGATTAAAAGAAAGGTTGATGATAACACCAGTGTTAGTCATGTCATGTGGCATTGAAGGTTTCCAAATCTATAGTGACGCATCTCTGAAAGGCCTTGGATGTGTATTAATGCAAAACGGTAAAATCATAGCGTAAGCTTCGAGATAATTGAAGGATCCCGAACATAATTACCCGACTCATGACTTGAAATTGGCATCGATCGTTTTTGAACTAAAAATTTGGTGATATTATTGATATGGTGCTCAGTGCGAGATTTTCACGGATCACAAAAGCTTGAAATACATCTTTTCTCAGAAGGAAATAAACATACGACATAGGTGATGGTTAGAATTCATTAAAGACTACAATGTTGACATCAAATACTACCTAGATAAAGCTGACGTCGCAACTGATGCTCTAAGCAAAAAGAATTTAGCATCCATGATAGTATCGCTAGTAGAGCAGAAATGGTTGTTATGAGAATTGCAAAAATTAGAATTGCTTACATGTATAACTACCTCCCTGACTCGAGGTCTACTCATTCAATTGATAGAGGAACATTCAATTAAAGAAAGAGGAAGGAAGATGATGAATCGGGATCCTGTATTTGTAAAATTTCTCGAAAAGGTAAAAAGTGGTCAATCACCTACATTTATGAAGAATGATGGGTTATTATTTATGAATGAAATGTTGTGTATTCCTAATGTCAATGCACTTCAAATAGAGATACTTTATGAAACACATAATATAACCTATTCGATTCATCCTGAAAGAACAAAAATATATCAAGACCTCTGTTGAAAGAGCACTTAAACTTGTATGTATTGCTTGTGTATCTAAATACAAAGAGAGAATACAAATATATAGGAGGAAGAAAGAGAGAGAACAATCATATACATGATGTGGGACTAAAGAAGAGAGAGGAGAAAAAGCAAAAATGGGCCCAATAATGGGCTCTTTACATGGGCTTTTCTAACACTCCCCCACAAGCTGGAGCGTACAAATCGTATGCGCCAAGCTTGGACAAGCACTGATAGAAGAGGGGCCTGAAAAGAGTCTTTTTGAGAACATCCGCAACTTGTTCAGTCCCTGGAACATGTTTTAGATCGAGCTTCTTCATTTGAACCTTCTCCCGGATGAGGTGACAGTCGACTTCGATGTCCTTTGTTCTTTCGTGGAAGATCGGATTCTTGGAGATATGTATAGCAGCTTGGCTGTCACAGAGGAGGAGAGCTGGTGAAGGTAGCTTTACACCATATCGGTGAGAAAACTCTCAAGCCACGTCATTTCAGACACTACAGATGTCATTGTCTGGTATTCTGCCTCAACTGATGATCGAGCAACGACTTGTTTCTTGTTCCATCAAGTAATCAAATGTCCTCCAAAATAAGTGCAAAAACCAATGGTAGATCGTCGGTCATCAAGGAAACCAACATAATCAGCATCCGAGTATACCACCAATGTTGGAGCTGAAGAGGAGGTTCTGTAAACAAGTCATTGGCCAGGAGCTGTTTTAAGGTATCTGAGAATGCGTTCAACAGCCTGAAGATGAGATCTTCGAGGGGAGTGCGTATACCGTCTGACAATACCAACAGCGAAGGAAATATCTGCTCTGGTTATCGTGAGATAGATCAATTTTCCAACGAAGCGACGATAATATTCTGGATTCTGGAGTAGGAGATCCGAATCAAATGCTTGGGCGCACAACTTGTGGTTTACATCCATTGGGGTATCACTCAGCTTACAGCCTGAATAGTCTGCATCATGAAGGAGGTCGAGGCAATACTTCCGTGGAGAGAGGACAAACCCATCTGGCCGTTTAGCAACCTCAAGACCCAAGAAGTACCGTAGGGGCCCCAGATCTTTTGTCTGAAAGACGGAACTTAGATGTAGTTTGACCGCCTGTATCCCTTGTGAGTCATCTCCTGTAATGATGATATCGTCAACATATACTAACAGAAGAACCGTTCATGTTGTTCGGTGACGAGTAAACAGTGAGAAGCTGACCGAGCTCCGAGTAAAACCAACATCTCGAAGGGCTTTACTGAATTTTTCAAACCATGCCCGTGGGAATTGTTTGAGACCATAGAGAGCCTCCAAAAGACGACAAACCTGAGACTCCCCCGTGGTCTCAAACCCGAGTGGTTGCTGCATATACACTGTTTCCTGGAGATCCCCATTCAAAAAGACATTCTTGATATCCAGTTGGTGTAAGGGACACTGGCGATGGACAACTACGGATATGAGGACACGAACGGTATTGAGCTTGGCCACCGGAGAGAAAGTTTCCTCATAGTCGAGCCCCTGTTGCTGGGTGAAGCCACGAGCCACGAGAAGAGCCTTCAGGCGGTCAATCGTCCCATCAGCAACATGTTTGATGACGAAAACCCACTTACACCCAACCGGTTTCTTACCCGGACGAAGGGTACAACAGTCCATGTCTGGTTAGCCCAGAGAGCAGTCATTTCTTCCTCCATGGCGGCCCGCCAACCCGGATGTTGGAGCGCCTCCTGCACAAAGTTAGGAACAGAGACCGAGGAAAGAGAAGTAACAAATGTGTGCAGGAGGAGAGAGAAGCGATGGAGAGAGACAGTTGGTCAGAAGATGAGCAGTGGAGGGCGGTACCTGATCAGCAGGACGCGAAGTATCCGTGGTTGCGGCCGACTGCAGAGGGGCAGCGGAACCGGGAGGACGACGAGTGTAGACACGGATAACGGGTGGTTTGGAGGGAGCAGGAGCCGGTGCAGGTGGAATCGGTGAAGGTGGTGCAGTAACGGGGATAACCGGTCGTGGGATGGATGGCGAGAGAGGAGCTGGTGGTAGATGAGCGGGTAAAGGAGCAGTGAAAAAATGGTTGATCTTCCCGGAAGGTCACATTAGCAGAGACCGAGATCTTTCGAGAAGTTGGAGAATAACAAACATAGCACTTCTGGGTGCGCGAATAGCCGACAAAGATGTGTTTAGCCGCCCGGGGATCCAACTTATCCGAGGACGACCCCAGACGGTGGACGTAGCAGGTGCTGCCAAAGACACGAGGCGGGAGAGGAAAGGCCGGAGTGGAGGGAAATAGTAGGCTGAATGAAGTAGCATAGTGGAGGACAGAGGATGAGAGACGGTTGATGAGAAATCAGACATTGGAGACCGTAAAGTTCCAGTGAGGTTTGGGAACATGCATTTGAAGCATGAGGGAGCGGGCTACATCGAGTAAGTGGCGGTTCTTCCTTTCGGCAACGCCGTTTTGCTGGGGTGTGTAGGTACACGATTTTTGATGAATAATCCCGAATTCAGAGCACAAATTTGTAAGTCCATGACTGGTGTATTCGCGAGCATTATCGGTGCTCAATGTTTTAGGGTGGTGTGGAATTGTGTACGGGTCTCAAGGACAAAGGCCCGAAAACACGGGGAAGCTCAGAGCGATCACGAAGTAAGTAAAGTCACGTAGTGCGAGAATAATCATCAATAAATGTGATAAAGTACAGAAAACCAGAAATACTTATAATCTTAAAAGGACTTCATACATCAGAATGAACTAAATCAAACGGAGCAGCGCTCTGGGTACAATGTGCAGAAAAAGAAGAAAGCGGCTGCTTGCCGAAGATACAAGACTCACACTGAAACAAATGAAGAGAGATATCATGAAGAGCCCGCTGGAGGACCGGCATAGGGGCATGCCCAAGACGTCGATGCCACTCAGTAGAAGAGACAAAAGAGAAAATGTTGGGAGAGTCATCGAGAAGGTAGAGCCCGTTCCGCAGTGTGTCTTTACCAATGGTAGTCTGCGTCCATCGATCCGGTATAACAAAAGAAGAAGAGGTGAATATGACAGAGCAATCAAGATCACTAGTAAGGCGTCCGACAGAAGGTAAATTGAATAGGGAGCTCGAAACATGAAGAGTCAAGCAAAGGGAGATCGACGGGTTGAGAGAAAGATCCGTCGAGCCGGAGACGGGAACCGTCTCCCCATTAGTCACAGTGATACACTTCGGATAAGGAGAATCCAAGTACTGGGCAGGCCGTCGCGAGGTAATGTGATGAGTAGCACCTGAGTCCACGATCCAACACGGACTGGTGGATAAACAAGCAGTACCTATGTTGGAGACGGAGGCAATGAAGACAGAGGGCGGGTTGAGTAGTCCCTGGAGTTGCTGGAGCTGAAGACGAACAACCTCAAGGTCAGGAGGTGCGGCAGAGGAGGCGTCAGCAACAACAGACGCCGTCGGACAAGGAGGATAACCAATCTTCCGGTAGCAGGTCGCCTCAAGGTGGCCGTCTTTCCCGCAGTAGGAACACTTCGACCGACCCCGGCCACCACGCCCATGGCCCCGAGATCCCGAACGTCCGCCTCGAACAGAGGTAGGAGGGGACGGTAGGAGGGATGGGGCCTGCTGAAGAAGGGCCGGGGGAGAAGGAGCAGAAGTATCCGGAGGAGGTGACACGCGGAGACGCATGGAGCAAACATCAGAGAAAGACGGTGTTGTGGGAGAAGCGAGAACCTGAGTCCGAATGCTCTGAAGGTGAGACGGAACACGAGCCATCATGATGGAAATGCAGACGGCTTTCTTCTCAGTGCGCTGAGCAGCATGATCATTAGTAGACGGCTGATGCTGGATCCAGGCCTCAGCAAGGGTCTTGGCTCGAGCGACAAAGGAGGTCATGTCCGAAGCCCCGCCAGTGTCGAGAACAAGAAGATCAGTAGGTATGTCGTAGAGATGCTGAAGGCTGTCTCGGCCTGAGTACAAGGAATGCAGCTCATCCCACGTAACCTTGGCGGTGTTGTGATACATGGTCATCTGATAAGATTCACCGTCCAAGGAATTAAGGAGTCAAGTTTGAACGCGGCCATCATTGCGGAGCCAGTAGTCAGTAGGAGGAGGAGGTACCTAAGTGAGGCGAGGCAAGAGGCCCTTGGCCTGAAGAACCCGTCGAACAGAATGCACCAAAGGGATAGTTTTTCTTCCCAGAGAGAGAAATAGTAGTTATCCGCAACTCGTCGCGGATTTCAGCAGAACAAGCCGGGCGGTCTGCAGGACAAGCCGGGCGGTCTGCAGGACAAGTCGGGCGGTCTGCCGGGCCGGTGGAGTTGACAGAAGAGCCCATAGAAGCCGTAGGAGAGAGATTGGCCAGATCGGGCGATTAGCAAGCCGCAGCGACTAGAGATTATAGTGGAGTCGAAGACCGCTGCGAGAAGAACCGAAGACCGCATGGCAGGTAGTGAAGGAGAAGGCCGCGACCACAATGCGGGGAAACAACAAACCACACGGTCACAATGTGTACACCAGCGGTCAGACAGACCGCGACCAAAATGCGGAAAGAAGATAGTCCGCACGGTCTCGGTGAGCACACCAGCGGTCAGAGCAAAGGAGGCCGCGAGAAGAACTCGAGCGGACAGGGAGAAGAGGTCGCGAGTAGCAGAACTCAAGCGACAAGAGTAGGCAGCTGATAGAAGAAGATCGAGCGGATAGAAGAACTCGAGTAGGCAGTGGACAAGGAGAAGAAACCGCGAGCAGAAGAACTCGAGCGGAGAGAAGAAGACAACGGGTAGGAGAAGCCGCGAGAAGAGGTCGCGAGTAGCAGAACTCAAGCGACAAGAGGAGGCAGCGGGTGGATAAGCCGCGAGCGACAAGCGAGGGGTGACTTTCGCGCGATAAGAAGATACGCGCGACGAGGAGACCGCGCGGCAAGGAAGAGGCCGCAGTGGGTAAGAAAGAGAAGACTGCGAGACGCGACGAGTTGAGGCAAGTCGCAAACGGAGGCATACCGCGGGTAAAAGAGGTCGCCGCGAGTAGATGAACCGCGCGAGAGAAGAGAGAAACAAGCCGCGCGGGTAGAGAGGAAATCGCGCGGGTAGAGAAGAAGTGGGAGAGGGCCCCATTAGAGAGAGAACTCCTATAAAGGATAGAGAGTAGAGGGAAAGAGGTGGAAGCCACGGGATAGGAGGGGAAGAGAGAGAGGCGGGTAGAGAATACTTCGCGCGGATAGGAGAAGGGAAGGCCGCCCGGTTAGAAAAACCGAGACCGCGCCAAGCTCAAACAGAGGAAGGTCGGGCGGTTAGCAGAAAACTAGCCGCAACGAGAGACCGAGTCCCTCTGATACCATGTTGAAAGAGCACTTAAACTTATATATATTGCTTGTGTATCTAAATACAAAAAAAGAATACAAATATATAAGAGGAAGAAAGAGAGAGAACAATCCTATATATGATGTGCGACTAAAGAAAAGAGAAGAGAAAAAGCAAAAATGGGCTCAATAATGGGCTCTTTACATGGGTTTTTCTAACAATCTCAAACAAGAATTTTGGTGATCAGGAATGAAGATTGATGTAATCAAATATATTGTCAAATACAACATTTGTCAACTTTTGAAACAGAACATCAAAAGCCTGACAGATACTTACAATCCTTATCTATCCCTAAGTGGAAATAGGATGATATAGTCATGAACTTTGTTATGGGGTTATCAAGGAGTAAACTTGGAAAAAATGATATATGGTGATTATTGATCGACTAACGAAAACTGCACATTTTATTCCCAAGAAGAATGACGGGCCAGTATAAAGATTAGTCGACCAGTACATTGGTGTTATTGTGAAATTCATGGAATTCCCCGATCTATAATCTCTGACAGAGATGAACGTTTTACACCTGATACTTGGACGCTAGTACAGAAAAGGTTGGGAACAAGATTATTACATAACACTGTTTTCCACCTGCAAACTGATGGTCAATCAGAGCGAACGATTCAAATGTTAGAAGACCTCTTAAGAATGGGTGTACTTGAACTAAGAGGACATGAGAGAAATACCAATCACTGGTAGAATTCTCTTATAATAATAACTACCAATCAAGTATTCAGATGACACCCTTTGAAGCTTTATATGAGCGGAGGTATTGAACTTCTCTAAGCTGGGCAGAGGATGGTGAGCAAAAGTTATTCAAGAAGGAATAAATAGATAAGATGTATGTTAAGCTCTCAATTGTACGATAAAGATTGAAAATAGCTCAAGACAGACAATAAAAGTATTACAACGTCAGACATCGAAGAGTAGAGTTTCATGTGGGTGGCATGGTATGTCTTAAGATAAAACCTTTCAAGGGAGTTTCGCGAATTCGTCGAATCGGAAAGCTTAGTCCAAGAAACGTGGGGTCATTCCTAATCTCTAAAAGTATTGGAGAGGTGGCATATTGTTTGTCATTATCTGATGATCTTCAAAACCTTTATAATGCGTTTCATGTGTCTTCCCTGAGGAAATATGTAAAGATCCAGATAAAATAGATCATTCTGAGCAAATCCAAATTGAAACTGATTTATCCAGCCCAACTGAGCCATACAAGATTGTAGATTAGCAAATTAAGCAACTTTGAAATCGGAAGTTTGATTTGTTAAAGTCTGGTAGAAAGGACACAATGTTTATGAAGCAACTTGGGAAAAAGAAGAGGTAATGTGAAAACCTCTTCCCTCAACTGTTTGATGTGAATACAGATTGGTCGAAAATCCAATAAGGAGGGGAGAATTGTGATGCCGCCAACTGTTACGGGTACTAATAACTTACACATTTACCTTAATAAGCGGCAACATAAAATTCGGCACGAGGCAAGTAATCTGTAATACATAATTCCAAGCTGTAATAATTTTAGTGGAAATTATAAAAAAACGAGGCTTAAGGGTTAATTGAAAAGAGGTGGAGGTTGTTGAAACCAAAAACTTGGTCTCTCGTGGAGTTCGGGGTACCTAGAAAGGGGTGACCTCACACTTACTGCACTCGGGGAGATGTCACGGACCAAAAGCTCAGGAAATTAGGAATAGACTCTCGGCTCTAGCGTGGAGATCCCACCTCACACCCGGAAGACCTTGGAGATCACCATCTCCCTAGCCAATGCTGAGCTAGGGTGCCTTGTAGGATGAAGAGAGAGTGAATAAGTGATGCCCTCCAAGACACCCTAAGGGCCTATTTATAGTTTTCTGGGAATGGCCTGCAAATAACCCACCTCCACTGCTCTGAAAATTACCGAAATGCCCCCGGATTGGCCTGCCAACAGCCAAATCTTGTTGTTCTAAGCGGCTAATTGCAGTCCACCAGGGGTAGTCCCTCAAGCCGGGCGAACTGGTGGTTAGGCGGGAAGCGGGGGGCGGCCTGAGCGGACAGGCGGCCTGCGAGCTGGGCGGCCTGCTGGGTTGGGGCGGCGGTCTGGCGAGCTGCGACATGGCGAGACGGCGGCCTGGGCGAGGCGGCGGTCTGGCGAGCTGAGCCCTGGCGAGACGGCGGCCTGGGCGAGCAGAGGCCTGGCGAGGCGGCGGTCTGGCGAGCTGAGCCCTGGCGAGGCGGCGGTCTGGCGAGCTGAACCCTGGCGAGACGGCGGCCTGGGAGAGGCGGCGGTCTGGGGGAGACGGCGGCCTGGGCGAGGCGGCGGTCTGTCGAGCTGCGACATGGCGAGACGGCGACATGGGCGAGGCGGCGGTCTGGCGAGCTGAGCCCTGGCGAGACGTCGGCCTGGGCGAGGCGGCGGTCTGGCGAGCTGAGGGCTGGGGCCTGGGTGACTTCTGAAAGGGGCCTGGGGGAGACAAATATTTCCTCCCCCTACTAGTATACAACGCAGGTCCACCCAAAATTGGCCTCCAGGAGTGCAAAACTCCCAAAAGGTTTAAAAATGTGCACCAAGTCTTGCGTCTTGCTTGGGGCCTATTCTTCGCAAATACGGGGTTGTACATGATCCCCGCTCTTTTCGAGGTTGCAACAAGCTCGGAAAAAAACGTCCAACCCAACGTATTCGATGAGTGACCTTCTTAGAGCCGAAAATACTTGGCCCCTCCCAGGGGAGTCAACATGGCAAGCCAGCTAATGGGAGCCTGGGTGACGAGACGGCCTCGGGGTAAAAAACACTTGGCCTCCCCGAGGGGTCAACCTGTCAAGCCAGCTAATGGGAGCCTGGGTGACGAGACGGCCTCGGGGTAAAAAACACTTGGCCTCCCGAGTGGTCAACCTGTCAAGCCAGCTAATGGGAGCCTGGATGATGAGACGGCCTCGGGGTAAAGAACACTTAGCATCCCCGAGGGGTCAACCTGTCAAGCCAGCTAATGGGAGCCTGGGTGACGAGACGACCTCGGGGTAAAAAACACTTGGCCTCCCCGAGGGGTCAACCTGTCAAGCCAGCTAATGGGAGCCTGAGTGACGAGACGGTCTCGGGGTAAAAAACACTTGGCCTCCCCGAGTGGTCAACCTGTCAAGTCAACTAATGGGAGCCTGGATGACGAGACGGCCTCGGGGTAAAGAACACTTAGCCTCCCCGAGGGGTCAACCTGTCAAGCCAGCTAATGGGAGCCTGGGTGACGAGACGACCTCGGGGTAAAAAACATTTGGCCTCCCCGAGGGGTCAACCTGTCAAGCCAGCTAATGGGAGCCTGGGTGACGAGACGCCCTCGGGGTAAAAAACACTTGGCGTCCCCGAGGGGTCAACCTGTCAAGCCAGCTAATGAGAGCCTGGATGACGAGACGGCCTCGGGGTAAGGTCTACTCATCCCTCCGAGAGATCAACCTGCCCTGCCAGCTAGTGGGAGCCTGACAGCGGAATCATCCCGAGGTGAGGCCTACTCCCCCTCCGAGAGATCAACCTGCCCTGCCAGCTAGTGGGAGCCTGGCAGCGGAATCATCCCGAGGTGAGGTCTACTCCCCCTCCAAGAAATCAACCTGCCCTGTTAGCTAGTGGGAGCCTGGCAGCGGAATCATCTCGAGGTGAGGCCTACTCCCTCTCCGAGAGATCAACTTGCCCTGCCAGCTAGTGGGAGCCTGACAGCGGAATATATCTCGAGGTGGAACCTACTCCCCCCTCTGAGAGATCAACCTGCCCTGCCAGCTAGTGAGAGTCTGGCAGCGGAATCATCCCGAGGTGAGGTCTTTCATGGATCATAAATATTTTTCGGCAGTTCCTGTCATCAATCATAGTTGATACAATGCAAGCAAATTTCAT
Organism: Platanthera guangdongensis; assembly: GCA_039583875.1. Classification (NCBI taxonomy): domain Eukaryota; kingdom Viridiplantae; phylum Streptophyta; class Magnoliopsida; order Asparagales; family Orchidaceae; genus Platanthera; species Platanthera guangdongensis. The sequence continues at coordinate 16,742,292 of CM077150.1, read as the reverse complement.
TACAAGAGATGATTCACTTCTTTCCTACCTCTCTTTTCCCTCGTGAATCATCGGATCCCTCCCCGGGTGCCCACATCAACCCTGTCCTCACATCTCTCCCCTGCTGCCTCGGGTTGGACTTCTTCAATCCGCACCGGCTCTTGCGCTTGTTGAGGCTGATGAGGCTGAGGTGCCGGAGCTCTTGTCCTTCTCAACTCCAGGAATTCGGGGCAAGTAGCTGTCACATGGCCTTCCTCCTGGTGGAACTCACAGTAGGGTAACTCTACTCTGACTCTTCTCCTTCCCGGGCAGTTCCTCCTCTCCCTTCGACCAATCTCCATCGCTTGCTACGGTGGGGGTAGGAGCTGCTTAGGGGCTTGCCTTTGGAAGTTGAACCTCCCTTGGCTTCCCTGAAAATCCCCCCACCTTGGATGTGACCTCTTCCTGGACCCTGACCGGGTCCTCCCTGTTGCCTCCAACCTGGCTCTTGACCTTCTTGAGGTCCCTGGAGCCTCTGAGCTCTCTGCTCCTCTCTCCTTCTCCCCTCCTGATGCCTCGAGTCACCTTGCTCCTTCGACTCTGCCTCTGTCAATCTTGCCAAATTCTTGACAAATGCCAGGTTGGCCGCCTCAGTTGCTATCTCCTCTGCCGCCCTTTCCATCAGCTCCTCGAAGGAAAGGGGGGCCTTTCGGGTCAGGCTCATCTTGAAGAACCCCTCGCGCAACCCCACCGTGAACGTCATCTAGAGGGCATACCCCGACATCTCCTGGAACTTCAGGATCTCTTCTTGGAACCTGTCAACGTAATGGGCCAGCGACTCCTCGACCCCCTGCCATATCAGGAAGATGGACTCTGAACTCTTCTTCCTCTTCTTGGAGGTGGAGAAGCGAAGCTGAAAGCTCCGGCTTAAGTCCTCGAACTCATAGATCGACCTCGGTGGGAGTTGGTGGAACCAGTCCCTTGCCTTATCCTTCAACGTGATCGCGAAGAGGCGACACTTGAAGGCATCCGTCATCGGTCTGATGGAGATGACATCTTCAAACCACTGCAGGTGCTGGACGGGGTCATCCTTCCCTGAGTAGTAAGCCATGTCAGGCTCTCTGAACCCCTCGGGAACGGGAGCTGAGATGATCAGCTCGCTGAAGGGTGACCCCCTAAGGGGTGGTCTAGCCACCTCTACTCGCGCGACCAGCTCGCCTGGAAGGCTGGCACTCGCCGGGCTGGAGAACAACTCTCGGCCAGTGAGGTCTCGCTCGACCTCATCTCTCATCCTCTCCTTCTCGGGCCTTCTTCCTGGTGCACTTCCTTCTCCTCCTGTTGGGTTCATCTCGCCTACTGGTTGATGGACCAGTTTGTATTGTCTTAGCAATATCTTTGTTATGTACTTCATTTTGAGTTGAGATTTCCGTGGCTTTTCCTTTCTCATCTCGGTGTTTCTGCGTTTTGCCTTGATCGATTTCTACTAATCGCGCTCGCTCGACCAACTTTCCATATTCTAAAATATCCAAAGGTACGAGTAAATTGCGTATGTCGTCCTGTAGTCCATGTTGAAATTGCCTGCAACGATCTTCCTCGGTAGCCACGAGAGAATCGATATAGTATGCCAACTTGGAGAATTCTGTCTCGTACTGTAACACCGACGTGGATCCTTGGACGAGTCGTAAAAATTGATCGTGTAGGACTCGTTTTTTCCGATCGGAGTACAGACCAATTAGTGAATTATTGAAGAAAATTTTCCCACGTCACAACTCTACGTCCCGTAAACTTTGTAGCGACTAAGTTGTTCCACCAACGCTTTGCGGTGCCCTCCAGTACAAATGACGCGAGTTCAGTTTTCCGGTCCTCTGGGCAGCGCATGACTTGGAATATAGTTTCAATTCGCAGTATCCAATCTTCTGTTTCTAAGAGAGATAGGCCTCCAATAAACGTCAGTGGTTTTAATTCCATAAACTGTTTAAGATCGAAGTCCATTTGGCGGTATTGGGGCGTCAGAGCTTCTACTCTTGGAGGGAGATTTGGATGAGGGTTCATTGGATGTTGCTGTGGTTGATGTGGTGGAGTAGGATTCTCTTGAGAAAGTATGGGTCCTAAAGTAGCTAACGTAGGAAAAACTAGCTTAAAAGCTTATGCTATTGATAGCACGAAATCCGAAGGACGCCGAGGTTGTTGATGTTTGTTGTCACTTTCCTCGGATCTGGTGGCTGTTTGATAGACATGATCATCATGATTCTCTCGACGGCGTTGGCTGCGGCGGCTAGAATAGACTTGCACAGGTTCTTATAAACGAATGTAACTTCCTTAGATTGAAATGTTTTTGTACTGTTTATATTACGACATATTTTATTGAAACCAGAACCGTGCTCTGATACCAAGTTGTGAAAACCCAAAATCTCCGAGCTTCCCAATGATTTCAGAAAGTGAACAGAGAGTCAATAGAGTAGTCGCAACATATTTAATAACAGTACAATTTTATTCTATCCTTTTATTTATTTACATTGTCATACAGTTGTTTACTCAAAATCTGCAAAAAATTTACAGTAGTTTTCTGAACATAATAACTTATGACTCTCAGAACCTTCATCGATTTCTTTGTAGATATTGAGTCATACCTTCTCTAATTCTTCAGGTGCGAACCTTCCCCGTACACCTGGAGTACCACCTGTTGTCGAAAAAAAAATGTTCACTCTGGGTTAGTCATAAAAAATATGACAATGTGAGAATAATATTTCGTGAAATGGTTATACATGTAAACAAGGGGGATGATACCAATATGGATACAGTACAATAAAATTAATTACTTGATTCCAATACTAGTCATTAAATTTCCCCTTAACTTTAGTTACATAAAATGAGAAATACTCTGGTGATGCATCTTGATTGGGCCCCACCCCCGAAGAACGTAAGTGTAGACTCACCCCTACTGGTGAATCCATCAGTGGATGCCTCCACATCATCGGATTCGAAGTCATCGCATTTCCCCATGCAGAGTTTTAAATGAATTTTATCTTGGCGTGTAAATAGGAGTTTATAATAAAATAATCCCCTCAGAATAAATATCGCTTAATTGTCCCCTCGCCCACTTTATTTACTTAGCGATATATTTTTAAGGCGAAATTCAAATACACAAGCAAGTTTGTTCAAAAAACCAAGATATTAAATATGGCAAAATAATTGAATACCCATAATTTCAAGAAATAAAATACTCACCATTTCCTTTTCTTTATTCATATCTTTTGCCGCATGCATGTCACGGTTATCACGAGACACCATCCTCGAAGTTTTAAGCTTTGAGAACCACTGAAATAACATGCATCTTAATTTGGGTTGCGTCTCGTTGTACACGTAGCATGGAGCGTAAAAGAGTTGTATCGGAAAGTTAAAATAATAAACCAAAAATATCAATTAATTGCTAAAGGCCAAATCTGATTTATACTTTGCCGGACAACTAGACATATGCTTCAAAATTGGGCTAAAAACCAGCCCCTCAAATGGACTTCCCGTCCTCTTAAACGTAATTGTTCAGTAAGGCATAAAGGTTAATTTGGCTATCAACATACCAAAATCAGCAATTAAAACCAATAATCAGTCCAAACAAGTAACTAAATAGAGAAAATAAATTAAACCAGCCAAAAGGAGGAGGCAGTGGCTTGGTAGTAGCAGCAGGGAGGTGGCAGCTCGAGAGCAGCTACAAGGAGCGGCGGCAACTTTGCAGTGACAACAGCTACACAGGAGAAGCTCAGGAGCAGCAAGAGCCCTAGATCAAAAGCAGAGGCAGCCACTGAGAAACAGCAGAGGCAAAACAGAACCCCAAACGCAAGGAGGTACTCGGTACAGCAGTAGAGGAAGAAGAAGAAGAAGAAGAACAGAGAAGTAATCGGCCAGAAGAAGAAGAAACCTTGGCGCAGTAGCAGTAGCAGGAGGAGAAGAATGGCAGCAGCCCTAGCAGAAGAAGAGGGAAGCAGCAGCAGCCCTAGCAGAACCGTCGGCCCTAAAGAATCGACGGCACAGCAGCGACAGAGGCGGATCAGCGTCGGAACGGGAACACGACAACGACAACACAGAGAGCTCGGCACAGAGAAAGAAGAAGATGAAGTAGAAGGAGAAGAAGATGAAGTAGAAGGAGAAGAAGATGGAGATCTAGAAACACTTCTCTGTCGTAGAGGAGCAACCGGAGAAAGATGAAGGAGGAGAAGGAGGCCGCGGGATTCGCAGAAGCAGAAGTGCGGGAGAAAGTAGCGGCCCGACTAATTTATACAGTGAAAGCCTCGGCTAAGCAGTAAGACCGCTCCAGGTGTTAATTAACCGAAGCCAAGCATGTATCCAGCCAATATCTCATCCTCCAGCACATCAAAACCATCTTTATCAACAGCCAACCGACCCATCCAGTCACCAAACACAGCCAGCAGAGCACATTATAACACAGCCAGCACATTATAACACAGCACACCAGGCCAGTCCAAAATCTCAAAATCATCAGCCCATAAACAAAGCAGCTAGCTCATAAGCACATTAACAGCCCACATAACTTCAACCCATATAATTAAAAAGGCAAACCCACCAAAAAAAATATCCAAACCATCATGTAAAGAAAGAAATCATAAAATGTGTCTTTTCATCATCGGGGATATTCTCAAAATATTTATACGGATTTTTATTTTATGTCGTTACAATGGCATCCCAAGGAGACGGGAGACGCAATGACGATCCTAGGTGGGACAAAAGAAAAGGAAAGGCCGCAGTGAGTTCTTATCCCTTACGTTCAGTCATTCTTTGTTTTTATCAATGTTGTGGATATCGGCCGACATGTCCCACATGTCGGCCGACATGAAGGTTTGAGAGCAAAAACGACACGAAACCGTTTTAGAATTAGCTTGTGGTGTTTTGAAATTAACGGACCGACATGTCGGTTTTAACCGACATGCCGACCCCAAAAAACGGCCATGTCGGGCCCGTTTTTTAAAATTAAATTTGTATTTATTTATTTAGTTATTATTTTATTAATGAAATGAGCAGGGTCGGGCCGTTGTTTTAACTCCCCCGACCCCGCTCATTTCATTTCATCTCGTCGCTCTGCCCTAGCTCTCTCCGTCGCTCTTTGCCCTAGATCTCCCTCGCACGTCGTCGACACTCTATCTCTCTAGTTGTTTCTTCTCCCTGCTCGCTGGTGCTCTCTGGTGCTCTCTAGCTCGCTGGTGCTCTCCCTCTCTCGCGTGCTATCGGCACTTTAGCTCTCCGGTTCTTTCTTCTCCCTGCTCGATGGTGCTCTCTGATTCTCTGGTTCTCTAATTCTCTGGTGCTCTCTAGCTCGCTGGTGCTCTTCCCCTCTTGCGCACTGTCAGCACTTTATCTCTCTGGTTCTTTCTTCTCCCTGCTCGCTGGTGCTCCCTGGTTCTCAAGTGCTCCCTAGCTCACTGGTGCTCTCCCTCTCTCGCGCGCTGTCGCCATTTTATCTCACTGGTTCTTTCTTCTCCGTGCTCGCTGGTGCTCTCTCGGCTGGTGCATTCTTCTCCCTACCTCCCCCTCTCATTCTATCACTCTGCATTTTGTTTTTGTGTGTGTTGGTTGTTGTACTAGCTGTCGGCTATAGCATGGTGGCTGTCTTGTGAGTTGTTGTCGTCAACGACCCATTTAGTTGTTGGTGGCTACCCTGTTGCCGTATTAGTTCAACAAGGCATGGTGGTTGTCTTGTGGCTGACTTGCTGGTTGTAGCATGGTGGCTGCCCTATTGCTTTATTTATCTTATTGGTTGCTATTTTATTTTTATTTGACACGTTTATTAATCAACAAATAATTTGAAATACCCTTATTAATAATTTTTTATCCAACTTTATTTTGCAATCAATGATGCATGTATATCCAGTCATATTTTTAGTTGTCTTGCTGCTTTGTGCCTTTTGATAAATAAAATGTGAGATGCTTTGAAAATTTGAATGATACTTGAATGTTTTGTTCATTTTGTTGGATACTTCGAAAGTTTGAATGATAGTTATAACTTTGTATATTAGTATACTACTGAGAATGCAAAATGTTGTCGGATAAATAAAATATTGCGTGGATAATATAAAAGATATCTGAAAATATAACGATCTAATGAAGTTATGGGGCTTTTCCAAAAGGAAAAAATATCATCAGATGGCTCTTTAAATATTACATATAGCTTTTAATATTTAAAAGTTCAATATGTTGTAGAATAGGTAATATTGTGCCATGTATAAAAAATAACATTTAATTGCATATATAATTAATTAAATATTAAAATTCGATATATGAAATATCCCCGATATATAAAAAACCGACATGAAGACACAAACCGACGTGACCCCGACATCCGACATCCACAACATTGGTTTTTATAAACTGATGTCACTATTGTTATAGTTACTAAACTGTAGTGAACTAGAGGTTTTCACTTAGTAGCAAGCAACATATAAGCATACAACAACAACAGAACCCATAAGCTCCCAATCATTGGGGGTACGGGCAGGGGAAGATTGGAAACAGACTTAACCTTTGACACTATGCACAAAGTGTCTTCTCAGAGGAGAAAGACCTAACCTTTAACAATAAATGCACAAAGTGACTGCTCACAGATACCACTGAAATAGCGGCCCCCTATATCAGTCACGTTTGCTGCGGAATCATGGACCCAAGACCCAAGCAGCATATAAGCATATTGCAAGTAAAACTCAGAGTGATTATAACCCAAAAGATTTCAAGCTGATTAACTAATGAGAAGAAGAAATTTACCAAACATTATTTTTTATTAGCTTCTTATCAATGAAACCATTGGAAATGCTAGATCCATTAGCATTCACAGAAAGCCATGTCAACTTCTTCCTATACAAAATTAAAAAATAAAGATCAGTTGAGATTTAAAGGCACAAAATTCACAATATTTAGATGACTGTAATAGATTAAAAATAATTATAAAAGCAGCCAAGGCATCTAAAATATAACAACGTGCTTTTATCAAGCTCAAAAAGTAACCAGAGTGGAGAGCAAAAGTGGTTTATATTGTTATGCACAATCCAACTAGCACAAATCTCCGATTTCAAGAACTTCGCTCGACCATCATCTATAATATAAAACTTAAAATATTATGAAGCTCTGATAAATCGTTGAATCATCACTTCAATGAAGGACAGTAATCCATCTAATTAATTTTAGAAAAGGTCAGATTAAGATAGTGCAGGTAACAAACAATACAAACTTCACTACATTGTTTCACATAAAGCAAAAAAAAAAAGTGTAATATTTAGGAGTATCACCAAGGACTAATATCATTGCCAAAAACATTTCATTTACCACCTCTGCATGCAGCATCAACCACAACATGTTGCTAAAGAGTCCATCCACATTAAAAGCTCCCCATTAATTTGGAAATTTGTGGGATTTAAGAAGAGACGTTTGAAGTCAAACACAAATACAGAAAATTTTACGACTAAGTAGAGGCTCACAGACTCCATGGCTTGATGCGAACATAACATGAGCCCTCTTTGTTCACTGGAAAACACAAACATGGTGTGCATACTTTGCAACTTTCCCTCCCTCCCCATCTCTCCCTCTCACTCAATCACACAAACACGCAAGTATATGCTCACACAATTATTTTCTTTCTTTCTTGGCTGCCAGCTAGAACATGCGAGTCCAAGGAGAACCTTCCGATGACCTCGAGAAGAAAAGGCTGAAATCCTAAGGTTAAATTAGTAACATATTCTGCATAAGGGAATATGAGATTTAATCTTCTTTGTAACTTTGAAAGAGGAGAGACTCACCTCCAAGAAAACCCTAGCTATCTCAATGGCTTCAGGAGACATTTGATCCAGTTCAAAGCACTTGCAATACTCAATGCCCTAGAAAAGATAGAATATGCAAACAAATATATTACTTTTGGCTACATGGGACAAGGTCACCTCCCGGTGACTGCATTGTTTTCACTCCAGTTAGACTCCCAATCATGCTAGAGTAAGGAGGATGTAATCATATTCAAATTACCCGGCTTGATTCTTATGATATTAATCTTATTTAAATGGAAGGTTTGGTAAATATGTCTATCAAATGATTATTCATTTAAAAAAATATTGTAATAATAGTTTCCTAATCAATCTTCTTCCTCAAAAAAATGACACGTTATCTCAATGTGTCTTGTGCGGTCATGGAACATGTGATTGAAGGCTATGCTTATAGCAGCAACATTATAACAGGAGATGCAAAGGATATTCAACGTTTTGCCCTAAATTCTTCAACAGTGACCAAATTAGTTGAAAAGAAGTTTGGATAATAGTTCTGTACACAACTTCAACACTGGACCTAACAGTAGTGTGTCATTTTTTACTCTTCAACTACATCATATTCACTTCTACAAAACATAGTAGCATGTTGTGGATCTTTAGTTATATGGTGACCCCATCCGATCCGCATTAGCAAACCCTTCTAATTCCATATGTTTATTGTTTTTGTATATTAAATATATCTCTGGAGTACCCTTTAGATATCTCAAAATAAAAATGAAAATATTTATATGTAAAATTCTTGAAATAGTCACAAGTGACTAACCACACTAACGAGGAAAAAATATCTGAGCGATAGGTAAAAATTTTAATTTTCCCTCTTCTATATCTTCCCAAGTCAACTGGCCCTGCTTTTTCAAGAGCTTAACCATAGGGTCCAATGGACTTTCCATAGGCATACACCACATCATTCTAGCTGCTTTCAAAAGGTCCAAAATATACATACGAAGTAGAAGGTATATGATGCAGTGGTAGGTCGACTAACTCAGGGTGGACGCACTAAATGCAGCCCTAAATACAATGAGGTGTAATGTTAGTGCAAAAGGAGGTCCGCTCAAAATTACAACAAATAATTAATTATTATAAAAAATTACAGAGGGACACTCAGTCACAAATAATAGTTAGGGAAAACAAGTATCAATTTTCAAATGACAAAGGCGCAAATAACTAAGCGCACACAGAAGAAACCCTGCAAATCACACAATAAAGTACTAATAGCAAATGAAATAGAAATCCACCACAAAGTCAGGAGCTGAAATAAACAACGACAAAAGATAAAACTAATACCACAGTTCGCATGTGCAGGCGGTGACGATGAAGGGGGGAAGCATCCAAGGTCGCGACAATGTCGGTGTTAGCTGATTTGAAGTGGATCCACGCCAGGTGTGGGAAGGGAGAATGGGATAGGGGATTCTGGAAGGTTGTGTGGGAGGAAGTAGGCCGACAGGAAGGGGATGGGGCTTGGGCTTGACCGTGGTAGAGGAAACGGGAAGGCTTGACTGAACTGTCGAGGAATTCAAGGGAAGGAAGTATTGGGGAATGTCGGTAGGGAAGTATGGAATAATGGTTGTAGGGTGTGAGGGAGAGGAAAGATGTGTTGGGCTCGATTATTAGGAAGAAGGTAAATAGGGGAATCAATGTGCGGCGGAGATGGGCCTGGGAGGGAGTGTCGACAGTGGAGCAAGGGGGTAATGTGGTAATATTAGGGTTTGGGTAGAACGAGGAAGAAGGTGGGGAGGCTCACGGTGATCCTGCTGGTGCGTGGAAACGACGAATATGGGGCTGGAGCGACTGGATCGCGACTGAAAAGGGAGAGTGAAACTCACGACGGGATGGAAAAGGGTGGAGGAGGGGTGGAGCGGCTGCTTCGGCGTCTCACTGAGAGGAAACACTCCAGGAGTCGCACCAGGAGAAGATGTGACCGACGGTTCCTGCTTTGCCAAAACCTTTGATACCTCCAAATAAGCCGCCGCCTGCATATATAGAACCCTAGGAATAACTGCAGCACAATAACTGTAAAATCAAACCACCTGAATTGGACGGTTGAAACTAACTGGACTGATCGAGGGCTAAATACATCTCGAAATAAAAAAAAAGTAATATATAAAAGCGACTCGGATCGATCATTTGGACGCAACCACAAACTCTGATCGTTTGTCGGGGCTGCGGATCACCGCCTCTTGCAGGAATACACGTGTGTCGGTCGTGGCGCGCCGTCAACTCCCCTGGTTTGAAAGCAGTCATCTCCGGTGAGTGAAGGTGGTTGTACTCGTTGCGTAGCCGAGGGGAGAGTCTCTCGAGCTCCTCTGAAGAAATCCAAGTGGCGTCGTGGAGAAACCGACCGCTCTAACGGACAAGATAGCGCACGATATCATGCCCGTCCACGATGTAGAAATCGTGACCGATGATCTGAAGCGCGTCGTCAGTAGAAATAGGTGGCTCTGGTTGTAACGTATCTCCGTCTGACAGTAATGTATCTCCTTCTGGGAGTGATGTATCTCCGTCTGGCTGATGTGTCGGTGGAACCGTCAAAGGTGCAATGTGATCCTCATGCCGCGACTCTGCGGGTGGCAATAAAAATGGACTGGTGGAGACAATAAGAGGAGAAGGCTCAGGTAGAGGGGCTATGGGATAAGATGGCTCAGGTAGAGGTGTGGAAGAAGGGTCCACATACATGCGCTGCTTGTAGTAAGGAGTCAGATCCTCTACGTTGAATACTCGACTGATGTCCGTACCATAAGGGATGTCAATCTCATATGCGTTCGCACCAATCTGTCGCACGACTGTGTAAGGACCAATTCTGCGAGCACTCAATTTTTTTGTTGGTCCTTGCAGGATCCTCTCAGATCAAATGCGAATCAATAATTGTTCCCCTGCCTCAAATATTTGTTCTCGTCTGTGTTGGTTTGCTCGATTTTTATAATAATCATTACTAACTACAATTTTTTACGGACCGACTCTGGAGTGCATGCACATGCTGTATGAAAGGCTCTGTTGACTCACTGGGCCTGGACTCTAGGGGAATATGCACCAAGTAATAGATTTCCTAGGCTCGCACCCTAACATGATATGGAATGGACTCAAACCCGCGGTCCTATTGACAGAGCTATTATATGCAAATTCGGCTATGGGGAGAGCAGAATCCCAAATAGTCGGACTATCCCCAACAAGACAACGTGGTAGTGTCCCAAGACTACGGTTAACAATCTCAGTTTGTCCATCCATCAGCTGGTGGTAGGCTGAGGAGAATTTCAAGGTTGTACCAGTCTTCTTTCATAGTGTCTTCCAGAAATAGCTCATGAAACGCACGTCACAGTCAGAGACTATGGAAGCGGGAAAACCATGATACTTAAATACCACTCTAAAGAATAATGCAGCCACGCGAGAGGCGTCAACAGTTTTTGACAAGGGATAAAATGAGCCATTTTAGAAAAACATTCTACCACAACGAATATCGAATCGAGCTTCCTCAGAGTGTGAGGTAGCTCGAGGATAAAATCCATACTAATACCAGACCAGGGCCTCTCGAAAACGGGTAGTGGAGTGTATAGCCCAGTGGGCTGGCGGGACCCCTTTGCGGTCTAGCAGACCCGACAATGCCTGACAACCCTAGTGACGTCTTTCTTCAGGCCGAGCCATAAGAAATGATCCCCAACTAACGCAATCGTCTTATCCCGACCGAAGTGTCCCGCTGCTCCGCCTACATGTGACTCTCAGATAAGGAAATCTCATAGGGACGACTGTGGAATGCAGAAGCGAGAATGCTGACTCGGCAACTCAAGGCGTCAGCCAGCTTATTCTCAATACCTGCACGGTGTATAAGAACATAATGAAACTCATGCAGATACTCCGCCTATTTCGCATGACGGTGACCCAATTTCTTCTGTGAATCGAGCTACCTCAGCGCCTGATGGTCAGAATATAAGAACTCCATGTGCGGGAGATAATGTCGCCAATATCTCAATGCATGCACAATGACATAGAACTCCCGATCATAATTTGAATATTTCTGTCGGGCATCGTTCAACTTTTCGCTAAAGTAGGCCACCAGATGACCTTCCTGACTAAGTACTGCACCAATACCAACTCCTGAAGCATCACAAGCTACTTTGAAGGCCTTGGATAAATCATGTAAGCGTACAACAGGAGCAAAAGGCAGTCTCTCCTTGATCTCCTCGAAGGCTCGAGAGGCAACCTTCGTCCAAACGTAATCACCCTTGCGGAGGCAGCTCGTAATGGGGGTCATGATCGAGCTGAAGGCACGGACAAACCTCATATAAAATGTGGCAAGTCCATGAAAACTACGAGCCGCATGAATGTTCGTCAAGATGGGCCACTCTCGAATCACCCTGAGCTTGTCAGGATCAACGGATATACCAGACGCCGAAACCACATATCCTAGGAAGTGAGCGGATGTGGACAGGAATGAGCGCTTTTTAAAGTTGATGTAAAGATGCTCCTTCCGGAGGAGCTCGAACACCAGACGAAAATGGCGCAAGTGCTCGGTGTGGCCATGACTGTATATCAAAATATACTACCAAGAATTGCCAATATTGGGCCGCAGGACCTACATCATCACTATCAAGAACATGCTGGGCGCGTTCGATAATCCGACTTGCATAACTAGTCACTCATACAAGCCATCCTTCATCTTGAAGGACATCTTTCACTCATCCCCCTCTCGAACTCTAATCTGCTAGTATCCACTACAAGGTCGATCTTCAAAAAGATCTGGGCACCGACCATCGAATCCAAGAGATCATCGAGGCGGGGAATCGAAAAACGATACTTCACCATGATCTTATTTATGGCACGACTATCAATGCACATGCGCGAGCTCTCGTCCTTCTTCGGAGTAAGAAGGGTCGGTACAGCACAGGGACTCGGGCTCTCTCGTATAAACTTTTTCCGCAGAAGCTCGTCAACTTGACATTTTAGCTCGGCATGCTCAGCCAGATTCTGACAATAATATGGGAGATTGGGCAAAGATGCCCCCGGGACAAAATCGATAGCATGTTGGATGTCCCTCAGCAGGGGAAGCTTATTATGAAGCTCCTTGGGCATAATATCTATGAAATCCTCCATCAGCTGACGAACATATGGGTCAGTAATTCCAGTCTCACCCGGGGTCTTGGTGGTCATCATGACCGCCACAATAAACATAACCCCTGCCTCTAAACTCTCTCTCAGGAAATCACCCTTCCTCAAGGCATGGAGCGGTCTCGAAGATCCCGCACTAACTGAAGAATCAACCTTGCCCTTGGGAGGATCCCTGGGCTGGGTCGGGGTAAGGATAATCTTTTGACCCTTGTCGAAGAATACACATGTGTTGGACCAACCATAACACATGTCATCACGATCATATAACCAGGGTTTCCCAAGAAGTACGTGTGCACCATCCATGGGGATAACGCCACACCAAACCTGGCCATCATTGGTCGCTACACAAATTGGCACCAAGCATCTCTGTGTAACTGGATGGTGGACTTGTACACCCATAGGACACGATATGGATGTGAATGGGGCTCGGCAGTAAGTTGCATCCTCTCCAATCCTTTACTAGAGATTATATTTACGTAGCTACCACTATCGATGGTGAGCTTGCAGGGATCTCCTGCGCTCAGAAATATGTGAAAAAATAGTGGTGCGGCGTCAATCCTCATCGGCACGTGGGGTGTGGAGGATGCGGCAGAGGACTCTTAATTATAGCGATCTCACAACATTGCTCTCCCATCTGTCCTCTACAACGGTTGTAATCTCCTCAATGGAGACATCCTCAGCCACAGTGTTGGGCTCGCCCGAACCCTCAATCAGTAAATTCCTAGTTGGGCGTTGCACTGTGAAATGTCCTTTGCCAGAACATCGATAACATTGGACGCCCCCAGGCTTGGAGCCTCTAAGTACAGTAGCTTTTCCTATCACGTCTGCAGAAACGCGAGGGGTGGCAGTAGTCGTGTCAGGAGAGGGTGTCCTAGCTGTGATGGCATTGGGTTGAGTAGTGACCTGCCTCGGGTCAGTAGTACGTAAATACTGCTCGTACTCTAGCGCGAGCTGAAAGACCTGCTCAACTGTCTTCAGCCTATGGGGAATCAGTTCCCTTCGGATGTCCGCTCTAAGTCCAGCAAAAGCGTAATGCAGTGGAGATGGGCTCCTCCATAATATCACTATGAACTACAAGTTCGACAAATCGTGACATATAATCTGTAACAGAGAGAGTGCCCTGGCGTAGTGCGTAGAGATGATCTACGAGCCGATCTTGATATGAAGTTGGAAAGTATTTATCTTGCAAGCACTGCTTCATCTCATCCCATCGGGTGATGGGGTAATAGCCATCCTGCTCCAGAGATCTCTCCAGACTCGACCAATAAATTTGTACTTGGCCAATCAACTTCATCTTCGCAAATCGCACTTGTCTTTCGTCACTCATCTCAAACCAATCAAAGCAGTAATCCATATCCATGAGCCAATCACTAAATTCCATCGAGTCGAGGTGACCGTCGAAGGAGGGCGCATCAATGCGGATACACCGGGTGATGTAATCCTCCTCTGGAGCCATCCCACGGCGCGGCTCACGGTAGTCACCATACTGATCATGAAAGTAGCAATCGTATCATGCAGAAGGTGCTCGATATCTACGACTGAATCGCGACCGGAAAGGGAGAGGTAAATTCACGGCTGGCTGGAAAAGAGCGGAGAAGGGGTGGAGCGGCTGCTTCGACATCTCACCGAGAGGAAACACTCTAGGAGTCGCACCTGGAGAGAAGATGTGACTGACGGTTCCTGCTTTTGCCAAAACCTTTGGTACCTCCAAACAAGCTGCCGCTTGCATATATAGAAGCCTAGGAATAACATCAACACAATACTTGTAAAATCAAACCACCTGAATCAGACGGTTCAAACTGTCTGCACCGATCGGGGGACTAAATACATCTCAAAATATAAAAAGTAATATATAAAAGCGACTCAGATCGATCATCCGGACGTAACCACAAACTCTGATCGTCCGTCGGGGCAGCGGATCACCGCCTCCTACGTGAATACATGTGTGTCGGTCGTGGCGCGCCATCAATATATTTCCATTGAGTTTCTATCAACATCAATATCTAAAAAGTATTTAAGTCTCCCCAAGTCTTTAGTTTGAAATTATTTACTTAGGTGGACCTTCAACTCCTTGATGCCCATATCATTCACACTTGTCACGACAATGTCGTCCACTGTTCTGGGTCGCTCATTTAGGCTGGGTCTTGAACCCTTTACCTCGATCAAGCCACACAATAGGGCCACGATCCAACACCCCACCTAGCTCTCTGCACCGGATAAAATCAAGATAAGGACTCTCTTCAAGGCTTAGTTATTAAAGGCGCAATACGCACGAAGACGCAAAGAGGTTTTGGAGCCTACGCGCAGACGCACGCCTGACGACGGTAAGGCACAACCACATCCTTTTAAGTAATTAGCATCAAACATCATTTCAGCTTCTCAGTCAAATTATTCACATCTATCGTTTATATCTCTTAAAAAATAGAATCAATGTGGCTAATTTATCATATCAAAGTCTTAACACACAATTATCTTTCACAAATACTAAATCAATAAAAATTATTGAATTCTTACATTATTTTTCTTTACTTTTGAAGAAAAAAATTTACAATAAAAATTTTACTCATGCGCACATTTTATATTCCAAAGGCGCAAATAAGGCACAGGAGGCGCAAACCTCTGAGCCTGGTGAGCCTTGAGTCATAGGCGCGCCTTTAATAAAAGGCTTCGAGGAGGTCTGGGGATCAAGCTCTGGCCTCAACAACCTACCGCATTGAGTGTATCCGGTGCGGAGAGCTGGTTGGTGTGTATGGGCCGCAGCCCTGTTGTGTGGCTCAACCGGGGTAAAGGGTTCAAAACCCGACCTGAATGAGCGGCCCATAACATAGTGATGCAAGAACTCTCTCATGTTTTGAATCATGAGAAATAGGCTCGGGATTGTCCAAGAGATTCCTGCTTGGATTTTTCTTCTCCTATTGATTACCGCCGGCAGCCCAATTGTGCCCTAGGAATTCTTTAGATTTTCCTTCTTTTGCCACCACTTCCATACAGTTAGCAGCCCCATTGCGCTCTAGGGATAACAAATATAATATACATTTTCTAAATATACAAATGAAATATAAGTGCTAACTAATAAAGGTTCTTATAATATTGAAATTCTAAGCCAGTGAAACACGAGGATAGTACTACGCATAAAGAAAACAAATGAAGCTAGCTGAGGGTAACCTAAACTGGCAAGTAGCAAGACTAGAAGTTAAACCAACTATGTGATCAGCTATCTCAGCTTCATCGATGCATTGCCTCGAGTGCACTTTAGTGAAATGAGTTGACAATGTTGACAAAGCCTGCATGGACCAACATTTAATAAGTTGAAACTATATACAAGTTTGAAAGAAACTTCTTTTTACCAGTTACAAAAAATTGAAGCAACTTATTTTTTTGACATTAACCTCCTCAACTGGTGGTCGCTTCCATCCATCGGAGCTTGATGAGTTTTTGTAGTGACTTTGTTCACTGACAATAGAGAGAAATATGCTTCAAATCTCTATAGAAGATAAAAAAAGAAAAACAGAGTCCCTGAAGAAAATATTGAAAGGTTGTTCCGTTTTCATATAAATAAACCAATTAAAAGAAATTGAAGTAAAGGAACATTTTAAGCACCATGCATAGAACAAGGAACTACATCAATATCAACATCATTAATTTTATTTCTACTACTTTAGGAAACTAACAATCATTGTTCTTCATTAATTCTTTTTTAATAAAATACAAAAAAGGTGTTAGCTCTATCATACAACATCAACACTCAGGCCTTTATCCCATTATAGTGGGGTCGGCTATATGGATCCTTTGTCGCCATTCAGTGTTAGCTCTATCATGTCAAATAAAAATTGTACAAACTGTTAGCATGTTAACTTGGGTCTACTTTCCCTTCATAATCCATCACATTACGTTTATCAACCCATTTTATAGGAAAATCTTCTAACCAATGTCGTACATGCACAATAACCAAAGTCTACTTCCGATTATTTTCAGTAGATGCTACACATATTTTTCGAACATGCTACCACACATCTATTAAAGTCCAGCGAGTGAGCAGATGCCCGTACAGATATAGGGAGAAGTCAAAAAGGTCAAAACAAAATGACTAGCTGCGGGCAGTTGAAGGTGGCGGTAGCACCAGCGAATAAGGAGCGACGGCGATCAAAAATGGCAATGCCAACTTGAGGGAGGGAGGAGAAAGAATTGGATTCGGAGGAATTGACGGCGCAAACATGGGGTTTTCAACAGATAAATTGGATCCGGAGGGGGGCAGAATAGTTGGTCGCAGAGGAGGCGGAGAGATGGTCGGAGAGGCCGGCAAAGCAGGGGTAGACAAAAGAGTCAGGGGTTGCAGTGTGTGTGACAGGGGGCCAATCAGAAGGACTTGTCGGAAGTGATCGCAGATAAATTGGATCCGGAGAGGCCGGCAGAATAGTTGGTCGCAGAGGAGGCAGAGAGATGGTTGGAGAGGCCGGCAAAGCAGGGGTAGACAAAAGAGTCAGGGGTTGCAGTGGTGTGACGGGGGGCCAATCAGAAGGACTTGTCGGAAGTGATCCCTGGACGAGTGCGTCGAGACGTTGCAAAATAGAGGTCATAAATTCCCGTGTTGCGCGGATGGCGGCCACATCCGGGGACATATCATCATGTTGAAAAAAAAAATTTAATTCAAGGATTAATTAGAATAAACAAGATATTAGGATAGCCCTATCCGTGAATAGGAGCTAAGGAGCTACTGCGGGATGTGGCTCGTTGGAACCAGGCAGCTCATTAGGGTTCGAGGTCACTTATCATCATGCCTGGGAGGGAGAAGTTATACTTGAAAGAGCCGTATTAAAGAAAGTAATTGCACTAGATTAAATTGCATCCCCAATTTCAATCATAGTACCATCTGTACAGTGTACATTGAATTTTTTTTTAAAAATATTATCACAAACAAGATTAGGGATAATGTCTACGTCGATGTCAGGGAGGGAAAAATTATCACTTGAAAGAGTCGTATTAAAGAAAGTAATTACACTAGATTTAATTTCATCCTGAGATTCAATCATAGCACCATCTAGACATCGATTTTTAAAAAATTTATTATGCAAAGATGGTACAGATGTTACGTCTTTATTTAATCCAGCTCTTTCAAGTGATAATTTTTCCCACCCTGACATCAACAAAAACAGTATCCCTAATCTTGTTTGTGAATCTGATAAAATTCAATGTACAGATGGTACATTATCCCAGCCACTTATCATCATGCCAAAAAATAATTAATTAATTCAAGGATTAATTAGAATAATCAAGAAATTAGGATAGCTCTCGCCGTGAATAGGAGCTACTGCGGGATGTGACTTGTTGGAATAAGGCGGCTCTTGAGGGGCTCGAGAAGGTACAGAGGGTTTGGCTTAAGGAGAAAGGTCGGCCTTCTGCGGATTGAGAGGCTCGAGGCAGGAACGTGCAATCTGGGTTTTAGGGGATCGAGGAGAGGAAGGGAAAGGTGAGGATCCGGCTCGAGAAAACCGCGTGCAAGCAGGTGCGGTTGCGCTGCTTGGGCGAGTCGAAGAAGAATGTGAGAGCGGAACAGGGCGTCGATCAGCGAGATCATATGGGCATCGCACGACAGGAAAAATGACAAGCGCGTGAGCAGAGCTCGGTAGACGTTGCGGCTCTCTGGACACATTGAAATAGAACGATGCAGAGCTCATATTGGCGTAGAGCTTGTTGTAACCGACCCAAGCAGGTTTGCCGCTGGAAACGAAGAGGAGTTGCTTGCAGGAAACAAAGAAATCGACGCAGAGAGTCATAATCGCTGGAAAGAGCTTTATTTGTGCGGGGCTTGACATTAGGGCAAGACTTCTATGTTATTACCTTGTACTGTTATAATTAGTGATTATATTATGATTATCTGATAATGGTACTTAATTTAGGACATGGCATCCCACGGTAGAGGAAGGGGAGATAGCAGCACAAGGATAAAGGCAAAAAGAAGGAGACTTGAGTCCTTATTTCCTGTATTTTCATTGTCTGTTTTCCATATGACTTATGCTACAATATTTGTATTAGGGTAGAAATTCTAATATACATTCGACTGGAATCCAATTATAAAATGAACCATCCGAAACCAAGCTTTAAGACGAGTTAATTCTCAAATAAGTTGAATAAAAGAAAAGTACAATTAATACTCCAAGTAAAAGAAATACAGGAAAGAAGACATTAATTCAATGGGCTATGTTAAGAGTAACCAAAACAAGGAGGTGGGAAGAATAACCTTTTGATTTGATCATGAAAAGAAACATAATTCGTGCGAGTCAAGGGCACGAAATAAATATGACAATATGAAGATGCAAGTCAAGGGCACGTGATGAATATTGCTACATTAACGTGCAAATCCAGGGCACGTGATGAATATTGCTACATAAACGTATGAGTCAAGGGCACGTAATGAATTCATGAAATACTAATTTATTCTTAATATTGTAACATCTGTAATTTAAATGCGGAAATAAAATTTGCTTGCAGGGCCCGACCATGAGTGGAATGATCGAGTAATCGGCATGTCGAGGTGCGTAGTATAGAGATTAATTGTTGCGCGCTAATTGATAGATAGATTGACGCTATTAGATTTAATTTGGCGAGATCTAGAAGTTCGCAAGAGTGTTTCTGCTCGAAATAATAAATCTTATGAAGGGGAATGTCATAATTGGACTTAATTTATACATTAAAATACCCCCCCCCCCCCTTCAAAGCTGGAATTTATTTATAATTGGAATTAATTGAACCCTAGCCTCATGTGTTCGTTACTTATAATTTATAAGTTATAATATGGAGAGCTATGTACAGTTTTATTACCATTGCTTAGTTTATTTTTTATCGCTGGGCCCGATCGGACTGCTGATTTATTGTTAAACTAGGTTGGGGTGTTACAAATATTGCCCATCATTGAAAGTAATTCAAGTAATATCATTTAATTAGGATATAAGAAAATTAGTGATATGAAAGGATAAGAATAAGATGGCTAATTGATTACAGGAATACAGACACAAGAAAGGCTACAAGAAAGAAATGCATATATAAGGCAATAAGAACTTATGATTATAATTAGAAAAATTAATCTAGCATATGGAATAAAGGAAATTAAGAATTCACAGTCATTTGAATAATTAGAAATGAAACTAAACAGAACAAGGAAGAGGCTGTTCCAGCCACCAATAGTCAGCGTCGACCATGTTCTCCTCGACAAGAGAATAGGTACAGTCTATGGGTAGAAGTCTCCACAGTAGTGTTAAACGCCTTGTATGCTCACAGGGCGAGCTGCAAAGACCCAGATTGTCCTCATAAGCAGTTCCAATTTTACTTTACGTAAAGTATGTAGTTTTCCAATATGATGTATGTGTTTGTATATGGTAGTACTATGTTATGAGTCAGTCATGTTTATATGTTACAATTTTCGGTAACCCCTTTTGATGTACATGTGGGCTACCTTATGTACTTTTATATCTTGTACCAGATCTTTAATGAAATGAAATGGTTTATTTTGTCATGCACTCTTCTTTTTGTACTCTATCATATAATATTTTGCACTCAATGTTTCTTACCTTGCGTCCCTGATAAAATATATGAAATGTATATGTTAAATTGTTGTGGTAGCCGATAAGGGGGAGCTATAGTTCGAGGCATCAGAACTTGCAAGGGGGTGATTGGATGCATTGGATGGTGTCGACATGCTCATGCGACGATCAAATGTCTCCTAGTGGCGATGTTGTGATTTTGTTAGCCTTGGTGGAGAGGTTGTGAGGGACCCCTGATGTCGTGGTTCGACAGTCACATACCATGCCCCAGCAGCTGCAAGATCCAACATGAGGTCCTTATCATCTCCAGTACGTTCCCCGGATGATTAGTGGAATCTCCCAAGACGCGTGGGATTGAAGGACATGAGATGTTAGAAACTCTAGAAGAGGATCGGGTGATGAAGCATCATGAATCGTTTGAGGAAGAGGAGGTAACAAGTTCTTGCTCCTACAGGAATTATAGTGGGCTCTTATGTTGATAATAACGATTCGGTGACTACGTGAGAAGGCCAGAGAGAAAGTAATGGGGATTATTGTTCCAGAGCCAGTAATCTATTACGGTCCCGCCATGGTCCCGCCGTGGTCGCGCATGTCGCGAACTAATTATCTAGTCTACTTTATATCTACTTTATATTTTGGTAGGCGTAATCAATCCTCCATGTCTAAGCCAAGGAGGGGGAACTTTTATAAACTATATATATATATATATGTGTGTGTGTGTGTGTGTGTGTGTGTGTGTGTGTGGCCAAGACAAGGGGTAAGCAAGCAACAATTTTATCTTTATTTTTCTCTATTTCTCACTCTCTAGTTTATCTCTCTCTACTATTTCTCCAATTCCCACGGAACAAGCCCTAGATGCTCCCCGCATCGACCCCGTCGCCTACAATCACGACTCGCACGATTTCCGCCTGCGCTGCTCCACCGATCACAACGCAGGACCCCGCAGCCGCCATAGCTCGCCGGCCTCTCCTCTCCTCCTCTCTTGAGGACTTCCCTCCTCTTTCCCGGCGCACCCGCTCGCAATCCCGAGCACACAACAACTTGGTATCAGATGAAACGCTCCTCCCGCCGCCCACACGCCAGATCTGCCCACCGGAGCTTCGCCTCGACCAGCTCGGCCCGCACAACGCCGCTCCGGCCAACCCCGACACCTACAGCTCGCCCCGCACAACGTCGCTCCGCCCACCCCGACCCGTACAGCTCCGCCCCGTCCAACTCTGGCCCGCACAGCGCCGCCCCGACATCCTCCGGCCCACACGACCCCTCCGCGCAGTCCAACCCTCACCACGGCTTCGCACCGGCCGTCACCGCTGGCCCTCTTCCCCGCGCATCCTTCTCGGGTCCTCCATCGACGGGGGCCCCTTGCTCGCCGCCTCTACCGGACTACTTTCGTCACCGACACCTTTTACCTTCATTCTCCAGCGTCGCTAACCCACCACCTCCGCCTCACGCAATGGCGATCAGCCCTCCCTCTCGCAGATTTTTAAGTCTCTCGTCAAGCCTCACACGGACAACAACAACGCACTCATTGCCGCCGTCACCACCCAACTAGCGGCTTAACGACCGAACCAACCGGCCACGGGTTTCTCCAGAGCAAGCGCCGATTCCGCCAACCCTGCCAGAGTTTTGTCCCCCGCGGCATGACGGCAACGGGGTGTCACGATACTTGCGGCTGGATTTTCCAATATTTGACGGCCCGAAGACCCCTTAGATGGCTCTCTCGTTGCGAGCAGTTCTTCGCCCCACCAGCGCACCCCTTCGGACGAGTGGCTCAGCATTGTTGCCTTTCACCTGATGGACCCCCGCGCAACTTTGGTTTTCCCAACTGCAACGGAGAAACCACTCCTTTCTTGGAAAGATTTCAAGGTGAACTGCACCCTCCGCTTTCGGGCCACCACTCCACAGCAATTCCTTGGGGGATCTCATTTCCATCCGACAAATTGGTCTGATCGACGAGTACCTTGAACAGTTTCAAGTCCTCCTGGCTCGCACTACCACCGTTCTTCCAACACAGGAGGTATCCATCTTCACGGCGGGACTCCATGAGCTCCTCCGCATGGACGTAGAATTTCAGGCACCCGCAGATCTGACCACGACAATGAGTTTGGCTCGCATTTGCGAGAAGCATTTTGCTTCTGGACCGCCCTCATCTACATCACCAGGACACCGAGGGGTCAAGCGTCCTCCGCGACATATGTCATCAACCACAGCCAGTCTCATCGCCCCAGACCGCGACGCCGACCGCCCAACTACCATTCGATGACTGTCGCCACAGGAGATGAATGAACGTCGTGCCAAAGGCCTCTGTTACAACTGCGACGGGCATTTTCCCGTGGACATCGCTGCAAGCGCCTCTTCTGTTGGATGTCGACGACTCGGCTTCTGAACGAGATGCTGACACTGACACGGAAGATCTGACGCCCACCATCACTACAGACCAAGCTTGAGGACAAGCTTGTCGTCGGGCAGGGTGAGGATGTTACGGTCCCGCCTTGGTCCCGCTGTGTCGCGCATGTCGCAAACTAATTATCGAGTCTACTTTATATTGAATTTATATTTTGGTAGGCGTAATCGATCATCCATGTCTAAGCCCAAGGAGGGGGGGCACTTTTATGAACTATATATGTATATGTGTGTGTGTGGCCAAGACAACGAGTAAGCAAGCAACAATTTTATCTTTATTTTTCTCTATGTCTCTCTCTACTATTCTCCAATTCCACCAGAACAAGCCCTAGCCGCTCCGCGCATCGACCCCGTCGCCTACTATCGCGACTCGCGCGATTTCCGCCTGCGCCGCTCCGCAGATCACACCGCAGGACCCCTGCAGCCGCCATAGCTTGTCGGTCTCTCTCTCCTCTCTTGAGGACTCCCCCTCTTTCCTGGCGCACCCGCTCGCAATCCCGAGCACACAACATAATCCTCCTTCGAGATCTATATGGATTTAATCACATATGAGACAGTGTTAAGATCATCATTTGAACTATCGGAGTCCTTCGGGATCAACAACGGATATTTTTATGATTTTTATTTTGGTGATTTTGGCAAACATTATGATCAAACGAGCAGGAGTTCATAATGTTACATCCACTAGTCTATACATAAACTACACAACCACATCCACCATGTCTCGTTATTTGCATTGCCGACTACCACAAATTTTCCTTCATGACCCCCAGGCCCCACATTCATGCGTGAGTCTTTTGCATTTGTAGTATTTTATTTTATTTTTCATTGTACTGATTGGTCTATATTGATTAGTGATTCTTGTCCATGGATATGTCTCTCTCAAATCCTTATGATTTGTTGGGTTTAAGTCGCAGTGCACTTACTTTAAGTGCTCTCACCACGCGCACAAATTTTCATTTGTAAGCCATCTTTACAATTATTACTCTCAATTACAATTGTGTTGTGATATCTTAATAATCTTTTTATTACTTGCAATATATCGTCAAAAGTTGTCCTTGCAAGCAGTATTCATTGTTAGGCATTAGTTGTGTCGCACTCGTCACGTCATCGCTACGTTTCGAGTAGCACGCCGCCACACTTTCAGGCTTACTCTGTCAAAAGGTTAGTAAATGGCTATGGATTGTAGGCAGGAGTGGAAATGTTGCAAGAAAAGGGGAGGGGTTCTTGGTTTAACAAAAATAAGAGAAAAAGACTTGGATGTGAAAAGATATCGAAGTGTTGTAGGTTGGAGTCACTAGTAGATTTTGAAACAAAAGAATGGATCAACCGAGTAAGTCCATTGCGACCCAAGAAGACATCGTCTACATGCAACAGAGAAAACATCGTCTACCGCAACAAGAAGACTGTTTGTAACGATTGTCATCGGATGGAGTTTAGACTGATGGGATTGTGACGCACACAAAAATTAAGGAAGTAAATGTCAATGATGGCTATTGCGGGGATCAATGGATTTGTGAGGGCACCGTGAGATAGTCACCAATCGTGAAGAGAGGTTCACATGGAGGAAGGGTTGTGCTAAACATTGAGCTCTGCGCACAAGATGATGTCGTTATGGGAGTCGGTTGTTTGCGTGAAATGGAGAAGAATCAAATAGCTCAAATACCAAATGTTACAACATGCGAGTGGAGACAATCACAGAGGGCACTGCTAAGCTTTACCAATGGCTTGCTTCATTCCACTCAAAGTCCAATTAAATATAGCACATAGATGGAAAAGTGTAACAAGGCTCACAACAGAAGGGACTAACTACAAAAATTACACAAAACATATAATAAAAGCCTAAATTCACCCATAGCAACATCCATCATAACATTCTAATTTTCTAAGCTAAGGGATATTGTACGTGAGCTACTAACCATTTGCAATGCCATTGAACTGCAGCCATATAGTTCAATTTTTACACCGAGTTCTAGCTCATGTGGTATTACCCCATCTCACAAGAGTTGGTGCTTATGTGATATTAGAATACATATTCATCCACACAAAAAATGGTATATAGTTTAACTGAATTAAATAGAAACTCAATTGAGACTTCCACCAAATGAATGAAACTTAAATACAATATCTATATTGAGAAATTAAGAAAATATAACGTCTGATCCTCCATTTATATTGAAAACTAGAAAGATTCATTTGGAGACAGTGTGACTTAAAAGCATCGAACTGTAATTATTAACAAAAATGTTTTACATCAGAAACATGGATTATAATCATAATCAAGTAAATCTTGAATTGGTATAATAAGAAAAACATGTATAATTTTGACGTAACACCAAAATTAAGCAAGCATGGAAGAAAAGAAGAAAGTGAAAGACTTGTACATTTAATGACTATGCATTCTTTTTTAGCAACGTTGAAAGATAAAATGCTCAGGGGAATGGTTCCAAATGATAATTGGAAGAAAAAATAGTTCAGAAATTGAAAAGGAATGAAAGGATTCTTTCGATAGAACTCACCATTTATTTATGAAATTCATCAGCTTGTTTGTTAAATAGCATATTGTGAATGATGGAAACTGTCTCCTAACTGTATGGACATGATCTATGAGGATTCATTGATTACAATATCACAAAATTCTTTAGCCTGGTAAAGAAGTAATATGTATGGAACATCGATGTCATGTTTGAAAGCTGCATAAGAACATCGAAGTTAGAGCGCTGGCAAAAGCAGTTGTAATATGTAAAATGTAATAAAATGCAACTGCCTCCAAAAAGATTAATTTGTAGCCACCATTTCCTCTTGTAAAAAAAAAGAGAAGCTTCCAGAACTTCAACCATAACAAATTTAAAGTATAACGTACAGAGGTAATGAAACTATTTATGCAATACTAACAGGAAGAAAAAGAAAATTTGAAACTTTAGGCCAGGTTTTTTGTTAATTCATAGGTAGGAGCATACAAAAATCACTAAATAATACTGTTGATGGAAAGGATTGTCATTCAATTACCCGCATAGCAGCCCCAATATTATATATATATATATATATATATATATATATATATATATATATAAATATAATATAATATATGATATAAAAAAATATATAAATT
>CM077150.1:16345988-16715870 GCA_039583875.1 Platanthera guangdongensis | reverse complement strand
AATACACACACTAATTAAAAATATTGCATTAAAAAATAAAGAATTTAAAAATATGTTTAGATGGATGGACAAACTCCCTCCATGCAGTTGGAATTATTGTGGGTTATCTGTGGTTCCAAATACATTTACATCCAAAAAAAAATCCCCCCCCCAATGATGAAAATGCCGTGAAAAAAACACTCAAACAAAAGGAGCCTAAGATTAGAAGTGTAATCGATTAAAACTAAGTCAATTTAAGGTTCGTTTGGCAGGCTTTTTTGCTCCGGTGTGTTTGGTCAAAAACACCATTATGATAGAATGTATGTTTGGCAAGACAATCGTTATGACGCTACCAAGAAAATAAACCAGTTTTGAGCATAAAATACATGATTTTTTTAGGCCAGACCTGGTGTTCACGGACAACAGTTCATGACCACCGCGTTCGACCGCCACCACCGAGCCAAACAAGCCTAAGTGTTGCTAGAAGGCAAACTAAGAGCAATATTAATCTAAATTAAAAAAAATCAATTTGTTTC
Organism: Platanthera guangdongensis; assembly: GCA_039583875.1. Taxonomy (NCBI): domain Eukaryota; kingdom Viridiplantae; phylum Streptophyta; class Magnoliopsida; order Asparagales; family Orchidaceae; genus Platanthera; species Platanthera guangdongensis. The sequence continues at coordinate 16,715,355 of CM077150.1, read as the reverse complement.
TTCAATCTTGAACATAGTTGCACACATTCTAAAATTTTCTCAAGTAGAGCAACGACCAATGCAGCGTTTATGTTAACAATGTCAAGAGCTACAACCGTGCTCAACACATTAAAATAAGAAATAACGAATGGACGAATTTCTTTCCCAAAAACATTTTACAGTCATCAAGTCTAGGTTAGGGCAGTACCGGCAAATTTTTCCTGCGCATTTGCGCCGGCGACGGAGCACCTGACAATAGAGGCGCCGGAGTGGAAAGATAAAGGGGTTTCGGCGACGAAGGACGGAGTGCAAGACCGATTAGGCTTCTGAGGGGTGGGATCATCATCAATTACAAAGAAAGGGGCAGGCCGGCCTCCACCGCCACAGTGGGCGGACATGTTCTCCGGCGACTTCCTCTTGACCAGAGGAGGTGTAGGAGAGGAGGAAGGAGTGACATCGTCGTCATCGGATACAATGTCCACGGCGAGGAACGGCTGCGAACGGCTCATCTCCGGCGAACGGTGGATTCTGGCTGCACTTGTAGCTTTTGGCGCTCCGAGAGAGCGGTAGTTTTTATACTCGGCACTCGGCAGTGCACACTGCTTCAGCAAATTGTGTAAAAAGATTAAAATTAGGGTGGTGTTATAAAACGGCAAAGATTGGTGATACACAATTTGATTAAGCATGTCCTTATGATTTTCCCTCCACTACTAAATCTCTTGTGAAATCGAATACAGGCTTAGTCCATTTTTTCATCGCCCACTATCTATGCAGAATTTTAATAAATAAGGCTCCGTTTGGAAGGACTTATTTTCACCAGTCAAGCGTTACGACCGCATGAATAAGAACATAATCATGATCTGATTCATGCGGTCGTAACCGCTTGATCGGTGAAAATAAGTCCTCCCAAACGGAGCTAAGTTGTTTGGGAATAGATGGTTTTAAGGAATAGCACACACAACACTAGGAAATTGGTCATGTAGTTTTATTTTTATCGAATAATGAATCTTTGCACGTTTGAAATTTTAGATGATTGACATTTTCACCAATCTTTGCGGCGTGTAACTCAAATAAAAAGGTTTTGTTCAAGAGTAAAGTCATTTAGAACTTGTATGTGGCAGGTGCTCACTCACTCGTTGGTGTGTGATGTTCTATCTTTGCTATGGACTAGCAAAGATTCAGGTGCGAGAGTGTGATAACTTCACAAAATGAATTATCTAGTGATTTAATTGTCATCATTTTGATTAAAATGTCGAATAAAATGATTAAAATTATTATACAATTGAAGACCTCATTATTAAATACATACTATTAGGGAAAAATAATGTTATATGCAAATCATTTTTAATTATGTGCAATTCAATGATAAATGTAGATTAAATTAAAAAATTATGTGAAGTTGTGAATTTGTATAGATCTTGGCCAACAGACCAATCTACATATAACCGTTATAAAATTACATGGTCTACGCATAACCAAAATCAGTCTGCATACAATTATTGCCAACAAAATTATCAAATTATTTTGGCAATGATAGACACCTTTATCCATGCTTGTAATTCAAGGCTTTGACTTAACTCTATGATAATAATTGGGGTAATGAAGGTGAAGAAAAAGTTGGAGCAACTCAAGAAAAAAACTAAGCAAACAGATGCACAGAGACCATCTGAGGCCTCATTTGGCACGGCGGTCTGCGGGCGGAGCGGGTATCTGAGATGGGAGGGATGGAACTGGATGGGGGGAGGCTGGCTTGAAAATGGTTTTTGAGGGGCTATTCCGCTGTCCGGCAGGTGCAAACGGAGAAGAAAACACCGTCGGCGCCCGTTTATTTGGACAACATTTGCTCCAAACGCCGACGGTGAAACACCGTGCCAAATGAGACCTAAGCCTTCCAAAATAAATAAAAACACCACAACAACCATGAAGAGTGAGTTGTCAAACATCTTCTCCAAGCCAACAGATCTAATTTCACTTTTGGAAAATCCCCAAGCTCCATTGTCGCCCGTCAAATTAACAATTGGAAATACCCAAACTCATACCTGTTGCACCGAGATCTTCAAGTCACCTTCGAAGAAGATATCGAAGGGGAGGGAGATATTCAAATGTCGAAGGAGATCTTCGAGGGAAATTTCAAACACCGGGGGAGAACTCTGAAGGATCTTCGAAGGAACTTCCTTGGGTGCTGAATGGAAGGTGTCTTGAAATAAAGGCTCTGAACTCCTATTATATTTTTTACATGGGGGTTTGGGAATTGCGTCATTTTAACCATCATAAATACCAAAATGGGTGAATCACCTTCCTCGATCTAGAACACATAGATCGTCATTTTTGCGGTTGCGAAAATTTTGCCCTTCGGATAGTTTGGACAAATTGCAGTACGCAGCCAGAAAACTTCTTAGTGCATTTCAATCAAAAGTGTTTTGGGAGTACAGTTGGGGCAGAAATGTTTGGTACATGCGGTTAGCGCGCGGAAGCATTATGGAGTGTGCACGATCTGAGCATGCAATGAGTGATGATGCGTTCTGACAGTGTAGTGAGCGTGGAGGTGATCTGGGCGTTACGATCGTGCGCGTGGTTGTGCGGCAGAGGGAGGTACGCCGACGGGGGCACGACCAAGGCCACGCGCAGTGGCGAATCCAGGGGGCAAGCCCCCCCCCCCCCCCCCCCCCCCCCCACCCCCCCCCCCAACCCCCCCCCCCCCCCCCCCCCCCCCCACTCCCCTTGAATTTTGAAATTATGTATTATGTATATAATATAATATAAATCCAAAAAAACCCTATCCTACCGATCGGATTTCTCCCTCCAGAAGTCTCGGGTCCTGGCGTGCGCCGCAGCCCAGCCTGTCCCTGTTCTCACTTCTCGCCCATTCATCTCTCTCTCTCTCGATCATCTCAGTTTCGACTCGACCCCCTGTCGTTGTCACTTGTCCCGACTCCGACCACCAGCAGGCAGCAGCCCGACCTCCAGTTGACCCTGACAGCCCTCTGCTTGAAGATCCGAAGAAAAAAGAGGGTGTGTCGTGTGCGCTCTCTGCCTCTCCCTACGGTAGTCCGGAGCAACTCCGGTGGATACCGTGGTTTGTGACTCACCTCCAACGACGTCAACAGCGGATTGGTAACGAATTTCTCTACCTCCTTTTGTGTGATTTTCTTCTATACGTAATAGTTTTGGTGGAGAGATATAGGTGTGGCTTTGGAAACGTTTGGGTGAATCACCTCGCATTTCGTTCAGACCGCGAGGGTCCTTTTTGCTTGAGCGGACATTGGCATATAGTCCTTGTTCAATCTCTAGAGCGTAGCGAACCTTTGCTTTTTTTGTTTTTTATGAACTACGAGTCGATTGTGTCCGTCCCCGGCATGATACTTGCATTAGAAGCCCGAACGCATTTCCGAGTTAGGCATGTTGTGTGAAGTTTATTGGTATCATTGACACGGATCGGTGATGTTGTTTGCATTTAGATTATTGTACGCATGTGTTATGACAGTCACAGTGATGTTATAATGCCAAAGTTTTGTGGGATTTAGTGGTCGAATATTAGGTTTCCAAGGGTTCTAATACACTTTAATTTTAGGTATCATGAAGAAAATAAATACTATTAACTCATTTTTCAATAAAAAGTTATCAACAGAAGGCGAGACATCTACATCAACAGAACCAATTATTGTAGATTCTTCTTTAGTGAATGTTGATTCGTGCTTAGTTGTTAACACACATCTTATATTCGAGCATGATCCTGGATTACGTCCTCGATTTGGGAATATCCAGTAAATGAACAAGATGAAAAGCATCGATCGTATCTTAAAGTCGGGTCTTATCAGCACAAACTTCAAGAGTATCTTTGTTCTGGTGAACATAAACGTAGATTTCAGTATTCTTGGTTTGAAAAGTTTCACATGGTTGGAGTATTCACCTGCAACAGATGCTGCATATTGTTTATCGTGCTATATTTTCAATAAATCAAGTATTACTCGCTTTGTATCAAGCTCATTCACAATTGAAGGATTTAGAAATTAGAAGAAAGTGTGTGAAAAATATTGCGCTTTTTTAACTCATGTAGGGAAGGATCATGATTCTCCACATAGTCTGTGGATTTAGAACGGTCATTTTCTGCTATGAAGCTTATTAAAACAAGACTGCGCAACAAAGTGGAGGATGAATTTCTGGCAAATTGTATAACTCTCTACATAGAACGGAAAATAGCAAAGAAGATCGAGAAAGATGTGATCGTTGATGAATTCTATGAGTTGAAAAAATGGCATGCACAACTAAAATAAGGTAACATCCATATTGCAATTTTTCTTTTATTATTAATGCTAAAATTTCATTTAGAAATTTTTTTACTTATTATATTTTGATGCATAATTTTTTGTGGCCCCCTTACTTCAAATCCTGGATCCGCCCTTGGCCACGCGCCAAGGCGCGCATGACCAAAGAGTGTGAGGCCCTTGTCACGTGACAGGGCGTGCGTTCCATGTTGCGCGACACGGGACTTGTGCAGGTCGCGTGCGCTGTTGGCGAGTGGTGTGTTGCGCCACGCGCAACCACGTGCAACCGTTGTGAGTTGGGTAAACATCATCGCTCTTCTTTCCCAGCTCGAACGGGTCATTGTTTTCGCGTCCTTTTGAACTAGTTCACTCTGACATCTAGGGTCTTTCTCATGTTGCTACTGTTGGTCGAGGATGCTTATACTTTGTCACATTCATTGATGATTTCTCCAGATGCACTTGGCTGTATTTCTCCAGATGCACTTTGTTCACTCTGACATCTGGGGTCCTTCTCCTGAATGCGAGCTTGATCGCTCTCGAGCTAAGACGGTCGAATTTGGACCGGTTTAGGAGCGTCGAGTTGGCCGCAACAATTTGGCGTTGTATGTGAGAACCGCGAATTCTCAGCATCCTCAAAAGACATTACCCTCATCCCAACGGTGCTTAACACCAGTTTCATGTGGAAAAAGAAGTGTTCGAACTGCCGAAAGATCTATCCCTGGGGGATGCCCCAAGTCGGCTCATTCACATTCACTCATTAATGCACCACTCGAGGCAGATGGTTTACTTGACCCTATCACGGCTTTGGAAGGACGTGTTCGTCTAATGGAAGAGCAGCAAACTGAAATGCTAGCTCTCATAAGGAATTTAGGGGCGCCTCCCGCTACACTCCAGCCACCAGCACCAGTCCTGCCTCTTCCAAATAATGCTCCAGCGCAAGAGGTCCCTCACAGGGAGGAACTGTTCGCAGAGCTCTCTAACACGGCTAGTTCCACCCACCCTCTGCGGGGTGTTGGAGCAGGCAACCGTCATCACTATGAAGAAGAAGAAGCTCAGCCGCCGCTAAACAGGAGGATCACTCGTGAAGAGATACACGAAGTGATTGCAGAAGAATGCAGATACGACGGGCGGAGGGATGCTCTCCCTCGCCGAACTCTTTGTTCGAGGCTCAGTCGCTTGCCCCTCAAGTTCTGGCTCATCCAATCCCTTATAACGTCAAACTATCAAATATCGAGACATTCAACTGGACCGATGATCCACTCGAACATATCAACTAGTTCACTACCATCATGAGGATCTACAATGCTCTAGATCATTTATTCTGCCAAGTGTTCCCAGCCACTATCAAAGGGCAACTCCGTGCCTGGTTCCACTCTTTGAGAGGGGACTATCAACAATTTCACAAATTTAGCAAGGCAATTCGCGATCAGTTTGTCGTTAACCAAAGAATTGTCTGCAATCCTTTACATCTGTCAGGGATCCGACAGAATGAAGGGGAATCCTTGAAAGAATTCTTTCGCCTCTTCACGTCAGATGCACGTCAAATCCCGGGGATCTACCCCGAACTACTCAGAGGCGTCTTCCTTGGTGGACTCCGCCTAAGCGGTTTCTATTCAGCACTAATGAGAGAGACTGTGCCCAGTTATCCGGACTTGGTAAACCGGTCGAGGCGCAGATAGCAGCCGTGAAGCAATCGAGGCACACCGTCAAACAATTGAAGACATTCAGAAGAGAAAGAGGGGCAGGAACTAGGCCCCTAGGGGACAAGAAGATCGACACAATGAGGAATGTCACGGCGATAAGTATCGACACAACCCCCAAAGAGATATAGGGCAGCAGCCACCGCGGGAGTACACTCCGTTGAATACCATGCGGGCAAATGTGTTTTATGCGATTTAGGATAGTCTGACACTTCATCGACCAAAAGTTTCATTACCAAACCCTAAAAACGATCCGTCAAAATATTGTGAATACCACATCGGAGTTGGGCACACTACTGAAGAGTGTGTCAGGTTTAAAGGCGAGATTGAGGTCTGGTCCGTCTAGGGCTTCTTGAAAGATTTCTGCAGGGATATGCGCAGGAGCCACATGCACCGCCTAAGCAAGCAAGAGAGCGGCAAATGCATTGCAGTGAGCCACAGGAGGAAGGCAGATGGTGGGAAACATTGAGACCATCGTCGGTTCACAGTTCTTTCGTCCAGATATTCTCGATCAGTATAACCAGATGGTGGGATTTATTTTCAACCGTCAAGTGGTTACAATCGCATGAACTGGACCTTAATTAAGTCCCCTCAACGGAGCATAAGGCTCCGTTTAGCACGGTGGTGGCGGTCATGACTATTTGGGGTAAATTTTTATTCGTTAACGCCCATCTAAGAAATTTCATTCACTTTTATGCGCAAATCACTACAATTTCACATCGATTTTCTGCATTTTGCGAAAGAAGCTCGTTGGTTATGACTGGCGAGCATTTTTTGTTCACCTTATAATTTGCTAGATCTAAACCTTGATGCCCCTGAATAGAGAGCTTATCAAAAATTTAATTTTTAAGCAAATATAACACTAATATTGATTTTAAATATGTTTTTTTTTCATAAAAACCTTGTGGCGGGGTATTTTGTATCATTGTTAAATGATTATAAATTACATGGATGTCTTCAAACAATAATATTGAACCTAAACATTTTATGATATTAAAAAGGGGGAATTGTTATATGCACTGCAGTTTTAGCTATGTGCATCGCAATTTTAGAAAATAATAGTATTTTTCTGGTTTCTCTCTTTTTCCTACGTGCACCGCAGGTAGGCGAGGATTTGCTAGCTTCCTCCGGGCCAGGATTGGATCTCTCATCCCATGCAGCTTTCCTCTGGATCAGGATTGCATCTTTTCAATGGACGATGTAATTGCGGCGAAAAAGGATTCTGTGGGGGGGGGATTTGTTTGATAGAAGTGGAGGACGTAGTGGAGCGCACGTGGATGCAGTACAAGGCATTTGTGGATGAACAATTTCTGTGTATCAAAGATAGATTGGTGGAGCTTGAGGAGGAGGCTGAGTTTCGGGAAAGAAGCTTTATTAAGCTTAAGGAGGAGGGTGAGAGGAGGAAATGCTGCTCTCTTCTGCCATGAAACAAGCCTTCAGGAGGCTTCAAGAGGAGGGTGATCAGAGGTGGGAAGCAATGATCAGGAAGTTTCAGCAGGTGAAAAATTGTAAATATACTTATTTTGTGTACAATAAATAAGTCGTTTTAGTTACTTTTTATCATTTTTACTTATTTTTCTTTAATAAATTGCTCTTATTGTGTAAATATTATACTAACTTACTTTTATTTTGATTTTCAGAAAATTTCGGAAACTTGTCAAATTTTGCATGGGTCACGCCTGTGTTCTTTGGGTCACGCCCGTGACCGGGCGCGTGACAACTCAAATCCCGTGAAATTGGCCGCAAAATGAACAAATTGATGAAAACGCCCGACGTTACGCCCGTGTCCAATGACACGACCCGTGACCGCAGCCCGTGTCAAGCAAGCTCGACGTTTTCCGCTCGACGAACGTCGACCAACCCGACACGCCCAGCGTCACGCCCGTGACCTGGGGCGTGACTTCTCCCCTGACTCGACGAAAACGCGCTCGATGTTTTCCGCTCGACGAATGTCGACACCTCCCCGACACGCCCGTGTCAAGATGCGCCACGAGCGTGTACTCCTCCACCTGGCCGACAAGACGTTGCCAGCAACTTTTTACGCAACCCGCGCCGGTTCCACCTCCCCTACACGCCCAGAGTCACGCCCGTGACACGGGGCGTGACCTCCACGATTTCAGCCGAAGTCAACTTTGATGTCAAATCTCGCCAGCCGCCATCTGTACAGTGCTGACACGCCCCCTGACACGCCCGTGTCAGAGGGCGTGTCCCATGAAATTTTCTGCCTATAAATTTAGAGCTGCTGTAAGGATTTCTGTTCCACTTTTTGGTTCCATTTTGTAAGGGGAGGTGCTGCCTAGATGGATTTCCAACCTTTGTAATGAGATTTTCTCTCTCTCTCTCTCTCTCTCTCTCTCTCTCTTATTTTTGTATTAGCTTTGTAATAGTTTTTAAACTTAATAAAAATGTAGAGTTTTTCTCATTTCAATGTTTTGGACTTCATCTATGTGTCCACCCTTTGCAATCTTATTTTTCTTTTGTTCTAGCTTTATTTTTCTTATCTTTAAAATGTGTGTGTGCATGTATGAGTATAGATTTGTTTTCATTATAGTTAGTTTACTAGTTTTGGTTAGTGTTAGGATTTTCCAGTTCTTCTAATATGCATCCTTATAAAGTTATAAAAACGATTATAAAGTGGATTTTGATTTTGATTACTTAGTCTCTTTAAGATGTAAAACTTTTCGTTCTCTTTTAGTTTTATTTCCACTTTTTAGGCGTTTCTATAAAGTTATAAGAATAAAAACATAATGTTTAAATTTTCCGAGCATTCTCATTTTCATTTTTATTTTCAAAACTTTTGGTTCGTTTACTTTTTTTGTCTTCTTTTTACGCATTTCTACCGCATTCTAGCGGTAGAAATGTATTTGTTTTTATTTTTCGAGCACTTGCGTTTTCTTTTTTATTTGCAAAACTTTCTTCCCGTTTAATTTTTCTTTTCATTTTTTATGCATTTCTACCGCATTCTAGCGGAAGAAATGCAGTCGTTTTAATTTTTAGATAACTTAATTTTTTTATTCATTTTTGTACGTGTGCGCATTTTTTTCGCCTACTCGTTAAGAGTTAAATGACGCTTTGTTTTCAGTAGAGTGTGTGCGTTTTCAATTAAGTAGAGTGAGTTTGTTTTACTTTTCGTAGAGTGAGTGCATTTATTTTCTCCTACTCATTTGAGTAGGACCCGCATTTATTTTTCCCTACTCATTTGAGTAAGATTTGTGTGCGTGAGTTTACTTTCATGTCGAGTAGAGTGCGTGAGTTTTTATTTCTGTTGAGCGTGTGCGTGCGTTGCATTTATTTTATCGTACTCGTTTGAGTAGCACTCGCTTTCATTTCTCCGCCCACGCATTTGCGTCGGGATCGCACTTTACTGTTTTCATTTCAGTCTCACTCGTTTGAGTAGGATTTGCAATTTACTGCTTTCTTTTACTGCTTTTCTTTACTGCTTTCTTTCTTGCTTTATTTACTGCTATTCTTTTATTGCTTTCACCGTCTGTCGTCCTCATTCCGATGAGTGGCTAATCGTTCTTAGCCCTCAGTATCGAAGAGCATTGTGACAGAAAAAATAGCTTTAAATAATTAAAGCTCCTTATTTTCTAATTTATTAAAATTACTTAATGTTTGTCTATGGTTAACGACGTGTAGGGCCACAAATCGATGTGTGGGCCCTATTTTCATAGTCCATACGCTAGCTAGCCGAGAGGTCGTGCGTATGGACCGATCACCCTTGGTAAAGAGAGTTCCGCACTAACCCTCGAGAGAGGAGGCGCGCCAACTCTACCGGATTGGGTTCCCCACTCAATAGCGGGGTTCTTATCGTAATGCGGGCGTTAAGAGAAATCCTTCGTCGGACTAACATTCGGTCGAATAATCTTAACGTTCAGGTGAGCGATAGTCCTAGAGATAAGTGAGCTTATTCTAGTGGAACCTCCACGGCCAAGTCCCCGGCTTAATTGATTTGAAACTTAGGATCTCTTTTTATTAAAAGTTTATTTTAGTTCTAATTTTATTCGATGTCGTTGCGCTAAGCTTTTCATCAGCTCCACCTTTATTGATTTCCCTTTTATGCTTTCATTTTCTGTCATTTTTATTATATATATAAAAAAACCGACAAGTAATTATCGGTAAAATAATAGTCTCCTCAAGGGAAGAGTAGAAATAATCGAACCGACCACGAGAACAATACGACCTCGATATTCCACCCCGGAATATCTTGTACTACACGCGATAGGTGCACTTGTCTCCTTTCGTTAAAACTCGATCTCATCTTTTTATATCCAAATAAATAAATCCGCGCGCCCCGTTTTTAAATAAAACTAAATCCGTTTTTTTCCTTAAATAAACCGACCGGGATGCTGTGGGATTCTCACCAAATTTTGAAGTTTTAACCGCATCAAGTTTTCGGACCCGATGCGAAAATATCAATCAGCAGGAGAGTGAGACGAGGGAAGCAAGAATCCGGAAGCTCGAGGAGGAGCTTCAGAGGAGGGACAAGAACATCATGGCCGCCGGAAAAAAAAGAGCAGGGGATGGATCAAGTGGATTCCCGCTGAAATCCTTTTAGCTGTTGGGGTTGCAGTTGTTGCAAAATCTTTAAAATAAAAAAAGGCATTTTTATTTGTTTCTTTTTTTCCTCTTTTTTTTTATTATTATTTTGTTGTATTAGTTATTTACACTATCATTGTGCGAAATTGAATTTGATGATCAATAAATATTTGTTTTGTAGATAAATTCTTGAATCAAGCTATTTTTTATAATTAATCATTACAGTTAAAAAAAACATACACTCTCCCAATATTCATTATTATTTTATAGTTTCATCAATTTTGTTTCTATAAGCAATCCAATTTGGATGGAACAGCACAGATCCTGTTATAACTGTATATATCAATTGCACCCAATGGTTCAAACATAAACATACTGTGTTTTACTATTTTATTGTAAAAAAAAAAGTGAAAATAGTGCATTTGTATCAAGAAAATGACGTGACCGACCTAACGGCGATGCAAAGTAATTTTTATTTTCATAAACTCGACGAGTATTGGGGTTTACCATCCTATCAATCCGGATCGTCCGATCTGGACAATCATAGCATCTCAACTGTTGGTTCATGACATACCATCGGATCAATCAGGACCGTCCGTCTATTTTTGTATTGGGCTTCTACACCTAGGATAGTAGGGAATCCTAAACCTATAATTTTAATAGGGCACTACCAAATAATGAAAAATTACCATTTTACCCTTCAAATTCTGGAAAAAAAACCGCAGACCCGTTTGAAAATTGGCCGCCAGCTTTACACATACAACCCGCCCGCTTTGTTAGCGGACGGCGAAAAGTGGTAGTACTCTCACATTCAACTCGAGGAAATAATAATAAAAATGATAGAAAGAAGAGGCGCATCTCATATTTGAAAGTATAAAGTGAGGCCTATAGACCATAAGTTTAATAATACAACAGTTCAATGGCTCACAAGCCAAACACATGATAAGAGAAGTACTACAATGTACAGAACTCCTATAAACAAATGCTGAGACACAGACTCTTATATGGGACTAGAGCCTCTAAATTTCTAGCAGCAGTTACCATACGAAGGATCTCGTCTACTGTCATGTAGCGAAAACAACAGTTGCATTGGTGGGACGACAAAGCGATCTCAACCCCCTTCTCTAAGCATCTTGTATGGTCAGGGGCAGGTTGACAATATGAACTATCCTGTAAAAAATAAACAGTAGTCGAGTGTGAATGAACAAAGAAGAGTGTATGCAGAAGTATGAAAATTAGTGCAGTAACAATAGTAAGAAAAGAAGATCAAGACACATCACCAAATATTTTCATCATAAAAACAAGAGAGAAACACGATCTCGATTCTCAACAATGTAGCGGTCAACATGGAAGAATTCGGCGTCAACAAATACTCGACTGGCGGGGAGGAGCGGACATTAAGGTTTTGTTTGAGACAGTTGTGGAAGTGAGATTAGGACTCTGTTTGGGACGGTGGTGGTGGCGGGAAAAAATTATTCACACCGACATCGCTGTTTTAGAGGTCAATGTGTTTCCAGTGATGGAAAAGTGCTTGTGACAAAATAGTGTTTTGGGGACTTTTGGAAAGTAGTGAATTCTCCCACTTCTAGAAAAGCTATAACAAGCTTTCCACAGTTTTGCGACTGCATTTGTTAGTTCACATCTGTTTTTATTTCTACCACTAGTATTCTACCAGATCTAATCCCACCACTGATTTCCCACTATCTTTTCTACCATCACAGTCGTCCCAAATAGAGAGCTGTAAGAAAAACAGTGGTGGGAAAATCAGTAGGAAAATGATGATGTAGAGCTACGAAAAGAGAAGTACAAGAAGAAATTAATAAGTAGGCGAGGAGGAAAATAGGAAGCAAGTACCCTAAGCTTCTGGCAGTAAATCAATCACAACATGGACTTTAATTTTTTTTGTAATTCTTATCTCTTTTTTTTATTGGAATCCTCTAAAACTCATGGCCTTCATTTTTTATTTTCGAATAATATTTCTTTTTAATTCTTGTTTGATACTTCATTTTTTTCTTGAAATTCAAAATTTGAATTTTAAGAGCAAATTTAAGATAATTTGAAATTTCATTTTTTCCAATAATCACATCAATTCATGTTAAATCAAGGGGTCCAATAAATAGTATAAGACTCAGAATGAAAGAGGGCTTGGAAAAGAAAATAAGTTCAAAGGGACGAAATCTGATGAACACACACTTGCTGACTTGCCTAAGTATGAAAAACAGGACTTAGTTGCATCAAAAAACTATATCATTATTGCTTCAACAAAAATAAACAACACTTAAGCCTTTATCCCACTACAGTGGGGTCGGCTATATGGATCCTTTGTCGCCATTGTGCCCTATCTTTTGTCATAATCTCACTAATGCTTAAGTACATCATGTCTTTCCTTATAGTTTCATTCCAAGTCTTTATTGGTCTAAACCCCCCTCGTTTAACATGCCTAGCGACTAGACTCTCACAACGCGTCAAGCCTAGCAGGTGCCTCTAATGGTCTCCTTTGTATGTGTTCAAACCATCTTAGACAAGCCTCTCGCATTTTCTCTGCAATCGGTGCTACTTTTGTCTTATCCCAGATACATTCATTCATAATTTTATCCAATCTCGTGCGTCCACACATCCACCTAAGCATTCTCATCTCCGCAACTCCCATTTTTTGCTCATGTACACAATTCACTGCCCAACACTCAAAACAATAGAGCATCGCGGGTCTCTATTGCAGTATGGTAAAACTTGCCCTTAAATTTTAGTGGAACTTTACGATCACATAAGATCCCTGACGCGTCTCGCCACTTCAACCAACCCGCTTGGATTCTGTGTCCATCTTTATCAATACCTCCGTTCTTTTGAAATATCGATCTCAGATATTTAAAACACTCACTACGGGAAATATCTGATCACTTAACTTAATAATGAAGTCATCCGTCCTTCTTGTAAAGCTAAATTTAAGCTCCATATACTCTGTCTTTGCCCTACTCAACCTAAAACCTTTCTTTTCTAAAGTATCTCTCCAAGATTCAAGTTTTGCGTTTACACCCTCGCACGTTTCATCAACCAAAACGATATCATCCGCAAACAATAAACACCAAGATATTGCTTGTTGGATATGTTTGGTGAGCTCATCTAAGATAGGGGTAAAGAGATAAGGGTTTAAAGCTGAACCATGATGTAAGCAACAGTGATAAGAAATTCATGCGTTAATCCTCCTGATGTCCTCGACCTTGCCACTGAATTTGTATCCAAATTTTTGATTATGTCAATTTATGATACATTTACGTCTTACTTTTTTAAGACTCTCCATAAGATCTCTTTGGAACTGTATCATAAGCCTTCTCAAGATCAATAAACAACATACGCAAATCTTGTTTTGTTTCTCGATAGTGTCAATGAGTCTCCTCAATAGATGTATAGCTTCCATGGTCGACCTCTCTGGCATGAATCCAAATTGATTCTCCGAGATGTTAGTCTTCCGTCTTACTCTTCTTTCGATTACTTTTTCTCATAGTTTCATGGTATGACTCATCAATTTAATTCTCATGTAATTGATGTAGACCCGAATTAGAGTTTCAAAATAATTAAATATTTTTAATCAGAAAATTTATTTGCCAAAATAAAATTAGAACTTAAAAGAAATAAAGTGATTTGTTTAATTTTGAAAATGGGGGCAGAGTGGCTGAATGGAGTTTTCCATGCAAAATCACTTCCCAACGTTAGAATTTCATAAATACGTTAATAATTATTTGAGAGGAATCTTTGAGCATTTTATAAGTTGAATCGTTGCGAAGTTCATACATCCAATATAGCAAAATAACAAATAACTATTTATGGATAAGCTATTAATTATTTTGTTAGAAACGCATAAAACCACAGCTAATTACTCGGAGCAAGGATACAGGAAAAAGTATAAGACAAGACGGCAGTTCACTCCGATGCCCTTCACACAACCAAGAAAATTCTGACGACATCGATAGATGATGGAGTCAGTTGGAGTCCACAACAATCAAGCGACAAACGACTGAGGAGTTGAGGTGGTCGCCAGAAGTGGAGAGACGAACCCTCGACTGGAAGGGACTGGCGGCCGGAGATCTTGTTGGGGCGGCAGGCGTCTGGAGACAAGTGTTGGAACTTGGGCCGGCGGAAATGGAGATGTCTTCGAGAGGTGAGCAACGGCGGAACTTCTGTGCGACAGTTACGACACACGCGACAGAGGCGTCGTGGAGTGATCCGGGGTGCTTCGTCGGAGGTTGACGTCGATGCCGGAGCGACGGCGGCGACAGCGGCGGCGGCGGGATGGCGCCTCCTTGCTGAGTACGGAAACCAAACGTGTGTGGAGGTCACAGAACAGAAGTTTGTCCGCGGCTCAGAGAAAGAGAAATAATTTCTCTGAAAAATTCGGCCTCCTCCTTCCTGCTAGTTTTTTTTTAATAGGGCTAGTTCTAATTTTTCATATTGATCTTTCCAGGCTGACTTCAATCTTTTCCAAATGTGATTTCTTTTTAATAGATTTGCATCCAAAGTTTCTTTATGTAGCAAATGTTATTTCCTCAAAAATTCGTTTCCAAATAATTTTTTTCAAATATTTCTCCAAATAATTGGGTATCCCCATGAATCAGATTTATGTTGTCCGATAAAATAATTTAAGTTTGCCACTTACGTCCTAGCTATTAAAATTATCAGACTTTTATTCAGGGTCTCATCGGACGGTCAAACCGGTGAGCCAAAAAACGCATGCCCTGGTGTGCGGGAAAAGAAATTGACAAAATAAAATAAAATAACTGAAAATAACACATAAGAATAATAAATGTCGCGTGGTGATTTCACGCGCCCTTTAATGCGACAACAGTTGCATCAGTAATTAACACAACTTTGTATATCTCCTTTATTCTTATACAAGGTACCAGGAACTTTCTCTCCATTGATTTGACATTCTCTTTGACTTCAGTATCTAATTAAAAAATATATGTAAGACACAAATTCCTTCATTTTCTAGACATTTTCATACTTCGATGGGTATATCGTCTGATCCAACCGTCTTTCCATTTTTCATCTTATTTAGAGCAACTTTTACCTCTGATACTTGAATTTTACGATAAATATTATGTTTTTATGTTTTTTACTGCTCTAATTTATTTAACTTTTCAAGTTCAATGCATTGTCTTTTGTTTCATTATAGAGTTGATAAAAGTATTTTTTTTCATCGTTCTTTAATATTCACATCATCTGTCAAATGTCCCATCCTTTATGCATTTTATTTACCTAAATCTTGTATCTTTCTTTCTCTATCCCTCGAGCAATTTTATATATGTCATGTTCTTCATCTTTGGTCGCTTATAAAATTCTTCATAAACTTGACTTCTTACTTTACTTACTGTCTGTTTAGCTTTTTTGTTGGCGACTTTGTACATGACTAAATTTTCATCATTCCTACAAGCGTAGAGTGATTTATAACTAGTCATTTTTGCCCTCACTTGTCTTGCACTTTTTATTTTCACCACTAAGATTTTTTATTTGGGGGCGCATGATCTTTTGATACTTCAAGTACGTTTTTTCCACTTATCCATAAATGTGAAGACATAATTTCCCATGAGACATCAGGATCAACATAAGGGTCATCAACTAGTTGTTCCATAACTGTCGTCTTTAAAGCAACCTATTTTTTCATCTTCAAGTTCCACCACCAAATTGTTTGCAACATTTTTGTTATTGCCTTAAATTTATTATATTTATTTTGTACATCTAACACCATTAAGGAATTAACCTAAGTTGTGTTGTCAAACTGATGTAGGGTAGGCTATGAAGGGCACCACTTAGACTCTAAATGCAACACAACAACTGGTTCATGCAACGGATTAATATAGCAATGAAGATAGCAACGCCACAAACAAATAACTACAGCAAGAGTTTATTTTAATATTAGGCAAATTTATTAGTTGGCTTTCCTCCGCTCGGAGGGCCAGAAGCGAAGCGTGCGGCGAAGGAGTCCACCTGCAGATTAATAATCAACCGATACAAAGTGCCACAAACTAACTCCAAACAAATATGAGATTTCCAATAATAATATCCAGAAAATAATACACCACAATCACAAAAAAAAAAACTCAAGACTAGGGGCTGATTTCGGGCAATGGAAGTGGAGGGTGCGGGTGGCGTATGCGGGTGCCGGGGGTGAGCGGAGGTGGGGAACGACGGGAGGGGCTGTTTTGGTGGTGGGAGAAGGGATCGGGACGTAAACGGGCGGATCCGGATGAATACGTTCGGATCCGGGTTCGGGTGGACGGTCCGGTAATGGATGGCCGGATCGGCTTGGGAAGGGTGGATCCACGGAGTTGGAGTGGGGACGGAACGTTGGCGGGCTGGTGGGGGGTGGAAAACAGAGCGGGGGGCTGGTGGTTTGGATGGGGGCGGGGAGAGGGGCTGCTGGTGGCCTGGACTGGGCGGAGGAGGGCAGGGGCTGGGTTTGGGATGGGGGCAGCGCGGAGGTGCTGCTGGTGGCCGGAACTGGGCGGAGGAGGGCAGGGGGCTGGCGGTTTGGATGGGGGCAGCGGGAGGTGCTGCTGGTGGCCGGAACTGGCGGAGGAGGGCAGGGGGGCTGGCGGCTTGGATGGGGGAGGAAAAGCGAGGGAGAGGAAGAGGAAACTTACCCCAAGGCGTCGGCACCAAGGGTCCACGGCGTCGGCACGCGGAAGACCACCGGAAGCGGGAAAGAGGCTCTCCAACTTCAGCAATGCCAACCCTAGGCAGCCACTAGTCCTATTTATAATAAAATAAGCATGAGGGCATCCCATCCAACGGCTATGATTGGCCGGTGGGTTTGCCCTTAAATAAAATAAGTACGTGTCCAAAAAAAAATACATAAATATATAAATCTGATTCGCGGCGACGTGCCGGACGCAACCGCGGGGTCGGATCGGCGATCCGATCACGTCTTCCGGCGGGAATAAATGAACGTGGGTCCCGCCCCATCATGTGCACGATCCGATGGATTCCCATCAACTCCCCCCGACTGAAAGGCATTCATCTCCGAGGAATGGAGACGATCGTACTGGAGTCGAAGTCCGGGGGCAAGTCGATCAAGCTCGGCCGGTAGTATCCAAGCGTCGTCAGCGTCTGTACGACCCCGCCAATGAACCAAGTAGCGAAGGCGCGACCCATCCGTGGTGGGAACAATCTGGTGGGATCTGATCTCGTGATGCTCTCGTCTCTCATGGTGGGATCCGGTGCGAGTGGTGATGCCGGCGGTGGAACCAATGGCGACGAACTCCCAGGGGAGAGGGTGTCAGTAGTGGACGGGCTGTGGTGGCCAACTGGTGTGGGTGGGGCGGTGGGGGGGAAGGTGGGCAAGAGAGAAGAAGGTGGCGCACCGCCACTGCTCGGGTCCCATAGTCATGAGGCTCGTAATAGGGTGTCAGATCCTCGATATTAAAAACTGGATGAATCCCCATAGTTGCCGGGATATCTAGCTTGTAGGCGTTTGTCCCAATCCGACTAATAACTGAGAAAGGACCCATTCGCCTGGCGCTTAGCTTCTTGGCAGACCCCGAAGGGAGTCTCTCCGGGCGGATTCGTACCATCACCTGTTCGCCAATATTAAAAATGCGCTCTCGTTTTCGCTGATCTGCGGGGTTTTATAATTTTCATTGCTCATATTAATACGTCGGCGAACCGACTCATGCAACTCATGCAGATGCTGTGCAAATGACTCGGCAGATCACTAGGACGAGACTCTAACGGGCTCGGAATAAGGTCAAGGGTTTCCTGGGGTCGTAACCTGACACTATATGAAATGGACTCAAGCCCGTAGTCCTATTGACGGAGCTATTATATGCAAACTCGGCGACCGGTAAGTCTAAGTCCCAACTACTCACTCGCTCACCCACTAGACACTCAGCAAGTTCCCTAAACTCCTATTTACTACCTCCGTCTGGCCGTCCGTCTGTGGATGGTAGGCAGTCGAGAATTAAGGGTGGTGCCAGTCTTGAGCCACAGGGTCTTCCAGAAGTAGCTCATGAATCTCACGTCACGGTCCGATACGATGGTCTTGGGAAGGCCATGTAACCGGAAAACGTCCCTCATAAAAATGGATGCAACGTGGGTCGCGTCCGCCGTTTTGCGGCATGCAATGAAGTGAGCCATCTTCGAAAAGCGATCAACCACTACGAAGATGGAATCGTGCTTCCGAAGAGTGCGGGGAAGTCCAAGAACGAAGTCCATGCTAAGGTCCTCCCAAGGCCGATGTGGGACGGTAGAGGAGTATATAGGCCCGTGTTCTGCTTCGTACCCTTGGCCGTCTGGCAGGTACGACAATGGCGGACGACTCTAGTCACATCCTTCCTAAGTGTGGGCCAGTAGAGGCGGTCCTCCACAATGGCTATAGATTTGTCGCGCCCAAATGTCCAGCGGCTCCACCCGCATGCAACTCCCAAATCAGGAAATCACGATACGATGTTCGGGGAATGCATAGGGCGGGATCCATGGTATAGATATCCCTCGAAGATCTGATATCCCTCAACAGGGTTTGGGGGATCTCGGGCTATGGCGGTGTAAATCTCACCAAAATCAGGGCACGTCGGATATTCTAAGATCATGCGCTCAAGCCGTCGACGCGGGCGGTCATCGTCTGAAGCAAAGAGACACGACGACTCAACGCATCGGCCGGCTTGTTCTCAACACCCCGCGCGGTGCTTGAGAACGTAATGGAAATCCTGCAGATACTCGACCCACTTCGCATGCCGGTGGCCCAGCTTGCGTTGCGAATCGAGGTAACGGAGGGCCTGGTGGTCGGAATACAACACGAACTCCCGGGGGAGGAGAGATAGTGTCGCCAGTAGCGCAGAGACTGGACAATAGCATAAAATTCTCGATCATAGTTCGAGTACTTTTGCTTTGCGTCATTCAGCTTCTCACTAAAGTAGGAAACTGGGTGTCCCTCTTGGCTCAAATACGCCACCTATGCCGATACCGGACGCGTCGCAGGCCACCTCAAAGGCGCAACTGAAATCTGGTAACCTCAGGACGGGAGCTGTCGTCAATCTCTCCTTAATCTCCTCGAAGGCTCTGGTGGCTGCAGGGGTCCACTGAAACTCTCCCTTCTTGAGACAGCTCGTGAAGGGGGCCATAATCGTGCTGAAACCCTGGACGAACCTCCTATAGAAGGTGGCAAGCCCGTGAAAGCTACGAGCCTCGTGGATATTCCTACGTACAGGCCAATCGCGAATAGATTTGACCTTCTCAGGGTCCACGGAGACTCCAGTGGAGGAGATAATAAAGCCTAGGAAGTGGACGGACTCGGACAGAAAGGTGCACTTCTTCAGGTTTCACATACAGCTTCTCTTGACGGAGGGTGCCAAAGAGAAGTCTCAAATGATCGAGGTGAGCGGCCTGAGTCTGGCTGTAGACTAATATGTCATCAAAGTACACCACCAGGAACTTGCCCATGTAGGGCCGCAACACCTGCGTCATAACTCGCATGAATGTGCTCGGGGCGTTGGATAGCCCGAATGGCATGACTAGCCACTCATACAGACCGTCTTTGGTCTTAAATGCGGTCTTTCCACTCGTCCCCCTCACGAACTCGTATCTGATGGTACCCGCTGCGGAGGTCGATCTTGGAGAAGATCTGGGCACCGGACATAGTATCCAGTAAGTCATCGAGTCGTGGATGGGGAAGCGGTACTTGACCGTGATCTTATTGATGGCGCGGCTGTCGATGCACATACGCCAACTTCCGTCCTTCTTAGGGGTAAGAAGGGCGGGGACCGCACAGGGACTCATGCTCTCGCGAATGAACTGCTTCCGAAGAAGCTCGTCAACTTGCCGTTTGAGCTCAGCGTGCTCATCCGGGTGCATACGGTAGTGAGGCAGGTTCGGGAGGGAAGCTCCCGGGACTAAATCAATGGCATGCTGAATGTCCCGGGGGGAGGCAGCTCATCGGGGAGCTCGTCTGGCATAATGTCCGCAAACTCGCCTAGCAAGGGACGCACCGCGAGGGAAATCGACTGGAGCGCCCTCGGTAACCTGGGTAGCGGCGACTACATAAATGACGTCGGACTCGGCACTATCTCGCAGGAACTCACCTCGCCTCAGAATATGCAGTGGTCGCGAGGCGCTCGTGCTCGGAGATGACTCTACCACACCCTTGGGTCGATCTCGGGGCTGGGTGGGCGTCAACGTGATCTTCCGCCCCTTATCATAGAAGACACACGTGTTCGAGCGACCGAAGCACGTGACGTCACGATCAAAAAGCCAGGGGCGGCCAAGCAACACGTGAGCGACGTCCATGGGAATAACATCGCACCAGACCTTGTCCTGAAAGGACGCAATGGTGATCGGGACCAAACAACGCTGGGTGACCTGAATCGCCGTCTTGTCAACCCAGACGACACGGTACGGATGGGGGTGAGGCTCTGCCTTCACCTGCATACGGTCAAGCGCTCTCTGGGCTACAATATTCACGCAACTCCCACCATCAATGCTAGCTTGCAGGGACCGCCTGCACTAGGGAAGTACGTGTTAAAAGATGGTCGTGCGTCGCCAGTCCTCGTCCACACGTGGGGTGTGTAGGAGGCGCCGAATCACTCCCACCTCTAAGGATCGCTCGGCATCACTCTCCCAACCTTCCTCGACTGCAGCCCTAACCTCCTCTAGGGCCTCCTCTTCACCCTCTAAGCCCTGTTCCTCCTCTTCCTCGAGTAACAGGGTCCGCGTGGGGCACTGCGCCGCCACGTGGCCCCTGCCAGAGCATCTAAAACATACAATGCCCCAGACCGCTGGCCATCAGTGGCTACGGCTTTACCCTTCGCATCCGCGGGGATGCGCGAGGGTGCGGCCGTGGTGGTCTGGGGAGGAGCGGGCTTCCTAAAGGTCGAGGAATCAGTCCGGGAAGTGAACTGCCTCGTACTAGACGAACGAAGGTACTGCTCATACTCGAGGGAGAGCTGGAATATCTGATCAACCGTCTCCAAGCGGTGGGGAATCAACTCTCTCCGAATATCGGAGCGAAGGCCCGCCTTGAAACGGGCGGCGGTGGCAATAGGTTCCTCTGAAATATCACTCCGGACGACCAGCTCATCGAAGCGAGCCATGTACTCAGCGACAGTAAGTGTCCCCTGTCGCAAGTT
Organism: Platanthera guangdongensis; assembly: GCA_039583875.1. Classification (NCBI taxonomy): domain Eukaryota; kingdom Viridiplantae; phylum Streptophyta; class Magnoliopsida; order Asparagales; family Orchidaceae; genus Platanthera; species Platanthera guangdongensis. The sequence continues at coordinate 16,693,758 of CM077150.1, read as the reverse complement.
CTGTAGCTGCTCAAATAGCTGATCTCGATATGACGCGGGAAGGTACTTCTCCTTCAGTCTCTCCTTCATCTCGTCCCATCTGGTGATGGGGTAGTAACCATCCCGCGCTAGAGCTCTCTCGACACTAATCCAGAACACCTTAGCTTGCCCGATCAATTTCATCTTTGCAAAGCGGACGCAGCGCTCGTCACTCATGTCGTACCACTCGAAGTAGTGGTCCATGTCCAAGAGCCAATCGCTGAAGGCTTTTGGATCTAGGCGACCATCGAACGAAGGGGCATCGAGGCGGATGCGACGAGTGATGTCAAAGCCACGGTCGCCTCTCCGCGGGTTTGGATAATCATCAGGATCATCGTCACGGTCATAGTCGTGTCGAGCGGGTGGGGGTCCGCGCTCACGTCGACCCGGTGGGTAATACTCGTCGCGACGCTGGTCGTGGCGACCAAGCGGGGATACACGGTTCCTAGGGGCGGGCTGTCGTGGCACACGGTAATCCTCCCACGGGGGTGTGGGGTCGGCCACGAGGTGGCTCGGGATTCCGCCACGCTGGCGGGGTGGGGCTCTCACGGGATCTTCACGGTGGTAGCGGTCCGCAGGTGGCGGATCATCTCTGACCCGCTGCCCACGACGGGGAGAGTCGCCCGGGTCACCCGCCTCATGGTCGTGTAGGGAGGGAGTACTTCTTGCGCGCTCTATCAGATCTAGGCGACGAGTCACCGCGGCGATATCGTGACGCACGTTCTCGAACTGGGCACCCATTGCGTCAAAACGCTCTAGAATAAGGCGTTGAAAGTCTGTGGTAGCGGTGCTCGAATTTGAGCCCGCGGCCCGGTCATTTGTGACGGGTGGATCTACCATGCTTCTAAATGTCCTACCACTACGGAGCATGCAAATGGCCCGACCTGGGCTCTGATACCAACTGATGTAGGGTAGGCTATGAAGGGCACCACTTAGACTCTAAATGCAACACAACAACTGGTTCATGCAACGGATTAATATAGCAATGAAGATAGCAACGCCACAAACAAATAACTACAGCAAGAGTTTATTTTAATATTAGGCAAATTTATTAGTTGGCTTCTCCGCTCGGAGGGCCAGAAGCGAAGCGTGCGGCGAAGGAGTCCACCTGCAGATTAATAATCAACCGATACAAAGTGCCACAAACTACTCCAAACAATATGAGATTTCCAATAATAATATCCAGAAAATAATACACCACAATCACAAAAAAAAACTCAAGACTAGGGCTGATTTCGGGCAATGGAAGTGGAGGGTGCGGGTGGCGTATGTCGGGTGCCGGGGGTGGAGCCGGAGGTGGGAACGACGGGAGGGGCTGTTTTGGTGGTGGGAGAAGGGATCGGGACGTAAACGGGCGGATCCGGAGAATACGTTCGGATCCGGGTTCGGGTGGACGGATCCGGTAATGGATGGCCGGATCCGGCTTGGGAAGGGTGGATCCACGGAGTTGGAGTGGGGACGGAACGTTGGCGGGCTGGTGGGGGGTGGAAAACAGAGCCGGGGGGCTGGTGGTTTGGATGGGGGCAGCGGGAGGGGCTGCTGGTGGCCTGGACTGGGCGGAGGAGGGCAGGGGCTGGCGGTTGGGATGGGGGCAGCGGGAGGTGCTGCTGGTGGCCGGAACTGGGCGGAGGAGGGCAGGGGGCTGGCGGTTTGGATGGGGGCAGCGGGAGGTGCTGCTGGTGGCCGGAACTGGGCGGAGGAGGGCAGGGGGCTGGCGGCTTGGATGGGGAGGAAAAGCGAGGAGAGGAAGAGGAAACTTACCCCAAGGCGTCGGCACCAAGGGTCCACGGCGTCGGCACCGCGGAAGACCACCGGAAGCGGGAAAGAGGCTCTCCAACTTCAGCAATGCCAACCCTAGGCAGCCACTAGTCCTATTATAATAAAATAAGCATGAGGGCATCCCATCCAACGGCTATGATTGGCCGGTGGGTTTGCCCTTAAATAAAATAAGTACGTGTCCAAAAAAAATACATAAATATATAAATCTGATTCGCGGCGACGTGCCGGACGCAACCGCGGGGTCGGATCGGCGATCCGATCACGTCTTCCGGCGGGAATAAATGAACGTGGTCCCGCCCCATCATGTGCACGATCCGATGGATTCCCATCACAAACTCTCCTGATAAAGCGGCGGACAGTAGTGTTATCACAGTATGCAATAGTCACGAGAGCGCAGTTTTGCCCCAATCATGACAACATGTGGAGAACCACAGCCACATCCCACCCCACACGGAGCTTAAATGTAGACCCATTGGGATTCATTGAATTTATTATTCTGTTGATTTGCATAGTTTTAACGTGCAGGAGGACATGAAAATATAAGTAAAAAAAACTAAATGAAAGATATTAAAGTTCAGTGCTAGAATACCTTTTCAATCAATCACAACAGTTTGAATACCATCCAAGAGCAATAAAAAAATAGAATAACCAATGCCACGCCTTCCCTGGAGAAGCTAAATTCTTTCCAGCTCAAAGGTGTTGTAACCCGCTTTAACACCTTCTGAACGCTCAAAAACCAAAAACTGTGTTCTCGTATCCTCAATTGAACCAGAATTATCAATGACAATGTCAGCTTTTGCCTTCTTCCAGTCCAATGAAGTCTGGGAATTAATCTTGTTCTAGCCTCCTCTTCAGATATTCCATCTCTTACCATGAGCCGCTGAAGCTGTGCTTCAGGATTTATCCACACGACGATAATGGGATCCATCCATCGATCCATCTTGGCTTCAAATAACAGTGGGATGTCGAGGAGAATGACCTTACAGCCTTTCACCCAGAGCTTCACAATTTCCCAGAATATACTAGAAGATATATGTGGAGCTAATAAACTGCAAAGTAAATATAAAGAAATAGATTTAAATGCAGTAATGTGATCTTGCAAAATTAAGAATATGAGAAACAGTAATAGATATATTATATATATATATATATATATATATATATATATATATATATATATATATATACTGTCAAAGTAGCTTGATAATAGTTAGATGAAGGTGAGTGCTGCGAAGGTGAGTGCTGCAAATGTTCTTCGTTCAATTTTCAGGCATTTCCCGGGACCTCTCTACAGAAGATCAAGGTCAATTTTCATACAGGCTATGATGCAGTACGACGCGTAGGGTTTGCGCATTTGTCGGTTTTTTCTAGGAAACTAAATGTGTGCAATGAAATATGAAATTTACAAACAATTTGAGCGGGCGTTGCGTTGACTTATGAATTTAAGCAACGCTTTCTTTTTTTATAAAGCACAGAAAAAAAAACTATTTTTGTTTTTTTTAAAAGAATTTTCTTAAAATAATGGTTCGATTCTTAATCCGGGGAAAGAAATTCACAACTTTCGTTATGTTCCTTCTTGTCGTAGCAAAACGGAAATCGTGAACTCCAAATACGTTTCCGTTTGGAGTTTTCGACGTAGCATTCGCTGACAAAACTCGGGCGAAAACCCAGCAATGAGTCTGTTATCCTACGAGAAAATTTAAAGGCACACGCAGAGGAATAGATAGAAACAATTACCCACGGAAAGATGCGTCTTTCCGTATCCGAAGTCGATGGAGATCATGTGAGGAACTCCTCGTCACCTTCGATTTCCCGCTCTGAGGTTGGCCATTACTGCACACGGGCACCAAAGAAACATTTCACTCACTCTCACACGAAAGTGATTCCACGAAATCTCGTTCACTCACGACGTGAGGAAACCACAAACTAACAACATAAAATTCACTCACCCTCACATGACGAGGCTCCATCGAAATCTCAAGCACAAAGATTTAACTGTCACTCACACTCATAAGATGGCTCCACGAAATTTCTAAATACTCTAACTTTTTATCTTCCACTCTCAGGAAGCCAACGGCTAAAAACTAAACAATTTCATCTTATCTAAGAGATAACTAATTTTGATTTACAACTTCAACAAGTCTCAAAATGGAAGAGATCTCAGAAGATCATTCCAACCAGCCCTCAACCAGGAAACAAACAGCAGCCGGAAGTTTAACTCTCAGCTAACTACTGCAGAAGCATATAAGATCAATATTCATCATCTTCTGAATTTCTACAGGAACAAGGAAGCTACAGCAACATGAAACTTTTTTCAACTAAACCTATTACAGGACTCAAAACATCCCTTTCATTAATCACACCTAAACAAGAAAATCTACAGCAAGCTTTCATCAACATCCAAACGGAAAAGCAAATTACAGCAAATCAATTTAATCCTCAATCATTCGGCCTGTAAGCCAAAACCAACCGAACCGCAAAACCGAACCGAACCGAACCAATTCGGTTTCAGCAGGTCGCGGCTCGATTAAGGTTTTGATTTTAGAAAAATCATACGGTTCGGTTCGGTTTATGGTTTTATGTGGCAAACCGAACCGAGTCGAATCAAACCGAACCGTTGTATATAAAAACATTTAATTTATTAATTAAATTTCATTAAACCATACGGTTAATCATACAGCAGGTATTTCTCTTATATATTTTAAGTTTTTTGTTTTTTGTTTTGATTAATCATCTAAGTTGTCGTTGATCTTTAACCTAGATATTTTTCTAATCTAAATTTTTCTCTAAACAAACAATGTTGATGAATATTTTATTTTTCATTCATTTGATTTTGGAGCCCTGAAATGGTTAGGTAATAGGAATTGTGTTCAGACAGCACTATCATGTTGGGTGGTTGAGCCTCATTCATTGCACCATCCCTGATCTCTATTTATAAATCTTTAGGTTTTATCACATTATTTAAACCACCAAAACCGAAACGAACCAAATTCGGTTTGTTTCGCTTTCAATGTTTGAGCGGTTCGGTTCGGTTCCAAATTTTTGGAATCACATAGAGATAGTTCGGTTTGCGGTTTTACTTACAAACCGAACCGTTACAGCCTTATCAATCATACATCAATATTTTTTTTCACTCTTCGGCATTCACCCCTCCGGAAACAGATTACTCATCCTTTTATAGGCAACAGGAAACCGTCGGCTTCATGGAGGAATGACCATGCTGGAAGAGGCGTGGGACTGAATCCGTGGCGTCGTGCAGTTGGACATGGCGGCAGGTGGACCCCGGAATTTGTGGCATGGTGCTAGCAGTTGCGGGGAAAACACGACTCCGACTCGCGCCAAGCTCTGGATCTCCGGAAATCTCTGGGAAGAGGAGTTTTTGCGGGGACGGAGTTGATCTAAACCTGCGGCTCACAGTTTTGCTGAACTCGGGAAGGAGACCCGGTCGGTGGAGAAGAAGATTTTTAGGGCCGGCTGGAGATGTGCTGAACCGACAACTTAACATACACACATATATATTTATAATATATATATATATATGTGTGTTTTTATTTTAACAATAGCTTATATATATGTATATGTTATATATATAATTATATATATAATTACACACATAAAAAATTGCAAAATTACACAAAATGCCAAAGCGACACAAATAAGCAAATATAGGACTCGGGGTCGATAGAGGTCTGGTCGGGCGCAGCGTCGGGCAATTTTTTGTCGACCTGACCTAGGTTGGACTCCACCAACTCTCCCCCTCTCAAAATCACTCATCTCTGGTGAGTGCTCCGAGCGGTCGTACGGGAGAAGATCAACATCCCTGCCAACGAACCAAAGATCTCTGAAAATCACCATCAGTAGTGGTCACTGTCCAATATGTGCTCGGGAACTGGAATAGAATAATCTCCTGGTGTCTCATGATCAACCTGAAACTGTCAGTGAAAACAGAAGGAACTGTTGAGGACGTATCAGTGGTGGAATGAATGTCGGTATGTCCTGAATATGGCTCCTCACACTCACTCACCAACCCAGAAAAATCAAATGGAGGGGAAGGCAATGGAAAGTCTAACGACTCATGCGGATAGTCGCGAAATAAAGTCAGATAGGCTACGTTAAAAACGGGATTTGCTCCTCAAACGGAAGGCATCTCAAGTTCATACGTGTTCTGTCCAATCTACTTCACTACTCAAAAGAGTCCAGTTTTACGGTCAACTAGCTTCTTTATTGTACCCGAAGATAACCGTTCCGGATTTAGCCGAACAATAACCAAGTCATCCATTTTAAAACTAGTTGTTCTTTTTATGCTTTTAATTTGAGTTGCATAAAAATCATAAGTACTATACACTTTTCCGCTCAAAATATTTTTTATGTAAATCATGCAAATGCAAAAGATGACTACTAATATGACTAACGCCACAAACCGATGGTTTCAGATACTAAAAACAACTCCTGAGAGAGGTACATGATCAGGAGGCTCAGAGGGTGGATCATAAAAGAATTTATCGCGGGGGCGATGAACACTCAAGTGTAAATCAGAGACATCAGTGATCAGATGTGTCAACATGGTGTGCGAACTGTCTCTGTAAGTGCAGATGATAAGTATCAGCGAGCCAACGAGTGCAGCATCAAACTCGATGGTGATACTAAGGATAGATACATCCCAAATGTATGGTGAACTCATAGGTGTTTTATCTGGGGGTTCACCGGGAGGGGTATAATAAAATTCATCGCAAATGCGACGCGTGCAAACGTAGGCTCCAAAGACATATGAAGTGATCTCATATAAATGACAATGCACATAAAGTGTGTCAATCGTGATAAACCTACTAAGAGAAAGTGAGGCATCAGGAGGCTCACCAGATGGGACATCTGAAAACTCATCGCAAATACGATGGTCAATAGGTGGTCTCGTAACTCATCTAGAGTGCGAGTTATCAGATGGTTATGATCAAGCCCTAATATATAGATGTCACACTCAAAATCATCTCTCAGAAGCATTATCGACATCAAAAGCGACAATGGAGCAGGTATCCATGTCTTAAAATTTATAAGGGTGTTATTCAGATAAAGCTCATCCACACAAGGACGAGGTGGCTCATCTGGAGGCTCAAAAGGAGGGTCGTCAAATGACTCATCAATAGAGTGATGGTCCTCCAATAACAAATCATCAGAAGGGGTCGTACTCCTGGATAGGGTAGGGGTGACTACCTCGAGTTCATTACTAAGCTCTCGGCTCCCGATCGTAATGTCACTCGATGCTCCATCAGGTGTGGTGATGTGACTCGGTGCGTCATCAGGTGAAGTGTGCAAGGAATCTACACTCAAAAGAGAGCTAGTAGATATCAAATCAAGGGCGGATTCACTAAGTGGAGTAGACTCGCATGTAGGTTGACTCCACACATCATGTATTAGAATGTCAGTCAGAGTGGGTGATGACTCCCTGTTGTGGGCAGTGGAATGCTCTTGCTGACCCTTAATGTCCATCGTCATGTTCACCTTCAGAACACTAGGAGGATCACTAGGTGTGATGTACTATTGACGAGAGTGACCTCTATAGGTATTTCGAGGGTAATCATGATGAACGTCCATAATATAATCACGGCGTGCTCGTGGATAGGCATGAGTTCTACAAATGTGTGGTGGTGGTCGCACAAATGCAGTCTCAGATTCCTCATATAAAGGTGATGTGTAATATCGATAACTAGAGTGATACTGAACTTTATCCTCATAGTATACTGTCGAAGGACCAATAGGATCCACTCGAGTACGCGGATAAAAATGATGATAATCATCGTACTGATCGTCTCTAACATAATGAGAACGTGTTGGTGGGTCAACACGATCTCTGAAAGTGGTATACGGTGATCGAGCATAATCATCGAAGTATCGTAAAGATCTCCATGATGGGACTCTGTAGGAGTGAGAGCAAGTGGAGTCGTGATCCTCAAATAAATGATTTCTCCTAAAGGTAGACTTTTCCACGCAGTGATGAGGAACATCGTAATGTGCACGGACAGAATGCTCATCTCGAATTTGAGGCGACATTGACGCTTGAGGGGGTATTTCTAAACTATTCACACTACCTCTAAAGTTTTCTAACATTTCACGCATGACTATGTTCAACTCGGCTATTTGGTGGGTGAATGGAAGACCCACGGGGGTGGTTCATTTCCTTCGTTTCCACGACTCGGTTGAGCTTGTTCAACTCGACGCATTCTATCACTACACCGATGTCTGCAAACACACAAGTCAAATGCAAAGATGCTGCTAAAAAAATTCTCTTTCTTTTTTGAAATTTTTTTTAAAAAAATGATATGCGGGTTCCTATTTTACGCAGGGTGGATCCCAAAATTTAGAAAAATTTTGGAACCTGTCTCTCATACCAAATTGATGCAGGACGGCGCGTATGGTTTGCGCGTATGTCGGCTTTTTCTAGAAAACCCTAAACGTGTGCAATGAAATATGAAATTTGCAAACAATTTGAGCGGGTGTTGCGCTGACTTATGAATTTAAGCAACGTCTTCTTTTTTATAAAGCACAGAAAAAAAACTATTTTTGTTTTTTTTAAAAGGATTTTCTTAAAATAATGGTTCGATTCTTAATCCGGGGAAAGAAATTCGCAACTTTCGTTCAGTTCCCCCTTGTCGTAGCAAAACGGAAATCGTGAACTACAAATACGTTTCCGTTTGGAGTTTTCGACGTAGCGTTCGCTAACAAAACTCGGGCGAAAACCCAACAATGAGTCTATTATCCTACGAGAAAATTTAGAGGCACACACAAAGGAATAGATAGAAACAATTACCCACGGAAAGAGACGTCTTTTTGTATTCGAAGTCGATGGCGATCACGCAAGAAACTCCTCGTCACCTTTGATTTCCTGCTCCGAGGTCGGGCGTTACTGCACACGGGCATCAAGGAACTATTTCACTCACTATCACACGAAAGTGGTATCTCGTTCACTCACGACGTGAGGAAACCATAAACTAACAACCTAAAATTCACTCACCCTCACACGAGGAGGCTTCATCGAAATCTCAAGCACAAAGATTTAACTGTCACTCACACTCATAAGGTGGCTCCACGGAATTTCTAAATACTCTAACTTTTGATCTTCCACTCTCAGGAAGCCAACGGCTAACAACTAAACAATTTCATCTTATCTAAGAGAGAACTAATTTTGATTTACTATTTCAACAAGTCTCAAAATGGAAGAGATCCCAGAAGATCATTCCAACCAGCCCTCAACCAGGAAGCAAACAGCAGCCGGAAGTTTAACTCTCAGCTAACTACTACATCAGCATATAAGATCACTATTCATCATCTTCTGAATTTCTACAGGAACAAGGAAGCTACAGCAACATGAAACTTTTTTCAACTAAACCTATTACAGGACTCAAAACATCCATTTCATTAATCACACCTAAACAAGAAAATCTACAACAAGTTTTCATCAACATTCAAACGGAAAAGCAAATCACAACAAATAAATTTAATCCTCAATCATTAGGCCTGTAAGCCAAAATCAACCGAACCGCAAAATCGAACCGAACCAAACCAAACCATACGGTTTGGTTCAGTTTTAGCAGGTCGCGGCTCAGTTACGTTTTTGATTTTAGAAAAACCATACGGTCCGGTTAGATTTATGATTTTGTGTGGCAAACCGAACCGAGTTGAACCAAACCGAACCGTTGTATATAAAAAAATTTAATTTATTAATTAAATTTCATTAAACCATACAATTAATCATACAGCATGTATTTCTCTTATATATTTTAAGTCTTCTGTTTTTTATTTTGATTAAGCATCTAAGTTGTCGTTGGTCTCCACCAGACTAGAGCTACTTAGAAAGGAAGATACTCCGTAAATTATATGCGACTTCTTTTAGGATTTCAGCTAAATTTGTTGATGATTGGGAATTAAGAGAATGTCTCTCTCTCTCTCTCTCTCTCTCTCTCTCTCTATATATATATATATATATATATATATATGTGTGTGTGTGTGTGTGTGTGTGTGTGTGTGTGTGTGACTAAGTTGTCGTTGGTCTCCACCAGGCTAGAGCTACTTAGAAAGGAAGATACTTCGTAAATTATATGTGACTTCTTTTAGGATTTCAGCTAAATTTGTTGATGATTGGGAATTAAGAGAATGTCTCTCTCTATCTATATATATATATATATATATATATATATATATATATATATATATATATATATATATATATATATATATATATATATATATATATTATAAAAAGAAATACTTACGCGACCGCAGGACCATCAAAAGCATAAGATCCGTCCAACTATTTGATCAAATAAGAGTCTCAACTATCCGTTCGATTAAAACCTCGCGGTTTAGAAAATCCGAAACCCTAAAAACAACTTGCACCCTCACACCCGCTCAACCGCACCCAGACTCCACCGTCAGATATTACCCATTAAAATTTCCATCACCGCTTCTTCATTTAAGTTTCGCGATCTTCTCACGCCGCCTCTTCCGCGATCTCACGGTGGCGCCGCTTCCGTGAACTCTCCGCCGCCTTTTGAGATTTCCCGTCGGCCCGCACTCCATCACACAGTTCTTCGTCTTAGGTACCCACTGTTTGGCGCAATTCATTCGGCAACCTCCTTCGCCCGGATCTCCGCATTTGTAAGATCCATGAAATTTGTACTCCATTTCCTTCTATTTTCATCTCCTTATCTCCGCATTTGCAAGATCCATGTAATTTGTACTCCATTTCATTTTATTCTCATCACCTTCATTTTTTAACCATCTAATCCAACCTCCCAATGCTGCCAAGCTGTTTCCCACAACAGGACACTGTACGAAAGCTCCGACTCCCCATTGCAAGGCTCCAGTTTATGGGAGTATCACCGGTGAGTGCTTGATTTACTTCTGAATTCTGTACGAAAGCTCCGTCTCCCCATTGCAAGTCTCCAGTTTATGGAGTATCACAGATGAGTGCTTCACTTACTTTTGACTTAGATTATAATGATAGTAGTCTTTTATTTCAATTTCATTTACAGTGATTTTTACTCTACAATGGTAACCTGGTTAAATTTGATTTTATTATTGCTCCTTCAAGCAAGCTTCTACAGGACTGTTTTCCGTTGTATGCACTCTCCAAGACGTATTACACATCAATAATAACCTGTTCAGCGTATTTTAGATGGAGTTTTTAAAACTTCACTGGGGTTTGATGTTTTTAATTAACTGGAGTTAAGGTAAACGTTTGATAATAGCTTGAAGTTTCAGCCCCTCTAAGTTTGTTATTTGATGAATTCAGAACACATAACATGACATATTTTGAGACCTAATCCCTTCGATTTCTGCTCTGTTGGAATTATAGTTATTGTTGGTTTGCATTGACCCATGATTCTACATGTCTACTTCAGTGATTAATTGACACCGCTAATTTCCGTACAACTGTGCAAACAATCTCATAGTTAAGTTGGCAACTGTGTAGCAATAGGGGAAATTCCATTGCTGGCAGACATTTCTCTGTTTTCCTCAAAATTACAGATGTATAAGACATGTGATTTACTCTCTTCAATAATAATGCCATCGACGGAATCCCACTGCTCATCTTCTCAAAGAATCTCTTATTGCTCTCCATTCTAATATGCTTGATGGTTATCTATTTTAATATGTTTATGCCGCAATTGTATGAAACTTGATGTACTTTTTATCACGGAATTGAGTCGTGTCATTGCCATTTGATAAAAGATTATATATACTCTGCACGGGGCTTCGTTCAAATCTCTGCTTGCGCGACTTCATTCACAAATGTTGCTAATGTTTGCTACCCTGAACACGGAAATAAATGTTCATGTCTACTCGGATATGATGTTCGCGATTAAATTCAGATTTTTGCTTAAAATATTAAGGTTTTTAACTCTCTATCTCTTTGCACCCATTTAAAAGACCAATTTAAGGTTGGTGAACAACGCACAATTGAACAAATGCCGTCTACCAACCAACATCATGCAAGAAATGCACGAAGACGCGAACTCTGTCATCTACGACTAGATGCTCTTCGTCTTCAGTCAAACAACAACGACAAAAATACCAATTTACAAGCTCAGCCGACCACGCTGTCAAATATCAATAATAATGACGAAGGTTTGCTACCCTTTCCTGACCTCCATTTTGCGTAAAAAAAAAACGAATACAAACATAACACACAACATTCAAAGTTGACACAACCAACGAGCTACAACAACAACTGGGAGACACAAACCCTGAAGGTCCATCTACTATTGCTACTCAGACAACTGCAACAACGCCAAATAACATTGCACAAGAAAACTCAATGCAAAATTGCAAATACCAGCAACAATAATCACTGCTCCAATTCGTCGTATGGGAAGATCGCCACGACACACATCAGTTCAACACCGTCAAGATTTGTGCAATGCCCGTAGGAGGGAGGCACGCCAACTGCAACGAAATAATAACTCTGAAAGCCAAGGTTCGTTCTAAACAATAAAACCTCTCATGATATGTTCTACCAACACCTCTCATAATTTGAATATTTCCAGGTGCCTCTCACTCGCCTAGCATCTCCAGCACTCGCAGCCTAATCCTAGAAGAAGTGTACGTCTCCGGCAATGGCAATTAACCAACGTACCAAACATGATGCATCTAGGCAACGACTCGACAACAAGCGATGAACCAATAATACCATTGCAAACTGTAGCTAATAAGCAGACAGTCGTCCATGCACCGAAAATTACACCTTCATTTCTAAATAAATTCCATTCTCTACGACGCAGGCAATACCACTGCCCGACGATCAACACATTACTTATGTGCTAAGAATTGCTATCTCGCACATCATGTTCCTCAAGTTTGTCTCCAACCACCAACAACTTGTCGTCATTGTCAGGCGAGACTGTTTCATAATGAGACTTCTACTATGTGTTGTTGTGGAGGTAGGGTCAGAGTTGACAACACCTCCAAACTAGCAGAACTTCTTCATCTCTTTACTGATCAAAGCATCGAGGGACATGAATTCAAAAAAACATACGTCCATAAAACCACAACTTTTCCTTCACATCAATGGGGGTCACCCTCGACGAAAGAATACCAACAGTCGATCCGGGTATATACGCTTTTAGGGCACATGGTGCAATATATCATAAAATTGGGTCTCTTATGCCAACACCCGGTACTAGACCGCGGTACTTACAAATGTTCATATACGATACATAACATGAGCTGGAAAACAAACAGCAAGAAAACACAGGCCTCAACATCGAAACACTTGAAAAGATAACTGGTTTATTGAATAAAATAATCCATTCGTACTGACTTTCGGACAGTTGGCAAAAACCCCCAACATACAACAATACAGATTAATGATTAAGGAGAGGCTTTTGATTGACCGACAATACTCTCTTCCAACAACATCATAGATGGCTGCAGTATTAGTTGGCGAAGAAGAATTGATGGAAGCTAACGAACGCAACATAATCGAGTCAACTACTGAGCATTTACTGGCTATCAAGGAGTACAATGGTTATTACGACCCGATGCAATATCCGTTACTACTTCCTTACGGGACTTTCGAATGGTCTGACGACGAGCTATTACAGCGCAGTGAAAGACTAAGTTGTTGTGATTACTATCCGTATTTGTTACAGATTAGCAAACTTTATTACAACATTTTTCAGAACATTAAATAATTCTTTTATGCTTAATCCGTTTTCTCTTAATCTAGATCCGCGATACTTGCCCTCCATATTACTACACTCTGGACGTCGACTACATCAGTACGTAGTAGATAACTACATCAAAATTGAAACACAAAAACTACGGTGGATACAGTCACATCAAAGTGATGTCCGAGCAGAGCTCTACCAGGGACTACAAGATTGCTTAAATAGCAGGGAGAACGACGCAGGTGCGTTATGCATATAATTACTTGCTACGTGGCTATAAATATCATTACACCAACATTAACTCAACCTGCATTATAATTACAGCCACTGTTGGACGAAGAACTATTTTACCGTCTTCCTTCATTGGAAGCCCACATGACATGTATCAGAGGTACCCGGACGCGATGGTTGTTGTGCGAAGCTACGGAAAACCAAACATTTTTCTTACAATGACGTGTAATCCTCTTGGAAGGAGATAAAAATGAGCTTTGCCCAAGAAAAACACATCAAGATCGTAATGATTTACTATCAAGGATTTTTCAAGCAAAATTTGAGTGCTTACATAATGACATTTTCCACAAAGGTGTACTCGGCAGGGTGACCGCACACGTGCATGTAGTCAAATTTCAAAAACGAGGGTTGTCGCATGCGCACATGTTGTTTATAATTAATGATTGTGACAAGTTGAATACTCCCGATGATTATGATTCTATCGTGAGAGCAGAAATACCAATTCAACAAGAGGAACCTCATCTGTATAATGTTGTTTTAAAACATATGATACATGTCTCATGCGGCCATCTTGCGACCACTGCGAAATGCATGAAAAAGAATAGCAAGGGCTTCCCGAAGCAATTCTCCGAATGCCCTGTTCAAGGCATAGAATCATACCCGCAATATCGTTGCCGAAATGATAACATGACTATTCCTTTTGGCCGATCTGCAGATTTTTTCATTCATAATAGATGGGTTGTTCCTTACAACTCATGGGTTCTACTAAAATATGATTGTCACATCAATGTTGAGGTGTGTGGTAGCATTAAAAGAATAAAATACCTATATAAATATGTCTACAACGGTCCTGGAGCTGTGAAATTTGAGGTGCGCCCTGCCTTGAATTATGATGAAGTAAGCAAATACGTGGAGGGCCGATGGATTTGTGCGCTTGAAGCACTATGGAAATTATTCAAGTTCCCGATGTACCAAATGTATCCATTAGTAGTGTGATTGCAAATCCATTTACCTAATCAACATCAAGTTCAGTATCAGATTCATCAAATAGTTTCGGAAGTGCTGGCTAATGATAGAAATTCAAGAACAATGTTAACAAAATTTTTCAACATAGACAATATCAGTTCTGAACATAGCACATATTTGCACGTGGATTTTGCTAAACACTACTGATGGTTGACTCCGTCTCAAAGTTGGATAAGACGCACTACAACTCGAAAATTATTTCTCTGATTATATGTTGTCTCACCTACATAGGGTAAGCGATTTTACCTTCGCCTTATATTGAATCACATTTTAGGGCCAAAATCACTTGAAAACCTGCGCATTGTTAATGATCACCTTTGTTCAACATTCAAGGAAGATGTTGAGCGTTTGGGGCTTCTAGAAGAAGATAACAACATATGTACCTTCTTAGAGGAGGCTCGAAACTTTAAAATGTCATCGGCATTACGCAGATTGTTTGCAACAATCTTGCTATAATGTGAACCAACTGGTGTCCGCGAATTGTGGGATGATAATGTTCATTCTATGATTGAAGTTTACCCAATTACAAGCACAACAAATACCACTTTCTTAATGAACAAATTGCTTTATGATTTAGAAATAATATTCAAACAATATAATAAAAGCATAACAAACTTTGACCTAACTCACCCTACTGGAGACATTAATGATTTTGGAAGCAGTGCAAGCCTAATCGTAGACGAATTGTCTATCCCTATCTCAGCCTGTGCTCGATGCCTCGGGAGGGCTCCGCCCCCCAACCAAGTTGGCTCCGCCCGTGCTCGATGCTCTCGGACGGGCTCCGCCCGCTTGAAGCCCGTACTCCTCCCATTCTCACTGCTCTCTGTTGCATGGACTTCGCCCATGCTCGACAAAAATGCTTCGCCACTCGCACCCCCCCCCCCCGAGTTGTTTACCTACTTTCCCTCCCCTAACTACATGCCGTCGCCTTCGACCGTTTGTGGCCGGCGCCATGAATTAAATCACTTTTGGGAGCTTTTTTAACTGTGCAAACTCCCTCTCTCTCTCCCACCCACATAAGATTTGATTTTGTGTTTAGGGTTTCAGGCCTTGGAATATCAAGGGTTTTTTATGTGCTGATTTTCATAGGACTAAAAGGTTTTTTTTGGTGGGTATCTAGGTTTGTAAAATTACATGATAATCAATTGAACATATCAAAATTTTAGGATGGATGGCTCTACCGCGTGAATGTATAATTATAACTATATGGTTTCTGATTTGCTCTCCAGAAACCCTAACCCAGCTGTGATTGGAAGTGGCTGAATCATGAGCCTAAGCTGGACTTTGCCTTTCTGGCACCCCGTCCTGTCCACGGTAAGTCCTATTGTATTTTCTTCATTTCAATTCTTGAATGAGTGTATATGAAAAATTATGGCAAGGGTTCTTCTTTGTGTGTCTGTGTGACTGTGTAAGAGGACAATCACCATTATAAAAATCATTCATTCTATCTTTAAAGATCTTTCATGCATCAATTAGATGCGCCAAAAAATAATTTTGTGTTTTTTCTCAAAATTTTGATGGTTTCCTTATTGTCAATCTTAATGCTGTGATACACTATTTTGTAGCTTTAACGCCAGGTATCCAATCATCTCTTGCCATAGCCAACTTTGTTGCAGTTCTAAATAAGGGCATGTGTTGATAATTTTATTTAAACTTCTCTTCCAGTAATTTCAGCATGCCAGAAAAAAAATCTCCTCTCAACAATCTATTTCATGATTTTATATTGCATCTATTCTTTCTTCGTGATTTTGGTCTTTTCTAACCCGTCTATTTTTGGCGTAGCCCGTGCAAATGTTTCCTCCAACCTAAGTCTTGCAAGATTATAATTGCTATATACTACTTTTTCTTTGTTCAGATTTGAGATTTGGTTGCTTCAAAATGAATTCTTTCATGTAAGTAGAGTGATGACTTAATCAAAGGTATATATGAAATCCAGAATATTCAGGTTGGATCTTTTTCTTCGTTCCGTTTTCTTCTTGCTTGCAGGTACCTGATATTCCTTGATGAGCTAAAATCTCGCAACAGCCACTTGCTCAACCCTTATGTCTCATTTCTTTATGTAGAGAAGGAAAAAACCAACCTTGTATATATGTTCACTTGTATAAAATACAAAGAATGAGTACAAATATATAGATGAGAGAAAGAGAGAGGAAAACAATAAAAATACATAATGGGCCTCGACTAAATGGGCTTTTCTAACACTCCCCCGCAAGCTGGAGCGTATAGGTCATATGCACCCAGCTTGGACAAACACTGGTAAAACAAGGTACTTGATAAAGCATTTGTGAGAATGTTAGCAACTTGATCAGTGCCCGGAACATGCTTTAATTCAAGTTTCTTCAATTGAACTTTCTCTCGAATAAAGTGACAGTCGACCTCGATATGTTTTGTGCGCTCGTGAAACACCGGATTCTTTGCTGTGTATGGACTATCACAAAATAGAACAGCAGATGAAGGAAGTTTTACTCCCAGGTCAGTAAGGAGACTTTCAAGTCATGTGAGTTCTGAGACAACCGATGTCATCGATCGGTATTCAGCTTCCGCGGAGGATCGAGCGACCACGGCTTGTTTTTAACTTTTCCATGTAATGAGATGACCACCAAAATAAGTACAAAACCCATTGGTTGACCTCTGATCGCCCAGGGAACCGGCATAATCGGCATCAGAATAAGCGGCCAATGCTGGAGCCGAGTTGGAGGTTTTGTAAACAAGCCCTTGACCCGGAGCTGCCTTAAGGTATCGGAGAATCCGTTCAACCGCCTGGAGATGAGAAAGCAGGTGGGCATGCATGAACCGACTGACAACCCCAACTGCAAACGATATATTAGGCCCCGTGACCGTTAGATAGATCAACTTTCCCACAAGGCGTCGATAGTATTCCGGGTTCTGGAGAAGCAAATCATCATCAGAGACATGAGCACATAGTTTGTGATTTGCCTCCATCAGGGTATTAGCTGGCTTGCAACCAGACTGGCCAGCGTCTTTGAGAAGATCGAGACAGTACTTCCGTTGGGAGAGGACAAGCCCGTCCGGCCGTCGTGCGATCTCAAGACCGAGAAAGTAGCGAAGATGTCCCAGGTCTTTGGTCTGAAACACGATGCTCAGATGTTGTTTGACCTCTAGAATCTCCTTTGAGTCATCCCCAGTAAGTAGGATGTCATCAACATAAACCAACAGAAGGACTGTTCCAGTGGCCCGGTGTCGGGTGAATAGGGAGAAGTCTGCAGAACTCCGAGTGAAACCCATGTCCCGAACCACCTTGCTGAACTTGTCAAACCACGCCCGAGGGGACTGTTTGAGACCATAGATGGATTTCTTGAGAAGACACACACGAGACTCCCCCGTGGTCTCAAACCCGGGCGGTTGGCGCATGTAGACGGTTTCCTGAAGATCTCCATTCAAAAAAGCATTCTTGATATCGAGCTGATGAAGGGGCCAGTGGCGGCGCACAGCCACGGAGAGAAGAACCTGAACGGTGTTGAGCTTAGCCACCAGAGAGAAGGTTTCCTCATAATCAAGGCCCTCTTGCTGAGTGAAGCCACGGGCCACAAGTCGGGCCTTCAGTCGGGCAATAGTGCCATCCGGAGCATTTTTGATGACGAAAACTCATTTACAAATAGTGTCATCCGGAGCATGTTTGATGACGAAAACTCATTTACACCCAACATGGTGCTGACCGAGAGGTAAAGGGACAAGGACCCAGGTCTGGTTGGCCCAAAGGGCCGTCATTTATTCGTCCATGGCAGCCCATCAGCTTGGATGTTGAAGCGCCTCCTGCACAGAGTTAGAGACAGAAACAGAGGATAATGATGTGGCAAAGTGAAGAAGTGGCGGTGAAAGACGATGTAGAGAGACATAATTCCCCATCAGATGAGCGGTGGATGCGGGAGCCGGAGCAGCAGGTAGCGGAGCATCAGAGGTCGAAGCCGACTGTAGGGGGGCGACGGGATGAGGAGAGCGACGAGAATAGACTCGGATAACAGGTGGATGTGGACGGACCGGAGGCGGTGCAGGAGGAGGAGATGATGAGGAACGGGGAGCAGAGATGACAGGACGAACGATGGGCTCTGGACTAGGAGCGATATCCAGAGCAGAAAAGAAGGGAAGATCTTCTCGGAAAGTGACGTCCGCAGAGACAGTCACCTTGCGGGTAGTGGGCGAATAACACACATAACATTTTTGGCTGCACGGGGATCCAACTTGTCTGTAGGGGGACCGAGGTGGTGAACGTACCAAGTACACCCAAAAAATCCGGGGAGTAACAGGAAAAAGGCGGAGTGGAGGGAAATAGGAGGCCGAAAGGTGTAGCATGCTTGAGGATATAAGATGATAGACGGTTGATAAGAAAACAGGCCGTGGAGAGCGCAAACTTGCAGTACGGTTTGAGAACCTACATTTGAAGCATAAGGGAGCGAGCTACATCAAGAAGGTGACGATTCTTGCGCTCGGCGACGCTATTCTGTTGTGGAGTATACACACACGATGTTTGGTGAAAAATGCCGAACTCAGAGCAGAGGGTCGCGAAGTCATGACTAGTGTACTCGCGCGCATTGTCATTACGAAGAGTACGAATGGGCGCAGAGAATTGAGTGTGAGTCTCAAGAATGAAGGCCCAGAAGACGCGGGGAAGCTCAGAACGATCGCGTAGGAGATACAACCATGTCATGCGAGAATAATCATCAATAAAAGTAAGAAAGTAACGGTAGCCAGAAATACTAGTAATTTTATACGGGCCCCATATATTGGAGTGTACCAAAACAAATGGAGCGGAGCTTCGAGTATAATGGGAAGGAAAAGATGAACGGGATTGTTTGCCAAAAATACATGTTTCACACTGAAACGCAGGAAGAGATACATCCGGGAGAGCCTTCTGGAGGACTGGGAGAGGAGAATGACCAAGACGTCGATGTCAATCCGAAGAGGAGATAGATGCGAGGAGAGTAGGAGAGCCATCAAGAAGGTAGAGCCCGTTCTGCAGCCGTCCCCTACCAATGATAGTTCGTGTCTGCTGATCCTGTATCAGAAAAGAAGAGTAAGTAAAGGTCACTGAGCAATTTGAATCAGTAATAAGACGACCAATAAAAAGTAAATTGAAAGAAGAGCTCGGAACGTGAAGAGCCGAGCGTATGAGAGAAGAGGCGAGAGGAATATCAGCACATCCAGAGACAGGGACAGATGTCTCATTGGCCACAGTAATGTACTTCGGGTGAGGTGAAGACAAGTACTGAGGCGGCCGAACAGAAGTGATGTGATGAGTGACACCAGAATCGAGGATCCATCGCGGGCCAGAGGAGAGACATGCGATACCTTCATTGGAGATGGAGGCAGCGGAGGCAACCGAGGCAGGCGGGCGGCTGAGCAGTCCATGAAGATGCTGGAGCTGAAGGCGAACCTCGTCGAGGTCAGTACGAGTGGGAGAGGGGTCGGTGGCAGCAACAGAGGCCTGCGGACGAGGAGGGCGACCATGCTTGCGATAGCACGTGACTTCAAGATGCCCGTCTTTGCCGCAGAACGAGCACTTAGGCCGAGGCCGTCCACCCCGACCACGTCCCCGAGAATCAGAGCGGCCTCTACGAGCTGAAGAGGGAAGATGCAATAAAGGAGCAGGGGTCTGCTGAACAAGGGCCGGAGAAGGAGGCCCAGGCACATCCGGAGGCGGGGATACTTTGAGAAGCATCAAGCACACATCTGAGAAGGACGGGGTAACAGTAGAGGAGAGGATGTGAGCCCGTACACTGTGAAGGTGATGGGGTACCCGAGCCATCATCATGGCTATACCCACAGCTTCCTTTTGGGCACGTTGGGCAGCAAGATCCAGAGTAGGAGGCTGATGTTGGATCCAAGCCTCGACCAGAGACCGAGCCTGAGCAACAAAGGAGGTCAGATCGGTCGCGCCACCACTATCAAGGGCCTGGAGAGCAGTGATAATGTCATACAGATGGTGGAGACTATCCTTGCCAGAGTAAAGGGTATGGAGCTCGTTCCACATGCCCTTGGCCGTCTCATGGTACATGGTCAGGCGATAAGACTCGTCATCAAGAGAATTAAGGATCCATGTCTGCACACGACCATCATTGCGTAACCAATCATCAGTATGAGTACCGGTAACGTCCTGGGACAAGTGATGAAGAAACCCCTTGGATTGCAGGACACGGCGAACAGAGTGCGCCCATTCCACAAAATTCTTCTTACCGGTCAGAGAGATAGTAGTAATATGGAGCTCATCTCGCACTTCTGGGAGAGAGGTCGGGCGGTCAGCAGGAGGAACCGTCGTTCCGATAGAATCAGCAGAAGAGGCCATGAAGAAGAGTAGCGGCTAGGAGAACAGACCGGTCAACAAAGGAGACCGCGCGACTAGAGCTGAGACCGCCTGGTCACGATGTGAATACACCGGCGACAGGAGGAGGCCGCGACCAAAGGCGGAGGCCGGGAGAAAGAGAAGGCCGCAGCGGACAGAGACAAGCCGCGCGGATAGGAAAGAGGAGAAGACTGCGGCCTAAATGCGGGAAGGCAACAGTCTGCACGGTCTGGCTGAGCACAGTAGCGGTCAGAGAAACAGGAGGCCAGCAGCGGGCAGAGAGAATAGACCGTGAGTAAAGAAGACTCAAGCGGAAAGAAAGAACAGAGCGAAGCACCAGGAACAGACCGCGGCGAGTAAAAGGTCGCCAGTAGGACTCCAGCGATAAGGCAGCGGATAGCAGAACTCAGCGGACAAGAAGAGTCCGCGAGTAAGACGAGGCAGAAGGGGGGGGGGTCAAGTAGAAACAGGCCGCAGCGAGCTGGAGCAAGCCGCAGCGAGCTCGAGCAGGCCGCGAGAAGAGATCGTGGTCTGGACGAGTAGGAACAGGTCGTGCGAGAAACAGGCTGCGAGAGACGCAGGCCGCGAGAGAAGCAGGTCGCGAGAGGGGCAGGCCGCAAGAGGGGCAGGCCGCGAGAGGTGCAGGCCGCGAGAGGTGCAGGCCGCGAGAGAAGCAGAGGGGGTGCGAGTAGAAACAGGTCGCAGCGAGTTGGAGCAGACCGCGAGAAGAGTACGCGGTCTGGACTAGTAGGAACAGGCCGCGAGAGAAGCAAGCCGCAGCGAGCTGGAGCAGGCCACAAGTAAGAGAGTGCGGTCTGGAGGAGAAACAGGGAGAGGTGGACCCGACGAGAGAGAGAGGGGGGGAAGGCTATAAGATGCCTGAGGGGAGGAGTGGAACCACGGAGAAGAAGAGAAAGCGGAAGAAGAGAAGCGGAGCGGACAGGGAGGCAGGCCGCGGGAGACCGAGCGGGCAGCGGACAGATGAGCAGTCCGCAGCAGGCCGCAGGCAGGGAAGAGGACCACGCGGGTTGTGCGGTTTAAGAAGAGGGAAGCCGCTCAAGGAGAATCGGTGCCTCGGATACCATGTAGAGAAGGAAAAAGTCAACCTTGTATATATGTTCACTTGTATAAAATACAAAGAATGAGTACAAATATATAGATGAGAGAAAGAGAGAGGAAGGTCCTATACATGATGTGAGACTAAAGAGGAGAGAGAAAAATAATAAAAATACATAATGGGCCTACACTAAATGGGCTTTTCTAACACTTTAAGACATGATAATACTCTGCTACTCCATCTTCTTCCTCATTCACTTTCTTTAAAACATTGTCACTCTAAATTTTTTGTGCAATATCTATTGTGTTCAGATGTGGTACCATCTCACATTTCACAAGGTACTACTTTATGTGATGTTTAAAATTCATTCTAATTTTTTAAAATAAACATGGTGATTAAATTGCTACTTGAGACTACTTTATGCGATGTTTGTGATTCCCGCTGAATTTACTGGGCCAATTTATTGGAACACATGAAAAACAGAAAACTGCATATAGATTCAGGAAATATATTGGTTTATTTAGTTAGAAATCGATTACCTAATATTCACATATAACATTTGAATTCC
This sequence comes from Platanthera guangdongensis, assembly GCA_039583875.1. Taxonomy (NCBI): domain Eukaryota; kingdom Viridiplantae; phylum Streptophyta; class Magnoliopsida; order Asparagales; family Orchidaceae; genus Platanthera; species Platanthera guangdongensis. The sequence goes on along the minus strand of CM077150.1, from coordinate 16,671,118 downwards.
CACCAAGTTTGTATGGTTTTATCTTTTGCCCGGTATTGTTTATAAAATATTCACATTAACATTCAATATTCACATTAACATTTGATTACTATGGTACTTCGGGCAGCCATGACCCCATCTCCCCTTCTTGATAAACATCTATTGTCATATTCTCTGCCCCCTTTTTGTACTTTATGGTGTAATCAAACCCAAATAGTTTAGCCATAATTTTTTGTTGCAACGGTGTAGTGTGGTGTTGGTCCATCAAAATTTTGATGCTTTGGTGATCCGAGTGGATTATAAAATAGACTCCAAGTAGGTAATGCTTCCACTCTCTGATCCTACTCGATACCGCCATCTCGTGGGGAGTCTCGTCTATCTCACCAATACTCGACCCGACATTGCCCATGATGTTCATGTGTTGAGTCAGTTTGTTAGTGCGCCCACCTTCGTGCATTATGGCCATCTGTTGCGGCTCCTATGCTATCTTCGGGCAACGACCTCTCGTGGTCTCTTTTTCTCCAGCAGTAGTTCTCTGCAACTACATGCATACTCCGACTCCACCTGGGCTAGTGATCCTGTTGATCGTCTTTTCGTCACTGGTTTCTGTCTGTTCTTGGGTTCTTTACTTATTGCATGGAAATCCAAGAAACAGACTAGTGTTTCTCGCTCCAGCACTGAGGCTGAGCTTCGAGCCATGGCTACTGTAACATCAGTTTTTCCGACGCGAAAATTTATTTAAATCGCAGGGTCGGATCACAAATATTCTTGATTGAGCCAGCGCGCCGTCGAGATACGATTTTAGTACGAGGAAATTTTGTGAATTTTTTAGTGGATTTAATTCCGTAGCATTTGAGTTAAGATTGACGTATTTTTAAATTATTTAGACGAGGGCGTAACGTTTAAAATTTTCTAAGTATTAGGAAAAGGGCAATGTTGTAATAATGGAGATCTCAAATGTTTTCTTTTCTTTTCATTTATGTTACTAGGGAAGTGTCGGTTTATTCCCCCCTAGGGGTGCAAACGAGCGAGCTCGAGTCGCGCTTGGCAATTTCCAAGCTCGAGCTCGAGCTTTTCATTTCGAGCTCGAGCTCGAGCTCGACGAGCTCATTTTTCCCAGCTCGAGCTCGAGCTCAATGCCAACTTATCGAGCTCGAGCTCGAGTTTCGAGCTCGCGAGCTCGAGCTCGAGCTCGCGAGCTCGAGCTCGAGCTCGAGCTGCTCGCGAGTTTTTTAGCTCATGAGCTTATTTTCTTTTTTATCAATTTTTTTTCATATTTTTATATATATTTTTAAAAAAAATTGAATAAAAGCTCGCGAGCCGGCTCGCGAGCTCATGAACATTAACATTCGAGCTCGAGCTCGCCTCGTAATCGAGCTCGAGCTCGTCGAGCTCGAGCTCGAGCTCCACAGACTCGAGCTTGAGTCGAGCTTTTTTCGAGCCGGCTAATCGAGTTTTTGAGCTGGCTCAACTCAACTTGCACCCCTACCCCCCCCCACCTCACCCGGCGGTTATCAAAACTGCAGCAGGCCACTAGATTAAAGCCGCACAGTTGCTTTCACGTAGCCTTTATTCCGCGATCAAGCCGCCTGCCTCCCGATCGTGCCGAGATAACACTGCAACGAGCCTTCTACCCGATCGCGTCACTGCAGCGAGTCTTCTTCCTCCCGCGGTCGACGAAACCGCCGTCTTCTCCCAGGCGTGGTATAACAGGAAGCCGTCGACTCCTCCCTGGTCGGCAACATCACCAGTCGGTGGGAGGCCCTCTGTAGTCGTTTCCTCTTCCCTTCACAGTACCAGGCGCTTTCATCTTCCCCTCCTGCAGGCCAATCGATCTTCCCCTAGATTTCAGAAACTCTCGGTAGCCTCAATTTGGGGATTTCTCTTTTCCTACCAGCCAAGGTGAGTTTCTTACTTGGATTTTATCAATCTAGGACCGTCAATCAAGTATTGGTTTTGATCTATGTTTTGTGTTCCTTTCTCCTTATGGGTGGAACTAATTGTTGAGTTATACTTGATTCTAGAAATTTGGAGAAATCGACTCCTCCGTTTCGTAAACTCTAACCCTTCGACTTTAAGAAAGTGGTAATTCTTTTTCTTCACTATGTATTAGCAAGCCCTAAATTAGAAGTGGTGGTTGAGTTGAATTTTTTGCTTTTGTGGGTATAGGGAGTCCCAGAAAGAGGGTTTTTAACACCTTTCAAATATAAAGGTCATGTCGCCGCATCAGGTGTACGAGCACCGCACCGCCACTGTAAGAAACTCTAATTCTTTCTGCCTAGGCATATCAATTAGATTATATTTTAAATGTTCGTGTGTTTCCGTATACATACTATAGCAGCACAAAATTGATTAGTATCGTTTGGAAAATGGTAAATTAGTAATCATTCAGTTAACTCGTTGTATGATAGCGACCAGTTCCAAATTTCTCAAACACTTAGATCTCGAATAGTGCATGGTACATAACTTCCACACGTATTTACAGATAGATACAAACATGAGATATTAGGGGTTCGATCACAACGTCTAGCCAACCACATCAATATGATGAACGGTCTTAGTACCCAAACAGTAACGTCACAAGCAGAGTAGTACTAGTTCAATATTAGTAGAGGCGCACTACTTTTCTCATAGGGCGTGGTGTACCTTATGAGCCTCAGAGTTTGGGGAGATGTTTTCCCTTTTAGACAATTAGTAGATTCGAATCTGTGTCCACATGACACTAGAACACCGGAGTTCGTTAGTTGGACTCGGATCGTTAGATTTCAGTTGCGTGTTAGGAACTAATCTGTCTAGAGCTTTAGAAGAAGAGTAAGCACGAACTCCATAGAACTCAAGAATAGCCCGTACATTAGGAAAATACTTATATGACCAACATCAGAACTGGTGCAAGCAAGCGAGAGCATGTAAACATAGAACAGAAAATTTTGTAGCTAGTGACATCTTGGCAGGGCATGCATAGTACATTACCATAAAGTTTTTTGTAGTATAAAACTATTTTTTAAAAAAAATCAACAACATGCATTCAATTATTTTCAGAAAACTTTAGTGTCAATAGGAGGAATAGTTTTTTTTACTCTCCCGTTGGGCTGACGCATGTTTTGGGCATGTTTTACAGGGGACCCGGTAGGAAACTAAGCTTAGGATGAGCATGTCGTTGCAGTTGCTTCGATAGTTTGTTTTCCCTTCCAGTTGTTCTTTTATTTTAGTATCTTACTGTTATTTTGAACTCATGTAATGTAATGTTTAAAAAATTGATATATGTACCAGACTTGTTGGAAATCTCTCAGATATGCAGTTTATGTTTCCTTTTCCTTTCTAGTGGCTCTGTGAAATCATCAGGATGAGATACACTTTTAACCTTAGTCATTTACGTAACTTCTGTTGTAAGTTTTACTTTTCAGTTTTTACCTTTTCACTTGTTATGTACTAGTTTTAATACCGTTTCTTAGTTTACTTCATATCGCTGACCCGGCCGGACGGCTGAATTGTTGTTAACTGGGATGGGGTATTACAACTACTACTGTTGAGGATATTATTTGGCTCTGTTGGCTTCTTGAGGATCTTGGTGTCTCTTCTCAAGATCTCGCTCCCCTCTACTGTGATAACACCGGTGTCTTCAGATTACTCTAAACTTGGTGAAGCATTCTCTCTGCAAGCATATCGGGGTGGATTCTTTCTTCCTGCGTGATCACTATGGTCGTGACACTCTTGCCCCTTCCTTTATTCCTTCAGAGCAGCAGATTGCATATTGATGACAAAGCCGCAGACGAGAACCCAACATGCCTATCTACTGTCCAAACTCTCGGTGTATGATCTCTCGTGAGTGGGGGGGGGGGGGGGGGGTTGTTAGATATATTGTATATTATGAGTGGTCGTGTTAGCTTGGAATCAATACGGGTGTTATGATCACCCTCCCTTGTCATGTATATGTATTATAATTGCTAATTGTGAATAGACAGAAAATCATTTATTCCTATCAGGGAAATCCACTCATGTTTCCCATGTTGGCATGCAATAAGTTTGGTGAGACAGTGGGCTTCTATGCTCCTAATTGATGTTGGGAGTTGCTTCAGTGCACATTTTTTTCTTTTGTGAGTTTGGCTAGCAGGAGACGCAACATTTCTTTTGCACCATTTCTTTCAATGTGTTTTTAATCGTAGAGTTGCTGTAGTACAGAGTGTGGACTGCATCTTTGATGGCATCAACCTCCTTTCATAGATCATGGCTGCGAGTGTTGTGATCACTCATCTTGTTTGTTTCCGAAGTCCCAGAAAGTTCTTTGATACCAATTGATATTGCCAAACTTTTTAATACAAGATTAAGAGGAGAAAAGAACATCGACGGCGCACCGTCACCAATTTACGCGATAGGGGAGAAGATGGCACGGGTAAATAGCATTCAACATAATCGACAAACAGCCACATGGCCTGGATCCAGGCCTAAATACACAATGTCGGTTAAGGGTGGTTACATAACCACTCCCGCTCATAGTCTCCTGCCGCACACAGGTAAGGTTTTAAATTTGAAAATAAAATATTAAACACATATATAACAGCTAGATTAATAAGGAGTTGTATCACCATATGGGTCATTAAATCAAATCATGTCATAGGAACCTAATGTGGACAGGAAAAGAGACTTTATTTTTTGTTCATAGCTCATGTATTTATTATTTTATTTCAATCACAAATTAATCTGGATCATTCTTCTAAGTACATCCTACTACTGGGTCATTCCTCAAAATTGGGCGCCTCTTACAGCTATGAAGAGTTTAGTCGCAAAGACTACAACTTCGTATGGCTCTTCATAAATAAGTAATCTGCATTGATTAAAAAAATGGTGCAAATACAAAACTCTCATGAAATCAAGTACCGGTTCAGAAGTTGACGCTTTGCTGGATCAGAAAAAACAATTTGTCCAAGGCGTGATCTATTGATCTCTCCATTTTCCAGTAAGATGTCATCTCCAAATGCGATAGCAACCTTTCTCAATCCAGGTGTCCCTTTTCTTACTACATCCTGCTTGAGACAACCTCTGCTAATTGTTAATACTTAACAGCATGAGAAATTAGTAATTGACGTAGTTGTTGCTTTGACAGTTGTGAACTTTTTAGTGATGAAATGCATAATAAAATTAACGTTACCTTTAAACAAGATCTATGGCATATAAAAAATGTGCGGTATGTTGATGAGTTCTGAACATAAATTAATTGCATGCCCAAACAGTGTTTGATATTTAATTTTAACATATTTCTTACAAATTTTACCATAAAATTAAAAATAATCAGATGATACCAATAAGTAGAATTACCCCTTAGTTTCCCTAAGCCAACACGGACCATAAACCAGTAGAAAACAACGGATAGCTAATTTCTATTAACGAATCAAATCAAGTAGATTAATATGAATCAGATACACTATATCGAGAGAAGCTCTATAGCCAATTTATTGAGGGCAGAATCCTCTAAGAGTCTATCTCTCCTATGAGAGCCTAACAAGGATGATCTAAGAGGCTCCCATCAACTCCCTTATATAGGTGGGAGTAGGCATACATGAAATTACAAAAATATCACTAGAGCTGCATAGATAATATTAACACATGCTAGACAATGGTGATGCGCTTGGCGAGGCGAGGCGATCGTGGGCCCAAAGAGTCGATTTATATCAATACTTTCCTCCCAAAAAATTGGAATTGTCCTCAAAGTCGAGGCCCGAAAGGGTGTCATCCGCGAGCGTCAAATGATATAAGTCAAAGTCAAGATCATCATATTCGGTAACGATTAACAAGTACAAGTCCTTGAGAGCGCATTTGTGTGTGGACGAGTATGAATGCTGACAATGAAAAAATAGGCCCTTCCAGCAGAGCTCGAGGTACTCTAGGTGAGATAAAGGCTAAAGTGGTATGGATTCCATCAGTGGCGGAACCAGAGGCAGCGGCGGACTGATCAACAAAGGTCCGGGTGGAGGAAAGAGCTCCAATTGATGGAGTGGTGGCTGAGGTTTCGACGTTGGTAACAGTCGGTGGAGTGGAGGATAGATAAATGTGACAGGGATGCGTAGAGTTCCTCGTCGAGGCATCGAGATTGCTCCATATCGAGGTAATAGTCTGGGAGAGCCCACAGCCCGGTGATGTGCGTGGAGACCTGAATGAACTTAGCAATATATGTTGTTGGTGTCGAACTGGAAAACGGAGCTAAGACACTCGTACGCATATGATGCAACCTGTGTCACATCATTGCACATTAATTTTATTTTATTCATGTATGTATCGTGCCTGTCACTCACGCACATTTATCACTTGTATCTTCACTCATGTTATTAGCACGTGTATGTTTAATTTGTGCATGACACTCGCGCATGTTCGTTCGACTTATTGGCGTGATCATCCAATAAGAACGTGAATAAAATGGCCCGTCAAATTAGGTAAAGTAATAATCAAGGCAAGCTTGACCAAAAATATGGACATTAAGATAGATTTTTTTAAAATAAAAAGTATGTTCAAATTAATTAAAATTGAAATGAGATTAAGTAAATATTTAACTATCCACCCACTTTGGAATTCTTTTGAAAAGATGAAAACCAAAAAAGAAAAAAGACAAAATTAATTTTCTTTGTGGCCGGTCACATACTTATTGCCCAAATAAGAAAATTTTCAATTAATCTTCCGCGAGTCTCCCCCAGTGTTCTTGTCCCTTTAGCGACATGATCGAACGACCTTGAGACTGTTTGAGCTGAAGCCTCCTATCAGCCACCGATTTGGTTCCCACCTCAGTGCGACCTCTGTCGACTCATCGACGACCATCTAAGCCAGCCCAGTTCTTCAGGGACTTCCAGTTTTTTTGTTGGATTTGGTTCCTTTGTCGAATCTTGATTTCCTCCCCAAGCAGAGTGACAGATTCCTTCATCACTCATGCAATTGGATTTGATTATATGTGTTGATGAACCTAATAGTATACTTTAACCCTTGCTTGATTACCATGAGTCTAATGTTATGCTTTAATTCATTTGATCTTTAATTTCAGAGCTTGACTAAATTATCATCTTGCCTTTTTGTCGTTAATTTTTAAACTTTTGTATTCTTCAAATTCATTTCATATATGTTTGTGGAAAAGTTACTTCATACTGTTAATTTCACTCGATTGCCAGACTCATATGCGCATTTGCGAAATCATGGTTGATTATCGCCTATAATTACTCGTGAAAACCTCTTGTGCGCTATATATTTAAAAACAAACTAGAAATTATTTTATTTTTTTCAAAATCTCTCGTGCACTACATATTTAAAAACGAACTCAAATTTATTATTTAAAAATAATTTCGAGATTCCTGTTTTACATCAGCATTGCTTGCTTGAAGCGTGTTATAGTGGCGGAGGAATTCCTACTTAAGTGTGGGTCGGGAGATATCAAAAAATTTTGACGTGTTCAATGCGCCTAGTGGAGCGAAGAGTCTTCCATGTAGATAGTCATCATTAAGACCTTCTAGTTGACGACTTGGCGGGGTGGGCTAGAGGCTAAAACGATGCGAATAATCTAACAAAAGGGATCAGAGTCATCAATCAAATCTCAATATGGTGGATGTGGGTTGAGTGAATGTCGTCGACATGGTGTAAGAGCCCGATGAGGTCAAGGATGCGTCCGTGTGGACATGTGAGGCGGTGGAGGTAGCGGAGGTGTCAGTTGCCGGTTGACAACGGTGAACACGAGCTCGTGGAGGAAGAGAGCGGGACCATCTAACCAAGTTTCAAGTCAATCCAAGCACGTGGAATCAGAGGAGGTTGAAGCAAAAACTCACCCGCCAACACATAAGGCTATTAAACGAGTCATGGACATGAATCTGAGGAGCTAGGAGTGGAAGACAGGTTGGGGTACTATTGGAGAAGATGCATTGTAAGTAGAGTTACGCCAATGTCTGCACTAAAGCAGCTAGAATTCGGTATGATGTTGGGCGCGTTTCTGAAGGTAGTCGGAAGTCGACATTGAAGTGCATGCTGGAGTCAAGTAGAAATTGAGCGGGAATAACCATCATCAAAACCAGTCAAGGGTTGGTGGATGGGTCGATGTCACGCGGTGCTGGAGGCCGGTAGTTTGAGGGGATGTCGGACAACACGAGTGGCAGCTATTTCAACTGAAAGTGTTTGCTAAAATAGCATGGGTAGACAACAATCTCACTGGTGATGGAATACGGAAAAATCATATGCGATAAATCAATCTTTTGGAGCGGTCGACATCGATTGGTCGTGAAGACATGGACGATGAAGGCTCGAAATTGAACCCTAATTGGTATGGCAGGTCAAACCAATTGATAGCAAATCAAACAAAAACAACTGTTGACCCCCCCCCCCCCCCCCCCCCCCCCCCCACAAGCTCCATCCGGAACGTAGGCTTTACCGCTCGAAACTACAACGCCAGCCACATTCCCGCGACTGTCAGTGCGAAGCTCCACCGGCACGCCAAAACACAACCATAATTTGTCTTGTGTTGAGTGCATGAGTGTTAATCTAAACTACCCTTATACAATTTTTCGGTCAAGTAAGATTGGCATGCCCTTTCTAATTCATAATCTACGACAATATATACTCATCTAATTGATTCATTATCTAATTTTGGCTGTATAGGTCGAAACCGCTTAATTGTATTATCTATTATTAACTTTGATATATCAATGTGTCCTCTTTCAATTTCTTCTTTATGGGAAACTTCATCATTATCATGTTCTCCTGTTTGATTTTTTTCAATATGTTTTCCTATCAACCCAAGGCATTGATGATATTATAAACATCCATTTATGCAACTTCAAGTCAAGATAATTTTGCCCTAAGTATCATACTTACTATATATTTGGCATACATTCATTGGTGCAGCTCCTAGTTCAACCAAATTAGTAAAATGAAAAAAAAACAGAGCACTGCCAAGAATGTATAAAATGTGCCAGTACAGAAGTTTATAATCGAAATGATTTTGCAATTTCGAACAGGGGAAGTACAATACCCGGGCGACAATATCGGCGTCAACAACAGGGACGCCGCTGGATCTGAAGAGATCGGACACGGTGCTCTTCCCGGAGGCGATCCCGCCGGTCAATCCAACAATCCTCATATGGATAAAGTTGCCTTTCACTCCCCCAGCAATATGATGCTGCGAGTTATCCAAACCCGGACTCCGCCGCGGATAAATTGAAGTGCAGGATGGAGATTGGATGCTGTGGAAAGAATGGAATTTGCAGTGTAATAGAAGGAAACGAGATGAAAGGAGAAGTGATATCTGCAAGCTCTCACTGAAGCAGTCGGGTGACAGAGGCCATCTGCTTGGAATGTAAGCTCTCGCTCGTCCGCAATGCAATTGTGGATAATTTTTGCAAGCTCTAGCCGGAGCAATCGAGAAACAAAGGCCTCCTCGCCGGATAAGTCGAAGAACAATGGGCACCTAGCTGGAACAGGGGTGGCTCGGGTTCCGTGGGATAGAGAGAAAGGGGATCCGGAGAAAACCTATCAGCTCGTCCGCTGAATGAAACGCGGAATTGTAAACGGGATGCGGCGATTTTGGGTCCTTTTCGAGAGCTGTTGCTGAGAAGCTGTTTTGAAGAGCTGCAGTTGTTTGGATCTCAAATTGAGCTTTCTCCCACTTTTGGATTCCCGATCACAATCACCTGTCATGAACAGAACAATAGAACTGTGATTTTGCAATATCCCTATATTTTATTTCTTTGACCAGAGCTTGGATCAAAAAAGAGGCAGCGCCTTCTTCTTCGTCTTGCCCTAACGACTAGAGGAGTTATATCGCCGGCGAAGAAGACCCGTCGGATGGAGGAGTTCAGTCGCCCACCAAAGGGAGTCCGGCAGTTTCTTCCTCCGTCGCGATAACAGCGCCGCGGGAGGTTTGCGGGTTTACCTACTTTCGTTTCTAGCAAACCAGCAAAAAAGCAGATTCAGCCATTTTTTACATTTCTTTTTCTTCCCAAAATTTACTACTAGCAAACCAATCTTGTTTTTTTTTATTTTTGTATTTTTGAATTTTAAGTCTCAAATATTTCTCATTTGAAAAAGTGATAAACATGAAAGTTGTAGATCTCATCGAGATTTACAACTTTCAAGTTGACCATTTTTTGATTTGAAGCCGTTTAGGCTTTCAATTTGGGCCCGAAAAAAGACACGCATGGAACGTGTCGTCGGTACAAATTTTCGGCGTGATTTTTTTCGTGGCCCAAATCGGAGGTCTAAACTGTTTCAAATCAAAACGTGTTCAACATGAAAGTTATAGATCTCGTCGAGATCTGCAACTTTCATGTTGAACACGTTTTATTTTGAAGCTGTTTAAGCCCCCGATTTGGCCTCCGAAAAATGTGACGCCGATCCCTGGTGTCTGTACATATGTTCGGCGTGATTTTTTTCAGTAGTCAAATCGGAAGTCTAAATTGCTTCAAATCAAAAAATGTTCAACATACGTTCATGTTGACCATTTTTTGATTTGAAGCCGTTTAGGCTTTCAATTTGGGCCCGAAATAAGACACGCACGGAACGAGTCGTATGTACATATTTTCGGCGTGACTTTTTTCGGGGCCCAAATCGGAGGTCTAAACTGCTTCAAATCAAAAAATGTTCAACATGAAAGTTATAGATCTCGTCGAGAACTACAACTTTCATGTTGAATACTTTTTATTTTGAATCCTTTTAAGCCCCAGATTTGGCCTCCTAAAAAGGTCAAGCCGATCCCGGGTGTTCGTACATATTTTCAGCATGACTTTTTTTCAGGAGTCAAATCGGGGGTCTAAATTGCTTTAAATCAAAAAATGTTCAACATGAAAGTTGTAGATCTCATCGAGATCTACAACTTTCATGTTGAACACTTCTCATGAAAATATACGTATAAAACGCAGTTCAAAAATACGCGAAAATTTTTATATTGGTTTGCTAGTAACAAAATGGTTTTCAAATAGCCATTTTGAAAAATGTCGGTTTGCTAATAGTAATGGTTTGCTAGAAACCAAATTGGGTTTGCTAGTAACAGCACCCTTTTTGGCACTTAACATACGGTGTTTGGCAGATTGCAATCTCATATTAAATTTTTGGCATTTTGCATCCCCTAAAACTTCAAATACACTCTCATTCTATTAAAATCACTTATTTTAAAACCCCAAATGAATCCTCTAAAATCCCAAAATCAAATTAGAGGGTGCAAAATGCCAAAATTTTAAACCTGGGGTGCAATGTGTCAAACACCCTCAATTAAAGGGTGTTAAGTGCCAAAAGTCTGAGGCTTGCCGATCGGGCTGGGAAGACGACGACCGATCGCAAACGAGAACGAGAAGGGATTTGGGATGCGAAATACAAAAACATGAACCGCAGTTTTAGGGGAGAGACGCGGGGGTGGGCACTCTAGTGGATCAAAAATCGGTTGTTCAAGTAAAGCTATTTAGAAAGTTATTTTGAAAGAGCGGCATACTCTTTGAAAAATTACAAAAGCTGTCTATCGATTCCGCTTCGGAACCGGCGAAATCCTAAAATAAAAATGAAAAACGAGGCGAGCTAGGCCATCGTCCTCGCAGGCTGGATTGATCCTCGAATGGAACAAAAATGAAGAACAAAAATTGTTGGATCGATCCTCGCCGCCAGAGCTGGAGGAAGCGTTGGGGAAGACCAGGCGAGCTAGGGCATCAGGGAAGAGCATGCGAGATAGGGCATCAGGGGAAACCAAGCCTCGGAGATTGTCGCTGGAGATCGAGCCGGATATTGGCGTCGGAGATCGGGCCGGAGATTGCCGCTGGAGATCGCGCCGGAGATCGTCGTCGGAGATAGCGCCGGAGATTGCGTCGGAGATCGTCGTCGGAGATAGCACCGGAGTTCGCGTCGGTGATCGCCGCTGAACACGGGCGGACCCACCTTTCGACACGGTCGGGCACGTGCACGACCCTATTTTTGGCGAAATCGCGCCAAGCATGATTCCTCCGCACAGACAATGCGAGGGAGAGTTCTTCCTCTTCTGCGACCGGCGTGATTCCTCCGCCTCCGGCATCTATTTTTGGCGGCGTCAATCGGCGTGATTCCTCTGGTAGTCTATTTCATCATTTTCATGACATTCTCCCCTTCTCTCTTAGGTGGCGTTTGGCGCGGCTTATGTCCTGCGGTGCGGTGGAAACACAACGCCGTTTTGCAAATAAGCACCGTTTGACGCGGCTTATTATAGAAACGGCGTTTAATTATAACTGTGGTTCTCTCCTTATACCCAGCCGCGACATTTTCTTACGGACAACCGCATACGCACCCTCCCGATGGCGTCCGCTGCTGCTCCCGAGCCCCGCCCGTCCGTTGCTGCTCCCGAGTCCCGCCGAGTAGTCCCGCTCGTCCGCTGCTGCTCCCGAGTCCCGCCGAGTAGTCCCGCCTCCCGATCTCCCGATCTCCGCGACATTTTCTTGCGGACTTCTTCTTCTTCCCAGCCCCCATCCGCTGTCAGATCTCCATTCCCAGGCCCGACCCGTCGCCGGATCTCCATTCTGAGCCCCCACTCGCCATCGATTCTCCATTCCCATCCCACATCCGCTGTCAGATCTCCATTCCCAAGCAGTTTTAGGAATTGTTCCAGCTATTTTTCCAGATTTTTTTCAATTGTGTTATGTGTGTATGTGTTTTTGTGTGCAGTTTTAGGAATTGTTCCTTCCCACCAAGAGGAGTTGTTCTGGAAATTCAATCGGAATCAAAAATTGTTAGGCTTCATTTGGTTTAGCGGTGGCGGTTGTAAAAGGAGCTGTTGTAAAAGCAGATTTGTAAAGGGAGCTGTTGGAAACTGGATGCTGGAAACGGAGTTCTGTTTGGCTAGTCTGCGTTTGCAGAGCAGTTCGAAACAGAGAACTGTTTGGCAAAACTGCGGTGGCATTTTGAGATTTTTTTAAAAAAAATTGGTTTAAATTTTTAAAAATTTTGTGTGTAATATACTGTAACAGACTGTCAAGTTAAGACATATAAAGGTACTCCAAATACTTCAATATACTGCTAAACATTAAAATTTTGCAAACCCGAAGTACAACATCTTGCTATGCGGAAACAACAAACACGTTCAAGCTCTGAGCAGTTGATCGGCAATGGAGTCACGCAACGCCACCATCTCATTCACCCCTACTCTAATGCCTCTAACATGGTCTCCACTTGAGGTTTTGTTTATCTGTCATGTTCTTCTTTGAAGGCCCGCCACATACACCACATACACAGCACATAGCAAAATCACACACACACAGCAAATACACACACCACACCCCACAAACACACAACACAACACAAAATTCACAAACACACGCACACACACATACAAACACACAGTAGACATACCACACACCACACAGCACACAACACACACGGCACAAACGCACACCACACACACAACACACACACACCACACACACAACACAAACAGCCACCACACACCACACACACATACACTATACACAGTCGAAGCACATATACAACACACGGCACAAACACACAGCACACACAACTAGCCAATCTTCACCAAAAAAATTGGAAGGGGAAGGAAAGGTATACCTGCTGAAATCGTCGAGCCGTCGGAGAGGAAGGAGCACACAGTCGGTGAAGAAGCTGTGGATTCGATCGGAAAATTTGGCGTCGCCGTCACTGGAACGTTACCATCGGAGAAGGAAGCAGCCGCAGCCGGAAATCTGGCACAGGAAGGGACTGTGCGGCGGAGAAGAAGAGGCGGCGTGATCGGCTCCAATCGGCGACGGGAGATGAAGGAGGCGGGATCTAGCACACAGCCGGAGGAGAAGAGGAGCCCGGAGAAGAAGGAGGTGGAATCGACTCCAATCGGCGACGGGAGGAGGCGGGATCTACTATGCCGCCGGAGGAGAAGGAGACGATGTTGACGGGAGATGTACTGCGCCGTAGGTGGAGAAGGAGATGTCGGGATCCACCGCAGGTGGAGAAGGAGAAGGAGACGACGTAGGAGGCGGGATCTACTGCGCCGCAGGTGGAGAAGGAGAGGTCGGAGAAGAAGGATGCGGGATCTACTCCTATCGGCGACGGGAGAAGAAGCGGGATTCGCCGCGAGCCCTTTCTGCCCTAAACGCAATGAAATGGATGCTGTGATGTGGGTTTCGACACACGCATTTTTTCAGGCCGCGACTTTCTCCTGGCGGGTGGAAACAAAGGCGCAAAAACAAATGGAAAACCGGATCTGGGCGTTTTCATCAAACGGAACGAACCTAAAAACGCTAAAACAAATAGGGCCTTAATCAAGACCTCTGTTTTGTAAACTCATTATCTTGTGTGGTTGGTGATTATGATTTATTAGCAAAAAAAATTTCGCTCAAAACTCTGTTTTGTATCCAAACAACTTTTCAAAAATTCTGTTTTGTAAACTCTGTTTCACCCAAACAGTTTTTTAACAAAACTTTGTTTTTCAAAATCAGCACTTTTTCTATCATCAATAGTTTATCAGCAGCTTTCCATCAGCAACAGCCCAACCAAACAGAGCCTTAGACTTCATTTGGTTTGGCGGTGGCGGGTCGATCCGGCGGGTGGAAACGGAGTGTTCGAATCGGAGGGGAAGGTGGTTTCTCCAAACGGTGATTTTTGGGGCGTTTCTCAAGGCGGGCGGGTGGAAACGGAGCAAACGCCGCCGGAGGTTCATTTGTTTACCCGCCTTCCGGCGGCGTTTGCCCCAAACGGAGTGGCAAAACGCCAAACCAAATAGAGCCTTAGGCTCTGTTTGACAAACCGGCGGGGCGCCGTTTCGGTGGGGACGATCCGGAGTGGAGGCGTTTGGGAAACCATCGTGAGCTCCGTTTTAGAATGGCCTGCATGAAAGGGTGATTTCCGGCCGTTTTGGCGCTGGTCATCCGAGCACCAGCTGTCGTTTCAACCGACTGTTTTGATTTTTTTTAATTAATTTCCCGCAGGCTTTCCCGGCGTACCTCCTCCCAGCAGGGCTTCCACGACGTTCCTCCCACAGCAGGGCTTCCATGGCGTTCCTCCTCCCACCGTTCATCCTCTCGCACGGCTTCCGCGGCGAGTTTGTGCAAGCGCTGCGAGGAAGAAGCATTAATGGGGACGATGAATTAATGCTTTGGGAAGATGAATAATATCAAATAATGTTAAATAATATTAATTAATACTTTGGGACAGACATCCACTTCTTGGATTGCTGCAACTTAAATAATGTTAAATTTTATTAAATTTTTTATTTAGTAAAATAATTAATCATAGTTATACATTTATACTCTTATAGAATTGTAGTTATACACTTATATAATTTTATTAACAGTTATATAATTTTTACTCTTACGGACCGGTGGTTATCCAAACATAACATCAGTTTTAAAACCTCAGTTTTAAAAATACATTTTAGAATCTCCCTTTTGAATTGCTCCCTTTTAAAACGGCACCGGTATCTCAAACAGGCCCTTAGTCTCTTGTAGAATATGCGGCTCCCCATCTGGCACAAGGATTTTGCCCTAAAGGGATAAATCTACCGTCGACCCTCTTGGGACAAAGATTTCGTGCTCTTCTGTCTTCTCTCTTATTTTCTTTTCTTCCCAAATCCCCCCACCATTTCCCTAATTTTTTTCTTGCGGAAGCAACTCAGCCGACTCCTAACTGGTACAGAGTTGAGGTGACGACGAACAACAACTCTTTCTTCCCCAACAGCCGACTTTTATTTCTTTACAAATTTGTGGTGTATTGTGTAGTTAAACAATTGTGCAGCCTACTATATTTTTTCTTCTAATCTCCATGGTGTATTGTGTCGGTGATTTGAGAGTTGGGAGTTCCTTTAGGCCCTAATTTGTGGTTGTGGCTTGTGAGACCGGTATTTCTTTACTCTATTTTTTCTCCTAATCAGTTCAAGCTGAGCAAATGTTCTGTTAATAACAAAAAAAAATTGAGTATTATTTTCATTTATAAAATGTATGTTAAACTTTATTGTGCTCGGGCGACTCTCAAATCTTAGTTCTGTCACTGCCGTTGAAGATCGCGAAGGAGCAGGAAGGGTTCGGGATCGGGAAGAGCATTTTGTGCGAGTGGGGGCGATTTTGGGAGAGCGGAAGCTGGGGCTCGGTAGATTTTTGGATAGAGGCTAAAACGCTATATTTTCAACCGTGATTTTCAAAGAGTTGTCCACTCAAACAGCTATTTATCAGCTCTGGTGGCTGGAATAGAGCTTTTCCAGCCGCCAGAGCTGTCCCAAACAGAGCCAAAAAACAAAGTTAGCTTTTGGAATATAGCTTTTTGATTCCTGGGAGCTGCCTCAAACAGATCCTTTGAACAAAGTTTTTAAAAGGTATCATTGTTTTGGTTATTAGTATTTTTGACTATCCACAAGTATTATTTTTTTAAAAAGAATTGACTATCTGCAATCAAGAAAGTTGTTCGTACTCAAAAATTAGAAAAATGGAGGTGCAGAACACCACAACCTGGAGGAGGAATGGGCATTTGAAAATCGCGAAATACATCAACGCCGCCGCCAAGAGGAAGGGAGATCGGCGGATGTGAAAAAGATAGCCGCCGGATAATGGAGGAGAACATGTTGGGATAAAGAACGCCGCTCGGAAAATAGATGAACACTTGTCGAATTTGGAGGCATTTAGGCCGGACGGAAAGAGAGGTGGGGTCGCCGGCGGAATCACGGTTTGGAGGGTAGGCGGAAGCACGAGAGTGGCGAGTGCGAATAAGGAATATTTTTTGTGCAGTGCTTGGTAATAGAATTCAAAGTCCAAAAAACTCAATTTTTAGTGCGGATTGCCAAAAGTGTGGTGTTAGTTTCAGTGTCATTTTAAAAACATCTTGAATAGGCGCTCACACTACCCCCGTTTGGTTTTTATCTTGCATGCAACCTACAATCTGCATACCTTACGTCTTCCATGCAGACAGCCGACTCCTCTGTCGTCGGACCTACACTGCCTCTTGTGGTCGGTTGCATGCCTCCTCGGTTTGCTACGTTGTGTTTGGACAAAAATGTAATATCATAAATGTATGTTTGGCATGTCCACGGTGATGACCACCACAAAGAAAAAAAACTAATTTGAACATAAAAGTGAATGAAGTTCTTTCGGTGGGGTCGGACGTTCACGAACAACAGTTCATAACCACCATGTTCATGGCTGCCGCCGCCGTGGGTCAAAATGATGTTTGGAGCGGTGAGGATGAGAATTGGAGGGTTATCCAACTTTTTTTTAGCAGTGATGTTTTCCTCTTGTTGCGGAGTAACTCGGTGTCCCAGTCAGACTAGAATAAACTGGACCGTTTTAGCTCTCGGGATGGTCGAGCGCGCACACAGTCAATGAAGATTGGGAGTTGACACAAGAGGTTTTAACGTGGAAAAACTCCTCAACTGGGTAAAAAATCACGTGACCGGATCTGTGCCGGTCAAAATCCACTATCAGGTTGCGGTTACAATATGTTTGGAGAATCGAGGGCGACAGGCCGTCTCTCATTACAACTTGGAGGTGAGAGAGAATTTCTGACTCGCAACGGGCAACAGGCTGCGTCGAGGGAGTGTTAGATGCTAACTTGGTGGCTGGTGCGCTTGAGCGCTAATGATGGTAGTTTTCTTCCTTTCTCTGCGCACTTGGGGACTTGGACGTTCCTCCGGCTCGTAGGCGGCTTGAAGATGACCCGAGGGAGGAGTTCGACAGAGCTCTGACCTGAGGAAGAAGAAGACTCTGGGAGCGAAAAGGTGAGAAATGAGGAGTGTTGAGGCTCCTTTTATAGCCTCCAGAAGGTGGTTATGGCGGGCCCCCATTAACTTGATGGTTAGTGGGTAGTTACCCGTAGATCGGACGACGATGGATGCTCTGTAGTGATCGGACGGTGGCCATCCTGCAAGCGACGACGACGGTTGACGACAACGGTGGGCGGCGGCGGCGGGCGGCGGCGGGCGGTGGCGACGGGCGGTGACGGGCGGCGGAGGGCGGCGGAGGGCGGCGGCGACGGTAGTTGTTGAGGGGGAAGCCCCCATGATTTCTCCTATTATTGGGGGAGATCACGGGAAAGTGGGTTGATCGGTCAAACTCATGATCTCCACAATAGGAGGAATTATGGGGGAACTGGTTAAATGCACACTCAAGCCTTTAAACGGGGTTTCGTATGCATCAATTGCCCCCCAAATCCTTTGTTGTTGGAGGTTTGCACGAGCGAGAAAACAAGGATTTTTCCTCCATTCTCTTCAGCCATGACGGCGACAGGCGAAAGGTCAGAAACATCAGAGAGCGGCGTCTGGCGAGCCCAGGTAATGATATGTTAAAAGATTTCTAAGAGAGAGAACGGACGACAAGAGGAAGAGACAGCGCGCCAAAAAAGGGGCTCCGGGCGCCTCCACGGTCGGGTGGCGCGGCGGCGGCGACTGCGCAGGCATGCGAGGAGGTGTGCGGACCAAGTCGCTCGAGT
The DNA here is from genome assembly GCA_039583875.1 of Platanthera guangdongensis. Lineage (NCBI taxonomy): Eukaryota > Viridiplantae > Streptophyta > Magnoliopsida > Asparagales > Orchidaceae > Platanthera > Platanthera guangdongensis. The sequence goes on along the minus strand of CM077150.1, from coordinate 16,652,749 downwards.
GCATGCACCTGGTCGCGGGCGCGTCCCTGACCGCGCGCACGTTGGGCGCGCAAGTGCACGTCCCTGACCGCACGCACCGGGCCGCTTGCGCCTGCCTGGATGTGCACGTGTCTGTGGGCATCGGGTCGCGCGTGTGCGGGTGCGCGTGCGTGTCGGATTGTGCGCGTGCTAATGTGCTTGCGCGGGCGTGCTCTGCTGCACGGGGCCCTTCGGTATTATGCCTTGCGCGTGCGCATGCTTGGGGGCTCTCCTTGGCTTACTTCAAGTGGGTCTACCCATTAATTTTACCGTGCGAAGCGTGCTTTTCATACTGTGTTAGATTTTTTTTCTTTTTGGTGACAGGGCTTGAAGCGTACCGTGAGACCACTGCGTATGCGTTCCGCTCTTACTGAGGACCAGGTCGTCATTTTGAGAAAGAAATTCGGATTGCCTGCTGATTTAGAAGTGAAAATTCCGCATGCCGAGAAGTTTGTGCAAAATCCCCCCCGGAGGCTGGCTGACGGTCTGCGAGAGTACTTTGAGGTCTGGCTTCTGGTTCCCGCCTTGCGAGAAAGTGATCGAGATCTTGAAATTTTGCGGGATGCCGATCTCCCAGTTTACCTCATTGGGAGTAGTGTGCCTTATGGGCATTGTTGTCTTCTTCCGGGAGCATGGCGGGAGACTTTCTTTGGAGTGCTTCCGAGAGTTGTACGATGTCCGCTCCAATGATGGGGAGCGTGTGGAGATTCATAGCAACAAGAGTTGGCTGGATTTCGAGGCTCGGATAGACCGTCGTCATGGGAACACCCTTTTTGGATACATCAGGAATCCTTGGGGCTTACCAGAGTTGTGAAATTCGCTCCCCGATCGTTGTCGCCGCCAGAAATGGAAGGAGCGGGAATTTCCCCAGTGCTGGGGTTTTCGGAGCCCCGTGAGTTGGTCAATCATCTGTTCAGCATTTTCTCATTTGTGGAGGAGAAGCGCTTGCTGTAGTGCGACATTTCTTTGGATTCTTCGCAGAGTGTTGAGGCACCTTCTGCTGGCAACCGTAAGAGGAAAACCAGTGCAGCTTCTTCTAGTGGCTTGGATAGACGGTTCCTCTAGTTGCTCGAGATGATACCACCCCTGAGGTTCAGGTGCTTGAGCGCCCAGCTCTTCAGGTACCTTCTGCAGAGGCGGCGTTTGGCGGCGGCGTGGCTCTTGTTTGTATGAAATTTTCACTTTCCATCTTGCGAGGCTAATTCTCTTTTTTCCTTTGTACAGGTTGAGAGTCAGGCTCGGACTGTCGCTACTTGGAACAACCACTATGTGAGCCTGAAGGACGGGTATTTGGCCCTTGAGGAGAAGCTCAGATCTACGACGAGCTTGCTTGCCTCCTCGAGGGAGGAGCATGACTGTGATGTTTCACGATTTCGTCGGATGGGGTCCAGGCTGAAGTCTGAGTTAGAGAATGCACGCGCATCATTGGAGGTAGAGAAGGCACTATTGGAGAGGACCACCCAGATGCTGAAGCATTCCCAGGAGGAAACCACCAGCTTAGAGACTCGGCTTCGGGCGGTGAGGGCCCAAGTGGCGATGTTATCTTCTGACAGCTGCGTGTCGGAGATGAATGTCGCTGGACTTGCGGAGTACTTGGAGTCGTTGGACTACATGCGAGACCACAGCCTGATTGTGGAGGAGGTGCGCGACGAGATCTGGTCCAAGGAGGTGGAGCCTCAGGTAGAAGATGCTCGTGAGTTCGCCCTCAAGCGCGAAGCTGCAAAGGCCTTCCAATTCGTCAGCCGGCGCCTAGGATGCAACATCTCTGACTTTAGCTTTGATGACGTCTCTGAGGATGAATGTTCTGATGTTGATGTTACTGATGAGTAGCGGCCTCATGTTTCTGTATTTGCCTATTTTTGTATTCTTCCTCCAGCTATCTGTGTCATGTGTTGTTTTTGCTTAGCAATTGTAGTGGGCGCTCTTTTGCGCCGACATGTATGACATCATTATTATTTTTTATGTCATTTAGCTGTTTTGTTTTCTCTTTGTCTCCTTTGAGTATTGTTTTTGCAAGTTTCACTTTCGGGGGAGTGTGAGCGAAGTATTTCACGTGAACTAGATTCGCAACTTCGTTTGCACAGTTCCATCCCGCGGCTTAGTTAGCACGGTTCCATCCCGTGGCTTAGTTAGCACGTTTCCAACCTGCGGCTTTGTTTGCACGGTTCCTGCCCGCGTCTTTGTTTGCACGGTTCGAGCCCGCGGCTTTGTTTGCACGGTTCTAGCCCGCGGCTTTGTTTGCACGGTTCCAGCCCGCGGCTTTGTTTGCACGGTTCCAGCCCGCGGCTTTGTTTGCACGGTTCAAGCCCGCGGCTTTGTTTGCACGGTTCCAGCCCGTGGCTTTGTTTGCACGGTTCCAGCCCGCGGCTTTGTTTGCACGGTTCCAGCCCGCGACTTTGTTTGCACGGTTCCAGCCCGCGGCTTTGTTTGCACGATTCCAGCCCGCAGCTTTGTTTGCGCGGATTGTAATTGCGGCTTTGTCGTGAGGGGGGCAGGCCCCCACGGGGAGTTTGCACGAGTCGGGCTCGCGACTTAATTTGTGCGGGTTGTAATCGGGGCTTTATCGTGAGGGGGCAGACCCCCACGGGGAGTTTGCATGAGTCTGGCTCGCGACCATACAATCATAATGCTAGAATGCTTCGCCGTCGTCGGATCAAAATGCAACTTCTGCCTTACTAAATCCCCTACTACCGGGCAAAAGCAAAAACAAAAGCTGACATTAAATGACAGCTGACATTCAAATCTTCAAGGAAGGCTTACATTTCACAACTGACAGTTCTAACTGACATTAACTGTCAGTTGACAAATTTCATAGCTTTTTTTTAATGTCTCTGCAAATTTCACTTTTTTAAGTTTTTTAAATACAATTTCACAGCTGACATTAAATGTCAGCTGACAAAAAGCAAAAGCTCATGCCCCAAACCTTCCTCCTTCGTCCATCTATTTTGTGTTGTTCATCTAATCCGCGGAAAGCACAACAACAGTAGCCCGGTCTCTGTCCATTCCGACGAAAGTGCAGTAGCAGTGCTCTCCCTCATGTCTACTGTGACAACCTAAAATTCGCAAAACAAAATAATTATTTTTCCCCGATGATGATAAAAGCAGTACGAATTTTTTTTTTCGAGATTTTTGCACATTTCGTTTTCATTTTGAGTGATTGCTTTTCTTTATTATGAACTTAAGTGGGCTTGTGGGCTGCCTTTATAGGTGGGCTAAGTATTTCTTTGGGCTGAGGATTAGTAAGTGGGCTGCCTTAGTCTTTTTGGGCTGCTGTTTTGCCTTGGACCGGCTAGATTTAATTTAATTTGAAGTGGCAATGTGACATTTGGTTGGTGTGTTGGCAGCTTGATGATGAGGTGTGGTTTAACTTTGCCAGTTGGTGTGTTGGTGGCTGTTTTGGTTTTCTTTGGTGACACCTAGTTGAGTTAGCAATTGCTTTTTGGCTTCTTCTTGCCTCTTCACCGCCCATGCTCCTTTTTAAATAGTGGTTGGATTCTCTCCTCACCTCCCATTTCCGGATTGCTCTTCCTCTTCTTCTACTATCTGGCTACTGTCTGACTGCACTCCTGCTGCTCGACTGCTGCTCCCTGCTATCTTAGTTGATGCCTTGCTGATTTGAGCTGTTCTGCCACTGTTTTAAACATGTTGCTGCTTCTCTCCCTTACCTCTTCTTCTCCAGCTTTTTCCTTGGAGTTCTTGGAAGAACCTTGCCGCGCTTTTGTACATCAAGAGTTCGATCATGCAGCAATTTACTTCCTCCCTCTCCCGCTGTAAGAATGTTGTTTTTACAATTTTGTGGGGATGTTTTATGCTGATTTCCATGGCTGTTTAGTCGCTGTTTCATGGCTGTTTTCTTGCTGATTTTAAGCCACTTTTCGTCCAATTTTCAAGGGGTGGTTCACCCAATATTTTTGGCATTGCTGGACGGAATTTTGAGGGGACAGGAAGTCCATTTGGGGGCTGGTTTTAGCCCATTTCGAGGCACCATTATGGCTGTCCAGCAAAGTATACGAGCTGAAGTTGTTTTCTACGATCATTTTCAAGTATTTTGAGTTTTCCGGTTTATTATGTGGCTTTTCGACTTTTCGTAAATCCCTTAAATATTATAAGAGACGCAACACAATTAAAATGCATACTATTACAGTGGTTTCCGAAGCTTAAAACTTCGAAGATGGCATCCCGTGATAACCGTGACATTTATGCGGACAAAAATATGAATAAAGGCAAAGCAAGAGTGAGTATTTTATTTCTTGAAATTATGAGTATTCAATTATTTTGCAGTATTTAATTTATTATCTCTTTGAACACAGTTGTTTGTGCATATGAGTTTCGCCTTAATGATATATCACTAAATAAATAAAGTGAGCGAGGGGACAATTAAGCGATATTTATTCTGAGGGGATTATTTTTATTATAAATCCTATTTGCACGCCAAGATAAAATTCATTTAAAACTATGCATAGGAAAATATGATGGTTTCCGAATCCGATGATGTGGAGTCATCCACTGATGGATTCACCAGTAGGGGTGAGCCTACAATTACGCTCTTCGGGGGCGGGGCTCAATTCAAGTTTGCATCACCGGAACATTTCTCATTTTATGTAACTAAAGTTAAGAGGTAATTTAATGATTAGTATTGAGAATAATCAAGTGATTGATTTATTATACTGTATGCATATTGATACTATCCCCTTGTTTGCATGTATAACAATTTCACAAAATATTATTCTCGCATAGTCATAATTTTTATGACTAACCCTTTGTGAATTCATTTTTTTCAGACAACAGGTGGATCTCCAGGCGTACGGGGAATGTTCGCACCTGAAGAGTTAGAGAAGATATAACTTAATGTCTAAAAAGGAATCAAAGAAGATTCTGAGAGTCATAAATTACTATGTTCAGAAAACTATTGTAAATTTTTAGCAGATTTCGAGTAAACGGCTGTACGAATGTGTGAATAAATAAAATGATGGAATAAAATACTGTTTTGAATGTTCATTGTACTGTTCTTAGATGTGCTGCGACTACTCTATTGACTCTCTGTTCACTTTCTGGAATCATTGGAAAGCCCGAGAATTTTGGCTCTTCACATCTACTCCCACTGTTCACGAAGGCCAAAAGATGCAGGAAAGCTCAGCCTCGATCTATTCCGGCGAGAGCTAAAGCAGCGGCTTAGCCTTTAATCTCCCGCACTGTCACTCCGGCCATGATGCAGGAAAGCTCAGCCTCCATCTATTCCGCCGAGAGCTAAAGCAGCGACGGAGCCTTTAATATCCCGCACTGTTACTCTGGCCATGCTCAGCGCTCGTTCTGCTCTTCCTCATTAGGTATGCTTCCATTTCTCTCTACAGATTTTGCAATCCATATTTTTCATGCTCGATTGCTTATTCGTCTTCCAAATCATCAACTTCTTTCCCCACATAAGCTCATGCTCACGATCCAAATTCATTGCCTGTTGTGCCTCTGGTTTGGCACGGAAGCTCAGCCTCTAATCGGTCGTTGTCCGGCTTCTGATTTCGCTCCATTCTAAATTCCATGCCCTTGACTCTGTTCCCGATCCTTCTCTTCTCGACGTGCAGCTGTCTCATTTATGCTTTGGTTGCAATTTTCTCCTCGACGACAAATCATGCGCTTTGTTTGATGCTTTTATTTGTTCATTTGATGAACTGCATTTGGATTTTCTCCTCTACTGTAATCTTGAAAAACGTATGCCTTCATTGCGTTTAAAAAATTATTAAGAAAATGAGAAGGTGTTTATAAAAAAACTGTATGAGTAGCTCTGATTTCGCTCCTCTCATGGTGATCGGCGCTCGATATCTTTGTTTAAAAGTAAGCATATCTTTGTGTGCAATATGAGAAGTTGTTTCATTGATTTCTTTTCCTACGACTTTAATATCCCAAATAAAACCCCTGTTTTGGATAGCTATATGACCCAATTTTTAGTCCATCATAAATGCCACGCCATGTAAATTCATATTTCAACATTCATATATGAAAACCCACATTGCAATAATCTTAGGCTTCATTTGTTTGGGCGTTTCGCTGCTCTGTTTTGGGCAAACGCCGCAGGAAGGAGGGTAAAAAAATAAATCTTCGGTGTCGTTTGCTCCGTTTCCACCTGCCTGCCTTGAGAAACACCCCAAAAAGTTCAGTTTGGAGAAGTCACATCCCCTCTCCGATTTGAACCCTCCGTTTCCACCAGCCGGATCGACCCGCCACCGCCGACCCAATTGAAGCCTTAGTTAGGATGCACATATTTATTGTGCCACTTGATAACCAAACCTTTTCTGATAGAAACCTATAATTTCCTTTGTTCTTAGCAATACCGGAGAATGAAGCACAGACAAAGGCCGGTGATTTAAATAAAAAATAGAAAAATAATTGCACCAGAACTTGCATGCCCGAGGTATCCTGATCCCCCTAAGAAAGTGAAGTATGCCATTACTCTCAGCTTTTCACGGCCTTGAAGAAGTTTTTTTGCATAAGCTAGATACCCAAATGAACTCCCCAGGAACGCAATGAAAATTGTTGGTCAATGATACGAAGCTTCAAAATATGAAGACGGGATGCCTAATGCGTGTTCGATGATGATATATGAATATTATTATAAGAATAGTTTTTAGTTGATTTGCATTATACAATATTTGATAAGTAAAAGTTTTCTTAGTTATATGTATTCAGTCAAATGCAGTTTTTATTTGTTGTTATGACAATACAATTTATGTTTGCCATTATGGCAAGTTCAAATTTTATTTCGTACTATTTGCGGTTATGGCTCTCAACACAACATTTATTTGTCTAACATTTATCGTCAAGTTTTAAATAGTTGATCATCGCTATATAATCCATTTTCACACTTCGGGCGCTCAGATGCACTCCTTCTTCTTGTGAGGGCAATCAGCGATGACGTGACACGGCCGTGTGCAAGGCCGTGTTCGGCCCAGGTTTGAGGATTTTTGGGCAGATCTGAGCCGTTCGTTTTCTTTAATTAAGATCTGACGGCCCAGATGTGTTCCTGCTTCGTTAAGGCCGGAAATTGAGGTTTAATTCCTCATTTTCTCTTTAACATTCTCTTCTTAAGGAGTTAGAGAGAGGAGTGAGCAAGGAGGAAGGAAGAGGAGGATTTCGGCCGCCGGAGGAGCATCGGAGCACCGATTCGAGAACTGAGACCGGATCTGCGGAGGAAATTCCATTGCGAAGCCTTCTATCTGTATAGATTTCCATGGCGCAAAAGCGTACTACAAGGGTAACGATTCTCTACTTGAGCATATGAAGCTCTCTTTCTTTTGCATAAGGAAACCCGCTCCTGCGAGTGTGCGGTGATCCTTGGGGTAGACGTGAATAGTCCCCATTATTTTGCATATAGAGTCCGGAACCGAAGTACGAACATAGGCATTGTGTGTGAAGCCTACCCGGACGTGTTGGTCTGGATCGGTGATGTTGCATTTTGTATGGTTTGCCGGAGAATACTCCGTGTTTTGTGTTTTTTTGGGTTTCTACACGGTAGATTGCAACAGGGATCCTTGGGGATTAACTCCAAGGCGCACCCGGAAAACTGAGCGGAAACGTAGTTCTGCTAACTTGGCGGCCGGGGAGACAGCCTTGAACATAACTGGGTTATGTGATATTTGGATATGTTTTGGGACCTTAGAGAAGTTTGGCCCACACGTACGTCTTAAAGTGACTAGGAGGTGTGAGTAACGGGCAAGTGGAATCAGACCTGTGCTATATGGTTCGGTGCTAGAAACCCATAGAGGGACCGGCCGTTGGCATAGTCAGGAGCCTTAGGCAGTGGTTAGAAAGGCTAAAATGCTCACGATGTTACCATCCCGGGGATGGTGGTGAAGCCACGGAATTGACCGGATTCACCGAAAATATGCTCTGAGTGCACGGGGTGTTTGGCCGTGCGAGCCTACACCTGTGGCGAAGTATGTTTGTACTTTATTGTTTAGCTGGGCTAATGAAATGCAGGGAAGGAGCACCGTCGTCCCGAGTAAGGTGCGGGGTCGTTATAATTTGGTCGGCTTTGGCTGATCGTTACTTTGTTTGCCACCGTGCGGTGGAATGTTGCTTGCAGGTGCTGCGGAGCCAAGTACCAAATAGCGGACAGAAGCCCATGTTGCCGAGCTGGCCCTCGAAGACCAAAGCGAATAGTTGTTTTTACTTTGTCATGTGTGGTCGGCCTGCGAGCCGATGTATGTAAAACATTATTTTGTTAAGTGAACTCTTGTAAGGCCATACGGCCAAGTACTTTCAGTGTATTTGTTATTTCATTCATATGGTAGTTTGTGGACATTCATGATAGTTGTTATTCAATTATGGGTTCTTTCCAACTCTTTAAAAGCTTCCGCTATAATGCTTTGTGCTAGGGCGAGTAGTCGTAGTTGGATATTTGATATTCTTATATAACCCTTCCGACTGTCTGTGGTATATGACGTCGGGTTCCAGCAGGACCTTCTGTTATATGTCATACGACGGATGAGGGTGTTACAATGTGGTATCAGACTTCTGGTTTCGGTCAACTTAAATGAATTCGTGGACGAATTCTTTTTAAGGGGTGGTGAGCACGTGTGTGCGTCATCGTTATAACATCTAGAAGAACCCACGAATGTCCACTTAGGAATGAAAAATACACTTGTTTTGAGAAATCTGAATGTTCCAATGATTGCCTTTCGCAATCTGTTTGTCGTCCAATCAAGAGTTTTTGTTATTATAGGCAGCTAGGAGCGGTGCTGGGCAATCGAAACGCCCGCAATCGGCGGAAAGTAGTATACCGAGGGACGTGCCTACAACACCTCCTTCAGCAGAAACCATCAGATTGGTGGCTGAAGCAGTCTTTGCTATGATAAATGCCCAACCTGCAGGGCAAATGCACCATGCACCACCTGTTAATGAGCAAGAACCGATTAGGGTGGCAGAGCCGAGAGTGGTAGAACGCGTGACAGTTGATCATGTAGCACCAAGGAGAGCTACGAAGAAGCAGCTCAAGCATGTAATGAGCTTTAATCCTCCGAGGTTCGACGGGATTGAAACGCCAACTCAAGCTGAGGATTGGTTTTCTACGATAAAGAGAATCTTGACGGCCATAGAAACTATAGAGTGGCAGAAGACCACCATAGCGACCTTCCTTTTGGTTGGTAAGGCGAGGCTGTGGTGGGACGAATTGGAGGTTCATCTCTTAGTGGGAAGGTAACTTACGGATGTGCCTATGGAGGAATTCTCAAGGTTGTTCTTGGCCAGATTTCTACCCTCTGCTTAGAAGCTTGAGATGGAGAATCAGTACCTTAATTTTGTAACACCCCCTATCCGTCACATAGCATATAGCAGTAGGTCCGGCCGGGGCCCGACGTCGTATGCCACAGACAGACCGGGTGGTTACTTATGGAAACCATCCAACCAATCTCAACGTCATACACAGAGCATTCTAGCGGAAGCAGTTTATAAAAGTTACAACATAAGAACCCAGCATTGGAGCATGAATGACCACTAACCAAAATAGGAATGTATACAAATACCAACAAAAGCCTTAAGACCGTACAAAATGTTTCACTTGTTATTACATGATTTACAAACCACGGCACGCAGGCCGGTCATACATGAATAAAACAGTAAACACTTCCATTTGGGCCTTCGAGGGCCGGCTTCGCAGAAAGGGCTTTAGCCCGCTATTGACCGCTTGGTCCAGCAGCACCTGCAAACAACAAACCACCACACGGTGGCAAAACAAGGCAACGGTCAGCAATGCTGACCAAATTATAACGATCCCGCCCCCAACTCGGGGCGGCGATGCTCCTTCCCTGCATTTCATTAGCATAAGCGAGCAATTTATATACTTAGCCATTACATCACAGACGTTGGCTCGCACGGCCACACGTCCCGTGCTCTCAAGGCACATTCACGGTGAATCGGTCGATGTCACGTCAATTAAAGCCATAGACATTCCGGACTCACCACCGCCACTTTGACGGCCAAACCTATGAGCAATTTGTCTTCCTGGCCTGGGTCACGACAATTTAAGCCATTGACCGCCAAAGACTCTAATCTATGCCAACGGTAAGTGTCACGTGCCTTTAGGTCTCTTTAACCGAACGACATAGAACGGGTACGGTTCCATCTAACCCGTGCTCACATCGCAACGACAATTTAAGTCATCTGCGCGGGTCAAACTTCCACCGAGTCCCATATCCATCACAATTCACATAACCCGGTTATGTTCAATTTGTCTCTCAGGCCACCAAGTTGGTAAGATCTCGTATCCGCCCAGTTTTCCGGGTGCACCTTTGGGTTTCCCCAAGGCTCCCTACTGCAATCTACCGCGTAGAAAACCCGAAAAACAACCAATAGCACGGAGTCTTCTCCGGCATTATGCAATGCAACATCACCGATCCAGACCAACATGTCCGGGTAGGCTTCACACATCATGTCTATGTCCGTTCTTGCTTACGGACTCTAAACAACGGGGACTTCACATATCTACCCGAAGGAACGCCTCCAACTCTCCGCAAACTCGCGAGAGCGGGCTTCCTATGCAAAGAAAGAGAGCTACTCATGCTCAAGATGAGGATCGTTACCCTAGCGTTCCTCTTTGGCGCCATTGAAAAGTAATCGGATGAAAAGCACCGCACTAGCTTTGCCTCCGTGGATCCGGAGTCGGCTCGCGATTCGAAGCTTCGAAGCTCCTCCAATGGCGGGATCTTGCTCCTTCTTCCTCCCTTGGCTCTCCTCTCTCTCTAAGGTTTTAGAAAGATAACACTTAAGAAAAGTGAGGGTTTCTAAGTCCAATCTCAGGTATATCCCTTCAGGAACAACCCCCAGCCGTTGGATCTCAAAATAAGGAAACGAACGGCTTTGATTCGGGACTGAAATGCCCATCTGGACCGAACACGGCCTGACACACGCCCGTGTCCAGGGCCGTGTGCTCATTCGTCGTCAAAATCGGCTCGCCTGGAACCTCACACGGGTTATCGAACACGCCCGTGTTCGAGCTGACACACCCGTGTTCCATATGACACGACCGTGTGGCCGGCCGTGTACCCCTATCATTTTTCCCCAAAAACAACCCGAGCACTGCACGGGTTCTAGGACACGCCCGTGTCCTTACCCGTGTCACCTCAACACGCCTGGACCCCAGGCCGTGTACATGGTCCTCGACACTGACACTTCGTCGAGCGAAGATCTCGACCTGATGACACGGCCTCGGACACGCCCGGTCCTAGGCCGTGTGCCTTGTCTCGACACAATGTCGAGACCAAAGTGTCGACTTCCCGGGACGAGTGTCGACACGGGTTGACACGCCCTGCGACACGCCCGTGTCGCAGGCCGTGTGCCATGTCTCGACACTTCGTCGAACGCAGAGTGTCGACTTCGCGGCTAAGTGTCGACACAGGTCGACACGCCCTGCGACACGCCCGTGTCGCAGGCCGTGTGCCCAGTCTCGACACAATGTCGAGACCAAAGTGTCGACTTCCCGTCTCAGTGTCGACACAGGCTTGACATGCCCTGGGACACGCCCGTGTCCCAGGCCGTGTGCCTGCAGCCAGAACCAAAACTGCCCCAAAATGTCCCCCTTCGCGCCTTTGAGTTTCGGGGCGTTACAACTCTCCCCCTCTTAAAATAATTTCGTCCACGAAATTACATAAAGAAAAGACATGTACAAAACCAAAATTTGTACCTGAGCGGAACAACTCTGGATACTCGTCAAGCATATTCTGCTCTCGCTCCCAAGAGAGCTCCTCACGACCGCAATTGTCCCACCGAACCTTGACCATCCTGATCTCTTTATTGCGTAGCCGCTTGACCTCCGAGTCCTCAATCCGCACGGGCTTGACCTTTGTCGTCAACCCACTATCCACCGGTACTCGATCAACCGCGATCACTTGTGTAGGCTCTTGCACCGCCTTCCGAAGCACCGAAATATGGAATACATCATGTAAACCACTAAGATCCATTGAGAGCTTCAACCGATAGGCCGCTTCACCAACTCGCTCCAGAACCTCAACGGTCCAAGGTACCTCGGGCTTAGCTTTTTCAATCGCCGCACCCGCGAGACACCTTGAACGGCATGATCTTTAAGTATACATAATCGCCACAGCGAACTCCACGTTCCTGTGCTTGGCATTATAGTACTTTGCTTGCCGGTCCTGAGCGATAAGCAACCTCTCCCGAATGGTTCTCACCAAAGAAGTAACATCCTCCACTTCCGATCGCTTATACAACTTTGACTCGCCCGTTTCTAACCAAGACAACGGCGTGCGACATTTTCTACCATATAGGGTCTCGAAAGGCGCCATCTGAATACTCGCTTGGTAGCTATTGTTGTATGCGAACTCCACCAAATAAAGGTGGTCCTCCCATTGCTTTTCAAAATCCAAGACACACATGCGGAGCATGTCCTCCATAATTCTATTGACCCTTTCGGTCTGCCCATCCGTTTGCCGATGGAAGGCTGTGCTGAATTTCAGCTTTGTTCCCAACATTTGTTGCACAAGCCTCCAATCATTGGACGTGAACCGCCCATCTCGGTCACTCACGATGCTGCGGGGCACACCATGAAGCCGCACTATATTATCCACATAAAGCTTTGCCAACTTCTCCACCGGATCATCCTTCCTATGCGGAATAAAATGCGACACCTTCGTTAACCGATCAACCACCACCCAAATGACGTCGTTCCCCTTTTGCGACCTTGGCAAACCATGCACAAAGTCCATAGAGATGTCGTCAAATTTCCACTCCGGAATAGGCAAGGACTTAAGAAATCTTCCCGGCTTTTGGCACTCCGCCTTCACCAAGGCGCAAGTTTGGCACTTCGCTACGTAGAGCGCCACATCCTTTTTCAAACCCGGCCACCAAAACAGTTTCTTCACATCACGGTACATCTTCGTGCTCCCCGGTGAATCGAGTACTTGGTATGGTGTGCCTCGTACAACAACTCCACCCGCAAATTGCCCACACTTGGGACGCACAGACGACCGTCTTTCCAAAGTAATCCGTCCTCCATGACGAATTGGGGATTTGACCCATCCAGAGCCTCTACCATGAACTGCTTCATATGAGAATCCATATCCAAAGCCTGCCGAATACAATCAGCCAGGTCAATTGGACTTCAGTCCAATTCAGAACTGCTTCAGCACTTGATTGCCTGTCCACACAAACAATCTCCAACGCCTCCAACTCCCGCACCAACCGCTCATCATACAACGATAGCCAATTGGCTTGAGCTGGGGCTCGGCGACTCAGCGCATCCGCAACCACATTCCCTTTGTCAGGCACGTAGTGGATCTTGAATGTATAGTCCCCCAGGAACTCCATCCATCTACGCTGCCGCATATTCAGATCCTTCTGATCAATAAGATACTTCAGGCTCTTGTGATCGGTGTAAATATCAATCTTCACACCGTACAAGTAGTGTCTCCACAGCTTCAAGGCAAAAATCACGGCCGCTAACTCCAAGTCATGGACCGGATAGTTCCTCTCATGCACTTTTAGCTGTCTCGAGCCATAAGCTATTACACTTCCGTGTTGCAGTAGCACGCAACCCAAACCGCTGCCCGAAGCATCGCTATAAATCTCATAGCCTTCGGTCCCACATGGCGAACTCAGCACAGGCGCCGTGGTCAACCGACACTTCAACTCCTCAAAAGCGCGCGCACTCCGGCGTCCAAACGAACTTATGCTCCTTCCTCGTCAAAGTAGTGAGAGGTAACGCTATCCGCGAGAAGTTCTCTATGAAGCGCCTATAATAGCTGGCAAGCCCCAGAAAACTCCGGACTTCCGCTACATTAGCAAGCTCAGGCCACTCCCGTATTGCAACAATCTTCGCCGGATCCACAGCAATACCCTCTCCACTTACTATATGCCCGAGGAACGCCACTGAGGACAGCCAAAACTCGCACTTCGAGAACTTGGCATACAACTGATTTCTCCTTAGCGTCTCCAACCAAATGAAGATGCTTGAAGTGATCTTCCTCACTTTGCGAGTACACCAAAATATCGTCGATGAAGACGATCACGAAATGGTCCAAGTACTCCCTGAACGTCCTGTTCATCAAATCCATGAACACTGACGGCACATTAGTCAGCCCAAACGGCATGACCGTAAACTCATAATGCCCGTATCTCGTACTAAACGTTGTCTTCGGGATATCACTCTCCCTTATACGCAGCTGATAGTACCCAGCCTTGAGATCCAACTTCGAGTACACCGTCGACCCGACTAACTGATCAAAAGATCATCAATCCGGGGATCGGGTACTTGTTCTTCTCAGTCAGCTTGTTGAGCTCCCTATAATCAATACATAGCCTCAAGCTTCCGTCCTTCTTCTTAACAAAGAGGACCGGTGCGCTCCAAGGCGAAGAACTCGGGCGCACATACCCTTGCTCCAACAACTCTTGCAGTTGAACTTTCAGCTCCGCCATTTCCTTAGGCGCTAGCCGATAAGGAGATCGTGACACAGGCTTTGCACCTGGCACTAGCTCAATCGTGAAATCTATCTCCCGCTGAGGCGGGGCTCCAGGAAGATCTGCGGGGAACACATCAGGGTATTCCGATACCACTGAAATACAATCCAACACGGGCTTCGGCTTTGCAACCACCACTAGTGTAGGCACAAACCGCCTTCACCACCTGAAGAGCAGACATCAACGTATTGCTCGATCCCTTTAAGCCCGTAAAAGTCGTTTCACGACTTGCTCCCAGCTTGACTTCCTTGCTACCACAATCTATATGGGCCTGCTGCTCCGAGAGCCAGTCCATGCCAAATATGACGTCGAACTCCACCAACGGAAGTAAAGACGCCCGCAGGTCGAACTCCTGCTCCCCAATACGAATCTTAACATCGCAGATCCTATCCGCTCGCATCAAACACCCATTGGGCAACAACACATCCAACTTATCCGTCGCCATCGAAGAAGGGACTCCGATGCGTGATATAAATCCTTCGGACAAGAAGGAGTGTGAAGCTCCCGTATCGAAGAGTGCTTGTGCCGGATTTTCACAAATCAATACAAATCCTAAACAAGCAGTGGTAAGGTAACATGTGCATAACAAGTATTTAAATAAATTGACTTGCTATAAATTAAATCGTACCTGTCACCACATCAGCTTGTTTAATGGCCTCCTGTTGGCCAAGATTGTAGACTCTTGGTTGGGCCGGAGCATAATGGGATGCGGTCGACTCCACCGCCTTTCCCTTCTCTTCATAAGTAGCTCCCGGCTTCCTCTCGGACTTAGGACGTCCGCTCCAACAGTCACGGGCAAAGTGCCCCGTTTTTCCACAAGTAAAACACGCGTCTGGGGTCCGACTCGTAGTCGCCCCAGAAGCACCAGAAGGAGCTGGACCCGAAGTCCTATGCTTCTTGAAAGCCCTCCGATAGCCGGACTTTGAAGTAGTCGGTACTTTAAATTCAGATTTCCTATCACCCAAGCCTTTCTTTGCTTGCACATTCTTCATGTCCTTCTCCAAGGACCGGGCAGTATTGACCAAGATTAAGAAACCCTGTGTCATCGGCCCCGAGAGTAGTAATCTCAACTCATCTCTCAAGCCTTCATAGAAGCGATTAGTCTTGCGCTCCTCATCCATGATGGTGGAGCTAGCATATCGACTTAAACGAGTGAACTCATGGAGATATTAATCCACGCTCTTCTCACCCTGAACCAACTTCAGAAATTCGTTCTCCATCGAAATCCTCTGAGTAGAAGGGAGGTATCTTGCTAAGAACAATCCCGAGAACTCTTCCATCGGAACGTCTATAAGTTGTCTACCTCTCAAATGATGCAGCTCCAATCCTTCCCACCACATCCTCGCTTCACCGTCCAGAAGGAACGTAGCGATGGTGGTCATTTGCCACTCCTCCGTCTCCGTTCCTGTAATGACTCTTTTCACCCTGGAGAGCCAGTCTTCAGCCTGAGATGGGGTTCCCAACCCCGAGAATAACGGAGGGTTAAAGCTCATTACATGCTTAAGCTGCCTCTCAGTTGCCCTCCTTGGCACCACCGGTTCCACAATCACTTGCTCCACCCTCCTCGGCTCAGCCTCTTGAAGAGGTTCTTGCTCCATCACAGGAGCGGGCTGCTGCGTTTGCCTTGCAGGCTGCGCATTTATCACGGCCAACACCGCTTCAGCCACCAATCGTATGTTCTCAGCCGACAGAGGTGTTGCAGGAGCAACATCTGGTGCACTACTAGCCTCAGAAACTCGGCGTTCTGACGGCCCAACACCACTTCTGGTCACCTATAGTGGTACAAAACACCGTTAAGCGACCAAATAAATTGCAAACAGCAATTATAGGAACACGTAGGTTCCTCAAACACATGTATTTTCATTCCTAAGTGGACATTCATGAGTTCTTTTACTGTTATAACGATGACGCACACAATGTGCTCACCACCCCTTAAAAGAATTCGCCCACGAATTCACTTTAAGCCCGACCAAAACCAGTAGTCTGATACCAATTGTAACACCCCTATCCGTCACATAGCATATAACAGTAGGTCCGGCCGGGGCCCGACGCCGTATGCCACAGACAGACAGGTGGTTACTTATGGAAACCATCCAACCAATCTCAACGTCCTACACAGAGCATTCTAGCGGAAGCAGTTTATAAAAGTTGCAACATAAGAACCCAGCATTGGAGCATGAATGTCCACTAACCAAAATATGAATGTATACAAATACCAACAAAAGCCTTAAGACCTTACAAAATGTTTCACTTGTTATTACATGATTTACAAACCACGGCACGCAGGCCGGTCATACATGAATAAAACAGTAAACACTTCCATTTGGGCCTTCGAGGGCTGGCTTCGCAGAAAGGGCTTTAGCCCGCTATTGACCGCTTGGTCCAGCAGCACCTGCAAGCAACAAACCACCGCACGGTGGCAAAACAAGGCAACGGTCAGCAATGCTGACCAAATTATAACGATCCCGCCCCCAACTCGGGGCGGCGATGCTCCGTCCCTGCATTTCATTAGCATAAGCGAGCAATTTATATACTTAGCCATTACATCACAGACGTTGGCTCGCACGGCCACACGTCCCGTGCTCTCAGGGCACATTTACGGTGAACCGGTCGATGTCACGTCAATTAAAGTCATAGACATTCCGGACTCACCACCGCCACTTTGACGACCAAACCTATGAGCAATTTGTCTTCCTGGCCTGGGTCACGACAATTTAAGCCATTGACCGCCAAAGACCCTAATCTATGCCAATGGTAAGTGTCACGTGCCTTTAGGTCTCTTTAACCGAACGACATAGAACGGGTACGGTTCCATCTAACCCGTGCTCACATCGCAATGACAATTTAAGTCATCTGCGCGGGTCAAACTTCCACCGAGTCCCATATCCATCACAATTCACATAATCCGGTTATGTTCAAGTTCTCTCAGACCAAGTGGCCAAGATCTCGTATCCGCCCAGTTTTCCGGGTGCACCTTTGGGTTAGTCCCCAAGGCTCACTGCTGCAATCTACCGCGTAGAAAACCCGAAAAACCACCAATAGCACGGAGTCTTCTCCGGCATTATGCAATGTAACATCACCGATCCAGACCAACATGTCCGGGTAGGCTTCACACATCATGCTTATGTCCGTTATCGCTTACGGACTCTAAACAACGGGGACTTCACATATCTACCCGAAGGAACGCCTCCAACTCTCCGCAAACTCGCGAGAGCGGGCTTCCTATGCAAAGAAAGAGAGCTACTCATGCTCAAGATGAGGATCGTTACCCTAGCGTTCCTCTTTGGTGCCATTGAAAAGTAATCGGATGAAAAGCACCGCACTAGCTTTGCCTCCGTGGATCCGGAGTCGGCTCGCGATTCGGAGCTTCGAAGCTCCTCCAATGGCGGGATCTAGCTCCTTCTTTCTCCCTTGGCTCTCCTCTCTCTCTAAGATTTTAGAAAGATAACACTTAAGAAAAGTGAGGGTTTCTAAGTCCAATCCCGGGTATATCCCTTCAGGAACAACCCCCAGCCGTTGGATCTCAAAATAAGGAAACGAACGGCTTTGATTCGGGACTGAAATGCCCAATCTGGACCGAACACGGCCTGGCACACACCCGTGTACAGGGCCGTGTGCCTCATTCGCCGTCAAAATCGGCTCGCCTGGAACCTCACACGGGTATCGAACACGCCCGTGTTCGAGCTGACACGCCCGTGTTCCATATGACACGGCCGTGTGGCCGGCCTTGTACCCCTATCATTTTTCCCCGAAAACAACCCGAGCACTGCACGGGTTCTAGGACACGCCCGTGTCCTTACCCGTGTCACCTCAACACGCCTGGACCCCAGGCCGTGTACACGGTCTCGACACTCGACACTTCGTCGAGCGAAGATCGTCGACCTGATGACACGGCCTCGGACACGCCCGTGTCCTAGGCCGTGTGCCTTGTCTCGACACAATGTCGAGACCAAAGTGTCGACTTCCCGGGACGAGTGTCGACACGGGTTGACACGCCCTGCTACACGCCCGTGTCGCAGGCCGTGTGCCATGTCTCGACACTTCGTCGAACGCAGAGTGTCGACTTCGCGGCTAAGTGTCGACACGGGTCGACACGCCCTGCGACACGCCCGTGTCGCAGGCCGTGTGCCCAGTCTCGACATAATGTCGAGACCAAAGTGTCGACTTCCCGTCTCAGTATCGACACAGGCTTGACACGCCCTGGGACACGCCCGTGTCCCAGGCCGTGTGCCTGCAGCCAGAACCCAAACTGGCCCAAAACGTCCCCCTTCGCTCCTTTGAGTTTCGGGGCGTTACAAGTTTGACTCAGGAAGGCAGAAGCGTGGATGAGTATCTCCACGAGTTCACGCGGTTGGGTCGTTATGCTGGTGTTATGTTTACTGAAGAGGAGCGGAAGACCAACCGATTTTATGAGGGTCTACGTGGCGACCTACAACTACTCCTTGCTGGGCCTAAGGCGCAGAGCTTCCTAGCCTTGGTCAATTTGGCCCGGTCGCTGGAAAAGTTCGTGAATAAAGTGCAAGAGAAGAAGGACCTAGGGGAAAAGAAGTCAGAGTTCAAAGTGCCAAATTCAAAGTCGGGTTTCCGCATATGGAACAAGAAATCGAAGACTTCGAGCTCAGCCCCTTCGTTTGTGCGACGAGGGCAACCACAGGTCGAGTCCCAGGAGCTTGCTATAACTGTGGAAAGATGGGGCATTTTGCTCGTGAATGTTGGAGCGGACGTGCAAAGTCCGAGAGGAAGCCTAGAGCATCTTATGAAGAGAAAGGGAAGGCAGTGGAGTCAACCGTGTCCCACCATGCTCCAGCCCAGCCAAGAGTTTATAACCTTGGTCTGCAAGAGTCCATAAAACAAGCTGACATGGTGACATGTATGAGTTAAGTTATAGCAGTTTAACTTTATGTAGTTGTTACCTTTTTATATGTTAGCTTATATATGTTGGTGCTAGGCTTCGTGTTGATTTTTGATTGTCCTGCGAGAGCACTGTTTGATACGAGAGCTTCGCATTCCTTCTTGTCCGAAAGATTCGTATTGCGCATCGGAGTCCCTTCCTTGATGACAAAAGACAAGTTGGATGTGTTGTTACCCAATGAGTGCTTAATGCGCGCGGATAGAGTCTGTGTGGTTAAGATTCGGATTGGGGACCAGGAGTTTGATTTGCAAGCGTCGGTACTGCCGTTAGCGGAGTTCGACATAATCTTTGGTATGGACTGGCTCTCGGAGCAGCGAGCATGCACTGATTGCAACCGAAAAGAGGTTAAGTTGGGACTGAATATTGATCGGGAGACTACGTTTGCGGGCATGAAGGGTTCAGGTAAGATTTTGATGTCGGCCCTTCAGGTGATCAAGGTAGTTCGGTCTGGGGCAGAGCTGTTTGTCACATTAGTGCAGGCTTCAATGCCTAAGCCGGGTCTGAGCAGTATTCCAGTTGTGTCCGAGTATCCTGATGTGTTTCCATATGATCTCCCAGGAGCCCCTCCTCAACGGGAGATTGATTTTACTATTGAGCTGGTGCCGGGTGCCAAACCGGTGTCATGCTCTCCGTATCAGATAACACCAAGAGAGATGGCAGATTTGAAGGTGCAACTGCAAGAGTTGTTGGAGCAAGGGTATGTGCGTCCAAGTTCGTCGCCTTGGAGCACACCGGTCCTTTTCGTTAAGAAGAAGGATGGGAGCTTGCGACTCTATATCGACTATCGAGAGTTTAAAAAACTTATGGAAAAGAATAAGTATTCGATCCAAAGGATTGACGATCTATTTGATCAGTTAGTTGGGTCAACAGTATATTCAAAATTAGATCTGAAATTCGGCTACTACCAATTAAGGATAAGGGAAAGCAACATCCCAAAGACAACGTTCAGCACGCGGTTTGGGCATTACGAGTTCACGGTCATGATGTTTGGGTTGACCAATGCGCCATCCGTGTTTATGGATCTGATGAACAGGACGTTCAGAGAGTACATGGATCATTTCGTGATTGTATTTATCGACGATATCTTGATGTACTCGCAGTGTGAGGATGATCACTCCAAGCATCTGCATATGGTGTTGGAGACGTTGAGAAGAAATCAGTTGTATGCTAAGTTCTCCAAGTGTGAGTTTTGTTTAAACTCAGTAGCGTTCCTCAGTCACGTTGTTAGCGAAGATGGGATAGCGGTGGATCCGGCGAAGATAGTGGCGATACGGGAGTGGCCTGTATTGACTACAGTGGCGGAAGTCCGGAGCTTTCTAGGGCTTGCCGGCTACTACAGGCGCTTCGTAGAGAACTTCTTGCGGATAGCGCTACCACTCACAACGTTGACAAGGAAGGATCAAAAGTTTGTGTGGTTACTAGAGTGCGAGCAGGCTTTTGAAGAGTTAAAGAGGCGGTTGACCACGACGCCTATTTTACATTCGCCAAGTGGGACCGAAGGGTTTGAAATCTATAGTGATGCTTCGGGCAGCGGTTTGGGTTGTGTTCTGCTACAACATGGGAGTGTGATAGCCTATGGTTCACGACAATTGAAGATTCACGAGCGGAATTATCCGGTCCATGACTTAAAGTTAGCGGCCGTGATATTTGATCTAAAGCTGTGGAGGCACTATCTGTACGGTATGAAGGTCGATATCTACACCGATCATAAGAGCATGAAGTATCTATTAGATCAGAAGGACCTGAACATGAGGCATCGAAGGTGGATGAAGTTCTTGGGGGACTATACCTTCACGATACATTATTTGCTTGGGAAAGGAAATGCAGTGGTGGATGCATTGAATCGCAGGGCTCCTGCGCAAGTCATGTAACATCCCATTTCCGGCTAGACCCCTAGGAGTTGGTCTGCCGTGACAGAACCCCCGTAAACCCCAGAAATTGACAGTAACTGATCTAAAAATAGGTTCAGGCACGACGGCTAGCCGAAGACGCAATCCTCCGAAGTCCGTCGACCGAAATCCCGAGTCACGGGTTGGTCACGCCCGTGACCGGCCCGTCACGCCCGTGACTTCCTTCGATGGTCGACGAAATCAGGAAGCTGGTCGCCGAGCTCAGAACTCATGTCACGGGTTGGTCAAGCCCGTGACAGGCCCGTCCCGCCCGTGACCTAGGGCATGACGCCCCCACCGACTGTCGACCTCAGCTACCGAAGAACACCTGTCACGCCTGTGACAAACGTGTCACGCCCGTGACATGGGGGGTGACCCGTGAACCGACGCAGAAAAATCGGTCGTCGACTCGAGAATGACGAATGGACTAATGTCACGCCCGTGACCTACGTGTCACGCCCATGACAAAGGCCAAAACGTCAGCCAGGCTGGAAATTACTTTAACATATGCCATAATTAACTCTGATTATGGGAAGTTACACCAGGAGTATTTATGGGCCGTTTCCTTCTCTAATTACTCAATAAAATGAGGAAGTGTTGACCCAATGGGAAATCGCCACCTAGTCACATCTTTTCATCTTCCACGTTTTCCTCTCCCTCCACCATAACCGAAATACTATTAAGAGGAGAGCCTTCATGGCCATAAATGCTTTACCCTTTCCCCTCCCCACTTGGTGATCTATAAAAGCCCCCTTAGAGCAAGATGAGAGTTTACACTCTTGACCAAACAGATTAAAGTTGTTGTTCTTGCTGTAGGAGAAGTTCGGCAACGCCACCACCGCGCCATGACAACCCGACGTTCATCTCGCCTCCAAACCGCGAACAAGTTCCTCCTCTACTTCTTCTTTTATGGGTAGATCTTAGGATCTTAGAAAGGAAGTTCGTGCTCAACGGAGCCGGACCTATCTCGCGTTTTCATGAAAAAAAAACCATGAAAAATATATTTTCGGGTTTGTCGGAAACCGCCACCTCCGGCGGCCAAACCACCGCCGACCGATAGCCATCGCCTCGACGAAGGTGGTGGTGGTGGTGGCTGGCCAGGGAAGTGATTGGACGGCCGGCGACGAATCACGGAAGAGCTACAGGAAATATAAGTTTTCTGAGTTCAGGTTTTTGGGTTCTGTAGAAGATGAACAGTAAAAACATTTTTTATAATATAAAAATTATGTATATAATATATAAGTAAAATATACATTAAATGGGCACATTTTGATGCTGCAAAACAAGATACTTAGAAGCCGATTTAGGACAAATGGCCAGTCACAAAAGATGTAGCCCTTCGAGTCTAGATTAATTTAAAATTAATTTCAACTCGTTTGGGTAAGTGATTTGACCGCAACACCCGTTTTAGTGGGGGCTGTACCTAGAGTTGGGCAGAAACTAAAATGAATGTCCACTCTTCGTCCCTTATCCAAATGACCTGAAATTTGGGCAGGGGGTTACCCTTAGCCATACCCAGAGGCTCACCTAAAATGGGAATTTTTGGAGATACTTTGCCTAAGGTTTTTGTTTTAATTTAATAAAGTTATAGTAATTTATTTAAGTGGTCAAATGACCTCCAAACCCTCCCAAATTTTGTTTAGTGGTCTCTGGCTATAAAACCTAGCTCTGTACAAAATTTCAACTCATGTGGATGAGTTTTGGGTAGGAAATCTCCTATCCTTAACTAGGCATTAATGAGACGTTTTTGAGTAAAAAGTGCACTAAGAGTTTGGAATGGTCAAATCACCTCAACAGAGGCTGATATTTTGACCGCTGACTTAGAAAGGTTATTATAACCCACTTGGAGAAAAATGGTGTGGTTTAGGGTTGATTTACCCTAGGATCCAAACTCAAACCCTAAAGGGAGGGTTTTGATGGTTGTGAAGGACATGGGGGCAAATGCCCTCATATTTTCT
Source organism: Platanthera guangdongensis (assembly GCA_039583875.1). Taxonomy (NCBI): domain Eukaryota; kingdom Viridiplantae; phylum Streptophyta; class Magnoliopsida; order Asparagales; family Orchidaceae; genus Platanthera; species Platanthera guangdongensis. The sequence goes on along the minus strand of CM077150.1, from coordinate 16,629,512 downwards.
TGAAACTCAGTATGGTCGACGTTAGCATAATATAAATCATTTGGATGGAATTTCGGAGGATTTGGAGATAGGTAGAGACCTCAAAACCCTAACCTTAGTTTTAGGGTAAAATCTCAAATGAGTAAAATCAGTTACTAAACATTATTTAAAAGCTGTGAAACTTGGGTAGAGTGAGTTTTGGAATGGGCAGAACCTATAGCAATTGTACTGGAATTTTATGATGTTTATTTCTAGCACTTCATTTGTAAAGTTTGTTATAGTCCTAACTGACGTTTTAATTATTTAGATCTTTTTGTTCATTGAAACCCCATGAAATCTTGGTAGTAAGTGTTTTAGGTCAGAATGACTGCTCTTGAATTTTTGTATAATTTTTGGTTGAGTAAATTTAGTACTTCATTCACAAATGTTAAAAAGGGATTTTATGGTTTAAAAATTAATTATGGATGATATTGCTATTGAAAAATTATGAGACATAGGAATTGAAATTTTAAGGCCATTATATGCTTGTAGACATTTATTCATGATTTTTAGAATCTTAGTTACGGCACTTTCTTTACAGGTCCACCTTATGAAGATTTTTGATAATTAATTTATTCGGAGATTAATACTTGCTGAAAAATTATGAAACTTGGCCAATGCTATTGTTAAGGTTGTATCTGCATAGTATAATTAATTTATAATTTCTGGATGGATATTTTCTGTACTTGATTCATAAATAACGAAAGATAGAAAATATTGCTAAAATAGTTTTAGTGCCTTTTTGATTATAAACAAATTGTGATACTTTGAATTTACCATATTGAGATAACATAATATTTATAATAATTTTGTTGGACATCTTTCATGAGTACTTAGGGTAGTTCATGTTCAAACCGGTAGCCCTTGGATTTTTTGAGGAAATTAATTAAATGCCAAATAAATTAGGAAAAGTTATAATTTTCTGATTATAGGCTAATTATATCATGATATACCTCGAGTAAATAAGTTAGGGCATTTGGATGAGTATTGGATCATTTCCTATCCGGTTCGACATATAGCATAGGATAGTCTGCAATTAGCAATTTGAGTTAACAGTCATAGGATATGATGGGGGACAACGTTGGAGTTGGTTAATCTGCTGAATTGGATGGATGTGAAAGTGTTCACCATATAAGGATGGGAAGGTTGGTGAGAAGTGGTGTTGGCTAGAGTTAAGAGGTGCTCGGGTTCGACGAAACATCGTCTTTCCCGAAGAGAGGAAGGTTAAAAATCACACTATGTTAGTTTATCGTAACACGAGAAGGTAATTGGTAAGGGAATCAACCAATAATAATAAGTACCTTGCGAAAGGAAATGATTTGCGTAATCCCATCATAATTCCTAGTGCCCCTTGAGAGCCCTTCATAGGGAATACCGGGGGCAGTCCTGGGTTAACGTAAACTGTATTAACAAGCTGAAAAGAGTAACTTAGTAATTAGGGTTACACATTTCATGAACACATGTAGCACATGAAGATTGTTGGGAGCTTCGGCTTGGATAGTTAAGAGACAGACGTTTTGGTCCGGGGAGTTTTGGCTCGATTGTTTTGAGACGGACATTTTAGCCCGGGGAGCTTCGACTCGGTTTTTGGATACGTTAAATTTGCATGTGCATAAAAGGAAAGAAAATTAAGGTGGTGAGTTTTTGGTATTGGAGGGTCGATGCACCGACGCCAATACGCTGACTCGGCAAGTGTGGTTAGCACTTCGCCAACAGAAGTCCGGTGCGCCAGCCGACAATAGTACGCAAGAGTCCGCTTCGTGCACCAAGCGTTGAGGCGTACGATAGGTCTGACCGGTAGTGCTTTACTGGTTTAGAGGTGGGCGAGGCCCAACCCACCGCTTCCGTCTGCCACTACGGAGGTATCCTGGGAGGTTACAGCTCCAGAAAGGGGGAACTAAAGGTCTGTGTGCACAGAGTCGGGTGTGTGTGTTTCACTTGCATGTTCCATCATACCCACTAGCATGTCATAGCATAATCGATTTATTTAACCCCTGACACCTAAGGTATAAGTGGAATGGGACGCTTATACATTAGGACTTGCAAAATGACCCCTTGGTCTATAAGCTTGTGTGAGAAAGTTTATAAATTAAGGTCTATTTTGATATATATATTGTTGTTTGATAACCGACACCCCAACGTATAAATTGGTATGAGACTTTTTATACGATGAGAGCCTTGCAGAAGACCTCTTGGCTTATGTGTTCTCACATAAGTGAAGGTTACTTTTCATATTTCATCTTATTGCCATTATTTATTATAGAATTACTAGATTAGTTTCACTGCCACCTGTTTCTTTTGATTTATTCTCCACCTTCATGTCCTTACCTTTCTTCCTCTACGCTCGGTACTTAGGAGCCATGGGGCAAGGGGTATGGGATGATAGGGCTTAGTCTTTATGACTAACGATTTTCGAACCGCATCATTTTAGGGAATCGTGGAGCCCAGCATGGGGGAGCAGCCCCAGAGACCGGTGCGCTTGGAGATGGGACAGTCTAGCTCCGGAGTTCATACAGCCGGGACCGTGAGTCTCGACCTTGAGTAAATGTTCTGTTTTTGTTCCGCATGAGTGATTTGTAGTGAGGACATGATGTTTCGGGCACAAGCCCGTATATTAGTACTCTGATATATTATTCTGTGGACAGTCCCTTCGTGGAGATTATTTATATGATATGTGATTTTCTGTGGACTTACATGTCTATTCTATTGTACTGCTACTTTTGTGATCAATAAGGCCGGCAGAATCGGCGTTTTGTAGTGACGATCTTCCCGGACGCGAAGGTGTCACCGCAAAGTATCGGTTCTGGGCATAAGACCCCATGGTTTGAATGAGAAAAGGGGGGGGGGGGTCTTACAAGTGGTATCAGAGGAAACCTCGATCGAAAAGTAACAGTCCACAACCCCTGGGTCACCCCCGCGCGAGTTTAGTTTGGGGACAAACTAAGCAGCGGAAGCAGTGGTGTGCTCATAAGGGGAATCACATGTAAAGTCCACCTTTTCATTAATTCCACTTGTTCATCAGCTAGCAATTGGAATTCTTTTTTGTAGCCTGCGGCAAACCCTGCCCACAGTAGGGAGCACCTCCGGATGCGAAAATCCCATCTTATAATTCTCTAGTCAACGAGTTAGACTCAACCCACTAGGAGACATGACTAACCATGATAACTTATAGTATGCCCTAGTCTGAAATAGACTTTGGGTATGAACTTGGTTAAGCTAAGGAGTTACCTAAGAGAATAAAGGAGGAGTATAACACGAGAGAATGTCTACCTAAGCCATAAACTCAGGTAGCCCTACGGTCCCTATCATGGATTACTCAAACGGAAGGACTGCTTTAAGGAGAATTGAGACCATAATCCATTAGTAGAATGGTAGAAGACACATAGTCTCAACCCTCATACCAGTAACAAGATTACTTGGAGACCACCACCACGACAAACACCGAAGGTCGGATAGGAATTCAAGTTCGGAAGAGACCCAGTTGGGATTGGGAACATTTTGACCCGGATAAGGTTGTCGTAAATATGACTCGGAGGAGGGTTTAAAGTATGGAGTATATCAACAGATTCAGGTTGGAACCCCAAGTCAAAGATTGATGCCCTAGGGATTGTGCACCCAGCTAGGATGGATATAACATGGTAATATCAAAGATACTCAACCCAAGGCAGGTAAAGGCTTATCTTTTGTTTATTGGGGGCGTGTCTTTTGTTTATTGGGCAAATTAGTTACTGACTTGGGTTTCCCTTAGATCTCATCTAGAAAAGTTTGCGTCGTAAATATAGTGAAATGGACGTAAACCGTATTCGGTGCTACTCGGGCGTATTCGTAAGGATAAGAATCTGATTGCGAAGTGGAGATTTTATAGAGTCATTGGCTACCCATACAAATGAGAAATTTAATCATCGGAAGTTTGGTGTATCTCGGAACGTGTATCTCCCTGGAGTGAAGAAGGGCGTCATGGATTTTGTGATGCACGGTGAGGTGCGTCGCCCGATGAAGGTTAAGTGCAAGAACTTTTGGCAAACTATTACAGTCACTGCCCGGTTAGAGGGGAAGTTCGAGGATATAATTAGGGATTTTCATACACATGATTCCTCATCCACACTCCAGGCATAATTATAATTGGAACATCAACAATAGACTGGCCGAGATATCTAGGGTCACCCTGACCCGAAAGAAAACTCACGTAGGTGTTTCATAAGTTTTGTGAGTAGTTGTTCATTATCATGGTGTTCTCAAGATGATCGTGTTGAATCTAGATGAATAGTGTACGTCCAAGGAGAGAAGATCAGTCCAAGTTTATCTGGGCTCTCGGTCGACATTCAACACAACTCTCCACCCTTGTACGGAAGGAGATTCAGGACTTTGCTTTCATGGATTCAGGACGAGGATCCGAAGGCGTTGGGATCAGATTTTGTCGAAGACACCGAGGCTCAGGTGAGACTGATACGGGACAGAATGCTGGAAGCGCAGATCCGACAAGCTAAGTATTACTACGTCCGATACCGTCAGGTAGAGTTTCAGGTGGGAGACCGGGTTTTCTTGAAGATCCGGCCCATGCACGGAGTTTTACGGGTGCGTGGTCGGAAGAAGAAGCTCAGCCCTAGGTATATGGGCCCTTACAGGATCCTGGAGCGGATCGGGGCCCTAGCCTACAGGCTGGAGTTGCCACCAGAGCTGGCAGCTCTGTACGACGTCTTCCACATTTCTTCGCTGAGGAGGGCTCTACTACGCCTGTAGCAGCAGATTTTGACCACCAAAGGGCCGGTAGCTTCAGACCGGTCTGTTCACTTGGAGCCGGTTCAGATCGATGACAAAGGAGTACGGATCTTGCGCCGCAAGAAGATCCCCTTAGTCAAGGTTCTGTGGAGGAACTTCGGTCAGGAGGAGCACACTTGGGAACCGCAGGACCTGATGAGGCAAAAATACCCGGAGTTGTTTAGTCAGGTATACCTCACCACCTCTCAGTATACTATAAATTACCTTCTTGTATTGAACCGGTAGGACTAGATAAGGGAAATTGAGAACCTAGGCATGCGCACTCAGTCAGGAAAGTCGGGGCTAATCTTTTGTTTATTGGGGGATTGCCTTCGTTTATTGAACAAGTAGTCGCTTCGACTCAATAGGAAAACCATATGTGATGTTACAAGTTTATTTTATTCTGGTAGAGATCCCCGTAGGCTTAACCTCAATTTCGGGGACGAAATTTTTGTTTTGTTTATTGGGATTTGTAATATCCCATTTCCGGCTAGAACTCTAGGAGTCGGTCTGCCGTGACAGAACCCCCGTAAACCCCAGAGATTGACAGTAACCAATCTAAAAATAGGTTCAGACACGGCGGCTAGCCGAAGACGCAATCCTCCGAAGTCTGTCGACCGAAATCCCGAGTCATGGGTCGGTCAGGCCCGTGACCGGCCCGTCACGCCCGTGACTTCCTTCGATGGTCGACGAAATCAGGAAGCTGATCGCCGAGCTCAGAACTCATGTCACGGGTTGGTCACGCCTGTGACAGGCCCTTCACGCCCGTGACCTAGGGCGTGACGCCCCCACCGACCGTCGACCTCAGCTCGATGAACGTCGACCGAAGAACACCTGTCACGCCCATGACAAACGTGTCACGCCCGTGACATGGGGGGTGACCCGTGAACCGGCGCAGTAAAATCAATCGTCGACTCGAGAACGATGAATGGACTAATGTCACTCTCGTGACCTACATGTCACGCCCGTGACAAAGGCCGAAACGTCAGCCAGGCTGGAAATTACTTTAACACATGTCATAATTAACTTTGATTATGGGAAGTTACACCAGGAATATTTATGAGCCGTTTCCTTCTCTAATTACTTAATAAAATGAGGAAGTGTTGACCCAATGGGAAATCGCCAGCTGGACACATCTTTTCATCTTCCACCTTTTCCTCTCCCTCCACCATAACCGAAATACTATTAAGAGCAGAGCCTTCATGGCCATAAATGCTTTACCCTTTCCCCTCCCCACTTGGTGATCTATAAAAGCCCCCTTAGAGCAAGATGAGAGTTTACACTCTTGACCAAACAGATTAGAGTTGTTGTTCTTGCTGTAGGAGAAGTTCGGCAACACAACCACCGCGCCATGACAACCCGACGTTCATCTCGCCTCCAAACCGCGAACAAGGTCCTCCTCTACTTCTTATTTTATGGGTAGATCTTAGGATCTTAGAAAGGAAGTTCGTGCTCAACGGAGCCGGACCTATCTCACATTTTCATAAAAAAAAACCATGAAAAATATATTTTCGGTTCGCCGGAAACCGCCACCTCCGGCGGCCAAACCACTGCCGACCGATAGTCATCGCCTCGACGAAGGTGGTGGTGGTGGCTGGCCAGGGAAGTGACCGGACGGCCAGCGACAGATCGCGAAAGAGCTACAGGAAATATAAGTTTTCCGAGTTTAGGTTTTTGGATTATGTAGAAGATGAACAGTAAAAATATTTTTTATAATATAAAAATTATGTATATAATATATAAGTAAAAGATACATTAAATGTGCACATTTTGATGCTGCAAAACGAGGCACTTACATTCCGATTTAAGACAAATGGCCAGTCACGAAAGATGTAGCCCTTCAAGTCTAGATTAATTTAAAATTAATTTCAACTTGTTTGGGTAAGTGGTTTGACCTCAACACCCGTTTTAGTGGGGGATGTACCTAGAGTTGGGCAGAAACTAAAATGAATGCCTACTCTTCGTCCCTTGTCCAAATGACCTGAAATTTGGGCAGGGGGTTACCCTTAGTCATATCTAGAGGTTGTCCGAAAATGAGAATTTTTGGAGATACGTTGCCTAAGATTTTGTTTTAATTTAATAAAGTTAGAGTAATTTATTTAAGTGGTCAAATGACCTCCAAACCCTCCTAAATTTTGGTTAGTGGTCCCTGGCTATAAAAGCTAGCTCTGTACAAAATTCCAGCTCATTTGGATGAGTTTTGGGTAGGAAATCATCCATCCTTAACTAGACATTAATGAGGCATTTTTGAGTAAAAAGTGCACTAAGAGTTTGGAACAGTCAAATCACCTCAACAGAGGCTGATATTTTGACCACTGACTTAGGAGGGTTATTATAACCCACTTGGAGAAAAATGGTGTGGTTTAGGATTGATTTACCCTAGGATCCAAACTCAAACCCTAAAGGGAGGGTTTTGAGGGTTGTGAAGGACATGGGGGCAAATGCCCTTGTATTGCCTTGAAACTCAGTAGGGTCGACGTTAGCACAATATAAATCATTTGGATGGAATCTCGGAGGATTTGGAGATAGGTAGAGACCACAAAACCCTAGTTTAGGTTTAGGGCAAAATCTCAAATGAGTAAAATCAGTCACTAAATATTATTTAAAAGCTGTGAAAATTGGGTAGAGTGAGTTTTGGAATGGGCAGAACCTATAGCAATTGTACTGGAATTTTATGATATTTATTTCTAGCACTTCATTTGTAAAGTTTGCTATAGCCCTAACTTACGTTTTAATTATTTAAATCTTTCTGTTTATTGAAACCCCATGAAATCTTGGTAGTAAATCTTTTAGGTCAGAATGATTGCTCCTGAATTTTTGTATAATTTTTAGTTGAGTAAATCTAGTACTTCATTCACAAATGTTAAAAAGGGTTTTAATGGTTTAAAAATTAATTATGGATGATATTGCTGTTGAAAAATTATGAGACTTAGGAATTGAGATTTTCAGGCCATTATATGCTTGTAGACATTTATTCATGATTTTTAGAATCTTAGTTACGTCACTTTCTTTACAGGTCCACCTTATGAAGATTTTTGATAATTAATTTATTCAGAGATTAATACTTGCTGAAAAATTATGAAACTTGTCCAATGCTATTGTTAAGGTTGTATCTGCATAGTATAATTAATTTATAATTTCTGGATGGATATTTTCTGTACTTGATTCATAAATAACGAAAGATAGAAGATATTGCTAAAATAGTTTTAGTGCCCTTTTGTTTATAAAAAAATTGTGATACTTTAGATTTACCATATCGAGAAAACATAATATTTATAATAATTTTGTTGGACATCTTTCATGAGTACTTAGGGTAGTTCATGTTCAAACCGGTAGCCCTTGGAATTTTTGAGGAAATTAATTAAATGCCAGATAAATTAGGAAAAGTTATAATTTTTTGATTATAGGCTAATTATATCATGATATACCTCCAGTAAATAAGTTAGGGCATTTGGATGAGTATTGAATCATTTTCTATCCGGTTCGACATATAGTATAAGATAGTCTGCAATTAGCAATTTGAGTTAACAGTCATAGGATATGATGGGGGACAACGTTGGAGTTAGTTAATCTGCTGAATTGGATGGATGTGAAAGTGTTCACCATATAAGGATGGGAAGGTTGGTGAGAAGTGGTGTTGGATAGAGTTAAGAGGTGCTCGGGTTCGACGAAAGATCGTCTTTCCCGAAGAGAGGAAGGTTAAAAATCACACTAGGTTAGTCTATTGTAACACGAGAAGGTAATGGATAAGGGAATCAACCAATAATAATAATAAGTACCTTGCGAAAGGGAACGATGTGCGTAATCCCATCATAGTTCCTAGTGCCCCTTGAGAGCCCTTCACAGGGAATACCATGGGCAGTCCTAGGTTAACGTAAACTGTATTAACACGCTAAAAAGAGTAACTTAGTAATTAGGGTTGCACATTTCACGAACACAGATAACACAGGAAGATAGTTGAGAGCTTCGACTTGGATAGTTAAGAGACGGACGTTTTGGTCCGGGGAGTTTCGGCTCGATTGTTTTGAGACGGACATTTTAGTCCGGGGAGCTTCGGCTCGGTTTTTGAATACGTTAAATTTGCATGTGCATAAAAGGAAAGAAAATTAAGGTGGTGAGTCTTTGGTATTGGAGGGTCGATGCACCGACGCCAATACGCTGACTCGGCAAGTGTGGTTAGCACTTCGCCAACAGAAGTCCGGTGCGCCAGCCGGCAAGAGTACACAGGAGTCCGCTTCGTGCACCAAGCGTTGAGGCGTACGATAGGTCTGACCGGTAGTGCTTTACTGGTTTAGAGGTGGGCGAGGCCCAACCCACCGCTTCCGTCTGCCACTACGGAGGTATCCTGGGAGGTTACGGCTCCAGAAAGGGGGAACTAAAGGTCTGTGTGCACAGAGTCGGGTGTGTGTGTTGCACTTGCATGTTCCATCGTACCCACTAGCATGTCATAGCATAATCGATTCATTTAACCCCCGACACCTAAGGTATAAGTGGAATGAGACGCTTATACATTAGGACTTGCAAAACGACCACTTGGTCTATAAGCTTGTGTGAGCAAGTTTATAAATAAGGTCAATTTTGATATATATATATATATATATATATATATATATATATATATATATATATATATATATATATATATATATATATATATATATATATATATATATATATATATATATATATGTATATATACGAGTGACAGGCACGGGCCTCCGGCCCGATGGCTACGCGCCACACTACCCGGCCGGTGACGGCGAAGCTCGCCCGCCCCCCGGCGGGCTTCGCCCGCCCCCCCGGCGGGCTTCGCCCGCCCCCCGGCGGGCTTCGCCCGCCCCCCGGCGGGCTTCGCCCGCCCCCCGGCGGGCTTCGCCGCCCCCCGGCGGGCTTCGCCCGCCCCCCGGCGGGCTTCGCCCGCCCCCCGGCGGGCTTCGCCCGCCCCCGGCGGACTTCGCAAAAGTACCGAACCAACTCCTTTTTTAAAATTAATAAAAAAATAAATTTGAGTATAAACAATTAATTTAAATTAATTTAGAATTAAAAAAACGTATAAAAAAGTTTTAATTTAAATTAATTTAGAATAAAAAAAACGTATAAAAAAGTTTTTATTTATAATAATTAATAAAAAATTAAATAATTAATTAAAATTAATTAAAAAATCTATAAAAAAGCTGGCGGGTGAGCACTGTTCACCCGCCAGTTTTAAAGTGATTTTAAATATTATTTAAAAATAATAATTTTTTAATTAAAAAATAAACAATATTTTAACATATAATAGGCGGGTGAACAGTGGCGGAGCACTGTTCACCCGCCTATTTTAGTCCCACACCGGGTGTGTGTGGCTATTATTTTGGTTTAAATATGAGTTTCCTTCCTAAACGTTTGAATTGAAGCGGGCTGCTGGGCTTGCGGTGCAGCGGGTCTGAGGGCAGGCGGGGCAGCGGGGCAGCGGGGCAGCAGGCTGGGCGTAATGGCTGGGCTCTCTTAGCTTTCCCTTATTTTAGAAGTTCATAGGGGCAAAATTGTAATTTTACAAACCTAGTTAGTAGGTTAGGAGCCCTATAGAAATGTGGAGAGATGATGCATCATGATTGAGTTTGATCGGACGGCAGAAATATTATCATACCATAATCGGATGGCTATTGTAATTTCGAACTCATCCATTTATACTTCCTTTAGAGTAGTAAAGATATATATATATATATATATATATATATATATATATATATATATATATATATATATATATATATATATATATATATATATATATATATATATATATTGGTGTTTGATAACTGACACCCCAACATATAATTGGTATGAGACTTTTTATACGAGGGGAGCCTTGCAGAAGACCCCTTGGCTTATGTGTTCTCACATAAGTGAAAGTTACTTTTCATATTTCATCTTATTGCCATTATTTATTATAGAATTACTAGATTAGTTCCGCTGCCACCTGTTTCTTTTGATTTATTCTCCACCTTCATGTCCTTCCATTTCTTCCTCTCCGATCGGTACTTAGAAGTCATGGGGGAAGGGGTAGGGGATGATAGGGCTTAGTCTTTATGACTAACAGTTTTCGAACCGCATCATTTTAGGGAATCATGGAGCCCAGCACGGGGGAGCAGCCCCAGAGACCGGTGCGCTTGGAGATGGGGCAGTCTAGCTCCGGAGTTCATACAGCCGGGACCATGAGTCTCGACCTTGAGTAGATGTTCTGTTTTTGCTTCTGCATGAGTGATTTGTAGTGAGGACATGATGTTCCGGGCACAAGCCCGTATATTAGTACTCTGATATATTATTCTGTGGACAGTCCCTTCGTGGAGATTATTTATATGATATGTGATTTTCTGTGGACTTACATCCCTATTCTCTTGTACTGCTACTTTTGTGATCAATAAGGCCGGCAGAATCGGCGTTTTGTAGTGACGATCTTCCCGGGCGTGAAGGTGTCACCGCAAAGCGGCGGTTCTGGGCATAAGACCCCAGGGTTTGAACGAGAAAAAAAGGGGGGTCTTACAAGCCAACTGGTTGTCGGTACATGATGAGAGTTTGGTCCGTGATTTGGAGGCATTAGAGATATCTTGCGTCGACAAGCAGGCTAGTGTCGAGGCAAAATTGTATTGGACAGAGGTGCAGTATGACCTAGCTGATAGAGTTCGGCGGGCATTGGTTCAGGATAGCAGCATGAAGCAGATCTTAGATGAAGCTTTGAATGGGTCAAATTCCCAATTTGCTGTTGAGGACGGACTGTTATGGAGGGACGGTCGCCTATGCGTTCCTAGTGCGGATAGTCTTCGAGAGGAGTTTATGTACGAGGCTCATCATACCAAGTACTCAATCCACCCGGAGAACACGAAGATGTATATGGACATGAAGAAGTTGTTTTGGTGGTCAGGATTAAAGAAGGACGTAACACTTTATGTGGCCAAGTGCCAAACTTGTGCCTTGGTGAAGGCGGAGTGCCAAAAGCCCGGAGGTTTTTTGAAGTCCTTGCCTATCCCGGAGTGGAAATTCGACGACATTTCTATGGATTTTGTGCATGGTTTGCCAAAGTCGCAGAAGAGAAACGACGCCATCTGGGTGGTCATAGATAGATTGACAAATGTGTCACATTTCATCCCAAATAGGAAGGAAGATCCGGTGAAAAAGTTAGCCAAACTCTATGTAGATAATATTGTACGATTGCATTGTGTGCCCCGCAGTATTGTTAGTGACCGAGATGGATGTTTCACGTCGAAGGACTGGAGGCTGATGCATAGTCTATTGGGAACTAAGCTGTGTTTCAGCACAACCTTTCATCCACAGACGGATGGTCAGACCGAGAGGGTCAACAGGACCATGGAGGACATGCTTCGCATGTGCGTCTTGGATTTCAGGAAGCAATGGGAAGATCACCCGTACATGGTGGAGTTTGCATATAACAACAACTATTAAGCGAGTATTGGAATGACGCCTTTCGAGGCCTTGTATGGGAGAAAGTATCGCACGATATTGTCTTGGTTGGAGACAGGCGAGTCAAAGTTATACAAACGTCAAGCGGTGGAAGACGCCACTTCAATGATACGTACAATTCAGGAAAGGTTGAAGATCGCTCAGGACAGACAGGCAAAATACTATAATGTCAAGCATAGGAACGTAGAGAGTTCGGTGTTGGCGACTGAGTGTATTTGAAAATCAAGTCGTTCAAGGGTGTCTCGCGGGTTTGACGCTTGAAGAAGCTGGGTTCGAGATACCTTGGACCGTTCGAAATCCTGGAGCGGGTTGGCGAAGCAGCATATCGATTGAAGCTGTCAGTGGATCTGAGTGGGCTACATGATGTGTTCAACGTATCGGTGTTGCGGAAGGCGGTGCAAGAGCCTTCGCAGGTCGTTGCAGTCGAACAAGTGCCGGTTGATTACGGGTTGACAACAAAGATCAAGCCAGTACGCATTGAAGACTTTGAAGTCAAACGACTCCGCAATAAGGAAATATGAATGGTTAAAGTCCGATGGGATAACTGCGGACGTGAGGAGCTTTCTTGGGAGCGAGAGCAGATTATGCTGGAAGAATACCCTGAGTTATTCCCCTCAGGTAACATTTAAATTTCTTTGTACCTTTACATAATTTCGGGACGAAATTCTTTAAGGGGGGAGATTTGTAACGCCCCAAAAATCGTTATCGAGCTGGTCGCATCCTAAGAAATTTTTGGTGCTTGTATAAGGGTACACGGCCTAGGATACGGGCGTGTCCAAGGCTGTGTCGTTATCTGTGTTGGCCGACTGTGTCCAGAAAAGGACACGACAGGAAACACGGCTGTGGACAGGGGTGACACGGGCGTGTTCATACCCGTGTCCCCACCCGTGTTCACCAAGGGTCGTGACGGTTGGCGTGGCGGTTACCGGTAACACGCCCCTAGGTCACAGGCGTGTCAGGTTAAGACACGGGCGTGTCTTGACCCGTGTCCTCTTCTGTGCTCGACGATCGTGTCTGGATCGAGGCACACGGCCTGGGACACGACCGTGTGCAAGGCCGTGTTCGGCCCAGGTTTGAGGATTTTTGGGCAGATCCGAGCCGTTCATTTTCTTTAATTAAGATCTGACGGCCCATATGTGTTCCTGCTTCGTTAAGGCCGGGAATTGAGGTTTAATTCCTCATTTTCTCTTTAACATTCTCTTTCTAAGGAGTTAGAGAGAGGAGAGAGCAAAGAGGAAGGAAGAGGATTCCGGCCGCCGGAGGAGCATCGGAGCACCGATTCGAGAACCGAGACCGGATCCGCGGAGGAAATTCCATTGCGAAGCCTTCTATCTGTATATATTTCCATATCGCAAAAGCGTACTATAAGAGTAACGATTCTCTACTTGAGCATAAGGAAACTCGCTCCCGCAAGTGTGCGGTGAGTGTGCGGTGATCCTTGGGGTAGACGTGAATAGTCCCCCTTGTGTTGCATATAGAGTCCGGAACCTAAGTACGAACATAGGCATTGTGTGTGAAGCCTACCCAGACGTGTTGGTCTGGATCGGTGATGTTGCATTTTGTATGGTTTGCCGGAAAAAGGCTCTGTATTTTGTGTTTTTTTCAAGTTTTTACACGGTAGATTGCAACAGGAATCCTTGGGGATTAACTCCAAGGAGCACCCAGAAAACTGAGCGGAAACGTAGTTCTGCTAACTTGGCGGCCGGGGAGCCAGCCTTGAACATAACTGGGTTATGTGATGTTTGAATATGTTTTGGGATCCGAGAGAAGCTTGACCAGCGCGTACGTCTTAAAGTGACTAGGCGGTGTGAGCAACGGGCAAGTGGAATCGGACCTGGGCTATGTGGTTTGGTGCTAGATACCCATAGAGGGACTGGCCGTTGGCATAGTCAGGAGCCTTAGGCAGTGGTCAGAAAGGCTAAAATGCTCACGATGTTGCCATCCCGGGGATGGTGGTGAAGCCACGGAATTGACCGGATTCACCGAAAATGTGCCCTGAGTGCATGGGGTGTTTGGCCGTGCGAGCCTACACCTGTGACGAAGTATGTTTGTACTTTATTATTTAGCTGAGCTAATGAAATGCAGGGAAGGAGCACCGCCGTCCCGAGTAAGGGGCGGGGTCGTTATAATTTGGTCGGCTTTGGCTGACCGTTATTTTGTTTGTCACCGTGCGGTGGAATGTTGCTTGCAGGTGCTGCGGAGCCAAGTACCAAATAGCGGGCAGAAGCCCATGTTGCCGAGCTGGACCTCGAAGGCCAAAGCTAATAGTTGTTTTTACTTTTTCATGTGTGGCCGGTCTACGAGCCGATGTATGTAAAACATTACTTTGTTAAGTGAACTCTTGTAAGGCCATAAGGCCAAGTACTTTCAGTGTATTTGTTATTTCATTCCTATGGTAGTTTGTGGACATTCATGATAGTTGTTATTCAATTACGGGTTCTTTTCCAACTGTTTAAAAGCTTCTGCTAGAATGCTCTGTGCTAGGGCGAGTAGTCGTAGTTGGATATTTGATATTCTTATATAACCCTTCTGACTGTCCGTGGTATATGACGTCGGGTTCCAGCTAGACCTTCTGTTATATGTTATACGACGGATGAGGGTGTTACAGAGGGAGGGAGAGAGAAAGGGAGATAATAGGAAGAGAAAGTGAGCGAGAAATTAATGTTTTTACGTCAAAACATAAATTTTTTTACAAAATAAAAACTGTAATATCGATTTATATTTTTTTACGGTCATTTTGAGTACTCATATGTATATATTGCGGGTGTTGCCCGTCTTGATGCGAGCGCAGCCCGCAATGACCCATCGAGCACGGGCGAAGCCCGCCTAGATACGGCCAAAGGCTGCCCGAGAGCATCGAGCACGGGCGTAGCCCATGCGAAGATGCTCGTGTGTGTGTGTGTGTGTGTGTGTGTGTGTGTGTCTATATATAGCAGTCAAATACCGTAGCCACTGTTTATACATCGAGCATGTAGGCTTCAAAGTTTACTACTACTAACACACACACACACACACACACACACACACACACACACACACACACACACACACACACACACACTCTCTCTCTCTCTCTCTCTCTCGCAAGCCTGCACTCTAATAACTCACGTCTCAGAAGTTTGGAGACCACAGAGGTGCCTCTGCTCGGGTAGTCCTATCAGCCGGCGCATCGTCCCGTGGCAGATGGACATCATGGTGCTCCGTCTCTTGTGAATGGTTATTAAAATAATCGTTAGTTATAGAGCTAACCTCGCGACAGCTCGCGAGTACACCTCTGCCTATACTGCTACCCTGACAAGCTCGCGAGCACAGTTGTTGGGTACGGTGCTGCCACCACCTCCTCCGCTGGACAGCTCGACTCGGAGGCCGGATAGACAACGACCCAACTACTTCCTGTTGAGGAACGGGCATCGCGGCCATGAAGGTCGCGAGTAGGGGAGGCCCGTCGAACGTGCGGGCAGCTCTTCTTCAGGTCAACGAGATTCTTCGGGTCGCGGCCACTCTCCCCGGCGATCTCGATCTCCTCGTCAAGGTAACTCACATCGTTGTTGTGCTGATTTGATCGTCGATGCCGACTTCTAACTCGGTGATGTTCCTTCTGTTTGTACAGATCGCCCAGCACCTCCTAGAGCGGCTTTCCTCGACGTCATCGGGCTGTCTGGGAGCGCATATCGCCATGCTGCCGCTCGCGCCTACCTGAAGTTGGAGTCCAAGTTCGACCAACTCGCCATTTGCGAGCCTCATCGCCGGATTTCGTCGTTGGAGGTAAGGATGACGAGGATGGAAGAGCTTCGGGCCAGCCTGAAGAACTACGAGGCCTGCTTCCATATGATCGACGAGATAGATCGGTTGGAAACACATCTTCTCTCCGGATCCATATCATGGGGACGAGCTCACGCACCCAACAAAAGTAAATAGCAGAAGCATGAGAGAGTTAGTATAACATTTCATATATATTGGCATGAAATAACTATTTGTAAAAATATGCAGCATAATATAGCTGGAAATAGTAGCAGTTTGACTGTCAGTTGTATAATAAACACTTCACTGACCCTCCTCTCCTAGGTCGCTCGTCGTTTGGGCGGCCGAGGGGTCACCCGACCCCTGAGGGTCGGCCGCCCCCTTTGGCCAACCGGCGTATCGCCGGCCGGGGGCGTTGGCTGCCCGGCCTCTCCCGCGCCCCTGTAAGGGGCGGCCACTGCCCGTAACTGCCCGCAAAGAGGGGCGGCTGGGGGTGGTTACCGCGTTTAACCACACCCGTGGCCCGTTGCGCCGATCCCGATTACGGGCAGGTCCGTTTATTTTTCCGAAAATGGCGATCTGTGTGCTCCAAATGGAGCGATCCGATTCATCTGGCTGGTGATTACCGGGGGGGGGGGGGATTACCGGGTTCCCCCCTTCCAGGCCTATAAATAGACCCCCGATCCTTCTCATTGCCCTAACTTCAAAACTTGGATTTCTACAGAATCCCTGTCTCTCCAGCCATTTCTTCCTTGCTCTTGCTTTCTTTCTCTCTTCACAAGTTCGCCGTTGTCGTGCTATCCCGTCCCCGTTTGTGGCATTTACACCCGCCCGCGTGAGAAACGAAGCCAAAAACGGTGCTTTCGAACCGCCAGAGCAAACCTCCAGTTTGAGCGGCAGTGTTTAGACCTGCAGAGCGTCTCCTCCCTCTGCGCCAAACGAAGCCTAAATTGTATTTATAATAAATATTTAATATAATTCATTTTAATTAATATTTTTGTAATTTACTCTGATAATAAAAATGTAACAAACATTACCGTTGTTATACCAAACTGTTTCTCGATTTTGAAGAGTTTTGATACTACTGTTATGTCAAACTGTTTTCCATTATGAACTAAATGCATTTCCAGCTAGCTAAACAAACCGCCTTAACTCATTCCCGGGCAACCCTCCAACAATTTTTTACCATAAGGCTACGTTTGTTTTGCAGGTTTTCAGAGGCAGGAATTGGTTTTGGCCAAAAACCTTTGGCGCAGAGATTTTGGAATTGAGTCAAAACCAATTCTTGTGTTCGGTTGCAGGAAGGTTTTCAATCACAAGAATTGAATATTTCAACATTTCTGTTCGGTTGCAGGATGAATTTCAGAGACAGGAATTGACAAGAATGTTTATTCCAATCATTCCAATCAGATTTTTCGGCATATTCAGACAATCTTACACGAACATTATCGATGAATCAACAACATTATTGACAATAATTAATGATTAATCAACAATCAATCTACCCAAATATGACATAAAAAAATAAAACATAAAACAATATACATAGTAATACAATCAACACAACCGTTCAAGTCAGAAAATAGAAATGCATGATAATACATCACTGCTAAGGTAAGAGTCCATTTTAGCAAAATAAGAAACTACGACTACCACAAAATAAGAAACTACAACAAAAGATGTTCATCACAACTGCACACTATTCGAATATATGAATGTGCAACCACCTCCTCCTAGCAATCTCTGGCAAGACCAAGAAGACCTCACACTTTATCGCGTCAACGCTGAGCAAATCGATGGCCTTTATAAGATCATCCTGTGAAAGGTCCGTCATAACAGATAATGCCTGATATGCAGCTTCAATCCTCGACCTCGAAGGTGCTCCGATCGGGGAAATTTCAACTGGATTATCCATGTTATTTGTAATATGAGTGACAGCAGTTGCAATCATATCAATAGCTGATGTGGTTTTGGATTTCTTTTTCATAGGGCCACTTGGCTCTGCCGCAACATCCTCTTCATGATTCTCTTCCACGACAAATTCATTGGCCGATTTCACTCATGTTGCCGTATAAGCATTATTTGCTCTATCAGTCCCACAGAGAGTTCCCAAATCACCCCAATTTACAATCACTTTGTCTTTTTAGTGTTTTAAAGACGGATGTGTCTGTATTAATGAAATAAAGTCAGTAAATAAAAGTGCATATATAGACAAAATAAAGTAAGTGACACTAGTAATATAAACAAAATAACAATCGATACCTTAACATAATCAGCCCAGACTTGTTCGCTATCAACTTGTACCACATGTCGTTCCCAATCCCACCCAAATCCACTTGTATCTAGCATAACAGATATTTCCTAGTAGTATTTATTCCAAGTTTTCATGCGTGTCGTAATATTTTCTTTGCTAACACAAACTCGACATTCATCCCACAATGAAGTAATAGCTGCGGTAAATGCTACTCCTTTCCACCCATTTGTACCCATGTTACCAAGACTTAGTTGCTCTAATAAAGAAGCAGATAAAACGTAATCCATTTCATTTGTCCAATGAAGGTATGACTTCTCCTTCTCCTTTGATGATTGTTTTTTAGACTTTTCCATTCTAACACTGTAAAATTTAATATCATGAACATTTTATAAATAGAAGATGATTGCGCTACAAAATGTAAGAAATAAACATTTAAAGCACCAAAAAATTGATATCTACTACAATATTATGATAGAGAGATACACATTGACAGATACCCAAAATGATAGCTACTATAACATTATAGTGTATTCATATTGTTCATTCGAGTTTGATACTCATTGAACATCGTTATCGCTAAGTGATCTCTGAATGCAGTCCACTCATTTGACGCCTGAATGAGTTCACTTGTATCAGTATACTCAAAACTATCACCACTATTATGTTGTTTCAATATCTCTGCATCAACCTTCACCAACAATCTGACATCGGTCATTAGCCTCTTCTCTATTAGGAAATTGTGGAGAATATAACAAACATTAATAATTTGAACATGTTTAACGAGCTAGCACAATTAGAATATATGAGAGTTCATAATAAGGGAACTATTTTTCTCGTCTTTGATTTTCACACATGTTGCTTGATATTAAAGAAAGATGGTTGGCGTAAGATAACCCATCTTTTTTTAAGTAACTCGAATGTTCTTTCGATAACGTTTCTTTTTTTTGAATGATGAGGATTAAATAACTTCTTATAGGTAGTAGGATTGTTTCCTTGAGTTCCCCATTCCTGAAGATGATAACATGTCGAACGATAAGGAGCTAGGTATCCTGATCCATTTGTATAACCTGCATCGACGAGATAGTATTTGCCTACAATGTTAAATTATATATTACATGTACCGAATAACTCTTGTTGTCTGATTAGTGGATGGTTTGACACAATCTTACCTAATGGAACTTCAAAGGAATCCTCCCTCTCCAATGCATTACGAAGAACCCTTGAATCTGATGCAGAGCCCTCCCAACCAGGTAAAACATATATAAATTTCATGTCAGCGTTGCATACTCTGAGAACATTGGTTGTAATAGCTTGTTTTCTATTACAGTATCTTCCTTGGTCACTTAGAGGTATAGTGACGTCAATGTGTGTCCCATCAATAGCACAAACACAATCTTTAAAGCACCCCCACCTATGTGTTTGTGAGGATTCTGGATGTTTGATACACGTCGAGCTCAGCTACAAGATTTCCCTCAACACAAGGTTGAAATGTTCGGCTTACGGTATCGATGGATCGTAAGTATGTATTGCCAACAACCCAAAATTCGGTGTTATGTGCTAGGACATGTAGGAACAACCCTACAGATTCCTGAACCGTTACATATTGTGTCTCGCACAAAAGATCTCGATCCACTAATATCTTACACGAACTATGAAAAGCATTCTTGTTCATACGCAAGTGGTTCTAACAGTTTAGATCTGTGCCATTATATAATATATTTAAAAGCGTAAATCTTAGAACACCGCGTTTTTCCCTATTGCTTGGACAATTAATTCTGTTATTTTTTATCAGAAGAACAGCCGCAACAGAAGATAAAACAACGACCATAGTTCTCTTTCTCATATCCATCCTTCTTTTTTTATGAACCTCGATAATGGTATCAATCTACAAAATAAAATAAATAATATCCTATGTGAGAACATTACCAAGCATCTATACTATTATTTATCTTCGTAGCGTCAACTTTCCATTAACCTAAAATGTGTAATGATCTAAACCTAACAATACCTATCCGGAGAGGAGGAAAATCTCTTTTCTATCTCATGTTAAGAGATCAATAAATGTGTAATGATCTAAACCTATAAATACCTAGCCGGAGAGGAGGAAGATCTCGTTTCTATCTCATGTTAAGAGATCAAGTAATGTGTAACGATCTAACCCTAGAAATACCTAGCCGGAGAGGACGAAAAATTGCATTAGAAGAAAGTATTATACCTAGACTTGAGAAAAGTTTTCCAACACTTGGTTGCCGGAGAGGAGGAAGATGTACAGTGCTCCGCCTCGCCTAGGTCACAACTGCAGTTGGGAAGGAAGGTTTATTAGGGCTGGAGAAGGAGGACTATAGGAAGAACATTAGCTAGGGAGAGAAGACATACCAGAGGAAGGAGAGGCGGGCCGCTGGAGCTTGCCGGAGCAGGTTTCGCCGATCGCACACAGGGAAGAAGAACATGGTCAAAATTTTTTTCTATCCCAAAACTCGGGAAAACCGACCAGGTGATGGTTTTGAGTGATAGACATTTTTTATATTTGGGAAAACCTATGTGTTTTAGAGGAATTCCAATTCCGCCCTCATTTTTGACGAAACGAACAAAAGATTTGGAATTGGAATACCCAATTCTAATTCCGCAGGCCGAATTCTTAGCAAACGAACGGGCCCCAAGATTAAAATTCGTACTGCCACGACTGCCTGCGAAAAAGAAGACGCCGCCGACAAGGAACTTCTCCCTTCTCCGTCGCCGATCTCTCTCTCACTCTCCTTGAAGTTGGCCATAACCTATATTAATATATAAATAAATAAAACCGATTACATAGGTTCACAGTCTTTAGCGTGAATAAAAGAGAGAGCATGGGGTAGGGGCATCCCTCTTTCCCAAACAAAATTTGAAAAACAAGCATATTTTGCAACAAAATCTGCCGCAGAGTTGGCCCTTCTGTCGATTTGAGAGATAATCAGTCTTGGACAGTCCATCAATAATCTTGCCAACTTTGATTCAACGTCGCCATATTAGACCCCCGTTAGTAAACGGTTAAGGGTGGAACAAGCAATAGCCGAGTCTCCCTCCACCATAACTCGGATCCGGATCCTCTGGAGTTTGTGCGGGAACTCCAGGGTGGAGTTGAATCCAACGACGCAAGAACCTCCCACTCCATCAATCCAACGGCTGGACTTCTCGCGCGCTAAAAGACAAAAAAAAATTAAAATATTAAAAAATACAATCTCGCTCACCCATTAAATTTGAATCGAACTAACTAGATTGGGCCAACTCCACCAGTTCCCGCAGGAACTCCGGGATTCACCATAACTCCCACCGTTCGCCCATAGCATGTTTTGACCAACTCGAGGCCGAACAAGGGCCCTAGGCTCCGTCATCCCTCTCTCACTCTCCGGCTCCACTCTATCAGCAGGGGATTTCAGCGAGATGGCAGATGCGACGGAGCTCCTGAGCCCCGGCATACTGATCGACATCGTGGATGATGAATGGACGAGGGAAACTCTCCCAAAAGATGGTAAGTTTTTTTTCCTTTCCAAACCCTAATCCTCTCTTCCTCCTCTTATGTTGGGGACCCTAATCGTCTGGTTATATTTTCCACGGAGCAGATATCCCTCTGCCAGCAGGAATGGCCCCTCGAATTGATGATACTGGGGATTCAACAGGTTAATACCATCTCAAATCTACTTTCTGTATATCCTCATGTTTGAACCATACTCTTTTATTTCCCAATTCATATGAAAATCTGCAAAATATTATTCTTAAGGCTCCTTGATTTGATACTTTCTTACCGCGACGTAAAAAAACTATCTGATTTGTGGTATTGAAGTTGGACATAAGGCTCTGTTTGGGGAAAAACAGTGATGAATTTGGAAAAGTAGCAGTGGGAAAAGCAGGGGGAGAGAAGGGAGATGTCCATTTAGGGGGAGAGAAGCTTGAAAGCACGGGAAAACACAATTTTGAGGCTTTCCAAAAAGACTTGGAAACGCAATTTATGTCACAGACAATTTCTCATGGGTAGAAACCAAATGGCTTCAAAACAGCTTTGACAGTGGTAACAATTTTTTTTTCACCATCCTAAGCTGAGCCGAAGTTTCATTGAAATATTGTGTGATAATGACTGATTACTTCCCTATTTGGAAATGTGAGGATGGATTTGCTTTCCAAAACGACCTCAAAACACAATTTTGTCGGCGACACTTTCTCATGGATTGAAACCAAATGCCTTCAAAACAGTGATGACAGTGAAAACAAAATTATTTTCACCATCCTAAGCTGAGCTGAAGTTTCATTGAAATATTTTGTGTTATATTGATTGATTACTTCCGTATTCGCAACATGAGGATGGATTACTTTCTTACTTGCCGTGCCATTTTCGTACTTTTGCATAATAGAAGCCTTAAATTTGGATACATCAGCACATGGATAATGAATTGTACTACATAAAAATATCTAAATATATGCAAACATGTGAGATTTGGGAAGAAAACATGCTATGAATGAACACTAAAATCAAACAAAATCATGCATTCATGGCTTCATGCATCCAATTCGGTAAACATTGCTGTTTAGGAAAGGATTAATTAGGAAATTCGTATGAATTGATATGAATAGATTAACCAATTTGTTTGACACCACTGAAGGTATTCAAATTGTAGAGAAGTTCCAAACCTTGTATATACTTCTTGAATACCGAAAAACAAGTATGAGTACAAATATATATGAGAGAAAAGAGTAAGATCTAGCTATACAAACAATGCGCGACTAAACACTAACTCCTACATGAGTCAATACATCATCTTTACTAGTATTTTCTAACACTCCTCCGCAAGCTGGAGCGTACAAGTCGTAGGCACCAAGTTCGGACAAGAATTGATAGTAGAGACGCCGTGGTAAGGCCTTGGTGAGGATATCAACAACTTGCTGAGCAGTAAGAACATGTGTTAACTCTATCTTCTTCAACTGAACCTTCTCCCAAATGAAGTGGCAGTCAAATTCAATATGTTTTGTCTGTTCAGGGAAGGCCAGATTCTTGGCAATGTATATAGCAGCTTGACTGTCGCACAATAAAGTTGCGGGTGAGGAGAACTTGACTCCTAGATCATCAAGAAGACCCTCAAGCCACGTGAGCTCAGACACAACAACTGTCATAGATCGATACTCAGGCTCAGCAGATGAGCGAGCAACTACGAACTATTTCTTCCTGCGCCATGTAATAAGATGTCATTCAAAGTAAGTACAATATCCACTTGTGGAATGACGGTCATTCAAAGAGCCATCATAATCAGCATCAGAATATACAACAAGAGATAAGAGAGATGAAGAGGGCTTGTATACAAGCCCATGTCCAGGAGCAGTCTTCAAGTAACGTAGAATACGTTCGACACCCTGAGTCCCTGAAGATGAGAGATACGTGGCTCATGCATGAATCGACTGACAATTCCAACAACAAATGATATATTAGGTTTAGTAACAGTGAGGTATATCAGCTTTCCCACAAGGCGACAATAATACTCTGGATTCGGAAGGAGCAAATCGGAGTCCGAGGTATGAGCACGAAGCTTGTAATTGATATCCATGGGAGTGTCAGCAGGCTTGCATCCAGAATAGCCCGCATCATGAAGTAGGTCAAGACAGTACTTTCTGTGAGATAATACAAGCCCATCAGGTCTCCGGGCCACTTCGAGACCAAGAAAATATCGAAGGCTTCCCAAGTCTTTTGTTTGAAACACAGTTGTTAGATGCTGTTTGATCATCTGTATTCCTGAAAGATCATCTCTTGTAAGAAGAATATCATACACATAGACCAACAAAATTACTGTGCTCGTTGGACGATGATGAGTAAACAGAGAGAAGTCGGCCGAACTCCGAGTGAACCCAACAACACTAACGGTCTTGCTAAATTTGTTAAATCATGCCCGAGTAGTCTGTTTGAGACCATAAAGAGACTTCTTCAGACAATAGACAAGAGACTCCCCCGTGGTCTCAAACCCGAGAGGTTGCTGCATATAAACGGTCTCCTGTAAATTGTCATTAAGAAAGACATTTTTGACATCCCGTTGGTGCAAGGGCCAACGACGGTGAACAACGAGGGAGATCAACACACGAACAATATTAAGTTTAGCGACTGAAGAAAAGGTCTCATCATAATCAAATCCTTGTTGTTGAGTGAAGCCGCGAGCTACAAGACGAGCTTTCAACCGGTGAACTGTCCCATCCGGACCCTGTTTGACGACAAACACCCATATACATCCCACACAAGATTGTCCAGGAGGAAGCGAGACCAAATCCCAAGTATGGTTTGCCCAAAGAGTAGACATTTCCTCGTCCATAACCGCTCGCCACCCTGAATTCTGGAGAGCTTCCTGTACATAATTAAGGGTGGAGATAGAGGAGAAATAAAGAGCACTCTGTCGCAATTCCAGAGAGAGGCGGTGAAAAGAGACATAGTTGGCCAGCGGGTGGGCAATAGAGGCGGTTGTCGGATCCGCAGGCTGCAAAACATCATTAGAGTAGGGCAGCTCCCGTAAGGCATTAGACGAAGAGGGACGTTGAGTGTACACACGAATGACAGGTGGTGTAGGTGGTTTAGGTGGGATTGGCGTGGGAAGAAGAGGTGGAAGGTTTGAATGAATAAGGATAACATGCCGCGGGAGAGGTGGTGGAAGAGAAGAATCAGCTGGGTGAGAGTAATATGGTTGATCTTCGAGGAAGGTGACATCAGCAGAAGTAACCACCTTGCGATCTTTGGGAGAAAAACAAACGTAGCCCTTCTGAGTCCGAGAATAGCCCACAAACATATATTTAGTGGCACTGGGAGCAAGTTTGTCAGTGGAAGGGCCATGATGATGAACAAAGCACACACAACTAAACACGCGCGGGGTGATGAAGAAAGGAGGTTTGGAGGGAAAAAGGAGATTGGACGGAACCACAAAATTGAGAATGGAGGAAGACATGCGGTTAATAAGAGTGCAGACGGTAGAGACCGCAAAATTTCAATACTGTCTAAGAACATTCATTTGAATCATAAGAGAGCGGGTGACCACAAACAGGTGTCGATTCTTGCGTCCAGCAATGCCATTTTGTTGGGGGATATAGACACAGGAGGTTTGATGGATGATCCCAAACTCACCACAGAGGAGAGCGAAGGCATGACCGGTGTATTCACAGGCATTATCAGTGCGAAGAGTTTTAATTGTAGTGAAAAACTGGCTGCGAGTTTCAATTAGGAAGGTACCGAATACACCGGGTAATTCAGAGCGGCCACGAAGGAGATACAGCCAGGTCACCCGAGTGTAGTCATCAACAAATGCGACAAAGTAACGATATCCAAAAACACTCGTTATCTTGTAGGGTCCCCAAATATCAGAGTGTACTAGATCAAAGGGAGCATGACTCCGAGTAAGATGTGGTGAGAACGTATAGCGATGATGTTTCCCATAGGTACAACACTCACACGTGAATTTTTGGAGGGATACGTCAGGGAGAGATTTTCTGAGGATGTTTAGAGGAGCGTGACCCAGACGTCGATGCCAATCAATAGAGCTAATAGAGGACAACATCGTTGGGGGAGAGGGGTCAAGGATATAGAGACCATTCGAGAGATGCCCTTTTCCAATGATAGTTTGCGTCTTGCGATCCTGCACAATACACAAGTTAGAAGAAAAAATAACATCACAATCGAGGTCAGTAGTGAGTCGACCAACAAAAAGAAGGTTCAAGGGAGAGCCCGGAACAGGAGGGCAGAGCGAAGAGTAATGGAGGGAGTGAGGTGAATACCTGTCGTGACAGAAACGAAAATTGTGTCCCCACTAGCAACAGTAATGAATTTGGGATGCACGGAGTTCAAATATTGTAGTGATTTCCGTGAAGTAATGCGGTGAGAGACCCCAGAATCCAAAATCCAGGATGAGATATGAGCAAGGCAGGAGGTACCATCATCGAAAATAGACACCACAGAGCCCGACAGACAGCTGATCATCTTGCAAGGAACAGCCCACAGCGGTCACGGTGACAACGCACCAGCGGCAAGAAACGGCCACGACCAGCGCGGTAAGAAACGAGCCCGCAGTGGATAAAAACACGCGCTGCGGTTAAAAAACCCGCAGGCAGCGCGGTGAGGAGAAGACCGCAACACGAATAACACGGGCCGACGAACAAGAACTAGACCGGGCGGATAGAGGTAGACCGCATCAAGATCAAAAACAGGTCTAGCCACAGGAAGAGCTAAGCCGCGACGAGAAGACAAAGGCCGCAGCGGGAAGGGGCCGAAAGAAGAGAAGGCCTAGCTGCAACGGTCAAAGAAGAGAGGACCTAGCTGCAACGGTCAAAGAAGAGAGGACCCCTGGAGAGAGAAAAGGGGAAGCCGCATGGTAAGAACAAGCCGCGTGTGACTATGAGGCCGCTCGAGAAGAAGGAACCCACAAGCAGAACCAGACAGAACGGAACAGAAGAGAGACTGCGCGGTCTCGGTGGCAACACACTAGCGACAGGAGGCCGCGACCAAGTGCGAAAACCGCAACGGGTAGATAGACAGCAGCGGTTTAAGGGAGACAACCCGCAACCTCAAAGCAGGGCGGAGAAGAAAAACGACACGGTCTTGGTGTCAACGCACCAGCGGTCAAAGGCCGCGACCAAAATGCGGAGCCCGTTGCAGGCAGAGAAGCCGCAACAGTAAGATATGCCTATGCGGGAAGCTCGCAGAGACAAGGAAGAGACCGAAATCGCCGCGACTAGAAAGACAACAGTGAGAAGGGAAACCGCAACGGTCAGAAACGGCCGTGCGGGAAGGGAAGTCGCCGACGACTGGAGAAGCAGCAGCGGGAAGGGAAGTCGCAGAGACTAAAGAGCGGAGATCGCATGGTCTCAGTGAGAACACCAACGGTAAAATGAGTTACCGCGACCAAGGTGCAGTGCAAAATAAGAAGAGGAAGCCGTAGCGAGAAGAGAGAAGAATGTCGCTCGGCTAGGGGCATAGACCGCAACGAACAGGGGCGGGGCGGGGGGGGGGGGGCACTAGTCCGAGTGGTTATATAACTGGAGGAGGGCTCCACCACGAGAGAGAGATAGCAAAGGGGGGGGGGGGGTAAGGAGACCGCTAACCGCACATAAGCAACAACGATTAGTAGGAAAAAAAGGAGGAAGCCGAGCACCAAACCGCCCGGTTAGCAAGGGACATGCCGGACCGTATCCCTCTGATACCATGTAGAGAAAGTTCCAAACCTTGTATATACTTCTTGGATACCGAAAAACAAGTATGAGTACAAATATATAGGAGAGAAGAGAGCAAGATCTAGCTATACAAACAATGTGAGACTAAACACTAACTCATACATGAGTCAATACATCATCTTTCCTTGTATTTTCTAACACAAATTAATACAACATTGATGATGCAGTGACGATAAATAAGAACTCTATAGAATGCCAAAAGAGTACTTTGGTTTGTAAATTAAAAAAATCAAATACATAAGTTTTATTAATTTGAACAAAAGAAGGATGAATTTGGCACGACGGCGACAATTGTGAATGCTGTGGTTATGAACTATGTTTGTGAATGCTCAACCTCACTTAAGGAACTTCATTCACTTTTATGTTCAAAATTAGTTTTTCTTTTCTTGGTGTGTGGTCGTGACCATTGCAATGCCCAATGGCAGATCCAATTTAGGCCGAGGAGGGGCGGTCGCCCCCCTCAATTTTTTTTTCAAATCCGGACACTAACTTTAGACAGCGATTTTTATAAAACCGGTGTCTAAATTATTAAAAAAAGAGTTGATGTAAAAACGCTGAACCCAGATTTAGCTAAATTCGGGTTACACGTGCCTTTTGAAAATAAGCCTACTATATGACATTTTTAGGAAACGTGCTCAACATGAAAGTTGTAGATCTCGACGAGATCTACAACTTTCATGTTGAGCACGTTTCCTAAAAATGTCATATAGTAGACCATTTTCAAAAGGGGCAGAATCCGGACGGAACTATATGATATTTTTAGGAAAAGTGTTCAACATGAATGTTGTAGATCTCGACGAGATCTACAACTTTCATGTTGAGCACGTTTTAAAACTGTTATATAGTAGGTTTATTTTCAAAAGACGCGTTTTAAATAAAAAAAATTATAATACTTTAGACGGTGTTTTTTATAAAAAACCGCTGTCTAAAGTATTAATTTTTTTTTACCATTTTTAATTAAAAAAATGTCGTTTTAAATAAATAAAATTTATAATACTTTAGACAACGGTTTTTTATAAAAACCGTTGTCTAAAGTATTATTTTTTTGCCGTTTTTTAAAAAATATAATACTTTAGAGAGCGGTTTTTTTAAAATACCGCTGTCTAAAGTATTAAATTTTTTTTGCTGTTTTAAATTTAAAAAATGTCGTTTTAAATAAAAATTTTTTATAATACTTTAGACAGCGGTTTTTTTTATAAAAAACGCTGTCTAAAGTATTAATTTTTTTTGCCATTTTTTCTGCCCCCTCTGAGATAAAATCCTGGCTCTGCCACTGGCCATGCCAAACACATATTTTATGACAGGGGAGTTTTGGTCCAAACTTACTAGAGCAAAAACACCACGTCAAACGAGCCTGAAAGCAAACACCAAGATATTGATTCAAGTTAATCAGGCTATAAAAAGCAAAAGCTTATCTCCTCACCATTTCTTTTTCGCAAATAAATTTATGCCCCCAACAACCATTCAAAAGTTAGTAGCGGAACTTTCTCACATCTTTCATCAACATGGCCGTGAATTGAGAGGAATTCCCACTTTGTTCCACTTTCACTACTAAATTATATTAGTAAACCTTTTTTTGCATTATGAAATATTCAAAATGGAATTGTGAGAGTTTAGTCACTAGGCATGTTAAACAGGAGAGGGGTAGACCAATAAAGACTTGGAATGAAGTTATAAGGAAAGACATGATGTACTTAGGCATTAGTAATATTATGACTAACTATAGCTGGATAAAGGCTTGAATGTTGTTGTTGTATGAAAATATTCACAATCGTATCTATTAAGCCATACCATTAACACAAGTTTTTTATCTTTTCTATAATTTATAACCTACGGATAATGATGCTGAAGATAATTGATGTCCATATATTTATCATATGATATTTTCACAAATTCAACTTCAGCCCCTTTTCAGTCATGCATATATTTAAAATTTCTGCATATTCTATAGTTTATGTTTTAGTCACTCAAATTATACTACAATGTACCCAAGTGAATTTTCTAAATGTTCTTGTACTATTTAAGTTGTTATCCTCAGCTCTGCAGTATTGTTTTGAATATCTCCTCCATTGCTATTATGCAAAAGCCTTAGATATAATATGAAACTATTGTGACACGGCTGACTGTGATTCCTGAGGAGATGTAGATAATCTTTTTGACTTGTTAAGTGGTAGTGTTTCTTATGTCAATGACATTTAGCTTGTAGTTGATGCGGAACCTTGCTCAGGAGTGTTGATGTTGTTAGAAAGTAAAATAAATTAATCATTCTATGAAAAAAAGGCTCGAGTGTTGTTTGTTTGTTATTCTATGTGAAAAAACGAGCTATAAATTATAGAAGTACAAAAATCATGCTTGGTGGGAGAGGAGAAGGTATTAATGAGGTGAGAAGGATAATGGACCAAGCAATGTGATGAAGATTTCAATGTTGTAATGATGAAAGTAATTTTCAATATGTTTATGAAGAAACAAGTGAACTATATGTCGCTTTAAAACATGCATTAGAAGGTCTTTTATTGCTCTTCCATCTCCAATAGATTTTTTTTAGCCTTGAGGAGTTAGTGGTTTGGGCTGTTGTTTGGGAGCGCGTGTGAGGACGATCGACGGGAAGTCTCGTAGGAAATCAGAGTGATCCTTTTGTGAGTCTCTCGACCCATCTCGATGGTGAGGTGTTACGCTGAGGAGAGATGGCGTGGGCGGCATGCGACGGGCTGGCGGCGTCGGCTAGGTTTGGTGGGCGAGGCTTTTCACGAGAGAAGGAGGGAGATAGTTTAGAGAGAATTGGATGTTGAAAGTTTTGAAGTGAAAGTGGCGACTTGGGCGGCCTGTTCGCGCGGTCTGTGCGGACAAGAATGACGACTAGCCAGTTCGGCAAGCGTTATGCAGGCAGCGTGTTCCCAGAAGGTAACCGGACGGATAGGTTGGCTATCCGCGGAGTTCGCCAAGACCGGCGTGATGCAGACTCGTATGAAGTTCGTTGAGTCCGGGTTGCGGACTGGACTGGAGCTTGAGAGATCGACATGGTGTGTACCTTGGTCTTGCTCTGGTGGTGCGGTTGGTGGTAACCACAGAGTTCATCGGTTAGTGCGGACTGGTGCCGGAGTTTGCCGGTTAGTGCGGACTGGTGCTGGAGTCCGCCGGTTTGTACGGACTGGCCCGTGTATCCGCTGGTGCTGTGTTCGCACCAGGGATGGCCAGAGGTGTGGACTTGATTTGGATTTAAATCAAGTCCAGTGGTGCTCAGTCCGGGAGATCGCGCGGTTTGCGCGGAATGTTTTCTGTGTCCGCCGAGTTCGACAGCTGTCAGCCTTATGTGCTCTAGTTGCGGGCTCGGGGTGTGTGGACTGGAGCAGTCTGCAGGGGCGTGCAGACTGGAGCTGTGTTCGCAGAAATGCGGACTGGTGGAGTATCCGCAGTGTCTACTGGTGTGGCGGACAAGTCCTTGCTTGGCTTTATGACGACAAGGCGGATAGGATTTCTATTCGGCCTTGGTGGTGCGACCTTGGCGAACTGGCTGTCTAGCTAGTCGTGTCGACAAGGCAAACTGACATTGTGTTCGCGGTGACTGGTGTTTGCTGTGCAGGTTGTGCGGACAGCGCTGAGAAGCCAGAGACATAGTTCTGACTTCGGTCAGGGATCAGTGCGGACTCTGCGGTTAGCAATCGGTGGTTAACAACATGTCACGACTTGCGGCCAGGCGGTCTTCTTTCTTCGGCAACCTTTCCCATTTCAATAAGTTGTCCGCTTTTGGCAGCTTGTTCAGTTCGGCAGCAGCAGTTCGCAGAGATCTTGCGTCTAGGCGACCTCGCGGTTTGGCGGCTTGCGGATTAGCGGACAGAGTTCTTCGGCATTGAAATAACGGGTTGTCCGCGCGGCTAGGTTGCGGTTTGACGACTAAGCGACATCAGCGAACTCCGTAGAGAAGCTTGGCAGAGTCGGCGGTTACTCCTCGAGTCTGCGCAGCTTGTTTGTTACTTGTTTTTTTTGCTTCCATCGGGTACATCAGCGAATCATTTCTCACCATGTATGCCTCGCATTGTAAAGATTTTTGATAGTACAAGATTCTTGCTTTTCTGTTTGCATCTGATTTATTTGGCTTCGGATAGGTTGAGTGTTCCTGCGCCTGGTTTCCCGTTTTCCGCGGTTCACAAATTTTTTACATTAGAGAGAGAAAGATATTGAGATAATACATTTTGATACTTCCACCAAAACCCACCCAACCCTAGAATCGGTTGGGTCAAACCAAAGCCACGTTCACATACAACTTCATACAACTAAAAATAGCAGAAACATAAATTAAAACACAACATAACTAAACATTGGGCTCCTTGTGCGTCGTCGTGCGGCGTTTGGAAGTTATCCCCCAACGTGGGTTCATAACAGTTAGTTATATGGACTAAGGTAGCAACGATGGCCGTATCAAAAAATAAAGCCTGCGATGGAGATTTTGCAGGATGTAATGCATACACGTATCTTGGTTGTTAGAACTAGAGGTGCAACTTGGGTCCATTTTGATCGGTTTCACTTAGGACCAGTAATTTATTCATATAGGTTTAATTTTAACTTTTTTGGAACCAGAGCTGCCCCATGTACTTGAAGGACAAAACCACACTTGAACCAAAAAATTCAGTTTGGTTCTTGTTCGATTCTTAGTTTTACTTTGCGTCTTGGTTCACATTGCTCTTTACCCGTGTTACATAAATTGATAGATCAAGTTGCGAGCAAATGATAATAATGACTTCAAAGCACGGTTCTACCAATTTAAATTTGTTCCCCACATTAATTATATAAGCAACATATAAATTCATATGGTAATCAAAATTATTGTTTACTATGATTAATGTAAAGCAAGTTTGATGTAATATTATCATATGATGATTCAAATATTTACAAAGTCAATGAAAAAAAGAATTTTATTGTTGATGTCTAATGCATTTTCATTAAATGATAATATTTAATTAATTGATATTATGTATTAACTATTAGTAATCCCATGTACTTGAAGGACAAAACCACACTTGAACCAAAAAAATCAGTTTGGTTCTTGTTCGATTCTTAGTTTTACTTTGCGTCTTGGTTCACATTGCTCTTTACCCGTGTTACATAAACTGATAGATCAAGTTGCGAGCAAATGACAATAGTTTTTTGACTTCAAAGCATGGTGCTGCCAATTTAAATTTGTTCCCCACATTAATTATATAAGCAACATATAAATTCATATGGTAATCAAAATTATTGTTTACTATGATTAATGTAAAGCAAGTTTGATGTAATATTATCATATGATGATTCAAATATTTACAAAGTCAATGAAAAAAAGAATTTTATTGTTGATGTCTAATGCATTTTCATTAAATGATAATATTTAATTAATTGATATTATGTATTAACTATTAATAATAAGAATAAAATATTAATCATTAAATGCAACCTAAATTACTAATTATTTACAAATCAGTTCTTGGGTACTTTACCCCAAAAAATGAGAATGGGTCCGAAGAATCCGTTATAAAGATTTTTTTGGGAACCAGAACCCAACCGAGAATCACCAGAACTAACCCAAATTGATCAGTTCGGTTCAAATTTTGTTTGGTCCTCAGTTCTCCGATTATTTTTTTTACACCCCTAGCAAGAACCTAAGCATCCAACCAGAAGAGATGTCGTCACTAGCAGCTTCGATAATCCTTCAACTTCTACCTTCTGCATTACTCTTCGGGAGTGTGTTTATCAATCTTCCCTATGCATACCTCATCGTTTGAGCTACATAGAAGACCTCCATATGATTTCTAGTTATCAAGATGCATGGTCACTCACAAAAGGAAACTTATTTTATGTTGCTTGGTCTCACTTCGATGATTAGATATGTTAGCTGGTGAAAATGCAAGCTCAAGTAGTGAGGGTAAGTAACTTCACTAGACTCGCGAACCTTTGACGTTTAATAATTTTGAAGATGGTTCCTATGCAACACGTGGATCTTTTTTGTTCGTTCATTGAGTATCTTAGAAAAATGCTCACATTCGAGATGCTAATTCTATGTATTCAGGTTTGTTTAATCCTACTTAAATCCACATGTTTCATCCGTAGGAAGCTAGTCACATAAAACTGTCCGTCTTTGATGCACTTCAAATTTGGAATGCCGCTTCTTTTAATAGTACCAAAATTTCAATTCATAGAAGTGTCAAGCTATTGATTCCTCCTCACCTTAGAATTTAATAAGTAGGCATTATATATTTCTTAAAGGAAAGATGAAAATTTGCATAATAAAAATTCTTCCCTTGGTTGATTGTCGAGTTCTAGAGCTTTATCTGCAGGTTTGATGTACTCTTTTGGGGTTGTGCAATAGTTTTTTTCTTGTATAGGTCAATAGGTGGTAGACCTGACAGTTCATTTTTTCTCTATAGTCAATGTTACTTCTACCTTGTTAGTTATTGGATGTGAGGGTGATCCTAATATTTTCAATTTAAATGCAAGCGAGTTCACTAAATTTCCTGCATAATTTCCATTCGTTAAAAGAATTTTATGTTTGAATTTCTAGTTTTTTGTTACAAAGAGAGATCCAAAACCTAAGAGATACCGAAGATGCCTAGGACTCTCTAGTCACTCATATAGAGAGGGTTTTACAATATAGAGTTTAGAGTTTAGGGTCTAGTCACTCCCTTATACAATAGAGATTCAAAACCTACGAGACCATATACCCTAAACCCTACTTTAATATATTACAATAATTCCCTTATAGAGTAACATTACGTAGATTATTACAATATAAATGCCTAAGGTGTTGTCTCTGCAATGCCATATTAGTTTTATTCTCACAGTAATGATTAACATGTTTCTTCCCTTGAATTTCTCCTAACTATAATTCTGCATCTAAAGCCTAAAACGAAGTTCAGGTGCTAAGGTCCTGTTTTAGGTGTCCATTAATCTTAATCCATGTTTTAGTATGTCGTCTTTTAGAGTTATCATGCTTGTTATGAGTATATTTTCTTTTCTTCCAAGTCCAAGTCTTGATATTTATTATGGTTATGCCACCTGTATTTTTATTAAAATAACCTATGGTTATGAGGAAGGAGGTAATGCCTTAAATTTTTTTTATTTCTGTTTTAGTTTTCTCCTCCCTTCTCCTCCCTCAAGCTAGAATTTGGGTTGAGCAAAACTTCTCTCTTCCTCTTTCTCCTTTGAGTTGAGCATGACTCCCTTGTATTCCTGCCACCATCATCACTTTTGACAAGATATTGATGCGCTACAGTTTAGCCCATTACAAATTGATATCGGAGCCCATCTCCACTCATCTCCACCAACGTGTTCTTCCCTTCTCCCCATCGTTGCTCGGAACTAGGTTACTTCCCCTTCAACAATCAGTAACTAAGGGGCTCACAACTTCTTCAACGGAGCTATTCTTCAGTGCAGCTCGATTGTCATATTCATTCAGGGAATGATCGCAGCCCTCACAACCATTGATTTAGTTGCATATCCCATCAACGTTCGCCCGAACGCACCACATGCATGATCGTGTCCATCATCCAATGTCCCAAGCATTTCCTCCAACGTGTCTCCTTCCAGATCCTACTCATTGATTGTCCAGCTCCCAAACGACATCATCCTTCTGCGATGCAGAGAGGTCTCCATGCTTTCTGTTGTACCCCATGTACAACCTGTATTGAAGCACGCATCCCAGTTGTAGCAGGAATTTTGTGCCCATGTCACTTTCCCATCACGGCTCTGTCGACATTTTCTTCTGCGTTTTGATTTATTGAGTTGCAGGCCTTCAACCATGGATCCCAACACTGCAGAACTCATTCACTGTTTTATGAATTAATTAATTTTATATTGGATTAATATTAGTTACTTAATTCACCAAGAGAGAAGTCTCATTGGAATATAAAGCTGCCCCGTCTCCCTGGGGTTCGCGTAATCCGCCGCATTGGTATCATAGTGTAACTGAGCTTTCTTTCAGTCCTGGGCGGCCTCGTAGCAATTACTGCGAATGATAAAAATGATATCCGCAAGATCCTGCGAATGATGTGTGAGATATCAACCTCATTAGTGACAAGGACCCAAGCGACATTCGCACAACTCTACGAACTCTTGAAACATCGCCCGAGCGGGGCTTGATAGAGATTGGGGGTCCTATCCGCACAGTAAACAAATGGTGCCCGTCAATCTTTGTCTGTCAATCCATGCCACTGCCAACCCCCAAAATCTCCATCCAATCGACTACTCTCCAATCACAAATTTCGCCCACTTTGAGTTTCGTGCCACTGGCCTCGCCAACCACGATCGAGTCATTCCTTTTGGCGTTTGCTCACCAACCGGTGCTGTCGCTTCTGATCATCGCAATTCACATTACTCAGTCTCCCTCGACCGTTCACAGCCACCGAGCACTCTTGTCCCGATTTCAGATATTAGTTTTGGCGGTCTCCATCCAACATCCTTCTCTCCAGCCACAAAATCATCGACTTCGAGCTTTGAGCCACCTGCTCTACTGATCATTCTCCATCCATTATTGCTAGCAGTCTCTCCTCAACAGACACCTCCCCGCAGATCACTGTCGTTATCAATCCTCGAGCACCTAGTCACAATTATCAGGTCTCATTGATTTTGCCTCCTTGGAAGCAACAACCCCCCAAAAACATCACAATCGTTCGCATCATCAATGAACACGGCGGAGGCTCTCATCCCGTGGACATCTTAACCCCAACGACCCGCTATAATGGAGTTGCTATAGTGCAAAATCAAGGAACTGGATAAACCACTTTGCAAAATTTTATACCCTTCTATGAGTTTGAGGACAAACATAAAATGAAGGAGGGGTGGGATGCTATGGTCCCACTTTTTGTATCCGTTAGTCCTAATGTATGTTTTAATATGTCTTTATTATTATTAATTAAATGTACACCGTTATTTAGAGTTATCATACTTGTGTCTTTTAATCGTGTTATATGTATCGAGTCTAGTATAGGTACTTTTCTTAGAAGTCCAAATGTAGGACTTAATACAGTTATGTCACATGAATTTATGTTTAAAGTACCCCTAGGGTCATGAGGAAGTCAATAAATTAATCTCTTCTTCTCTCTACGTCTCTCTCTCTCTCTCGTAGTTCTCTCCTCTTTTTCCTTCCTCAAGCTAGAGTTTGGGTTGAGCAGGATTCCCCTCTTCCTCCTTTTCCCTTGGGTTGAGCATGACTCCTTTGTATCTCTGTCACCGTTGGCACCCCCTGATGCAGTGGTAAGGCAGACTTGGGGCGGGCTTGCTAAATGCACACCTATATGCAATGATGTGCAATGCTCGTGCAAGAATGGTTTGCTAGAATTGCAAACTAATAATTAATTATTATACTAAATTAACAGGGCACATGTGATCACAGATAATTGATTTATGGAACACAACTATTTATTTCACAAACGAAAGAGGCACAATTATTTCAAGCACAAACAGAACAAGTTCCGCAAATTTTACGGCGAAACGAACTACTAGCATAATAAGAAAGCAATCCACACAGTACAAGTTTTACCAAAATATACAACAATAATAGGACAGGAACTTCATACCACAATTTGCATACGCAGGCGGCGACGGTGGTGTTGGCGGGCAGTCACGAGTAGGAGCAAACGGGAGGGTAATAACGACGGATGTTGGCAGGAAGGAGGGGCCGGACTAGGTCAGCTGGCTACAGGGGTGGGGGGATAGTATGGTTGTGAAGGTTGGGGTGGTGGCTGGGAGGTTGTGGGGTAGGGGCAGCCAGAAAGTTGTTGGAAGGGGATTTTAAGGTGGATTGAGTGGTGTTGGGGACTGACGAGGGCTGCTGTGGGGTTTACGGGTGGGGGTTTGGGATGAAATGGTGGTGGCTGAAGTTTTGGTGGTGGAAATACTCACGGTGAAGCGACGGGTGGGAAATGGGCGGTGGTAGGAAAGTAGGGCTGCTGCAGGGGCGGCGGGTCGTGCGGGGAGAAGTAGACGGCGGAGGGGGAAGAGCGGCGGTGTGACTGGGGCAGGACAGGAACCCGCGAGAGGCGGGTGAGGGCTCGGGATGGGGAGGGGAATGGTCGCCGGCGTCGCACGAGCGGGAGGAGAAGGAGGTGGCTTGCCGACGTCGCACCGGTGAAGACGAGGAAGCCGGCGTCGCACCAGCAGGACCGAGGGTTCGGGAAATTCCTCCAAAACGCGCGATCCCACTTTCTCCAAACCGCCGTGCTTTAATACCCTAAAAGATAACCGCCGCCTGTAATGAACCGCCGCCTGTAATGAACCGGTGCTAATATAAATCAAATAAAACCACCCCGATCGGATGACTAGAATTGTTTGGGCCGATCGGGGATTAAATACAACTCTGAATAAAAAACATGAAATATGAAAATGACTAGAAACGAAAATCCGGACGCGACCACGGGCTCCGATCGCCCGTCCGAGCAGCGGATCATCGCCTCATGCGGGAATATACGTGCGTCGGTCGTGGCGCGTCGTCAACTCCCGCCGGCTTAAAGGCACTCAACTCCGATGAGTGTAGGTGAGTGTACTCGCTGAGCAGTCGTGGGGCGAGTCTCTGTAGCTCCGGCGAGGAAATCCACGCAGCATCGTGCGGGGGTCGGCTGCTCCAACGGACAAGATAACGCAGGGTATCTCGCCCGTCCGCGGCGTAGAAGTCGTGACCGACGATCTGAAGCACGTCGTCTGTAGAAGCAGGTAGTACCAAAGTATCTCCGTCTGACAATGATTTGTCTCCGTCTGACAATGATGCCGGTGGAACCGTCGGTGATGTAACTCAATCTGCATGACGCGACACCGCGGTAACAACAAAGAGGGGCTGGTGGGGGTAATAGGAGGAAAAGGCTCAGGTGATGGGGCTGTGATAGATGAAGGCTCGGGTAGAGGTGTGATGAGGGGATCCACGCACACATGCTCCTCGTAGTAAGGAGTCAAATCCTCTACGTTGAATACTCGGCTAATGCCCATACCATGTGGGATGTCTATTTCATATGCGTTTGTACCAATTCGCCGCACGACTGTATAGGAGCCCATTCTGCGTGCGCTTAATTTTTTTGTTGGTCCCTGTGGGACCCTCTCAGATCGAATGCGAATTAATACTTGTTCTCCTGTCTCAAAGATTTGTTCTCGCCTGTGCTGGTCTGCTTGATTTTTATAATAATCATTACTAGCTGCAATTTTCTTACGGACCAATTCGTGCAGTGTATGTATATGATGAATGAAAGACTCAGCTGACGCACTAGGTTTGGATTCTAAAGGAATATCTACCAAATCAGCTGGTTTCCTAGGCTCATACCCTAAGATGATGTGAAATAGACTCAAGCCTGTGGTCCTATTGACTGAGCTATTGTATGCAAATTCGGCTATGAGAAAGACAGATTCCCAGGTCGATGGACTATCCCCAACTAGGCAACGAAGAAGAGTCCCAAGAATACGGTTAACCACTTCCGTTTGTCCATCCGTCTGCGGGTGGTAGGCGGAGGAAAACTTCAGTGTCGTACCCGTCTTTTTCCATAGAGTCTTCCAGAAAGGCAGAAATAGCTCATGAATCGTACGTCGCGATCAGAGACTATAGAGGTGGGGAGACCATGATACTTAAATACTTCCCTAAAGAATAACGCTGCCACGTGGGAGGCGTCAACGGTCTTTCGGTAAGGAATGAAGTGGGCCATCTTGGAGAAGCGATCAACCACAACAAATATCGAGTCTAGCTTCCTCAGAGTGCGAGGGAGCCCGAGAACAAAATCCATACGAACATCAGACTAGGGCATTTCAGGGATGGGAAGTGGAGTGTATAGTCCTGTAGGCTGGCGAGATCCCTTTGCCCTCTGGCAAACTCCACAATGCCTCACTACTCTGGTGACGTCTCTCTTTAGGCCGGGCCAGAAGAAGCGATCCTCTACCAACGCATTTGTCTGATCCCTACCAAAGTGCCCCGCAGCTCCGCCTGCGTGTAACTCCCAGATAAGGAAATCTCGGAGGGATGACTGTGGAATGCAAAGGCGAGAGCCCATAAATAGATACCCATCCGAAATCGAGTAGCCCTCTCGAAGATCGGGAGGGTCCCTCAATAGCGCCGTGTAGACGTCCCCAAAATCTGGGCACTCAGGATAGGCGTAGACTAACTGTTCGAATCCCACAACTCGGGTTCGCATGGTGTGGAGGATGCTAACTCGACGACTCAAGGCGTCTGCTGGTTTGTTCTCAACACCTGCTCGGTGCTTCAGAACATAGTGAAACTCCTGCATATACTCCACCCATTTGACGTGACGGTGACCCAATTTCTTATGGGAGTCGAGATATCTCAGGGCCTGATGATCTCAGGGCCTGACGAGTCAACCTTGCCCTTGGGAGGATCCCTGGGCTGAGTCGGGGTGAGAGTAATCTTTCGACCCTTGTCAAAAAATACGCATGTGTTGGAATGACCATAACACGTGGCGTCACGATCGTAAAGCCAGGGTCTCCTTAAAAGAACGTGAGCGACATCCATCGGGATAACGTCGCACCAAACCCGGTCCTCTGTAGACGCTAATCGGATCGGCACCAGACACCGCTGTGTAACTTGTATGGTGGACTTGTCCACCCAAAGGACACAATATGGATGTGGATGGGGCTCAGCAGTAAGCTGCATCCTCTCCAACCCTTTCTTGACAATAATGTTTACGCAGCTTCAACTATCGATGACGAGCTTGCAGGGTCCTCCCGCGCTCTGGAAGTAAGTGAAAAAGATAGTGGTGCGTCTCCAATCTTCTTCAGCACGTGGGGTGTGGAGGATGCGTCGGAGGACTCCTACCTCTAGCGATCTCTCAGCATCGCTCTCCCAACCCTCCTCAACAACAGCCGTAACCTCCTCAGTGGCGTCGCCCTCAGCCTCGCCGCTGGGCTCGCCAGAATCCTCAATCAGCAAGTTCCTGGTAGGGCATTGGGCAGTGAAATGCCCTCTGCCGGAACAACGATAGCATTGGACGCCCCCAGGCTTGGGGCCTCCTGGAACAATAGCTTTCCCTGTCGCATCTGTGGGTGGGCGAGGGGTGGCAGGAGTCGTGGCAGGGACGGACTTCCTAAATGTGGAAGCATCGGGTCTGGTGGTGGTATGTCTCGGGCCGGCTGAGCGCAAATACTGCTCGTATTCGAGGGCAAGCTGAAAAACCCGCTCAACCGACTCCATCCTATGGGGAATTTGTTCCCTTCGGATGTCTGATCTAAGACCCGCACGAAAGCGCGAGGCAGTGATAATGAGCTCCTCCATAATGTCGCTGCGAACTACAAGTTCGTCAAATCGAGACATGTAATCAGCAACGGGAAGAGTACCCTGACGTAGCGCGTACAACTGATCTAACAGCTGGTCTCGATAAGAAGCAGGAAGATACTTATCCTGTAGCCGCTGCTTCATCTCATTCCATTGGGTAATGAGGTAATAACCATCACGCTCCAAGGACCTCTCCAGACTCAACCAATAGATCTTTGCTTGACCAATTAGTTTCATCTTTGCGAACCGTACTCGCCTCTCGTCGTTCATCTCGAACCAGTCAAAGTAGTGGTCCATGTCCATGAGCCAATTGCTGAATGCCTTCGGGTCCAAGTGACCATCGAAGGTAGGAGCATCAATACGGATCTATCGGGTAATGCCATCCTCCTCTGGAGTCATTGCTCGACGGGGCTCACAGAAGTCACTGTATTTGTCATCATCGTCATAGTCATATCGGTGTCTATCCCTTCGACGAGGTGGTGGATGACGTGGCTCATCCAAAGGCCGAGCTCGTCGAAACTCGAAACCACGACGATAATTTGCTCTTGGTGCGGGCGGAAACTCTCGGCGAGGGCCGTCTCTACCACGTCTCGGGGAAGGGGGTGTGGCATCTGGAAGGTCCTCGAGAGGTTCCTCATGAGGTACAGGGTGCGTTCGATCTCTCGGTGTTTCTAACTGGTCTACTCTCGTACTAACCCTCGCGATATCACCTCTAAGTGTGTTGAATTGGACGTCCATTTGATCAAATCAATCAAGGATAAGCCGTTGGAATTCCGCGGGCGTCTTGTCCGTCTGAGAGCTAGCGGTCCTATCGTTGGGATGATTTTGACTTGACATGGACTGACGATAATCCCTACCAATACGTAACATGCAATGACCCTAACCTGGCTTTGATACCAATTTGATGCAGTGGTAAGGCAGACTCGGGGCGGGCTTGCTAAATGCACACCTATATGCAATGATGTGCAATGCTCGTGCAAGAATGGTCCGCTAGAATTGCAAACTAATAATTAATTATTATACTAAATTAACAGGGCACAGGTGATCACAGATAATTGATTTATGGAACACAACTATTTATTTCACAAACGAAAGAGGCACAATTATTTCAAGCACAAACATAACAAGTTCCGCAAATTTTACGGCGAAACGAACTACTAGCATAATAAGAAAGCAATCCACACAGTATAAGTTTTACCAAAATATACAACAATAATAGGACAAGAACTTCATACCACAATTTGCATACGCAGGCGACGGCGGTGTTGTTGGCGGGCAGTCACGAGTAGGAGCAAACGGGAGTGTAATAACGACAGATGTTGGCAGGAAGGAGGGGCCAGACTAGGTCAGCCGACTACAGGGGTGGGGGAATAATATGGTTGTGAAGGTTGGGGTGGTGGCTGGGAGGTTGTGGGGTAGGGGCGGCTAGAAAGTTGTTGGAAGGGGATTTTAAGGTGGATTGAGTGGTGCTGGGGACTGACGAGGGCTGTTGTGGGGTTTACGGGTGGGGCTTTGGGATGAAATGATGGTGACTGAAGTTTTGGTAAGGAAGGACTCACAGTGAAGCGGCGGGTGGGAAATGGGCGGTGGTAGGAAAGTAGGGCTGCTGCAGGGGCGGCGGGTTGTGCGGGGAGTAGTAGACGGCGGAGGGAGAAGAGCAGCGGTGTGACTGGGGCAGGACAGGAACCTGCGGGAGGCGGGTGAGGGCTTGGGATGGGGAGGGGAATGGTCGCCGGCGTCGCACCAGCGGGAGGAGAAGGAGGTGGCTTGCCGGCGTCGCACCGATGAAGACGAGGAAGCCTGCGCCGCACCAGCAGGACCGAGGGTTCGGGAAATTCCTCCAAAACGCGCGATCCCACTTTCTCCAAACCGCCGGGCTTTAATACCCTAAAAGATAACCGCCGCCTGTAATGAACCGGTGCTAATATAACTCAAACAAAACCACCCCGATCGGATGACTAGAATTGTTTGGACCGATCGGGGGTTAAATACAACTCTGAATAAAAAACATGAAATATGAAAATGACTAGAAACGAAAATCCGGACGCGACCACAGGCTCCGATCGTCCGTCCGGGCAGCGGATCATCGCCTCCTGCGGGAATATACGTGCGTCGGTCGTGGCGCGCCGTCACCACCACCACACCTCCTCTTACGAGATATTGATGCGCTACGGGTTAGCCCATAACATGAGGCTATTGATGATGATGAAAGGCTAAAATTATCCCTCTTTAAAGAATTTGCGATATATGGGTTATATTTGCTTGTTTTTTGAGTTCATGACATCATCTCATTTCACATTGAAATCGTAACCCTATCCTAAACCCCGGGGCATGGGGATGGACAACCAATTAAACATATTTGACTATATTTTTAACTGATCTGATGTGCCAACTAAAACATACCTGTATATTTTCATTTATCTAATGTAGGACCAAATTTGATTTACCTGTGTTTTACTAGTTCTTTCAACGTAGCCATTCATGAGATGACACTTCGGTCAACCTTCTAGCTAATAGCCAATTTGGATTTGAACATCTCTTTCTAGAAGATTCTTATATTCTTTTACTGTTAGGGAAACCTGAAGTTAATTCATAGGAAACTTAGTGTAATTATGAGTATGCTACATTTGTCCTTAGGAATACAAAGCATGTGAATTGTAGTAGTTGATCATGTAATGGATACAAATCTTGTCTGTGAGGGGGGGGGGGGGGGGGGCGTGACTCACATAACATTAATCATAAAGAAATGAAGAAAAATACAATATATAATAATTGATACGCGCATGTGCGTAACAATACACAATGCCGGAAAATCAACCTTGTCTCCAAGTTTGGAGTGCTGTCCTCCAACTAGTAGTGATATGCCTGCGGGGGGGGGGGGGGGGGGGGGGGGCAGGCGTATAGGTGGCCAGAGCGCCGTCCGGAGGTACATCGATAATTGTCAACGCGTCCAAGTCAGCTGTTGTGAGCTCGTGCACGTCCTCCCCGATGAGCCACCAGAGCTCCTTCATAGGACAATCATGAGTTGACGAGTGGGGTTGTCGGCAACGAAAACACAGGCCCTTGCTCCATAAGTCATGATACTCTTGGGTGGATAGGCGGTTAGTGGGGACATGACGGGTGTTGCGTGGGCCCAAATTAGGTGGACGAGCTAGATGAGGTGGCAATGACGAGTGTTTTCCGGAGGAGGAAAGTATGGCTGGTAGGGAGGTTTGGAGAGAGGCAGTGAGGAGGGAGGGTCCCCAGACAACGCGTGAAATTCGGCCTCCACCAGTGGGGAGAGGTCCATGGCTTGGTTAACAGTGGTCGGCTGAAGAGTGCAAAGGCGGGCTCAAATATGAGGTTGCAGGTCATGCATGAAGTAGGCCAAGTAATGGTCTGGCGGAAGACCGGGAACATGTGTCACGAGGGCGAGAAACTCATCAATGTACTCGTCGAGGGGATCCTG
The DNA here is from genome assembly GCA_039583875.1 of Platanthera guangdongensis. NCBI lineage: Eukaryota > Viridiplantae > Streptophyta > Magnoliopsida > Asparagales > Orchidaceae > Platanthera > Platanthera guangdongensis. Next base: position 16,585,382 of record CM077150.1, on the reverse strand, counting down.
TCTGACGGACGCCACAAAGTCGCTCCACTGCGGAGCCCACGTAGCGGGTGTCGTAACGACGTATGAGCTCCTGGCGAAGGTCCAATCAAAATAAGGCCGGTTTGGCTTGACGTAGCCAGCACACCCAGTGTAGAGCGAAGCCCTCCATGCCGATCAATGCAGTGCTGACTTTCTGTGCTCCGACGATCTACTGAAGTTCGAAGAACTGTTCGGCCCGGGCAATCCAACCTATTGGATCGGTGCCATTGAAAGAGGGAACAACAAGGGAACGAGGCTCCCGTGAGAACCCCCTGGAGGGGGGGGGGCTGTGGCTTTGTACGGATCCGGGAAAGCTCCAGAGACGGGGTGGGGGTGGGGGGGGGTGGCGAATCCACGTTGGACGTCGTGGACGTGGTTGGGCGACTAGCCAAGAGGGAGTCGATCTTGGCATCCATGCGGAGCATGTGGGCCTGCAGTGAAGCGATGACAGTGTCGTGGTCGTCCAGACGATGAAGGATGAGCGGATCTGTTGATAAGGGCGACGGTGGTGCGTCAGTGTTAACCATTGAGTGCAGTCGAGGGGGCATACACGCAACCGGAAGGAGGGCGGAGACGAAACCGCTTGAGGTCAGGGAAACCTGTAGGAGCAGCAGCTAGTGCCGCCGAGACCTTTGGTGCTGATCTGGGAAGCAGGAAGCCTGTGGCGAGAGGTGCGTAAGAGGATTGCGGAGAGAAGTGCAGAAGATTAGAGGAAGACCAGCTCGTGCTGAAGAAATAACAGAGGAGGCGGCGTCCGGGACTGCCGATACATGGCGGAATAGGGTCGGCGATCTGATAGCCGATGCGATTAGGGAAGACGCGGGCGTCGTTGGACGGTTCCGAAGATGCGGACAGGCGCAAGCGGAGTTGGACCTGGCGGCTTGCGACGGGAAGGAAGAAATCGCACGCGGAGATCGCGAGGAGATGCTGCGGACCACCCGACGACGCTCGATAGGCAGGCGGGAATGGCAGGTCAGACCAAATGTTACGGACGGTGAAATTACTTGAATAAAGGAAACAAATTACAAAATACAATCTTTTAGAGGCTTGTTCCTCCAAGAAGCCCTCTATCCAAGATGAGAGATTCAAACCCTAATGATCTCCAAGATGACCAGAACTCTCCCACACCACTTTCTTATATAGGGAGGGGGGGGGGCTCACATAACATTAATCATAAAAAAATGAAGAAAAATACAATATATAATAATTGTTACGCGCACGTGCGTAACAATGGACCTGACTATTTTTTTTTTAAATTTAGCCGTATGATATTTGTTTGGTGGGATAAAGGCTTGAATGTTGTTGTTATAGCCGTATGATATTTGTTGCCATGTGACCTTGAGGTCACGGGTTCGAGTCTTGGAATTAGTCTCTTTCAAAAATGCTGGGCAAGGTTTGCCTGCATTTCACCCTTGTGGTAGGACCCTTGCCCGGACTCTTACTGTGCAAGGATGCTTTGTGCACCAGGCTGCCTCTTAGCCGTATAATATTTGAAATTTACCTTGGGATTTTTTATTTCCATCTACTGAATACTCTTTTGCTATATTGTTTTTAGGGTCATTTACTGAGATTTCCTCTCTAAAACTGAATAATTTCAGGGACATTCCCTCTTATTTTTCAAAATTATCTAAACGCCTTAATTCTGTACTTCACATTGTTAACATGCATGTAGAAAAAGAAAATTCTGGAGGGGTCTTCCAGGAGGTATACCTTAATTTTTATTTAGCCTATATTCTTACATCTCAAGCACCTTTTATTTGAGTGATTCTCCATAAACTGCTGCTGTAGATGATGTAATCAGTGTTCCCTTCCTTTTGATTCAATGTTGTTTGTTCCATTTATTCAGACATGCCTTTCTCCCACATTGTGTTGTTTTAACCTCCTTAATCACCATCATCAATAGCTTCATCCCAACAATTTAGGGTTGTCTTTTCGAATCTTAAATTTTTTATTTGTTTCTGCTACACTCTTCCCCGAGGTGGTTAAACCTAGTCTACTTGAATCTTTTCAACATATTTTATTCAAGCTAGGTTAGGTGTCTTTATTTTCGTAATCCTTTGACACTAATTCTATCTACCGATGTAATTGTGTGAGGGATCCCATGCAGTTAGTTATCTGGCGGTTATTTTATTATGAATTTGTTAGGGGTCTTATTATGACGTTACTTATTATTATTTAATTCCGAATATTCATTTATTATGTCATAAGAGTTGCGTCCTTATAGGACGTCATTATTTATGTCGTGTCTTTATGAGGTGTTCTTTTTAGTCGCATGTCCACGTCTGTTGTTCTATTTAAAGGACCCAGTGAGTCTTGTATTGACATGAATGAAGAAAGTCTATTTTCTCTTAACTCTAAAAAAGATCTTGGAAGCTCTCTCTCTCAAGCACGCCCCGCTTAAGCTGCCGCGGTCAAAGCTCCGTAGTATCTCTGTCACCGTCATCTCCACCTCCGGCCTCTCCTCTGGCAACATTCTAAGACCCATAACAACTTGGTATCAGATGTCAGGTCCTCCCCTCCATTTTTTCGGCTCCTTCACTCCAGTCACTGCTTAGAGTTTTTTTCCCCGATTTCCCCACCCGCACCCGCAACCACGCCTTAAAGAACGACATTACCAGCATCTGCATTCCACGAACGACGCCTATATATCATTCCCGGCGCTGCGCCGACCTATTACCGTCGTCGAAGCTTCTACAACGGGCCGACGTCCCCTACTACCAATTCCGCACTCCAGCGAAGCATCCTCCCGACCCGAGGAACACGACGACGCCTTCCAGTCGGCTTCCGCAACACAGCCGATCGACGCCTGCCCTGTGTTTGTCGCCTTCCGCTCTGATCAACGCTCCTCGCATGGTTCATTCTCAGCACGCGCGTCGTCCAAGCAGGTGTCGCTGCCCTGCGTCTTCATGCCCACTCATATCACGCGCACAAAGATACGAGCACGATTTTCTGATCAAATCAGCGCTGCCTTCCGCGTCTACCTTTTGTATTCAAGCTAGACTGCCACCGTATGAAAGCATGGCTGTCTTTCCATATAAATGAAATTATTGTTAATTAATTAATGTTTCTCTCGATTAATTCTTAAGTGATTTAATTGAGAAATCAATTAATTATGGAGCACATCAAGCCTATTGTCACAAAGATAGCCGTTCTTTGTTTGATAGAGGAAATGATGGCCTCTTGGGACACCCGCCTTCGGGACTTCGATGCACATCGTTAGGGCACCGACGCGCGTCTTTGGGCTGACATGTCTGCACTCCTCCACAAGCTTCATGATTTGATAACCGCCTTTCCGCCATTGTTATCGAGTCCAGTCATTGTTATCGAGTCCAGTCATTGTTATCGAGTCGAGTCATCATGAGTCTTATCGAGCCATTTGTAATATTATATATAGACCCTTTGGGTCATGAGAATGGTATGAAATGAATTAATCCAACTTTCTTATTATCTCTCTAAGTTCTCTCATTCTCTCTCTAGTTCTTTCTCTCCTTCCTTTGTTTTTCTAGGCTTAGGGTTGAGCACGGCTCCCCTTCTTCCTCTCCTCTCCTATTTTTCGCGGGTTGAGCTCGTCTCCCCGTGTATCTCCGCCTCCACCATCATCTCCGACAACGTTATGGGCTAGGCTCGTAACAAGTTGATGCATTTTCTTTTTTCATAGTACATGTCCAAACCACCTAAACTCACGATTTTGATAAATGCCACTCCGCTGTTACTGTAATGTAATGGTTTTTTAATTTAACATTACTACTTTGCCACATATTCATCTTAAACTTACCCATTTCTATCAATGAACTTTTTACTATCCTACACTCAGATCCATAAAATAATGTTGGTCTATTGCTGTTTTATAAATTTTTACCCTTAAATCTCTATGATAGCCATGTATCATATAACTCTGTTATGGTATCATATGACCCGCTTATCCAGTTTAATTATTTATGTGCGTCTTTTAGCTTTCAATGTATATTTCAATCTATCTTCACATCTTTTAATTATCACATGCGAGCCAGTTATTTTAGGCGTTTTTAGTATTTTGTGAGAAGTCCAATTGTTCGGACTTATTATGTTTATACCATCATGTATTTCGTTGGAGTCCTTCGAGGCGACCATCGTTGCTATCCCCATTTCCACTCGTTGCAGCCATTCCCGGACAGCCTCCATCGTTCTCTCTCGCCAAATCTACCCTGTAAACTCGCTCTACCGAAGCATACCTTCCGCCTCCGACTAAAGACCAGCATAGGGGTTGGATTCCTGCTGTGCGCATACCTCCTCCTCCCACCCCGCCTCTAACAGTAATTGACTCTTACGCTGCTTCTCACTCCAGCGCAGCAAAGGCCATGAATCTTACAGTCTTCTATGCATCTAGGGAAACCATTTCTGGCAACCTGGTTGGAGAAGATTCACGCCAGTTTTGGTGTTGACTTTGTGCGACCTTCTCGAACGACGTCATCTTCCCTACCAGGTAAGATTTTTCTCTCTCCTCCATCCCTTCTTCAAAACGAGATTTCCGGGTTGATTTTTGGGTTGACTTCTGGGTAGATCTCTGGAATTAAATTGAATGTTTGAAATGAAAAGGATTTCTCTCCTAGTTTTTTCCCTAGCTGTTCAATCCTCTTCTACGTTTTGTGTTTTATATTCTTAGTTGTTGAAGCTCTAATGCATGTTAAATGTTTGATAAAATGCTTAGTAGTACAAATGGGTTCCCCGGTTAGATAAAAGTTTATGTTCAGCGTTTTATTTTCGTAGCTGTTGAATCCTCTTCTGTGGGTTTGAGGAGAGGTGGACATGGCGTGGTGCGGTGGTGCCTAGCAGTGTTGTAACCATTTGTCTACCTTGTTGTTGTTGATGTGTTACGCTCAGAGTTTCACCTTTAATTTTATGGTATCTTGGTTTTCTACCGCAGGCATATGACTCTGATTCCTGTATGTGCCCAATATCGTCTCCATATCTCCAAACAGAGTTTTAGTCTTGAAAATTTTGTATTGGTTGAGTTTAAATTTAAGCTTTCCTGCTAATAGATTCAATAGTCTAACTAATTTTACAGTTTGATAATTTTAGGTTGCCTAATCAACTATTACTGAGTTTCCTGTGTATTGCTTTTAAAAAATTGAAGAAAACAAATGTAGAGTTCAAAATGGCCATTAATGTTGCTCTAACCTATTTGTGTAGTTGATGCTTTTCCTCTCGCAGATTTCATCATATGAATCCAATCCACAAAACCACAACCAAGTATTTCTTCCACGTACATTTTTGACTATATTATGTGTTTTTATTTGCTAGCCTTGTGGATTTTTTCTTATTTTATTTATGCCTTTGAATCTTTCCAATGTTTCTGAAGCTATCGCTTATTTTTATCACAATTCACAAATGGTATTCATGATTAATTCCTTTACTGAAAGCCTTCGGATCAGCTCTTCCAAAAGGCCATCACCAATATTGTTTTTCTCCAAACTTGCATAGATTTCTGGAAGCCCATAAATAGCTTATGGTTATTCTCTTACTGTACTCAGTCTTATTATTTCCTAGATCAACAACAGCCTTTGTGTCAAATAAAGTAACCGTAGATGAATGGATATCCTCCTTTAAGATACATGTGCTTCCCAAAGGTCGACCAACATCTATTTCAGATCTCCTCTTTTGTGCTCACACAGAATGCCGCCGCCCCCAACGAATGACGCTACCCACGACCAATGAGCCGCCCACAACCAGTGACACCATCCACGACCGATGACTCCGCCCATGACAAACGTCGCCGTCCACGACAAATGTCGCCCACATGACAAATGTTGACTTGGATAGGAGCGGAGCCCCGTACCTGTCACTCGTTAATATAAATAGAATTTCCCTGTTTAAATGGTTTGCAACAAGTAATCCATGTTTACTAGTTTTGGAGTGTGCATACTTAAATGTTGTGCTTTTTCTTTGAACAGATAGAAAATATGTTTTAAAGAGTAATTTAATTTTCACTCATTGTGCATGCATAAATGGAATCATTTCATTGGAGGGTTTAAAAAAGGAATTTGGAGTTAAAAAAAACAATGTTGCTTTAGTTTTAACGAAACACAAGTTAGCTAATTGCTCGAGTTTTACAACCCCAATGATCTCATTTTACATTCGCACCTTACACGAGTTGGACAGTCATAAAATCTTGCGCGCTTACCGTGTTCGTGAGATTTGTGAGCTCGCTATGGTTGCTAGCTCGTAGCCATGTGCGCCTTAGACCTAACCCGTGTGAGCTTTAGGGTATGTTTGGCATTGCATTATTGCTCCGGTGAGTTTGGAAAAAAACACCACCGTCATAACATGTGTTTGACATGACTACGGTTATGATCGCCACCAAGAGAAAATAATAATTTTGAACATAAAAGTAGATGAAGTTCCTTAAATGAGGTCGGACGTTCACGAATGACAATCATAACCGTCGTGTTCAGGACCGTCACCGACGTGCCAAACGGACCCTTAGATCCCAACCAATCGCAAGATCTTACTTGTCATGGTTACCCATACAATAGATTGACAGGTACTGTGGGCGAGCTTCAAAAAACATTGTTGGCAAAAATGTATAAATTTGTCGAGGTGAGCTCGACTTGGCCCGACCTTGAGCTAGTAAATGACTTATTCATTGAACTCACTTTATTAAGACATTAAGTTATGATCCGTTGTTATTCAGACGATATAATTAAGGGGGAATTATTAGGCACAACCATCTTTTAGGTGGCTAATATGATCAAATTTTGAATGAAAAATATGATATTTGAAATCCTCACATTTTCCCATTAATTTGAAACAAGAAAAAGGGCAACCCGGTGCACGAAGCATCCCCGCACAACGAGGGTCGGGGATGGGTCCCCCCACAAGGGTGAAATGTAGGCGAACCTTACCCTGCATTAATCTGAAACAAAATAAAAAAATTGTCTTTTTGAAAATGACCTCATAGGAATTGACAAAAAAATACGATGAAATACTACCACCCCATTTTCAAAACACAGTTTTTTGGAAAAAAAATAAAGAAGAAAAAACTGGAGGATTTAAAATATCATATTTTCGATCTCTCGGTCACCTAAAATGGTTCGGTGGACGTACGGGATTAGAATTTGCGGTTGCGGAACACCGCAAAGACGAGCAATAACATGAAATTATGAGAGGAAATAGAGGATTATAATTTGCTAGAAATTTTATGATTTTGTAACTAACACCTGAATTTCTAGTACTTACATGCATTCTGTGTAAATGTTCTTCATTTCTGCAGCTCAGGAAAGCTTGTTGGGGGAAGGGCATGCGTGGCGCGATCTCGGGCTCGACAGAAACCGGTAGATTTCCAGCTCGAACGAAGGACGACAAGTATCAAACAGTTTATATTCCTTATTTCATTTATAAAAAAGAACAGAAGGAAGAAATTTGATTGCCCACATTTTGAATTGTCATTTTGTAGACTTCCATATGTATCTTGCAATACATTTGAACTTGCAGCATGGTCTTATCCATTTACAAGTATTGTTGTTGTTGTTGTTATTGTTGTTGTGTATGGAATCATAACTTAGAAATTTTTCTTCAAGCAACTTTTTTAGTATTTCTCTCATACACCGGCTCTGGACATTCGATGTCTCTCTCTCTCTCTCTCGCTCTCTCTCTCTCTTAAAAGAGGGTTCTCAGCTTCATCAAGTGAGCACCAAGGGCACGCACGATCATGCGGACGTGGAGCCCTTGTACGAGTCCACCAGCCTTGATTGTTACTCGATTAAAACCTAAAACTCGTCGGAGCCCACGGACCACTTGAACATGCTATCTGCCATGGACAATGTATTAACTCAATATTACACTTAAACTTGAGCATGCGAGCGAGGGACAACCACATTATATTTTCTCGATCTCCAACCTTTATATTTCGTCTTTAACATTTTGGACTAAACCCATGCTCTTGGTCGGAGTAGTCGATGATGATGATGTGTTATGCATGAGAGTTCATCTATTTTTTTTTTCAATTTTACTCTTACTTTATTATAATTTTAACTTTTATAAAAAGTGCCTTTAATTTATTGTTTTTATCTTTTTTTTTTAAATTTTATATCTACTGCTTTAAAAGAAGAAGAAGAGCTTCATTCATTATGCTATTTTTACCTCTTTATTATATATTTAACAAGCGACTTTTATTTATGTTTTTAATATAAAATGTGTCATCATCCTCTCAATTACTATTACGGTTGTGTAGTCCGAGAAGCAAAACAATTCATAGGATGACTAAAGAAGGGTGTATATTTCTACGAAGTTGTATATTAGAGGTCCGTTTGGCTTGGTTGTGACGGTCGTGAATGCGGTACAGTGGTCATGAACCGTCGTTCGTGAACTCCTGACCTCATTATAGGAACTCCGTCCACTTTGATGTTTACAAAATAGTTTTTTTCCCCTTGGTGGCATGCCAAACACATTTTATGAAGGCCGCATATTTGGCCAAACTAACCGGAGCTAAAACACCTCGGGAATAGAGCCTAGGTGAAGCAAAAAAATTAATTGCTTCCATCGAGGTTCCGTGGACTTAACAATTATCCTAGCCGCAACGCTTCCATCGAGTCTCTGAGAGCTTAAATCATTTTTGCACTTTATACTTGTAACGGAGAGGTGGTCTGTCACTATCCGAGGAATCATCCCAAATTCTTGTGAACTCCAATAATATAATAAATTTTGGCTCGACACAAATCCAGTCACGTGGTTTTGTTCTCACTTTTCGGGTGTTCCACGTCAAAAAAAAAATCTTTTCTCACTTGTTATTTTTCTTTGACTGTTTGCGCGCCCGATCCGACTCCGAGCTAAGGAAGTCCGATTCTTCGGACCGGAAAAAAACCGGACGACACACAACACCATCTTTGCCCCCTTCTATTAAATTTATGGTCCCGACCGCCTTTGGCTGCAGCCAATATAATTTTAGGGTCATGTTATATGCAAGTCAGTTTTGGATTTATGCAGTTCACGGATAAATGCAGGTCAAACTAAAAACTCATAGAATCTGTGAATCCGTTCAGAAATTGGCCTGCATATAGTCATTTTCAAATACACAGCCTGCAAATAATCAAAGTGGAGACTGCATATAGTAAATGTGTAATTTTATTACCTGCTATATTTTCAAATAAGGTGGCATAATCCTTCATATCTTTCTAGAAAGGAGCACTAAATTCTGCATTAGACTCCATCGTCACCGTCAACGTTCATCAAGTCTATTAGTCCGGGTGGTTCCGGTTCAACCACCCCATTCACTGTCTGACTTCTGTTCAGACGCGGTTCAACAAATAATAATCCATGGTTAAACCATGGGGGCCTCATTTGGTGGGCCGGCGGTGATTGCGGTGGCCGGCGGAATCAAGTGGGAGAGGAGCTCCGGTGAGAAACGGCATAAAAATGCGGAGTTCCTCGTGAAATGAGAATGCCAAGTTTCTGTTGGGGGGGGGGGGATTGTTGGGAGTGCTACTCGCTCTCAGAGGAAGGAGCGTGGGGAGCGATCCCGCCGTCCAATTGGGTTTCAAAATTTATGTTTTTTTTCTCTATTTTTTTTCGGCGAGATCACCAACGTTGAATATGCGGGATTAACGGCTTAAATTTCACGCGCTCTCAGAGGAAAGAGTGCTACCCATATACAATTATTACTCGTGTGTGTGTGTGGGGGGGGGGGGGGGGATAAAGGCTCCGTTTGGGGGGATTTATTTTCACCGGTCAAGCAGTTATGGCCGCATGAAGCGAGCCTTAATTAGGATTCGGTTCATGCGGTCGTAACTGTTTGACCGGTGAAAATAAATCCCGCCAAACAGAACCAAAGTGTATAAATACACTATACGGTAAAGTGCACTGATCCAACCGTTCATGAGGATGAGTGTAATGCGGTTTTAGATGTGCCATTTTGAGATGCGTTTACTGATCTAAAGATCTACATAGATCTTTGGATCAATGCACTTTACTGATCTAACTATTTTTTTTTAAAAAATCACCCGGATATCACGACGCATTGTTAAAATCCGGCCTAATATCGTGCTTTTTATTTTGCAGTTCGATAGCAAATCAGAGGGACAAGATCCCCTCCCCACGATGAGCATAATATGCAATATTCTTTAGTATCAAAGAATATAATTAGAATGTAAGAAGAGAACATCAATTCCTAGCAATCAAATGATTTATTTACAACTTGTTTTTATGTTTACTAGGGTTCTGTTTGGGGACTTATTTTCACCGGCCAAACGGTTACGATTGTATGAATCATATCATAATTAAGGTCCGATAAATCAGATCATAATTAAGGTCCGATTCATGCGGCCGTAACCGCTTGACCGGTGAAAATAAGACCCCTCAAACGAAGCCTAGGACTCTAAGAAAGTTCCATACATTTATTAAGTTTAATACTATTTTCTTTAAATGTTCTGCGTGTTTCTTAGTTGATAGATTTATAAGTTTGCAAAGTTACAGATTACGGCTCTGTTTGGGGGGGGGGGGCTTATTTTCACCGGTCAAACGGTTATGACCGCATGAACCTCTCATGAAACTTTATAGGTGTGATTTTTGTAATTTCAGAAGGTAGATGGGTGCAACCTATAATTATGTTAAGGCTTCGTTTGGCCCGGTGATGACGGTTGTAAACACGTGGGTTAAACCATAATTCGTTAATGGCCACCTAAAAAACTTCATCAGTTTGAACAAAAAAGTGGATGAAGTTCTTTAGGTTATGTGGACATTAACAAATGACAATTTAATCCTCATATTCATGACCGCCACCACCATGACAAGCCGAGCCTAAGGTTACGTTTGGCGCGGCTTATCGTAACTTATTTGCTCCCGTGAATTTGGACAAAAATGTCATTGTCATATCAAAATCTTATGTCTAAAATTAGTTTTTTTTTTGTAACATTTGTCATACCAAACATACATTCTATGACAATGACGTTTTTGTTCAATCACACCGGAGAAAATAAGTTGCAATTACATGTGCCAAACTCAGCCTAAATCTCTTGGGCCCTTGGAGAATATTTGGATAATTAATAATAATTAAATAAGAATATTTCTACAAGTAATAATTTCTAACGTAACTCTAGAAATAAAAAAAAATAAATGCACATAGAGATATTCCTAAATTACTTGGGCTTGAGCTAGATTTTGCATCAAAACAATGTGACTTGGGTTTAAATAATGTTTGAACTTTGAAGTTGTGCAATCAAAAATAATATGCCAAATTATTCGATGATTTTATTCTTTGTAATAATTTTAAATTGAAAAACATGCATTATATTTTACTTAAAAATAGATTGGCGCAACCTATAATTATGCAAACTCTCAGAGGAGATTCCGGTAATTAATCCTTCAAATGCATTGCTAATAGGGGTGGAAATAGGCCAGACGGCCTATCAGGGGCTTGCGGCCTGACATGGCCTATTTTCTACTTGCCATAAATATAGACTTATAATTGGACCTATTTTTAAAACAGGCCCAGACCTTTATTATTAAAGCCTGACCCGTAAGCCTGCAGGAAGGCCTACATTATTTTTAAATAATAAATAAAAATAATTTATTATATTAACTTAAATATCCCTAATTACCTAATTACTAATAATATATTAAAAATGAATTATTAAGTAGACCTAAGTAAGCTTATAGAACAAGCCAGGCCTACCAGTTTTGCAAAATAGGCCATACCAGACCTATATTTTGGCCTACATCAGGCTAATAGGCCAGGCTCAAGCCCGAAAAGACTAATGTGCCCAAACAAATAGAGCCTTAGAAGGGAGAATCTGATCCGCCTGTAGCCGTTTTGAGGAGCCGCCGCATATTGAGAGCCGGCCTGAAGGATTTTGATGAGATCCGCATCTCTCTCTCTCTTCTTTCTCGCTCCTGCACTCGGAGGGCCGTCGGTCCTGGGTGTTGTTGCCGACCTTGGAGGAGGTACCTGCCGGCGTTGAGAGAGTGTGTTGCCGCCGGGCTTGGTGGAGTTTGGCGCCGACGTTGCAGTGGACGTTCTTTGGAGTGGAGACGTGATGTCAACGGCGTGCATGAGTGCAGTTAGCCTCGACAGTGGTTTCTTTCCGGTGGTGACGTTATTCTCCGGTGGCGGCATTGTTCTCCGGTGGTGGTGCGGTTGAACGACGAATTTCGATGTTGAAGGTTCCAGTGAACCTTGTGCGCCCGCAAGACGGATTGGAGTCCAAATTCATATTTCGCCGCGGATTGTGCGTGTCTGGAGCATCCATAGCGTATTCGCCGGACGGTTATTTTTCTCATGTTTCTACTGTATTTGCATTTATATTTTTAATATATAAATTCTGTGGTGACATTTTTGTGTTCTTGTTTACCTGCAATCTTTATAATTGTGTCTGTGTTTGTACAAGATTTTACAACAAGTAGTATCAAAGTCAGGTTCCGAGTAGGTGACTGATTGAACGTTCCGATTTTAGATTTGGGTCATTGGTAGGTGGCGACATCGAGCCGCTCCCCATCATCCCAAATCTGATTCGTGAATTAATCAGATTATCTAGAGGTACTGCAGATAGCCATGACAACGAAGAACACAGTGTTGGCTAGATATTCTGTGGAGAAATTTGACAGTAGCAGAAACTTTCACTTATGACAGATTCAGGTTAAGAAAATGCTGGTTGAGCAGGGGTTGATCCAAGTGTTGCGGGGGCGTGATTCTTTGCCTGCACCAGTGAAGGATTCTGAGTGGACGGAGATGGATGAGCGCATCACTAGCGCTATCAGGATGTGCGTCGACGACATGGTGTGTTCGACATCAGTATTGAAGAGTCCACTGTCACACTGTGAGAGAAGCTGGAGGGACTCTATATGAGCAAGTCGTTGACCATGAGACTATTGCTGAAGCAGAGACTGCACGACCTGAAGATGCAGGAAGGTAGTATCCTGCAGGAACACTTCAACGTATTCAATGAACTTCTCAGACAACTGCATGTGGTTGGTGTGAAGGTGGAGGAAGAAGACAATGTCTTATTACTTCTTAACTCGCTCCCGGTGATGTATATGCACATGCAGACCACTCCGCTGTATGAGAAGGATACAACATACGTGGAGCAGATCACATCTGCGTTACTGTCTAGTCGGATGCTGTAGAACCCCGCTCTTGAGGGTGAGCATGCCTCGATAGTAGGAGGACGACGAGGGAGGCAGTTCGAGAAGGGATCTGGGAGTGCACGGTCCAGATTCACATCGAAAAAGCAGTGACGTGCTACCATTGCAGTGACGTGTGTAGATTTCCAGGGATGTCTAAGGTGCGGGCAAGGCGGCGGTAGCTATGACAAATGATAATGATGTGCCTCTCCTTATCACTGAGAGTTCATGTGACTATGATAGGCGGATATTAGATTCTGGGGCTTCACAACACATTTGCTCAAATGTAGAGATGTTCAGTTCACCGGAGATGACGATTGTGACGGTATTTCTGGGTGACGGCTCAGCATGTGAGGTCACAGAGACAGAGACGGTGGACATTAGGGCACATGACGAAGCAGTGCATAGGCTTGAGCTGGTACATCTGGTACGCAAGCTGCGTAGGAATTTGATATTGATGGGCAGACTAGACTCCAGAGGATGCAGTTTTGAGGGGAGAGGTGGAGTTTTGACGGTGACACGAGGATGCACCATGCTCATGCGAGCTATGCACTGCAGTAGTCTGTACCGGTTGATGGGGACCACGATGTGAGGTGGTGTGTCCTTGATTTCTGCGACCGACAAAGTTGATGGTCGAGGTGGTGCAGAGGATCACCCTTCTGGTAGTCTTACTAAGAGAGTCAGATTCATCGATCTAGTTGCGTCAACATTCAGAAGTTGAGCCCGAGCAGAAATGGGTCGACTATAGCAGGTCGACTGACATCTTAGACTGGAGGTGGTGTTTTGTGCAGATTGGTGCTTAATGTAGATTGTGCTACGTGGAGTGATGTCATGTGCAGTTGGTACTTTGTGCTGGTAGTGTTTTGTGCAGGTTGTGGCTCCGGATCCCGAATCAAGGTGGTGGATTGTTCTATTTTGGTTTAGATCCGGTGATCCGGGTTTGTTTTTTCTTTGGTTTTTTTAATTAAAACCCGAGTCGGATCCATTGGTTTAATTAAAACCTAGGTACATATATGATGTTCCAGTTCACTGGAGAGGTTGCCGGCCGTCTGTGAGGTTTAAAAGGGAGAATCCACCTATAGCTGTTTTGAGGAGCCGCATATTGAGAGCCCGACCTGAAGGATTTTGAGAGATCCGCCTCTCTTCTCTCTCTCTCTTCTCTCTCTTTCTCTCGCTCGTGCACTCGGAGGGCCGCCGGCCTTGGGTGTTGTTGCCTGCCTTGGTGGAGATATCCGCCGGCGTTGAGAGAGGGTGTTGCCGCCGGGCTTGGTGGAGTTTGCCGCCGACGTTGCAGTGGACGTTCTTTGAAGCGGAGATGCGTGGTGTCGACGACATGCGTGGTGTCGACGACATGCATGAGTGCAGTTTGTCTCGACGGTGGTTTCTCTCCGGTGGTGCCGTTATTCTTCGGTGACGGCGTTGTTCTCCGGTGGTTGTCCGGTTGAACGTCAGATTTCGATGTTGAAAGTTTCCGGTGAACCTTGTGCATCCGTGAGACGTATTGCAGTCCAAATTCAAATTTCGCCACGGATCGTGCATGTCCAGAGCATCCACGACGTATTCGTCGGACGGTCATTATGTTTCTACTGTATTTACATTTATATTTTCAATATATAAATTCTATGGTGATATTTGTGTTCTTGTTTAACAACAATCTTTATAGTTATGCATGTATTTGTACCGGATTTTACAACAATGAGATCTATTATAATAGTGCTTTTTTGTATTAAGATAATGCTAAAGTATAGAGAGTGAAGAAAATATCTTTGTATGATTTATATTGATTTGTGATATAGTACCCATAAGATTTGATTTGATGTTTCAGAAAATATCTTTGGCATGGATATTTCATAGATGTTTTTCAAGGCATGCTTGATTTTCCTGAGCTTGAATACCTGAGACTATAATCTTTCTAATGAACCAAAAAAGCAGTTTGTTGGCTTATTGACCTTGTAGTTGCAGGTCAGAAAAGTGTAGTAGAAGAGTGAAGGGTAGAGGAAATCAAGGCTCCTTTTGAGGACTTATTTTTACCGGTCAAGCGGTTACGACTGCATTAATCGGACCTTAATTAAGATCCGGTTCATGCGAACGTAACCGCTTGATCGGTGAAAATAAGTCCCCCCAAACGGAGCCCAAGTCATTTACCTGGTATCCCAATAGGTCCGTCAAAGACAAGGCTTTCAGAGGAGAAATGACCGAGAATGTACAGTCACCGTCTGACTCATATAGCGAGAAATGTGTCTGACGGTTCGAATCTATCAGGTATCAAGTAGAGTTGGGAACTAGGATCATCGGTCTTCGTCGAGCAGAGGTAGAAATCGCTGTTCGATGCTGTCGATGCTCGTTCATTGTCGTCTTGGAAGAGATCGCTCACTTCACAATTATAGTCGCAGTTGAAAATCAGAACGAGGAAGTTAGGGTTCAGTGACGATGACGGGGTGGCGAAAGCGGAAGACGAAAGTCACCGTCGAGTTTCAATTGAAGATGGAAAGCTTTGCGCTTTGCAGGCAGACGGTGTTGGGTGTGGTTCCCATCCGAGTCGGTAAAAACCACCGGGCGCGCTAGTTGCGGCTCGTGATTTCTTCTTTTTTGTGTTCCCACTCACATATAAAAGCAATGGCAGTCAACAGTTCTCCTATTCAGCCATCATTAAGAAAGAAAAAAAAAAGGAGCTGGCGCTACCCGGGGTAGGGTTTTTCTTATTCTGGATCAGCAAGCAACCGCCCCTCCTTTGCTTTTGTAAAAAAAAAAAAGGTTGCTGGCAGTTTTTCTCCCTGTTCGCAGAAGCCGCAGGCTGCCCCCTTCCTCGTTTTTTGCGATCTGCTGGAGCGCAAGCCGCTGAAGTCGCCGCCCCCTGGTTCTGTCTTGCAGGAACTGCAGCAAGCCGCTGCCGCTCGCTCTTCGTGTGCTGGAGCAGCGATCCGCCGCCGGCCTCCCTCGTCTCCCGTGTGCTGGAGCCGAGTAGATCCGCCGCCTCGCTTCGGGTTCGTTGGAACCGCAAGGCTGCTACCGCCCTCTTGCCGTTCGCTGGAGCCGAAGAGGGCCGCCACTCTTGCCATTTGTTGTAGCCCGGCCTCCCCTCTTTTGTTGTTTGCTGGAACCGTAGAGCTCGGCTGCTGCTTGTTAGTGGCCGGTTGGAGGAACGTCATCCTTGACGTTTGGGACGGATTGTTCAATCCGTCCGGGTAACGATTTCTCTATCCTTTTGTTGTATTTTCTCTTTCGAATATTGTGCCTGTGTGGTTGTTGGAAGAGAATAGTTGTGGTGGTGTAGATCCTTTGTGGATCGTGCTTGTAGTGGAGAAGTGGAGATCCTTTGTGGATCGGTGGAGAGAAAGCCTGTAATCCGTGCGTGTGTTTTCACACACTTTTAGTGGAGGCTTTCCGGGTTGGACTCCGATCGTCCCGTGGTTTTTCGCCCAAGTTGGGTTTTCCACGTAAAAATTCTCTGTGTGCTTTTATTACTTTCTGCACTTTTTGTATTGCGCTTGCTCGAATTGCAACAGGTGTACTGGTCGGGATTGCTCGCTCTCTTTCCCAATAAGTGGTATCAGAGGCAGGTTTAGTGACAGAGCCGTTTCAGTGACAGGGCAGTTACCGGGCTGACCTATTAGGGTTTCAGGACGAGTCGATCGGGATCTCGGGTGTGCAATTGGGAGTGGTAGTTTACGACCATTGGCCCGCTGGCTACTCTCTCCAGTTGTATACTTTGAGATAGTCGACTCAAAGATCAGTGGTCGGTCCGGCCAGTTGGCAGAGCAGGATGGAGTCTACATCCGGTCCAGAGCAGATGATAAAGTTGAATGGTGCCAATTATCACCAGTGACATCTACTGATGGAGGATTTGATATACGTGAAGGGTTGACATGCTCCTATCTTTGAGGAGATGCCAAAGGACACGGATCCGGCAAAATGGAAGGTAGAGCATCAGAAGCTGTGTGGGTTCATCAGACGGTTCGTGGAGCCGAACGTCTACAACCATGTGGCTAGCATCAATGATGCAAAGAATCTGTGGAAGACTCTCGAGACCTTGTATGCCAAGAGCACGGGCATCAACAAGCTGTACTTGCTGAAGAAGCTTGGAGAGTTTAGATACCGGGAGGGCTCACCTATTTTGGATCATGTCAAGGAGTTTCAAGGGATTATAGATCGCTTGACTGCTATGAAGGTGACCTTTGAAGATGAGGTGAATGCATTGTGGCTACTCAAGTCACTTCCAGACTCGTGGGAGATGGTCAGAGTTTCTCTGATCAATTCCTCCCCTCAGGGAATTGTTTCCATGGAGATCGCCAAGAGTGGGATCTTGAATGAGGAGGTGAGACGAAAGTCTCAGGGGACTTCAGGCTCTTCTTCACGAGCTGGCGTTCTCTTTACCGAGTCCAGGGAGAGAGGAAGGAGTAAGAGCCGAGGAAGGAAGGAGGACAGGAGTCAGAGTAAGGGCAAGTCGAAGTCATGTTATCAGAACGTGGAATGCCACTACTGTCATAAGAAGGGCCACATCAAGAAATTCTGCTACTCGTAGAAGAACGATCAGAAGAAGAAGGGGATTGCCACTGAGGGCAAAGATGAGGGTCACACAGCAGCCACTATTTCAACTGAGGAGGACGACGTCATTATTGTTGGCGACGACGTCACTGCTGCACTCGCGTGTGATGACCGATGCTGGATCGTTGATTCTGGAGCCTCTGCGCATGTCTCCCACAACAGGGATTTATTTGCCACTTACACCACTCATGACTGTGGGGTGTTGAGGATGGGCAATGGGGATATGTCTAATGTACTTGGGCGTGGAGACATGCATTTGAAGACGAGCACTGGAGCCCTACTAGTTCTGAGGGATTTACGACATGTGCCAGACATTCGCTTCAATCTGATATCTGTTGGCAGACTTGGAGATGAAGGACACCTGAGTGTCTTTGGAGGAGACTTCTGGAAGCTGATCAGGGATTAACTTGTGATGGCCAGGGGCTACAGAGATTCTAGACTGTACTACATGGAGGGGAGGCCTGAAGCTGCTCAGGCCAACTCCGTCAGGGATGAGGCATCCACTTCCTTATGACACAAGAGGCTGGCACACATTAGTCAGAAGGGTTTGGGATGCCTGGCGAAGAAAAAGCTCATTAGTGACATTTCTGGTGATCATTTGGAGAGGTGTGACCATTGCATGGCTGGGAAGCAGAACAGGATTTCATTCCAGAGCCACACGTCCACCAGAAGATCAGAGCCTTTGGAGCTAGTTCATATTGATGTTTGTGGACCTCTGAAGGTCCAGAGTAGAGGAGGAGCTTTGTACTTCGTCACTTTCATAGACGATCATTCGAGGAAGCTTTGGGTATATGCTATCAAGACCAAAGATCAGGTCCTCGATACCTTCAGAAGATTCCATGCTGAGGTAGAGAGACAGTCTGAGAAGAGGCTGAGATGCATCAGGTCCGACAATGGGGGAGAGTACATTGGTCCATTTGACGAGTACTGCAGAGACAATGACATCCGACATGAGAAGACCCCGCCGAAGACGCTGCAGCTGAATGGCGTAGCTGAGAGGATGAATCAGACACTATTGGAGAGGATTCGGTGCATGCTATCTGAGTCAAAGCTGCCAGGGATGTTTTGGGGCGAGGCTCTTCTTACTGCAGCGCATGTCATCAACCTCTCGCCGAGTTCAGCGTTGCAGGAGGATGTCCCAGATAGGATCTGGTATAGGAAAGACCCCTCTTACAGTCACTTGCGGGTATTTGGCTGCAAAGCCTTTGTGCACGTCCCCAGGGACGAGGGATCGAAGTTGGATTCAAAGACCCGGTAATGCATTTTCTTGGGGTACGGCTATAGTGGAGAGTTCGGGTACAGGTTCTTTGATCAAGTTGAGAAGAAGCTTGTACGTAGCCGTGATGTTGTTTTATGTGAGGATCAGACTGTTGGTGATCCTGAGGGGACTGTTGAGTCTGAGGTTGATTCTCGCACTACTGCAGAGTTACCTATGGTTGGAGTTGATGACACTGAGGAGGCCATTGAGCCTGTGCCAGCACAGGGTACTGATACCCTTCCGGATCATGATATCACCACTGATGGTGAACCAGGAGTTGCTGAGGACATTACTGATGATGTGTCTGCCCCGGCACCTGAGCCTGCCCTGCGGAGGTCTGATCGAGCCAGGCACCCGTCCGCTAGATATTCTGCATCAGAGTTCATACTGCTGACTGATGCGGGGGAGCCTGAGAGTTTTGACAAGGCTATGGAGAGCACCGAGAAGCGTCAGTGGATGGTTGCTATGTAGGAGGAGATGTAGTCGCTGCAGAAAAATCACACGTATGACCTGGTGAGATTGCCTAAGGGCAAGAAGGCCTTGAAAAATCGATGGATCTTCAGGGAGAAGCAGGGAGACTCCTTCACACCTCCCAGATACAAGGCCAGGCTGGTGGTGAAAGGTTTTGGACAGCGACATGGTGTCGACTTCGATGAGATCTTCTCGCCTGTGGTGAAGATGTCATCTATTCGTGTTGTACTCGGCCTCGCTGCGAGGCTAGACTTGGAGATAGAACAGATGGATGTCAAGACCGCCTTTCTGCATGACGATCTTGAGGAGGAGCTATACATGGAGCAGCCTGAGGGTTTCAGTGTCAAAGGGAAGGAAGGTCTGGTGTGCCGCTTGCAAAAGAGTCTATATGGCCTGAAGCAGGCCCCGCGACAATGGTATAGGAAGTTTGATTCCTTTATGGGGGAGATCGACTTTAGGAGGACCACCCTTGATCACTGCGTGTTCATCAAGCAGTATGCTTCAGAGGACTTCGTCATTCTGCTGTTGTACGTGGACGATATGTTGATCGTCGGGAGGAACACTGCTCGCATTGCTGAGTTGAAGCGGCAGTTGAGTTCCACTTTTGAGATGAAGGATTTGGGTGCTGTGAAGACCATTTTAGGGATGCACGTTCGCAGAGACCGGGGAGCCAGATTACTTTGGTTATCACAGGACCGGTACATCCGCAAAGTGCTGCAGAGGTTTGATATGGATCAGACAAAGAAGGTGAGCGTGCCGCTTGCAGCTCACTTCAGGCTTACTGCTGATCAGTCCCCCAGCACACCCGAGGAGATCGAGGCTATGCAGAAGGTTCCATTTGCATCTGCGGTTGGGAGCCTTATGTATGCGATGGTGTGTACCCGGCCAGATATTGTGCATACCGTTGGGACAGTCAGTAGATTTCTCTCCAATCCTGGGAGAGAGCATTGGAGCGCAGTGAAGTGGATACTGAGATACCTGCATGGGACTTCAGATTTGACGTTGAGATTTGGGGACAGTGAGCCTGAGCTGTTGGGCTACACTGATGTTGACATGGCTGGAGATGTGAATTCTAGGAGATCGACATCAGGATACATGATTTTGTTTGCAGGGGGAGCTGTCTCATGGGCGTCGAGGTTGCAGAAGTGCGTTGCACTGTCCACTATGGAGGCTGAGTTCATTGCGGTTACTGAGGCTGGAAGGAGTTGCTTTGGATGAAAAGGTTCATCAAAGAACTTGGATTCACTCAGGACCGATATACACTCTTGTGTGACAGTCAGAGCGCTATTCACTTGGGGAAGAACCCCACGTTTCACTCGAGGTCGAAGCACATCGACACTCGGTATCATTGGATACGAGATGTCCTGGAGCAGAAGGAGCTTGACCTTCAGAAGGTGCACACTGATGATAATGGGGCAGACATGCTGACCAAGACCGTGCCAAGAGGGAAGTTCGAGCATTGCGTTAGAATCGCCGGGATGGCGGTTTCTTCCGCCTCGATGTGAAGGGGGAGATTTGTTGGGTGTGGTTCCCATCCGAGTCGGTAAAAACCACCGGGCGCGCTAGTTGCGGCTCGTGATTTCTTCTTTTTTGTGTTCCCACTCACATATATAAATATATATATATATATATATATATATATATATATATATATATATAAAAGCAATGGCAGTCAACAGTTCTCCTATTCAGCCATCATTAAGAAAGGAAAAAAAAAGGAGCTGGCGCTACCCGGGGTAGGGTTTTTCTTATTCTGGATCAGCAAGCAGCCGCCCCTCCTTTGCTTTTGTTTAAAAAAAAAGGTTGCTGGCAGTTTTTCTCCCTGTTCGCAGAAGCCGCAGGCTGCCCCCTTCCTCGTTTTTTTGCGATCTGCTGGAGCGCAAGCCGCTGAAGTCGCCACCCCCTTGTTCTGTCTTGCTGGAACTGCAGCAAGCCGCTGCCGCTCGCTCTCCGTGTGCTGGAGCAGCGATCCGCCGCCGGCCTCCCTCGTCTCCCGTGTGCTGGAGCCGAGTAGATCCGCCGCCTCGCTTCGGGTTCGTTGGAACCGCAAGGCTGCTACCGCCCTCTTGCCGTTCGCTGGAGCCGAAGAGGGCCGCCACTCTTGCCATTTGTTGTAGCCCAGCCTCCCCTCTTTTGTTGTTTGCTGGAACCGTAGAGCTCGGCCGCTGCTTGTTAGTGGCCGGTTGGAGGAACGTCATCCTTGACGTTTGGGACGGATTGTTCAATCCGTCCGGGTAACGATTTCTCTATCCTTTTGTTGTATTTTCTCTTTCGAATATTGTGCCTGTGTGGTTGTTGGAAGAGAATAGTTGTGGTGGTGTAGATCCTTTGTGGATCGTGCTTGTAGTGGAGGAGTGGAGATCCTTTGTGGATCGGTGGAGGGAAAGCCTGTAATCCGTGCGTGTGTTTTCACACACTTTTAGTGGAGGCTTTCCGGGTTGGACTCCGATCGTCCCGTGGTTTTTCGCCCAAGTTGGGTTTTCCACGTAAAAATTCTCTGTGTGCTTTTATTACTTTCTGCACTTTTTGTATTGCGCTTGCTCGAATTGCAACAGGTGTCCTGGTCGGGATTGCTCGCTCTCTTTCCCAACATGCGGCAACGGTAGAGAGGGGAGACGGGCTTCAATTTCGCGAAATGACCTAAAAACACATGAACGTGCCTAAGGCTCCGTTTGGGGGGACTTATTTTCACCGGTCAAGCGGTCATGACCGCATGAACTGGGACTTAAAATAAGTCCAAGTTCATGCGGTCATGACCGCTTGACCGATGAAAATAAGTTCTCCCAAACAAAGCCTAAATCTCACGAAAACACACTTGGGCACATGTCAGGGTGTGTCTGGGCTTGGTCCGCCCTGCTTCTCGCTGCAGCTCATGAGTGTTTGTTTATAAACAGTCTAGCCTTCAGCTCTCGTGAATCATTTCCCTTGTCAACAATCTCGTAGTGTTCGACTACAAGATCAATAACCGGGAGTTACACTTTTGATCCAAACTCTATTGAACAAGTTTCATGATTCCAACAGGGCTGATGCTTGTTAATTGTTATGCACCATCAAGCGAGATCTTAAAGTATTAATTCGTTAGGAGTATCATTTGGAAATTTTTGCCGAGTTAAAATTGTCCAATTATGGTCTGGTTCATGCGCTCATAACCGTTTGACCGGTGAAAATAAATCCCCAAACGAAGCCTAAAACATAACGAGAGATATCAATCAAAAACATCTCACTATGTAGTGTGATATAGCTACAATGACATTGCACTTTATTCATACACATTTATTGTGATGAAATGATTGCACTGGGATAGTTCAATACTACTTGAATTCAATGCTCATTATTACTTGAAATTAATGTAGGGTGATGTTATAACCAGTTCTAAAATGACTAATTGCACCCCCAAAAAAATCTAAAATATTTTTTTTCTATGTAATTGTAGTCCAAAAAACATCATTAATAATAAATGTAACCCTAGTCGTCCTCTCCGGCATGACGCCCATGATTGTCTCGCTCGATGTTATGTACGGCTCCGTTTGGCATGGTGGTGGCGGTCAAGAACATGGAGGCTAAATTGTCATTCATTAACGCTCACCTAAGGAACTTCATCCACTATTATGTTCAAACGGATGATGTTTGTTAAGTGATCCTTAACGAATGACGGTTTAACTCATGGTTTACGAACGCCACCAGAGTGCCAAACGGTAGTCTCTATCTCCATTATAATTAGCCCTTTCTCGCTTCTCTCAGATTATTTCTTTTGATCTCTCACTAATGGGAAAGAGATGGTCGGTGGCGTCAAAGGGGGGGGGGGGAATAAAGATATTGAGGGCTCCGTTCAAGATAGTCAACAATAGCTCATCAAGTGTGTAATGACTATTTATAGTATCTCCAGCGTAGAGTCAGGCCCTAGTGTGACACATAACCCAATGGATAATTTCGAGTCAGCCTCGACACGCTCGGACATATAATTAATTCCCTAACATTCTCCTCATATCTCTTCTATAAACCCGACGTCGGAAAATGAATGATGTATGCAGTGTTTAATCAAACATGAATCACTCACAACTGTGTTCGTCGCACTTGTCAGAACATATTGGACATTAAATAGAACAGTTGTATGCATGCATAAAAATAAACATAAACTAAGCAACATCACATTAAAGTCAAAATTACAATCACAGTACAAGTACCAACACACATAGTGTCTCATGACTAACTAAAGAGCAAAATAGTCTAAACAAAAATAAGTGAAAGCAAAAGAGAGTTAAACAGTGCTCTAAACAGAAGAAAGCCAAAATAATACTCTAGAAATCATCATCCATCGGATCATCCTTATCAGGATCCCAATCTGCACATGCTACTCCATCAGCAACCGCTCCTGTAATTTCCAACGGAGAATTTCATTTAGAATGAATTACAACTTTTGAAAATGAACATATATCTAGTTCTACTTGTAAGAACATAGTACTTTAGAATTAACTTAAAAGACAACTATATGGAGTATTAAAGATTCTACCTCAGAATCCATTATCTGTTTCCAAAGAAACAATCTTATGAACTTTTGGACACTGTAGTTGTATCTGTGTTCATATGTAGAATGTCATGGTTACTGTCCTTCTAAAGTTAACTGGAACTCATCAAGTGTGTAATTGAACTAATTAACAGAAGAAGGATCAAATTAAGTCAGATCGTGCTATCAAATATGGATAACACTCTCCTCCCAGATAAATGAGATGAATTTCGCTGAAATTGTTAACAACAGATATGAAATAAAATAATTCACAAGATTCATACTCAGCAACCACGAACATCAGCAGAGCACAACAAGCTTGCTTTGCAAAAGAAACTGGAAAGAATCAAAACATTTGCACTAAGGCTAAACTGAATTGTCTAACCTTGAACTAAGACTGAACTTAAATCGCCTTGAGTCTCATTTACCCTACTGTTTTGATTAATCGGTCTTTGTATATTCCTTTCATCAATGAATCAGCCATGTTATCCTTTGATCACACATCGATCAAGGTGATAACGTTTTGTTTTTTTAGATAATTCGATAGAGCATGTCTTAGTTGTACATGTTGTAACACCTCCCCTATAATGACCATATATTATGGGTCCGGTCGGGGTCCCACAATATATAGACGCCACAGCTTCAGCAGTATAAAGTGATATAAAATAATACGCATCTCAAAGCTTAAAGAATAAAATAGCGAAAACTAAACAATAAGACTAGAAGTTGTTTACAACTGCATAGGAGTCTGAAATGACTTTAAGGACTTACAACATTCAAGTGCCCAAAACAACAACAACACTCATCATAACAGTGTATCAAAGGACTCCTAGGCTACCTCAGCATGAAAGCTGAATTACATTGAAAGAAAACAACATGAGAACACACAAAAGATATCAAAAGGGGGTATATTTTATGAGGCATAAGCCTTTTTGGTCGGCAAGCTTACTTCAGCTTGCGATCTTTGCCCTAAAAAATTTGTTGTAACGTGGGTCAACAAAAACTGACCTCAACTGTGTAACCAACACCCCTCCTCACGGTCGTCTCTAGCGTACCCCGAGATACTCCATCACCCTGCAGGTCAGCAATTTGTATGCTTGCAATAGAACATGAACTAACATAAAAAAATAACAGGATTTGATGTCTCAAGCATCAAACATGTTTCTATGTTGAATATGTAAATAAAAGGGTACCTACAATACATGTATGCAAACTTGGGTTTCACCCAAGACATACTATAATGTGTATGGTTCTAACACACCATCACAAATCATCACATCACAATCATTACATGGGTACTCTAATTCCCCAAAGGCATACAAGCTCATGATCAAGAACTCTCGCTGAGATCCCACCCGAACATGGATTACAACACCATCGAGAATGTCCATCAGATCCACCGTTCTTGCCAATTTTACCAATTTAAGCACAACTGATGCTAAGGACCCTTGCTTGACCTTGCCCACTTATGGGCTTCATCGTCCGGGCTTGTCTAAAAGGTTGACGTCCTCGTCAGTTTCCATATGAGGGGACTTGTATTGCCGGGACACCCTCTACACGTGAATCACAAAATCATGGGGTAAGCCATCCGACCATAAAGACAAAGCCACGCCTCCACATCGCATTCAACAAGTGTATCCTTTCCCGCCCTAAACCACCATTCATTCTCACAAAAAATTAAGGGCATCACAACAGCGTCTTCGCCGCAATCGGGTTTCTAACAAAAAATCTTAATATGCACGTCAATCAACATCATCGAATCAGACCACCGACCACGATTTCGGCTTCACCCACCATGCCTAATCCACTAGCGAAGCGGATTTCTAATGCAAATGTTTGCCGGGGACAGACACAATCAACTCGACAGCTCATGTTAAACCAAGGCAACACGAACCCCTCTCATTTGAGAGATCTGATGCCTAAATGCTCAAATAAAAGCATAAATGAAATGAATGACATGCACACATCCTAAAAACTGGGAGGAGAAGTGTCGTTACCTTTACAAATCCTCTTCCCCGCCTTGGAAACTTGTAGAAGTACTGATGCATATGTTCATCTCCAAGCCCTCTCCACGGATCCGGCCTCAGATCAACGAACGGGGCTCCGAAGCCTTGTTAATGGCGGAAGATACTTCTTCTTCCTCCTCCAAGTTCTCTCCAAACCCTAGTCTCCCAAACACAAAGAGGGAAAATGGGAAGAAAGAATCCATCTGCCTTATTTAGGTTTCACAGACAGACATTTCTGGGCTACACAATTAAGTTTTAAGAAGATTGGACGCCCAAAAATCGCCTCTATGGAACTGGTTCCGTCCACTACCGCCAGACGGTAGCTACCTACCGCGCCACGATAACTTCCAGAGCCCGCTAACCTCCTCAGGACATCGCACTATAGCCAGCGATAGCGCTATTGTCAGACATTAGCTACTCAGCGCTATCGCTCTAATCAACACTAAGTCCCCACTCGATGAAAGCTACCGCCGGGCAGTACCTCCTACCGCCACGCGGTAATTTCCAGAGATACCAAACTCCTCAAACTGAAAAAACTGGATGTTACACATGTCTTCTCTTAATATTAAAGAGGACATTCTTAACGACTTGAACTGTTGCCTGATTATCACAGTACATGCTCAAAGAATTAACTTGAAGCCTAAATAATGGAATGTCTAGAATCAAATTCCCAATCTAGTCCGCCTCTTCACCAGCCGAAGCTAAGATAAACAACTCGGCTTCCATAGACGACAAAACTATACAAATCTGTATTTTGGATTTTCAAGCAATAACAACTCCACCCATAATGAATATAAATCTACTTGTAGACTTACTATTATTAACTTCTAAACACCACGAGGCATCATAATGTATATCCACAGTAGGAGTATGGCCAGTGTAGCATAAAGCATGATTGTTAGTACCTTTTAGGTATCTCATCATCCTGTCTAGGGCATTCCAATGCGCTTTTTGTCTGAGATACTGGTAAAGCGGCTCAGTATGTCAGTAGAGAAAACAATGTCTGATCTTGTACAACTTGTGGGATGCATGATACTATCAATGATCTTCAAGTACTTTATTTAGTCAACGATGGTCCCTACATTCGAACGTAACTTGACATTTGGATCAAACAGTGTCTCAACAGACCTATAATCTTTACAACCCCAGGCAGAAAAAAATTGCTCTATATAATGAGCTTGACTAAGAGTAACGCAACCCTTTTCTACTCTTACTTTCATTCCTAGAAGGGTATCAAATGGACCAAGATTCTTCATATCAAATGCTTTTGCGAGAGCATATTTAATATCCCTCATTATAGCTAGATTTGACCCCAGAATCAACATGTCATTCACATATAAACATATAATGACTATTTTATTTAATATTGAGCGGTGATAGAGGCACTTGTTGGAGTGATTGGACTGAAATCCAACACTATTTACCACTTGGTCAAATTTTATGTGTCATATTTTAGACACTTGTTTAAGCCCATAGATTAATTTGTGTAGCTTGTATACTTTCTCTTTCAGATTTTTATGTATATAACCTTCATATTGTCATGTAGATCTTTTCATCAACCTTTCCATTCAAGAAGGCTATCTTGACATACATCTGATGAACTATAAAGTTCTCGATAAATATTAAGACAAAAATAATCCTAATAGTGGATATGTGTCATACAAGTAAATAAACGTCAAAGTACTTAATTCCTCATGTTGTTTATAACGCATAGCTACTAGATGTGCTTTGTATCTGATTATAAATTCATCACAGTTCAATTTCTTCTTCAAAACTCACTTGCATCATATGACTTTATATCCTTTCAGCAGGTCAACTAGATGTCAAGTGTTATTTTGTAGCAGCAAGTTCATATCATCATCGATGACTTCTGCCCACATTATTGAATCTCTAGATCGCATTGTTTCATGATAGAAGAATGTATTATCCTCTAAGTGGCAGGTGATGAAATTCTCACCAAAGTTTTTAGGGATTCTATCTCTTGTAAACACTCTAATAGGAACAAGTTTCGTCTCTAAAGGTTGGGGAGCAGTGCCAGTGAGGCCAGCTTCAAGTTCTATAATAGATTCTGCAATCATGTCAGTAGACCCGGAGACGGTTAAACCGTGATCCTTGATTAATTTATGTTCAAAGAAAATAACATCTCTATACTCTATCACTGTATTAGTGGATAGATCCAGAAACTTGTTAGCTGCACTATCTTCTACACTACCTAGATAAACACAAGTTATTATTCTAGGTCCTATCTTAGGACTCTTAAGTCTTGTATTCTCACATAAGCAATACAACCACAAGTTTTTAGAGTGTCATATGTACAAGGATGGTCTTGCCACAACTCAGACGGAGTAGAATTGAGCTTTGAGTGAGTCACTCTTTTTAGAATGTGATTTACAGTTAGCACTGTTTTCTCCTCAAAAGGAATTAGACATGCCAGCTGTGAGAAGCATAGAATTCAGTATCTCTGTTAAAGTTCTATTCTTATGCTCAACAATACCATTTGACTGAGCTGAGTAAGGAACTATGGTTTCTAGGATTATACTCTCAGAGGTACAAAAGTCCTTAAACTCGATTGTAGTGTATTTTCCTCCACAATCACTTATAAATCTCTTAATCTTTAGATTTAAATGATTCTCAACAAGAGTTTTAAAGATCTTGAAGGTCTCAAAGGTTTCATCTTTTGATTTCAATAGATAAACATAACAATATCTGAAAAAATCGTCGATAAATATAAAAAGATACTTTCTTCCCTCTCTAGTGACATGACTTCAAAAATCACATAGGTCGAAATATATCAATTTAAGAAGTTGTGTGCTTCTAGATACAGACTTGAAAGAATTTTTAGTAATCTTAGTTTGGGCATAAATCTCGCACCTATCAAATTGAATAAGAAGATTTAATGGGATGTTGTGACTCTTAGCTAGATCTCACATTTTCTTATAATGAACATGTTCAAGTATATTATGTAATAACTTAGGATCAATCAGAGTTGAACTCACTTAATTAATGCACTCGTTATCTAGGTTAAGTCTATACATACCATTGATCATATACGCACAACCAAAGTAATGTGAATTAACTTCTAAAGTTATTCTACCATTTTGAGTTGTGAAAGAAATTCCAATCTTATCTAATAAACTCACAGATATTAAATTTTTAGGTAAACTAAGTACTCTAATATGCTTTAAAATTAAAGTTTTACCTGAAAAGAGAATCTGATCTGCTGCCCCAGCATGAGTAACATCAGTCTCTCCTTTATTGCATTCTTCAACTTTTTCCTGTACTGCTCTGATCTCTGAGAGAAGACCTCTATCATTAGTGACATGACATGTATCATCGCTGTCCAGCCACCACTCAGAAGACACACTGCAGTGACCACTATCAATCATATCAACAAAAGAATTGAGATCAGAGTTATCGACCACCATGTTGGCCATATTTTGTGAGGCTTCTCTTTTTTCTTTTTCGGACCCTTGCATTTGGTGGCTCAGTGACCCCACTTGCCGTAGTTATGATACTTGCCCTTATTCCTTTTGAGAGAAGACTTTTTGACTGCCAACTGTGCAGAGGTATCACCCTTAGGTGATAGGGACTTTCGAGAAGGCTTGCTAGGTCGAGAAACGAAGTTGACAGCATGTGAGGGCTGAGTAACTTGCTCCAAGCTTTTCCCATCAATATTTTGGTCCTCAATGTAGATGAATCTTTTGAGTTTATCCAGAGTGATCTTCTCATTCAGTCTATGCATTTCAGTCTTGAAAACGAGCCACTAAGTAGACAGCTTGCTCATAATCAGCTACGCAAAGAGATTGTTGTTCATATTTGACTGATCGTCCTCCAACTTGCGACACAAGTTTTCCAGTTCTATGATTCCTGGGGTGACTGACAAGTTTGCTTTGAACTTGAAGTTGAAGAATTTCTCTCCAATGAACGACTTTGACAGTCCCTCCTTTTGGAAATATGCGTTCAAACGATCTAAAATCTCTTTTGTAGATTTATATGTGGAGTAGTCAAGGCGAGACGAAGATTCATGGAGCTATTTAGGAGGTAGTCCCTAGGGCTGTAACGGTTCGGTTCGGTTTGTAAGCAAAACCGCAAACCGAACCATCCCTATGTGGTTCCAAAAGTGGTTTCAAAATTTTGGAACCGAACCGCTCAAACATTGAAACCGAACCGCTCAAACATTGAAACCGAACCGAACTGAACCAAAATGAATGGTTTTGTTCGGTTTTGGTGGTTTAAATAATGTGATAAAGCTTAAAGATTTATAGATAGAGATCAGGATGGTGCAATGAATGATGCTCAATCACCCAACATGAAATTGATGTCTGAACACAATTCCTATCACTCAATCTCCTTGCACCTCTGCCCTAATTTCTGAGTGAAACACTGCACACGGGATCCGAGATCGAAATGACGAAGGTGGAGAAGAAGTAAGAATGGTGCGCGGTACTCGGAACGACAGAAGAGAGACGCGCAGTTAGTGGGGTAGGGCAAATTGCGACTCGCGAGGGAGAAGCAGCCAACAAAAATGAGTTGTATATCGCCAGGTGAAATCCGCGAAAAATCACGACTGGGTTTGTTGGGTTCGCCCATGGGTTTAATCATTAATGAAATATAATTAACTCTTTGTCGCAAAAGTCAAAACCGTGAAACGTATGGTTTAACACTTTAACGTATGATTTAATGAAAATATGAAATGTAATTAACTGTTATATGATTTACTGTATGGTTTAATGAAATTTAATTAATAAATTAAATGTTTTTATACACAACGGTTAGGTTTGATTCGGTTCGGTTGGTTTTGGTTACAGGCTTAGTAGTCCCTACAGAAATACTCATCCTTTTTCCACTGGTATTCATCCACATCTTCACGGGTAGTGGAAAAATCACTCTAAACGGTATAGAATATATCTCGTTCCTTCATTTCTACTTGTACTTAAATTATTCAACCGAGAAAGTCAGTGGCGTCGAATAATTGCAATTTGACAGAGTCGAGCGTACATTTCTTCGACGTCTCGCTAGATTTAAATAGAAATAAAAAAAATTTCTACTGCAAGGCCACCTGAGCCATGCAAAGACAAGTCCAAAACTTCGAATCTAAGCAGAAAACAATTTACTACTCCTCTCCGACTGAATACAGTCGCCAAAAAAAACAGTCTTAACAGTAAATCTGATCTTCAATAGGCTTCCTCCAAGATCCGAGATAAATGATCCGAGGCCGGTGACAACAAAAAAAATTCAGGCAATCGGGAGGTTTGCAATCCTCGCAAGAGGAAGAGATCGGATTCTCCAATGGACAACAAAATTTCCCTCAAGCAAGAAGAAGACTGGGTCTTCCTTGCCTAGCAACAGCAGTGAGGACAGCGATCCAGGAAAGAGAAAAAAGGCAGATATATACAAGAGATCAGCGGCTACTGTGATCAGAAACAGGAAAACAACAGATTTTCTACTTCAAGCAGATTCGCAGATCCACTGTTATGTTATTTCTGGTGTTTGTCTGTTATTTTGTTATGTTAGCGGGGGCATGTTTGTCTTTTGGCCCCTTAAGGTTGTGAGTATTTATTTCCTTGTTTTTGCTGTTAGGAGGTGTGAAAGAACTCTTGGCTTATTGTGCTGTAAGCGGCAGCAACGGGAGAGTCTCCCCTGCTCCATCTTGCCGATCTGTTCAGGGTGTCTCTACCCTTAGGATTGGACTATTTATCCATCTGTTGTTGGTGTTGAGATCTCTGGATTGTGCTGTGTCTCTTGTGGTGCGGTGCAGGAACGGTGCTGTGCAGGGGAGTTTTGGCAGCTGTCCAGACGGTGGCGCTCGGGTCTCGGCGGCGGCGTAGCGGAGTTTACGCATCAGGGTATCAAAGCGAGGTTTCCGTGTCGGATGGAACTCCCGAAGAGGCGAAGGTCCGAATGGCGTCGGTGCATCTGGAGGGAAAGGCTTTGTACTGGCATCAAACGTACATGAAGGCTCGACTGACGCGACAGTGGCCAAATTGGGAGGAGTATAGCCAAGCATTGCACGGGCGGTTTGGCTCCGCACTGTTCGGTGACCCCATGAGTGAGTTGAAGAATTTGAGGCAGCGTACCACCGTTCAGAATTATTTGGATGAGTTCGAATTACTTTTGCACCGGGTTTCCGTGTCGGAGGAGAACGCCATTAGCCTTTGCCTCGGAGGGCTCAGGGAGGACATACAGTACGGGGTGCGGATGTTTCGTCCCAAATCCTTGCAGGAGACGTTCTCTCTGGCTCGATTGCAGGAACAACAGTTGTCTTACCGCAATCGCAAATCCACTTCTTATCGGGAGGAGCATTCTACATATGAAGAGTACAAGGGGCATAACCCAAAACCAGGGGGAAAGCCTACAGGGGGTTCATATGCTCGGTCCGGTCCGCCGGAGTTGGGAGAAGGGCGCCGATCTACCTCGTCTGAGTTGGATGAAAAAAGGCGGAAGGGGCTCTGTTTTTGGTGCGATCAGCAGTACGCGCCCGGCCATAAATGTCCCAATCGGCGCCAAGCATACTCGATGGAAGTTGTAGTGGAGGCGGTTGGGGAAATGGAGGATGAGGAGAGAGAAACGGGGCAATTGGAGTTTGGAGTTGAGGACGAGGAACCACAGGGTCCGCATGTGTCCATGAACGCTTTGACGGGGGTGACCCATTACCAAACTATGCGGGTAACGGCTTCCCATCAAGGGCAGCCCATAAGTGTGTTGATTGATTCGGGGAGTACTCACAATTTCCTAGATGAAGGGGCCGCGAACCGAATGCGATGCCGGCTTGAACCAATGGAGCCTTTCTCGGTAGCCGTGGCTAATGGGAAGACTATGTCTAGCTCGTATATGGTGGAGGGCTTTCAATGGAAGATGCAAGGCGCGGAATTCTCGTCGGATATGTTCATACTTCCGTTGGGGGGGTGTGAGGTGGTGCTCGGAGTCCAATGGTTGATCACGCTAGGCCCGGTAAATTGGGATTTCGGCAACTTGAGAATGGACTTTTGGAGCCGGGGAAAGAAGGTGGCCCTTCGTGGGGCAACTACGGGACCGGGAGTGTGGAGTAAGGGCACCCGAGTCCAAAGGTTGATTGACAAAGGCGTGCAGCTCAATATGTTGGCGATGTGTAGTGTGCAAAGTCGGCCAGCAATCGACGTGGGAAAGCAGGAAGAGGCGTTGGAAGCTTGGAAATTGGAGGGGAAACAGCTGTCCGGGGTCGAACAGCAACAATTGATGGACTTGTTGGCTCGGTTTGCTGATTTGTTCGAGGAACCAAGGGGATTACCGCCCAAGCGGGGGTTAGAACACAAAATTACTCTCAAGGAGGAAGGGAAGACCGTTAATTTGAGGCCCTATCGGTACCCGCCGCTACAAAAATCTGAAATCGAACGTCTCATAGGCGAGTTATTGAGCACAGGGGTAATCCGATATAACAATAGTCAGTTTGCTTCCCCCGTGGTCTTAGTAAAAAAACAAGACGGATCTTGGCGGCTATGTGTTGACTATCGGGACCTAAACCAAAACACGGTGAAGGGCAAATTCCCTATCCCTCTTATTGAAGAATTGATCGATGAGTTACATGGTGCGGTGTACTTTTCCAAGCTTGATTTGCGGGCTGGTTACCATCAAGTGAGGATGGTGGAAGAAGACATACACAAGACGGCGTTCCGTACACATCAGGGGCATTACGAATTTTTGGTGATGTCGTTTGGTCTTACGAATGCGCCTTCAATATTCCAGAGCCTCATGAACCGGCTCTTCCAAGGTCAATTGAGAAAATTTATCTTAATATTTTTTGATGACATCTTGATTTTCAGCTCATCATGGAAGGACCACTTAGCCCATCTCGAGTTTACCATGCGGGTTCTACGCTCCAACCACTTGGTGCTTAAGAAGAGCAAGTGCGAGTTCGGCTGTCCGCAAGTGCATTATTTGGGACATGTGATTTCCGGTTGCGGCGTGGCAACCGACCCCATGAAGATTCAAGCAATGGTAGATTGGCCGACACCTACCACCCTGAAGAAGGTTCGCGGATTCTTGGGATTGACGGGTTATTATCGGCGATTCATCCAGGGGTATGGCTCCTTGGCGAGGCCGCTAACGGAGCTGTTGAAGTTGCGCACCTTTGCGTGGTCGGAGGCGGCGGAGGCCAGTTTCCAAGCCTTAAAGAAGGCGGTTGCCAGTCCACCAGTGCTACAACTACCAGATTTTCAGCAGCCCTTTGTGGTCGAGGCGGATGCGTCGGATGCGGGAGTAGGGGCGGTGTTGTTACAAAAAGAGCGGCCGGTGGCGTTCTTTAGCAAGGCTTTGGGAGTAAAGAACGCCGGTTTATCTACATATGAGAAGGAGTTGTTGGCGATTGTCTTGGCAGTGCAAAAGTGGCGACATTACTTGGTGAGCAGCCCTTTCGTGATACGTACGGACCACCAAAGTTTAAAGTTCATGCTTGAACAAAAATTGGCGACACCGGCGCAGCAACGCTATCTATCGAAGTTAATGGGCTATGATTTTACCGTGCAATACAAGAGCGGCAAGGAAAACGTTTGTGCCGATGCACTATCTCGGGTACATGAGAAGCCGGAGGCCACCTTACATGAGGTGAGTTTGCTACAGTCGGATGTGTTGAACTTGGTCAAGGGGACGTGGGAGAGCGATGATAGGCTGCAGTCCATCATTCGGGACAAAGAGGCGGACAGTGGGGCTCACCCGAAATTCAGTTGGCAGCAGGGTGTACTCCAACGGAAGGGAAAACTAGTGGTGGGGAGGGATGCAGGAGTCCGTAAGGCCCTTTTGCAACTATACCACGATAGCGCCATGGGTGGACACTCGGGGATCACCGCCACGTACAAACGGATGAAGAGATGGGTGTATTGGAAGAATATGAAGCCGGACATATATGATTACATTCAGAGGTGCATCATCTGTCAACAGTGCAAGCCAGATAACCAGCGGCCGATGGGATTGTTGCAGCCTTTACCCATTCCGGAACGGGTGTGGCAGGAAATCTCTTTGGACTTCATAGAGGGCCTTCCGAAGAGTAGTGGGAAGTCCACCATTTTGGTAGTAGTCGATCGGCTGAGTAAACAAGCGCACTTTGTGGCATTGCATCATCCTTACACCACGGAAACGGTAGCGCAAGTATTTCTAGATTCGGTGGTGCGGCTACATGGACTGCCGACCTCAATCATCAGTGATCGGGACACGATCTTCATCAGCAG
Source organism: Platanthera guangdongensis (assembly GCA_039583875.1). NCBI lineage: Eukaryota > Viridiplantae > Streptophyta > Magnoliopsida > Asparagales > Orchidaceae > Platanthera > Platanthera guangdongensis. The sequence continues at coordinate 16,550,291 of CM077150.1, read as the reverse complement.
CTTTTGGCAGGAGTTATTTCGGGTGCTTCAAGTGCAACTACGCATGTCTACGGCCTATGACCCCCAATCAGATGGGCAGACAGAGGTAGTGAATCGTTGTTTGGAGGGCTACCTTCGTTGTATGTGCTTTGATAAACCACGCAGTTGGGTGACGTGGCTTCCGCTGGCGGAGTGGTGGTATAACACCAACTTCCAAAGCGCCATCCGGATGACACCGTACGAAGTGGTGTACGGGCAAGAACCAGTGGCGTTGCCGGCGTACGAGGAAGGGACCACTACAGTGGAAGCGATAGACCGATCGTTGGCAGCCCGTGACCGAGTTATGCAATTACTCAAGGGCAATCTAACCCAGGCTCAGAACCGTATGAAGATGTTAGCGGACAAGAAGAGAAGAGAGCACACTTTTGAGGTGGGGGATCGGGTGTGGGTGCGCCTACAACCATACCGTCAGGTGTGCCTCAAAGGGCACCGCGCACACAAATTAGCTCCAAAATTTTTTGGTCCTTTTATGGTGGTGGAACGGGTAGGAGCAGTGGCATACCGGTTGGATTTGCCCGAGGACGCGAAGGTACACCACGCGTTCCACATCTCGCAATTGAAAAAGTATAACGGTCCGTTTGAAGGGGTGGAGCAACCTTTATCATCAACGGTCAATGCTGAAGGAAATGTGCTAGTGGAGCCTCTCAAGATATTGGATCGGCGTCTCATCAACAAGGACGGTCGACCTGCAACTCAACTGCTGGTTCAGTGGGCGGACAGTTCACCGGAGGAAGCAACGTGGGAGAATCTTTGGTCGCTCCGAGGGCGCTGGCCGCATCTTGTTCCTTGAGGACAAGAAACTTCTGAAGAGGGGAGCATTGTTATGTTATTTCTGGTGTTTGTCTGTTATTTTGTTATGTTAGCGGGGGCATGTTTGTCTTTTGACCTCTTAGGGTTGTGAGTATTTATTTCCTTGTTTTTGCTGTTAGGAGGTGTTAAAGAACTCTTGGCTTATTGTGCTGTAAGCGGTAGCAACGGGAGAGTCCCCCCTGCTCCATCTTGCCGATCTGTTCAGGGTGTCTCTACCCTTAGGATTGGGCTATTTATCCATCTGTTGTTGGTGTTGAGATCTCTGGATTGTGCTGTGTCTCTTGTTGTGCGGTGCAGGAACGGTGCTGTGCAGGGGAGTTTTGGCGGCTGTCCAGACGGTGGCGCTCGGGTCTCGGCGCCGGCGTAGCGGAGTTTACGCATCATCCACAAACAGCAAAACCAGAGCTGTCTTCTTCCTTTTGTTTTGAGCCGAGACAGGGAAATGTTTCTCTTCCCAATCGAGAACGGCGGCAGAAGGCGCGACTAGGGTGGAGCACGACAGATGAAACGAAGTAGATCTCAGATCTGTGAGACCATGAGCAGATCTATGGCGGCGGGATCTCCTTCTCTCAAGCGGCACAGATAAGCTTTTCTCCTCCTTCCACGATCTACTGCGCCACCATCTTTCGATCCTTCCCGATAAGCAGCAGAAATCACGAGAAACATCGATCTGGACAGGCGGCCGGAGCAGGAAAAATCTGCCAAGATCTCTCTCCCCTTTTGATACGACCCAACCTGGGCACTGGGCTGCTCGCAGGGCCATCTAACCCAGGATCCATAGCCAGCCCCAGGCGTCGTATCAGGGCCGCGGCCCATACACCCCAACCCATCTCCAGTGGGCTCACCAGGCTGCTCACAAAGGATCCATAGCTGGCCCCACATGGCGGGTTGTTGAGAGGGGGGCTCGATCCCCCGAACTCCTAGATAAGAAGAGGTTTCCGTGAGTTCTTATCACCAACTGAGCCGCGACTCAGTTGGTGATAAGAACTCAGGGAAACCTCTTCTTATCTAGGAGTTCGGGGGATCGAGCCCCCCTCTCAACAACCCGCCATGTGGGGCCAGCTATGGATCCTTTGTGAGCAGCCTGGTGAGCCCACTGGAGATGGGTTGGGGTGTATGGGCCGCGGCCCTGATACGACGCCTGGGGCTGGCTATGGATCCTGGGTTAGATGGCCCTGCGAGCAGCCCAGTGCCCAGGTTGGGTCGTATCACCTTTCCAGCGACGGGAAGGTTTCCTCTTTTGCGATCGACGACGGCGAAAGAAAAACCGGGAAACGGTGACCGGATTTCACGATTTTACCCTGAAGCGGCGTAACAAATCGCGAACGATAGGAATGACAGAGAGCGAAAAACCCCAAGGCCCTGTTCCTTTGCTCTGTTTTGGCTCTTGGTTTTGTGTTTTGGAAAATGAAAAAAGGGTGTTCGTTTGGCTAGGTTTTGAGCTGTTTTGGTTTTGAATCAAAGCCGGAGTGTTTTCATTTCTTCGTAAAATAGGTCTCCTCAAAACAGACCTTCCGAGCTCTGTTTTCGCGCTGTTTTGAAAAAGAAATTTCTTCTTCCCTGTGCGGACATGGCGACGGTGCTGATGGTGCGAATCATCGGCAAAATCTCCCCCGGAGAACATCGCGACCTATGTGCTCGCTTGGAATGAAACAGCGGGACTGAACGGCGACTTCCTATGTGCTCGCTCTGCAAGGTCGGGCAGCACCTTCCTTGTCGGTGTTTGGAGCAAAGAGCAAGAAGCAAAATAACGAAAGAGGCAAAAAATGGCAGAAAACGGTGTTTGGAGCAAAATCTCCCCCGGTCGGGCAGCACCTTCCTTGTCGGTGTTTGGAGCAAACAACAAGAAGCAAAAAACGTGGAAGATTTCTCTCGCCAGCTCCTTTTCCGATCTGCTACAGCGGCCATTGGATGTTCTTGCTGCGTGTTTTTTTTTGTGGCTAGGGTTTGCGGGGGGAACAAGTTGTTCCAAACGAAAATCATGATGCAAACGAACGTACGTTTTCGTTTTGCCTTAAGACGGACTTGAAAATCATGTTGCAAACAAACATAGGTTTTCGTTTTGCCCCAAAATGAAAAAATTTGTTCTTTTTGTTTTGAAGCAAAACGAAAACCGTAAATGAAAACGGTGCAAACGAACGAGGCCAAATAATATCTTGGGAATGTTGAGGCTCCGCTCAAGATAGTACACATTAGCTTGTCATGTGTGTAATGACTATTTATAGTATTTCTAGCATAGAGTCATGTCCTAGAGTGATACGAAACTCAATGAATCGTTCAGAGTTGATCTCGACACGCACAAACATATAATTAATTCCCCAACAAAAGACTCCAAAGATAAAGCAGCGATTTCATTTGTTGAAATATGGCGCAGATCCATCAGAGAGGCTAGTTGATGCTGCTTTGTGAGGGGACTTGGCGTTGGCCGTGGACTGTCTCGACAATGAGATGGTTGGCATCAACTGCACTGGTGATGTTCTAATTGAGTGATGAAGTGAAGAAATGTCCTCCATGATGAATCCGCCACCAAGGTAAAATTCGAGTATAGCGAGTTTTGCATCGACGCCTCCCCCCTCTTCCTCACGAAACAGACAGGCTTATCTGAATTGATGGAAGAAGAAACAACCAATTTTATTGTGAATGGTAATGAAAATGCAAGTTTCAAGCTTCATTGAGACGACTGAAAAACCAAGAGTTAGAAGGGGGAGGAAGAAGAAAATTATTATAGATTTAGAATTGTTTTGAATAATCAAAGGCCATCTTCATCGAAGTGCTTGATTTCTCCCCGCGGCTGTTGCTTGCATCATTGACGACATCGGCCTAGGCTTCATATTATTTGTAATGAACAAATTTTGGGGTTCGAATAAATATATTTGACTGAATAAATTGTTGAAATTGTTGAAGTGGAAGTGAAGTGGATTGGACGGTCTGATTGGGTAGACCGCACATACCGCAAAGACCGCTGCCGGTCTGGTGGCTAGCTGTTGGCGGATAGCCGGATTTCGGCTGGCTAGTCTTCTCTCTTGCGATCTAGTTCAGCAAGCACCATGGGAGGTAACCGAACGGTTAGCTTTGTCTAACCGCGGCTATTGCGGCGTAGATTGTGAGACCGCACAGTCCGTTTGAAGCTTTTCAGGTTCTCTGGATCGTGTGAAGACAGGCGGTTAGAGCGGTATGGGAAGGTAAACCGCACAGTCAGCTTGTCGCCTAGTTCGTAGTGTTCGCTTGGTTGTGCGGTTTGCTCTGGAGTTTGCTGTACTGCGCAGTCTGGTTACGGAGACCGGGAGTCCATCTTCAATGCGATGATGGATTAGGATGCGTGGTTGAATTGCTAAGTCCACGCAGACTGATGTTGTTGTCCGCTCGGCTATGCGGGCTGGTTGATCTTTTCGTGTAAGCGGATAGATGATTAGTTCGCTCAGACAGATGTTGTTATCTGTGTAACATCACCTATCCGTCGCATAACATATAGCAGAAGGTCCGGCCGGGGCCCGTCGCCATATACCACAGACAGACCGGGTGGTTACTCAATTGAAACCATCCAACCAATCACAACATCCCACAGAGAGCATTCTAGCGGAAGCAGTTTTAATAGTTACAATTAAAAGAACCCAGCAACAAACATGAATGTCCACTAACAAGCCAAAAAGGAATGAAGTACATACACAAGTACTGCCCTTAAGGCCTTACAAATGGTTTACTCTTATTACATGTTTTCCATACCACGACACGCAGACCGGTCATACATGAACAAAAGCAAGTAAACACTCCAATTAGGCCTTCGAGGGTCGGCTTCGCAATTTGGGCTTTTGCCCGCTATTGACCGCTTGGTCCAGCAACACCCGCAAGCACAATCCACCGCACAGTGGCAAACAAAGGCAACGGTCAGCAATGCTGACCAAATTATAACGATCCCGCCCCCAACTCGGGGCGGCGATGCTCCTTCCCTGCATTTTATTAGTATAATCAAGCAATATAGTAATATCGCTACATCACAGGCGTAGGCTCGCACGGCCACACACCCCGTGTACTCAGGGCACATTCTCGGTGATCACGGTCAAAGTCCGCCGACTCACCACCATCCCTTTGGATGGCCAAACAATGAGCAATTTGTCTTCCCGGCATGAGTCACAGTAATTTAAACCATAGACCGCCGAAGACCCTCATCTATGCCAACGGCTCTAACCGAACGACATAGAACGGGTACGGTTTCATCTAAACTGTGCTCACATCGCAACGTTAATTTAAAACATATGCGCAGGTCAAACTTCTCCCGAGTCCCGTTTCCGTCACACACTTCACATAATCCTGTTATGTTCAAGTTGGCTCCCAGGCCACTAAGTTGGCAAGATCACGCATCCGCCCAGTTTTCCGGGTGCACCATAGGGTTAATCCCCAATGCTCCCTGTTGCAATCTACCACGTAGAAAACCCGAAAAACAAACATTCGCACGGAGTCTTCTCCGACATTTATGCAATGCAACATCACCGATCCAGACCAACATGTCCGGATAGGCTTCACACATCATGCATATGTTCGTTCTCGGTTACGGACTCTACACAATGGGGACTTCACATATCTACCCGAAGGAATGCCTCCAACTCACCACAAACTCGCGAGAGCGGGCTTCCTATGCAAAGAAGGAGAGCTTCACATGCTCAAGTAGAGAATCGTTACCCTAGCGTTCTTCCTTGGCGCCATGGAAATGTAAGCGGATGAAAAGCACCACAATCTCCTTGCCTTCGTAGATCCGAAGTCGGCTCGCGATTTGGAGCTCTAAAACTCCTCCAAAGACTGGATCTAGACTTCTTCTTCCTCCTTTGCTCTCCCCTCTCTCTAGGATTTAGACAGAGAACTTACGACAGAAAATAATGGTTTTGAAACCCTTCTCTCGGGTATAACCCTTTCGGGATAACCACGACCGTCGGATCCCACCAAAAGGGATGCACAGATACGATCCAAGTCTGACCTGGACAAATGGGGCTAAGCACCGCACAGTACACCAATAGGAGCAGGACACGTCCGCGTCAAAACAGTGTCAGAACATTTAGTCAACTCCCGCCAAAAACCCCCGCGTCGACACTCCGCGTCGACCGAGTCAAACATGCCTCAATCCGCCCCGTGCTAGACGATCGTCGAACCAAGATCGTCGACCGCTGTTAGATCGTCGAACGGAGCACTCTGGACAAATCGTCGAACGCAGCCAAATCATCGAACGGAGATTGCTGGCTCGATCTTCGAACCCACGACCCGATCGTCGAACCCACGACCCGATCGTCGACTGCAGACTAACGACAGATCGTCGACCGCAGAATTGTGACCAGATCGTCGAGCGCTGCTCGACGATCGTCGAACCCAGATTTCTGCCTGATCGATTTGCCAACTTTGAACTACCCCGACACGCCCTGGGACAAGCCCGTGTCCAGGGCCGTGTTTGCTGCTCGACGATCGTCGAACCCAATTTCGTCGACCTCTCGGCCAAATCGTCGAACCCAACACGACACGCCCTGGGACACGCCCGTGTCCCAGGCCGTGTACCTCCTGCCAAATTCCAAATTTGGCCCAGAACGCCTCCCGTCGCTCTTTTGAGTTTCGGGGCGTTACAGCTCTCCCCCTCTTAAAAGAATTTCGTCCACGAAATTACATAAAGGAAAGATAAGTACAAAATCAAAATTTGTACCTGAGCGGAACAACTCCGGATACTCGTCAAGCATAGTCTGCTCTCTCTCCCAAGAGAGCTCCTCTCGACCGCAATTGTCCCATCGGACCTTGACCATCCTGATCTCTTTATTGCGTAGCCACTTGACTTCCGAGTCTTCAATCCGCACGGGCTTGACCTTTGTCATCAACCCACTATCAATCGGCACTTGATCGACCGCAATCACTTGCGTAGGCTCTTGCACCGCCTTCCGTAGCACCGATATATGGAATATATCATGTAAACCACTAAGCTCCACCGATAGCTTCAACCGATAAGCCGCTTCGTTAATCCGCTCCAGAACCTCAAACGGCCTAAGGTACCTCGGGATTAGCTTTTTCAAGCGCCGCACCCGCGAGACACCCTTGAATGGCTTGATCTTTAAGTACACCCAGTCGCCCACAACGAACTCCACGTTCCTGTGCTTGGCATTATAGTACTTCGCTTGCCGGTCCTGAGCGATAAGCAAGCTCTCCCGAATGGTTCGCACCAACGAAGTAGTATCTTCCACCTCTTGACGCTTGTACAACTTTGACTCACCCGTTTCCAACCAGGACAACGGCGTGCGACATCTTCTACCATAAAGGGCCTCGAAGGGCGCCATTTGAATACTCGCCTGGTAGCTATTGTTGTACGCAAGTTCCACCAAATAAAGATGGTATTCCCATTGGTTTCCAAAGTCCAAGACACACATGCAGAGCATGTCTTCCATAGTTCTATTGACCCTCTCGGTCTGCCCATCCGTCTGCGGATGGAAGGCTGTGCTAAAACTCAGCTTTGTTCCCAACATTTGCTACACAAGCCTCCAATCATTGGGCGTGAACCTCCCATCTCGGTCACTCATGATGCTGCGGGGCACACTGTGGAGTCGCACTATGTTATCCACATATAACTTTGCCAACTTCTCCACCGGATCATCCTTCCTATGCAAAATGAAATGCGACACCTTCGTTAGCCGATCTACGACCACCCAGATGGCGTCATTCCCCTTTTGCGACCTTGGCAACCCGTGCACAAAGTCCATAGTGATGTCGTCGAATTTCCACTCCGGAATAGACAAGGACTTCAGAAATCCTCCCGGCTTTTGTCACTCCGCCTTCACCAAGGCGCAAGTTTGGCACTTCGCCACGTAGAGCGCCACATCCTTCTTCAAACCCGGCCACCAAAATAGTTTCTTAACGTCGCGGTACATCTTTGTGCTCCCCGGGTGAATCGAGTACTTGGTATGGTGCGCCTCGTACAACAAATCCACCCGTAAATTGCCCACGCTTGGGACGCAAAGACGACCGTCTTTCCAAAGCAATCCATCCACAACTTCATATTGAGAATTTGACCCATCCAGAGCCTCTATCATGAGTTGCTTCATGTGGTCATCCAAATCCAAAGTCTGCCGAATCCGATCAGCTAGGTCATATTGAACTTTAGTCCAATTCAAGAGTGCTTCAGCACTTGACTGCTTATCTACACAAACAATCTCTAACGCCTCCAACTCCCGAACCAACCGCTCATCATGCACTGATAGCCAATTGGCTTGAGCTGGGGCTCGAGGACTCAACGCGTCCGCAACCGCATTACCTTTACCAGTCACGTAGTGGATCTTGAATGTATAGTCCCCCAGGAACTCCATCCATCTACGCTGCCGCATATTCAGATCTTTCTGATCGATCAAATACTTCAGGCTCATGTGATCGGTGTAGATATCAATCTTCACACCGTACAAATAATGCATCCACAGCTTCAAGGCAAAAATCACGATCGCTAACTCCAAGTCATGGACCGGATAATTCCTCTCGTGCACTTTCAGCTGTCTCGAGCCATAAGCTATCACACTTCCATGTTGCAGTAGCACACAACCCAAACCGCTGCCCGAAGCATCACTATAAATCTCATAACCTTCGGTCCCACTCGGCGAACTCAGCACAGGCGCCGTGGTCAACCGACATTTCAACTCCTCAAAAGCTCGCGCGCACTCTGGCGTCCAAACGAACTTCTGCTCCTTCCTCGTCAAAATAGTGAGAGGTAACGCTATCCACGAGAAGTTCTCTACAAAGCGCCTATAATAGCCGGCAAGCCCCAGAAAGCTCCGGACTTCCGCTACCGTAGAAAGCTCAGGCAACTCCTATATCGCAATAATCTTCGTCGGATCCATTACAATACCTTCCCCACTCACTATATGACCGAGAAACGCCATTGAGGACAATCAAAACTCACACTTCGAGAACTTGGCGTACAATTGATTCCTCCTTAACGTCTCCAAAACCAAATGAAGATGCCTGAAGTGATCTTCCTCACTCTGCGAGTACACCAAAATATCGTCGATGAAGACGATTACAAAATGGTCCAAGTACTCCCTGAAGGTCCTGTTCATCAAATCCATGAACACTGACGGCGCATTAGTCAGCCCAAACGGCATGACCGTAAACTCGTAACGCTCGTATCTCGTACTAAACGCTGTCTTCGGGATATCACTCTCCCTTATTCGCAATTGATAGTACCCGGACTTGAGGTCCATCTTTGAGTACACCGTCGACCCGACTAACTGATTGAATAGATCATCAATCCGAGGGATCGGGTACTTGTTCTTTTCCGTCAACTTGTTGAGCTCCCGATAATCAATACATAGCCTCAAGCTTCCGTCCTTCTTCTTAACAAAGAGGACCGACGCGCTCCAAGGAGAAGAACTTGGACGCACATACCCTTGCTCCAACAACTCTTGCAGTTGAACCTTCAGCTCCGCCATTTCCTTAGGCGCTAGCCGAAATGGAGAGCGTGACATAGGCTTTGCACCTGGTACGAGCTCTATCGTAAAATCTATCTCCCGCTGCGGCGGGGCTCTAGGAAGATCGCTAGGGAACACATCGGGGTACTCCGATACCACTGAAATACTGTGTAACGCCCCCGGTTTTTCTGTGTTTTGTTTGATCTTTGGCTGGCATTACGATGACGTATTTCCGGCTTTTTGCCGTTGTAGAGCGTGGTTTTAGCTCTTAGGGTTCCCTGTGTAGCCTGTTTGTAGCCTGTTAGCAAGTTTCCCCAGCTAGCCGGAGTCTGTTTGATGACTCGGCTGGGCCTCTTAGGGAATGCTTGTGTTTTGGCTTCGGGAGGTGTTATCCCGGGTTTCGTTCGTCGAATGCTAATTTTGACTTCGCAGTTGTGTTCGTAGCGTGAGGTTTTTAGCTACGGCGTGAATTTCGTCTTTTTCCGAGAAGTTTCAGGTTTCGTGTTGTTTTGATATTAAGTATAAATAATTATTGATATGTTGATTGTTTATTATTAAAACTTATATATATATAGTCTTGGGTCAGAATTAGGGCTGGGTTCCTTTTGTTCTTTTCCTGTTCCTCTGCTTGGAAGAAGCCGTCGTCTGTGCGAGAGGAAGAGCACCGCCGGCCTACCCTAGCCCTCGGACGCCGATTCCTGGAGATTTAGCGGTCGGAATTCGATTTCGAGGGTGGATCTGGGCTGCCCTCGCCGGGATCTGCTTTCTTTCTGCTCCTCAGCTTGCTGCTCTGCGGCCAGATCCGTGAGCGGGGGAGGCCGCCGACCGAGTTCCTGGTATTGAGGCAAGTGATGACCCTTCATCCTTGCCAAAGATGATCCTCGTCTTTCTTTTGAGCTAATTTTTTTTATCTCTTTCTTGTTTAGATCTTAGGTGTAAGCTAGGGTTTGTGCCCGATCATACTGTGGTTAGTGTAGAAAGTTCCAGTTAAATCTCAGTTTTCCGAGGGATTGTGTCTTTTAGGGACAATTTTGGTTCGGTTTAGGTCGAGTAGCTGCCATTGCCGGTGGATGTTGTACTCTAAAGAGAGAGAGAGAATCCTCGTTCTCGTTTCTGGTTGTGTGTTGGATCTGGCGCCTGACGCCAGTCAGGGTGTCGACACCGTGGTGTCAACACCAGCCAGTCAGGGTGTCGACACCGTGGTGTCGACACCAGCCAGTCAGTCGGGGTGTCGACACCGTGGTGTCGACACCAGCCAGTCGGGGTGTCGACACCGTGGTGTCGACACCAGCCAGTCGGGGTGTCGACACCGTGGTGTCGACACCAGCCAGTCGGGGTGTCGACACCGTGGTGTCGACACCAGCCAGTCGGGGTGTCGACACCGTGGTGTCGACACCAGCCAGTCGGGGTGTCGACACCGTGGTGTCGACACCAGCCAGTCGGGGTGTCGACACCGTGGTGTCGACACCGTGGTGTCGACACCAGCCAGTCGGGGTGTCGACACCGCGGTGTCGACACCAGCCAGTCTGGGTGTCGACACTTGGTGTCGACACCCGCAGCGGCAGTGTCGACACCTTGTGTCGACACCGGCCGCAGAGGTGTCGACACTTGGTGTCGACACCCGCAGCGGCAGTGTCGACACCTTGTGTCGACACCGGCCGCAGAGGTGTCGACACTTGGTGTCGACACCCGCAGCGACAGTGTCGACACCTTGTATCGACACCGGCCGCAGTGGTGTCGACACTTGGTGTCGACACCCGCAGCGGCAGTTTCGACACCTTGTGTCGACACCGGCCGCAGAGGTGTCGACACTTGGTGTCGACACCAGCAGCGGTTGTGTCGACACCTTGTGTCGACACCGGCTTGTCGTGGTGTCGACACATCGTGTCGACACTGGGTGCTGCCCTTGTTTTGGGGTCAGGGAGACTCGGGGTTGGTTTTGGTTAGGCGTGCAAGGCCGCGTCGGTTGGACCCGACGTTTTTGCTTTGGGTTCGTGTGTTTCTTAGGACTGTTAGTGGGACCTTTCCCTAGGAGGGGGGCATTGGGTGCTCGGCTAATTTCTGCATGCCGACTCTTGGGTCGTGGCGGGTGGTGGAGTTTTGGTGGCCTCTGGAGGGGTGGTTTTATGTGGAGAGCTGTGGCCACCGCCTTTTTGCCCCGGTTTGGGTTGGTGTGTGTGGGACCCTAAAGCTGCCACTGTATGACCCCTTAGCCCTTTTTGGGTCTGATTTTGGTTATGCATTCAGACCCATGTTTTGACCACTGCCACGTACCCACGTGTTAGGACTGTTAGTCCCTTTCCTGTTTATGCTTTCCTTTCTTTTGGCATATGTATATGTCTTGATGCTGTTGCAGGCTCTCTTGGTAGGGCATGTTGGTTTTAATGCTCGCACTTGGTGTGCTCTGCGGTGTTTTAGACAGTACTCTTTTCTTACTGCCATTCTCTTTTTCTTTTGCTTATAGCAGTCTGTTGCCGGGTTGGTAACCCTTCATCTTATTTACTCATTAATCTATTGCTCTATTTACTTTTTGATTGTGAAAGATATGGTACCTAAACACCTAGAGGGGGGGGGGGTGAATAGGTGACCTAAACCTTTTTAAAACTTAGTTGGCAGCAAGACAGTTTTCTCACAGATTTATACAGTTAACAGCAACAACAGAATATAAACAGTTAATCCACAGCACAGCACAGCACAGCAGACACACAAATTTATAGTGGTTCCCCAATCTTTGGGTACATCCACTTTCCCCCTTCGCCTATCTAGCAGTGTACTAGATTCGACCAAACTTCTCCACTATCTCAGAACCCAACAAGGTTCCTACACCTCAGGCCCAAAGCCTTACACTCAGCCACCAAGGCCTACACTCAGCCACCCAGGCCTACACTCAGCCAATCAAGGCCTACACTCAGCCAATTAAGGCCTACACTCAGAGTTCTTTAACTCCTACACTCAGACACCCAAGCCCTACCCTCAGCCTTTATAATATAGGCTTACAATTCACTCAGATCCAATGGATCCTACAAGTTAAAATTGAATTACAATAACTAACTCTACAACTCAGAAAATAAGAGAGGAGTTGAGAGTTTCTTGCTGAGTTCTTGGAAGAACTCAGATAGATCCAAACTGACTTAGCTTCCTTCAAAGCTTCTTGAGTAGAACTGAATAAGTATGAATCTTCTGCAGTTGTTCCTTGACCTCTGCTTCTTAAGATCCAGATGCTTCTGAATCCTTCTTCTCAGCCTTAGTTCCAAAGACTGAATTCTTGATTGGAGCTCTCTCTCTCCAACTTCTTAGATCTGCAGTTGGACTGTCAGATCTTCTTGTGTTGATCCTCTGTGTATCACTTTTCTGATTACTTGAATAATCTGATCAACCACTTTAATTATTCTCACTACTTGAAAGAACAACAATCTTTTTCCACAACTTCTGTAAACTGTGAGTGCCTATTTATAGGCTTCCTTCATGGTAACCGGCTGGTCCGGTTCATAACAGACTTCTGATTTCTCTGACAGTTGCTGTAGACCGGCTGGATCGGCAGCTGTCATATCAACCAGTCACTTCTTGAAATTTTCTAACTGTCAGATAGTGTCGAGACTTTCTGTTCTTAAGTGTCGACACTTATAGACCAAGTGTCGACACATGTTGTGTAAGTGTCGACACAAGTCTACAAGGTGTCGACACAATTCCTTGTATGTCTCGACACAGATACTTCTGCATGTGTCGACACTGAAATTGAGTGTCGACACAAATACTTGTTCTTCATTCTTTAACTGTATTCTTCTAAGTGTCGACACATCTCCTTTGTGTCGACACATCTTCATGTGTTGAAACTGTCAAGTGTCGACACTACTTCTTGGTGTCGACACAAGTCTTCAATTTTGCTTCCTCAGCTGAGTGTCGACACATTCCCTTAGTGTCGACACTTGTACTTAGAATATTTTGTAAACTTTTCTGTTCTTTGCTAAGTGTCGACACAGCTCCTTGTGTCGACACTTTCTTCAAGTGTAGAGTCTTCAACTAAGTGTCGACACATTGTGCTGGGTGTCGACACTTTCTTCAAGTGTTGACTCTTCTGGTTGTGTGTCGACACATTGTGCTGAGTGTCGACACATACTTCAAGTGTTGACTCCTTTGAGTGTGTGTCGACACATTGTGCTGAGTGTCGACACATTCTTCATATGTTGACTCTGCTGTTTGAGTGTCGACACATTGTGTTGAGTGTCGACACTTGTACTTAGTCTCTGCAGAATTTTGCTGAGTGTCGACACAACTCCAAGTGTCGACACTTTCTGGTGTAGACACAACTCTTCTGGGTGTCGACACTTCTGCTAAGTGTCGACACAGCTTTTCTGCATACTTCTTCACTGAGTGTCGACACAGCTCCAAGTGTCGACACTTTCTGTCAGGTGTCGACTCTTTTTCCCAGGTGTCGACACAATTTCTCCAAGTGTCGACACTGCTTGTCTGGGTGTCGACACAAGCTTTCTCAAGTGTCGACACTTTCCCTCTGGGTGTCGACACATGGACTTAGAAACTTTTAGCTTCAGTCCAGTGTATACCTAACCTGCACAAGTAACTCAAACAAACATCAAATACATTATGATGTATATCATTGAGTTAGGTGAGGCTTCTTCAAATCAGGTACATTTGACCAATGTACCCAACAATCTCCCCCTATTTGGAGAAGTCATAACCCTTAGTCAATGATATACACCACTCATAATTAAAACTTAGAGAATGATGTAAAGCAGGTATATGTCAACAGGGTAAACTTAAACATGTAATAAAGCACACATGTATACTTATTAAACATTGCAGAACAAACAAGAAATAGACACATGCTTCTGAACAATCATGAGATAAATTTATCAAAAATTGTTCTAACATTGTTTTAATACATTTCCATTGTTTTACAAAAAGATTACAACAATGTTTCTTAGTCTAATCTTAGTCTAATTCTGATCAGGTTCTTTTATAACTATTCCTTTCCCAGCTTGTACTTTGGCCTTTACAGCAGCAGCAGCAGGCTCAGCATCAGCAGTCTTCTTTCCTTTGAGATCTTGCTTATCAGCCTTGATCTTTTGTCTCTCAAAGTAATGATAGGGCTTAGGAAAGTACTTGCTAGGCTCCACAGCTGTAGGAGGTAGCTTTCCTAACTTAGCCTTCCTTCTATGCTGGACAATGGCTTCCTGCCTAATCTCATGCTTCCTCCATTCTGCTTCTGAAAACCATTTGTTCCTTTCATGAACATTGTCCTTGGCTGCTTTCCAGGCTGTGAGAATGATGTTCCTAGAAGTAGGGCTCCACTGTTCAAAATCTGGCTTCTGCTCAGCAAGTTCCCTAAACTTCTTCTTTGACAGCCTTGTCTCTTCTTCTTTGTCCAAAGCCTCTTGCATAACTGCTGTTATAGGTTGAGTAACCTTTTCTAAATGGACATTGTCCTTGCCCCCAGATGGGCTATACATAGTGCTCACCTCTGCATGAATCATTTCAAAATCTGGAGGTGGATAAATGACTTGAGCTACTTCTTGTGGCTCACCTCCAAAATAGGCAGGGTTCAGTCCAGATTCAGCAACTTCATTGTCATCACACAGGGGAGGATATCCAAGTGTAGCCCTGATTGAATTTGAAATCCATTTTGCATGCTCAGAACTGGCCTTGACTAACACTCTCTCCCCCTTTATGACTTCTTGGGCCACATGGTCTCTTACATCATCCTTTTGGAACCTGATTTGGCTGTCCAAGTACCTGATTCCATCCTTAAAATAAGGTCTAAGCTTTGTAAGCTGTTCAGAAATGACCTTCTGTGAATCCTTGATTGCAGTCTTGACAGCAGCAATTTCATCTTGAAAAGCTTTATCAAATTCAGCCTTTGCAGCAGCAGATGATGTTGAAGGTTCAGCAGTCTTATTCTTCAGTGCAGTGACTATAGCATTGTGTGAAGCTGTCAGATTGTCATTCATCCTTAGTTGATTTTCCAGCACATAGCCCTGCTTCAATGCTATATCATCTACTTGAGACTTTATCTTCTCTTGGTGGGTAGCCAGAAACACCACAGCATTTCCACCCTTGTGGAAGCATTCATTCATTTCCTTCTTATTCAGGTTCATCTCAAACCTTATTGATTTTATATCTTGAGCTAAATCAAATTGTAAAGACTTTTGTCCTTCATCAATATATTTCTCTATAGCTCTCCTGTGCTCATCCAGCTTGACTTGCATGCCTACCATTAAGGCACTGTAATCAGGTGATGGAGCTTGTGTGACTGAGGATTGTTGTGCAATAGTTTGTAGAGCCTTCTTGTAGCTCTGACTTCTTCTCTTGAATACAAATAATTTCTTCTTTTTAGCTTGTTCAGCTTCATCTTCCTCAGACTCTGAAGTACTGGCTATATTCACCCTGTCCTTAGGGCTTGATGGTTGGTCAGCTTGCACATCAAGTGCTTTCTCACTTTCTTGCCTTATAGGCTCTTCCTGAACTTGCAGTGTCTCCCCCTCAGCAGCAACACCCTTCTCTTCAGCAGCAGGATGCTTGTCCATGTCAAAATCCTCTTGATCTAAATTAAGAAATAGATCTTCCATTGTGTATTCAGTTGGAGACTGTGCAGGAGAAGTACTGGGTTCATCAACTACTTTCTCAGGAACAACTTCTTGTACTACTGATGTGTCTTGGAGAACAACATCTGGTACTTGATTTGCTTGCTGAGTTTGCTGATGGACATCAGACAAATCAGAATCTATTATAGAAAAATCTAAAGTATTGAGGTCAGAAAGTACCTCTTGGATAATGAGTGTAGCTTGCTCACTCTCCAGTGTAGAGGGTTGTTCTACAGCTGGAGGCTCCCCCTGGCTTGGATCCTTATGCATGGGGCTAGCTGTAGGCAGCTCCCCCTGGATTTCAGCTGGCTCTTGAGGAGCAGGAGACTTCTCTGCAGCCACATCTATTGGACTATCAGGAGTGAAAACAACTTGTTCTTCACTGCCTGAACTGCTGGAGGACTCCTGAGTTACAGGAGCTATCTTCCTCTTCTTCTTTGGAGGTGAATCTTTCTTAGAAACTTGCTTCTCAGGGGTGGACAGTTCCTTTGACAGCACCCTTTCCCACCTAGAAAAGATTCTCATATCCATCTTTCTCATGTGGTTGATTTTGCTACCTGCAGCAGTGCTCATTACCTCTGGTATTGTACCAGCCAGGTAGAGACTTAGTATTCTGCCCAGATTGGGCTTCTTCAGACTTTCCTTAATTTTCTCATACACAACCATTGACCAATCTGTTTTTAGGTTGAAGATAATTCTGGTCATAATTTCAAACATGGAGGCAGACACCCTGTCATGCCCTCCAGGTTTACTGAGAATGACTTTTCCCACTATTTCTGACAGAAATTTACCTTGACTGTTCATGCCTTTTCTGTTAAAGACAGAACCTATCTTCATCTTAGAGTCAAGACCACACCAGACCAAAGCTTCCCTGGTCTTGGATGTAGAAACTTCTTCTTCTTCTTGGATCTTAGGTAGCTGAAGTACCTTTCTCAGACTTTTGGGTGATACCTTGACCTTGGTGCCATGCACACGTGATTTGATTCTGTAACCTGAGTCATCTACAGAAGCTCCAGTAAGGAATTCAATAACTTCCTTCTTCCATATTTTGGTTGGTTCTGAAACCAGAATCTCCAATCCAGAATCGGTGACTAGGGTTACCACCGATTTGATTTCTTGATCACCATCGTCGAATGCGCCACGAACCAGTTCATAGCCTTCATTGACATTTTCCTCGAGCTTGGGAGTCATTAGGGTTTGTAGAATTAGTCTTTAGAAAAGAGAAATGTCGACACAGCAGTTTTGGTCTCGAAACTCTGAAAGCGTGTCGACAAACAAAGACAGAATCCTATTTATACCTTTCTGGTTTGAAGACGAACAGGCGGGATGGATTACTAAAGATGTGTCGACACTGGCAATAAGTGTCGACACTGACTTATAATGTCTCGACACACATGTGTCGACACAAGTTTAAGTCATCAGATTTTATGTGTCGACACTTGGTTAAGTGTCGACACCACACTACTCGACATGTAGTCGAGACTTTACTTAGAAAATTCTGAGTAAAACTTAAGTGTCGACACCTTATTGGATGTGTCGACACCAACTCAACATGTGTCGACACTAACATTCTGAAGTGTCGACATCAACTTCCTAGATGTGTCGACACCATTTTTCTGAAGTGTCGACACTTACTATTCTGTGTCGACATAGACTTGTCTATGTGTCGACACCTTTTTACTTAGCCAATTTTTAGTTCTGTAAACTTAGTCTAAGTTTATCATACCTAGTTCAATTTTAAACCTATTGAACTTAGCTTCTTCTAATGGGCTTAGTAAACATATCAGCTATCTGATTATCAGTTTTAACATATTCAAGTGCAATATCATTTCTTTCTACATGCTCCCTAAGAAAGTGATATTTAATCTCAATATGTTTAGTTCTACTATGTGATACAGGATTATTAGCTATTGAAATAGCACTTGTAGAATCACAGAAAAGTGGAGTTCTACTTACCTGAAATCCATAGTCTACTAGCTGATGTTGAATCCACAGAAGTTGAGCACAGCAACTTCCTGCAGCTACATATTCTGACTCAGCTGTGGAGATAGCCACACTAGTTTGCTTCTTACTACTCCATGAAATGAGTCTTCCACCTAGGAATTGACAGGATCCAGTAGTGCTCTTTCTATCTTCTTTGCATCCTGCAAAGTCTGCATCTGAATAGCCTGTTAGATCAAAATCTCCATTCCTAGGGTACCAGAGGCCTAGATAAGGTGTGCCCTTTAGATATCTCAAGATTCTCTTGACTGCAGTCAAGTGAGACTCTTTAGGGCAGGCTTGATACCTGGCACAAACACATGTAGCATACATAATGTCAGGCCTACTTGCAGTCAAGTATAGTAAGGAGCCAACTATCCCTCTATACAAGGTTTCATCTACAGGTTTCCCTGCATCATCCTTGCTAAGAGACATACTTGACCCCATAGGAGTCTTCATGGTACTGGATGAATCCATACCATATTTCCTTATGAGTTCTAGGGTGAACTTGGACTGACATATGGATAGACCACTTACAGTCTGTTTAACTTGGAGACCCAAGAAAAACTTCAGTTCTCCCATACTACTCATCTCAAATTGACTTTGCATAAGCTTTGCAAACTTTTTGCAAAGGCTACTTTCAGTAGACCCAAATATAATGTCATCTACATATATTTGGACAAGTATGACTTTGCCTCTAGATTCCCTAAGGAATAGAGTCTTATCTATTTTCCCCCTTGAGAACTTGTTCTCAATGAGGAAACTAGATAGGGTTTCATACCAAGCTCTAGGTGCTTGTTTTAACCCATATAATGCTTTCCTAAGTCTATAGACATAATGAGGTAGAGTTGGATCAACAAAACCTGCAGGCTGCTCCACATAGACTTCTTCTTTCAAATTACCATTTAGGAATGCTGACTTCACATCCATTTGGTATACCTTGAATCCTTGATAGGTTGCATAGGCCAAGAACATCCTTATGGCCTCCAGTCTGGCTACTGGGGCAAAGGTTTGATCAAAATCAATACCTTCTTCTTGCCTATATCCTTTTGCAACCAGTCTTGCTTTATTCTTTATGATGACCCCTTGTTCATCTAACTTATTTCTGTAGATCCACTTAGTTCCTATAACATTGTGGTCTTTAGGCTTTGGAACCAGCTCCCAAACCTTGCACCTTTTGAACTGATTAAGCTCTTCCTGCATTGCTTCAGTCCACTGTGGATCTTGTATAGCTTCTTCAAATTTCTTTGGTTCTATTTGAGACAGAAAACTTGAATATACTACAGCATTCTGATTTCTGCTCCTTGTCTGAACACCTTGTCTTGGATCTCCAATAATCAGCTCTACTGGATGATCTCTTAGATGCCTGTTGGCTGGAGGCATTCCTTACTTCTGGTTGTACTTCTACAGCATCTTCATCATGCTGAGTTCCTTGTACTTCTTCAGCTCCTGGTACATGTAGTTCTCCCCCTGGACATAAGCCATCTTCTTCTACTTGCTGTCTTGCAGCAGGTACATCTTCTATGGTTAGCTTGTCCATCTTCTTAGTAAGACCTGTGGGGCTGCACACACTACTAGACAACTCATTGTTAATAAGTTTTGTCTCATCAAAAAC
The DNA here is from genome assembly GCA_039583875.1 of Platanthera guangdongensis. NCBI lineage: Eukaryota > Viridiplantae > Streptophyta > Magnoliopsida > Asparagales > Orchidaceae > Platanthera > Platanthera guangdongensis. The sequence continues at coordinate 16,530,831 of CM077150.1, read as the reverse complement.
TACATGCACAGACTCCTCTACAACTTGTGTAGTCAAGTTGTAGACTCTATAAGCCTTACTATTATTGCTGTACCCAACAAACACTCCCTCTTGGGACTTGGCAGCAAACTTAGTTAAGTAAGACTTCCCATTGTTAAGTATGAAGCATTTACAACCAAAGATCCTAAAATAGGATAGGTTTGGTTTCCTGCCTTTCACAACTTCATAGGGGGTCTTGTTTAGCCTTTTAGTGATGGTAGCCCTATTTATCACATGGCATGCAGTGTTAACTGCTTCAGCCCAAAAATACTCAGGCAGTGATGTATCACTAAGTAGGGTTCTACCAGCCTCTATCAAGGTTCTATTCTTCCTCTCAGCAATGCCATTTTGCTGAGGTGTTCTAGGTGAAGAGAATTCTTGAAATATCCCAAAGTCTTCACACAGTTTTGTCATGCTTTCAGACTGAAACTCAGTACCATGGTCACTTCTAATTTTGACCACTGTACAGTTCAATTCATTCTGAATTTGCTTAACAAAGCTATAGAAGACACTAGGTGTTTCAGATTTCTGCCTTAAGAAGAACACCCAGGAAAACCTTGAGTAGTCATCAACAACTACAAAGGTATAGACCTTCCTACCTAAGCTGTGAACTGGCATTGGACCAAAGAGATCCATATGCAAGAGGTATAAGTACCTCACAGCATCTTTGTTCTCAATGCTTTTAAAGGTAGATTTGGTCTGCTTGCCCTTTTGACAAGCTGAGCAAATGCCATCTTTAACACACTTAACTTGAGGACCATTCCTCACTAACTCTTTACTAAAGAGTTTGCTAATAGTCTTGTAATTAAGATGGGCAAGCCTCTTGTGCCATTTGACACATTGAGAGACTGTCTCATCAGCTACAAGACAAACTGGAGAACTATTGTTCTCAACCATAATGTCTAGACAATAGACATTTCTCTTCCTATAACCTGTCAAAATGATCTCTTGATCACTTGACCTCTTGATATGACAACCATTTTTAACAAATGAGATGTCATACCCTACATCACTTAACTGACTTATACTTATAAGGTTGTGTTTCAACCCTTTAACATAAGCCACTTGAGTAATGGTAACAAGGTTTGAAGAAATGTTACCAAACCCTTTGATGATTCCTTTTTCAGAACCACCAAAGGTCACTTTAGGACCATTTTTGATTGGAATGTAGTCCTTCAGTAGTCCCCTTGTTCCAGTCATATGTCTGGAACATCCACTATCCAAGTACCATGTTGGGGTATGGCCACTTGGATTCACCTGCAAAACAAATTAATGAACCTTAGAACCCAAAGTAAACTTGGGTCCTTGGTGATTGTTAGTTTGCAACATGACATAGCTACCTACTGGCTTTCCACCAGGTAGCTTGCTACTCCCATTGGCACTTGCATTGTGCCAACAGTCCAAGGCAAAGTGGCCAACTTTGCCACAGCACCAGCATTCAAACTTGTTGTACCTTTGCTTAGGTACAGACTTGGCTGTCTTGACTACAGCAGACTTATTGAATGTTGGGGCCTTGCCCTTAGGCTTAGACTTGGACTGCTTAGTCCTTGCAGGTCTAGCAAAACCCAGTCCAGCCTTGCCTTTGTGATGAATAAAATCATCAATCAAAGGTAGAACTGATTTAGGCTTTGAAAACTTTGCAACCAGTTCTCTTTCCTTCTGAAGATTGATCTCCAGTCTCTTAATTTGATCATTTTTATAGGTGATAGTTCCCATCTGAATCACAGTAATGTGTTTCAGCCTGGCTACCTCATTGAGCTTTTGATCAAATTTCTTCTCATAATCTGTTGCAGCTGCCTTGAGATCAGCAATCTCCTTTGCCTGACTTTTGGCTAGGGTCTTGCTTTTCTTATAGGCTTGCAACAGAACTTTATATTCATCTAAGAGCTGATGAATATCTCCCTCAGATTCAGAAACACTTCCATCACTTGATGAAGATGAATCTGACTCTGAACTAGAACTGGAATCTGAACTTTGAGTTGGACTTTGTACCTGACTAGGTCCTGGCTGCTCCAGGATTTTGGCACTTTCAGTCAATGCCATCAGTCCTTGGCACTGACACTCTTCTTGTTCATAGATTGATTCCATGATCTGCATAAACTCTTCTTCTTCTTCAGCAAATAGCCCTATGTAGGCTTCAGCATCTGTCTCAGTGTCTGAAGAAGATATGTCTGAAAGAGTCTTCTCATTCTTTGCAACAAAGGACTTCTCCTTCTTTCCTTTGAAGTGAGTCTTCTTTTTGTCACTGGATTCTTTTCTTCTCTCAGGACAATCTGCAATAACATGACCCTGTCTATTGCAGCAGTAACACACTATCTTAGACCCAGTTGCCTTGCTAGTCTTTGACCTTTTCTTGTCCTTCTTTGAAGGCTTCTTCTCCTGATACTGGACTTCTTTCCCTTTGGAAAATGAAGGTCTAGACCTCCACTGTTTCTTCTTCAGGAATTTCTGAAAATGTCTGGTGAATGCAGCAAAGTCTTCATCACTTTCACTGCTTGTAGACTTTGTGCTAACAGACTCATCAGATTCTGATTCAACTTCCTCTGGAGGAGTAGTTGATGACTTAATCCTGCCCTTTCTAGGTACTTCTGACTTGAAGGCAACAGTCCTTTCCCTGTGCTCAGTCCTTGTTGATCTTTCCTCCTCTTTTCTCACAGACAGCTGCATCTCATAAGACAACAACTTGCCAAACAGTGTGGGAGGAGGAATTTCTCCCAACTTTGCCATTTCTCTGATGGCACAGATCTTGGTGTCCCAATCTTTGGTTAGGGACCTTAAGAACTTATCATTCAATTCATAGTTAGTGAACTCTCTTCCATAGGACATGAGTTCATTAACAATTCTATAGAACTTCTTGTAGCATTCAGTGATGCTATCTCCTCTTCCTTGCCTAAAGCTCTCATATTCTTGATTAAGCAAGGACTTCCTATCTTGCCTAACTTCTTCAGAACCTTCCATATAGACAATGAGGGTATCCCACATTTCTTTTGCTGTTTTACAGTGAATTAGGTTCTGAAAAGTTGCATCATCAATGGCACTTACTATTATGTTTTGTGCCCTTTTGTCCATAGTGGCTAGGACAATTTCATCCTTGGTCATCTCAGAGAAATCCTTTGGAGTCCTCTGATTTGCATCCAATACTGAGATCTTCATGGGCACATATGGCCCCTCTTTGACTGTGATGTAGATTCTAGGGTCTGAGGCCTCCATGAATAGCCTTACCCTCTCTTTCCAGATTCCAAAAATCTCCTTTCTGCATATGGGCAGTTTCATTGAACCCAATTCCTTGTGATTCTCTGAAGAACCCATGTTTCTTGATTTTCTTGAAACTGTATTCTGACTTACACTGAATCTGCCAAACTGGATCTCCTCAGACAGTTAGTCCTTTTTGAGGAACCTGGCTCTGATACCACTTGAAAGATATGGTACCTAAACACCTAGAGGGGGGGGGGGTGAATAGGTGACCTAAACCTTTTTAAAACTTAGTTGGCAGCAAGACAGTTTTCTCACAGATTTATACAGTTAACAGCAACAACATAATATAAACAGTTAATCCACAGCACAGCACAGCACAGCAGACACACAAATTTATAGTGGTTCCCCAATCTTTGGGTACATCCACTTTCCCCCTTCGCCTATCTAGCAGTGTACTAGATTCGGCCAAACTTCTCCACTATCTCAGAACCCAACAAGGTTCCTACACCTCAGACCCAAAGCCTTACACTCAGCCACCAAGGCCTACACTCAGCCACCCAGGCCTACACTCAGCCAATCAAGGCCTACACTCAGCCAATTAAGGCCTACACTCAGAGTTCTTTAACTCCTACACTCAGGCACCCAAGCCCTACCCTCAGCCTTTATAATATAGGCTTACAATTCACTCAGATCCAATGGATCCTACAAGTTAAAATTGAATTACAATAACTAACTCTACAACTCAGAAAATAAGAGAGGAGTTGAGAGTTTCTTGCTGAGTTCTTGGAAGAACTCAGATAGATCCAAACTGACTTAGCTTCCTTCAAAGCTTCTTGAGTAGAACTGAATAAGTATGAATCTTCTGCAGTTGTTCCTTGACCTCTGCTTCTTAAGATCCAGATGCTTCTGAATCCTTCTTCTCAGCCTTAGTTCCAAAGACTGAATTCTTGATTGGAGCTCTCTCTCTCCAACTTCTTAGATCTGCAGTTGGACTGTCAGATCTTCTTGTGTTGATCCTCTGTGTATCACTTTTCTGATTACTTGAATAATCTGATCAACCACTTTAATTATTCTCACTACTTGAAAGAACAACAATCTTTTTCCACAACTTCTGTAAACTGTGAGTGCCTATTTATAGGCTTCCTTCATGGTAACCGGCTGGTCCGGTTCATAACAGACTTCTGATTTCTCTGACAGTTGCTGTAGACCGGCTGGATCGGCAGCTGTCATATCAACCAGTCACTTCTTGAAATTTTCTAACTGTCAGATAGTGTCGAGACTTTCTGTTCTTAAGTGTCGACACTTATAGACCAAGTGTCGACACATGTTGTGTAAGTGTCGACACAAGTCTACAAGGTGTCGACACAATTCCTTGTATGTCTCGACACAGATACTTCTGCATGTGTCGACACTGAAATTGAGTGTCGACACAAATACTTGTTCTTCATTCTTTAACTGTATTCTTCTAAGTGTCGACACATCTCCTTTGTGTCGACACATCTTCATGTGTTGAAACTGTCAAGTGTCGACACTACTTCTTGGTGTCGACACAAGTCTTCAATTTTGCTTCCTCAGCTGAGTGTCGACACATTCCCTTAGTGTCGACACTTGTACTTAGAATATTTTGTAAACTTTTCTGTTCTTTGCTAAGTGTCGACACAGCTCCTTGTGTCGACACTTTCTTCAAGTGTAGAGTCTTCAACTAAGTGTCGACACATTGTGCTGGGTGTCGACACTTTCTTCAAGTGTTGACTCTTCTGGTTGTGTGTCGACACATTGTGCTGAGTGTCGACACATACTTCAAGTGTTGACTCCTTTGAGTGTGTGTCGACACATTGTGCTGAGTGTCGACACATTCTTCATATGTTGACTCTGCTGTTTGAGTGTCGACACATTGTGTTGAGTGTCGACACTTGTACTTAGTCTCTGCAGAATTTTGCTGAGTGTCGACACAACTCCAAGTGTCGACACTTTCTGGTGTAGACACAGCTCTTCTGGGTGTCGACACTTCTGCTAAGTGTCGACACAGCTTTTCTGCATACTTCTTCACTGAGTGTCGACACAGCTCCAAGTGTCGACACTTTCTGTCAGGTGTCGACTCTTCTTCCCAGGTGTCGACACAATTTCTCCAAGTGTCGACACTGCTTGTCTGGGTGTCGACACAAGCTTTCTCAAGTGTCGACACTTTCCCTCTGGGTGTCGACACATGGACTTAGAAACTTTTAGCTTCAGTCCAGTGTATACCTAACCTGCACAAGTAACTCAAACAAACATCAAATACATTATGATGTATATCATTGAGTTAGGTGAGGCTTCTTCAAATCAGGTACATTTGACCAATGTACCCAACAGATTGTTCCCTTGCTGAGGTGTTCCTTTCTTGAATGCCTCAGGTCCAGGTTGTAGCCAGTTCAGCGGCTAGGTCTTTTGGAGGGGCTTGTTGGTGGCCTCTAGGGTAGCTGAGATTGCTGATCCCCGTTTGTTGTGAGGTAGTTCTTTACTCTTCTGTATAGACATACATACTCGCCAGTGGGTTCGTGTCAGGTTGTTGGCGCCCACTGGTGGCTTCTTGTGATGCTAAATATGAATTTAAACTGCTGATTTTGCCTATTTGTGTTGGTTACTTGCTTCTGTGAAGGATTTATGACAGGTTGCATGTTAGATATTTTAAAAATCTAAAAGCATTATTATATGTACCCCATGCATAACATGTTTCTAAATCAAGAACACTATTTTTCCTCAGCGTAAAACACTATTTTCCATACCTACTATATACACCTTAGAGTCGTGCACGCATAAGTCGTCCCCCGGGGATACTCATGCTCATTCAGGGTGTCACTTAATTGAACCCAAGTATTTTCTGCTGCGTATATATATAATTTTAACTGTGGACTAGCTGACCCACCGAGCCGAGGGATACGGCCATTCAACATAACTGATTTTCTTTCATACTTAATTAACAATTTTCCTTAAAATCTAACGTCTGGAGTTTTTCCTGAGCGTGTGCAGTTATCCCCTGCACGACGTGGCATCACGGCGCGTGTTTTCTCCTACTCTGATACGATTTTTACCGTTGAGAAAATGCGGGTTGTGACAGTTGGTATCAGAGGGAGGTTGCTTGACAAATGGTTGGGCAACCTTTCCCTTGTCTGCATTAGTGTTTAGCATCATACCGTTCACACACCGATATGTCATCAGCACGTCTTGGCCGAAGCACGAACACTACACTCATGAGCATGAAGAAGTATACAGGGCATATTATATAGTATGAGATGCATAATATGTGTTTGTATATGGATCCACATAGGAGGTAACATGTGAGGGTTATGTAGTATGGGATGCATAACATTTTCATGTGTACGCCGCCCATGGCATGCACTAAGGCCTTTTTAGAATACATAGCACATCATGCATAACATAACATTTCATAAGCACAACGTGCCAAGCTAAAGATTTGCAAGATGACATATATACACACATGGTTTTGAGTCAAAAAAATACAAATGCATGCATTCATGGTTTAGGCACATGAGTCAGTATGATGGTGGTGAACCATCTTAGGATAAGCATAACATCATCATGGTAGAAACAACTCCCAGAGCAAGTTTTGCAGTTGAAGTTCATATTTAAGTGTGTTTGTCAGTACCGGGTAGTTTCGTTCTAGTTGATGGGCTAGGATTTGTCTAAAGCTTGTGCGATTTTAGGATGGCGAGACGTCCTGCGACGAGATCGACCCCCCAATCCGAGGGTGAGACGTCAGGAGCGCAGAGCGATGCGTTGGTAGAAAGCTTGCGGCAGAGTAATGAGGAGTTATCGAAGCAGGTAGTGGCTATGCAGGCTCAGATTCAGTCCCTTGTAGCAGTGGTGGCGGGACAGACCCCGAGAGCTCAGAACCCCGCTGAGGGGGTAGCTGTTCCTACCCCTCCTGCTCCTCCCATGCCTTTGGTTGTGGTGCCCCCGGAGATGGCGTTTATATCCCAGTTTCAGCGGCTGAGACCCCCTACCTATGATGGGCAGGCAGATTTCATGATTCTGGATGATTGGCTGATTACCATTGAGGAGATGTTCTCGTACTCAGGGATTACAGACGATCAGAGAGTGATGCTCGCTGCTTACCAGCTCAAGGGCTTGGCAAAGAACTGGTGGCTGAGGGAGAAAGAGAGCTTAGTGGCAGGTTGCACTTGGGAGTCATTTAAGGTGATGTTGTTAAGTAAGTTTCTGCCTTCAGTCGAACGGGACCGGCTAATGAATGACTTTCTTCATTTAAAGCAGAGGAAACTCACGGTTAGTGAGTATGAGATTGAGTTTAGTAAGTTGAGTCGGTTTCCTCCGGGTCTAGTGAGTGTTGAGGCAGACCGAGTTAAGCGATTTCTGGGTGGACTAAGAAGTGACATTCAGCAGTTAGCGAATGCCTATGGAGCGGTCAGTTATGCCAGCGCGGTTGAAGCTGCTTTGAGAGTTGAGGCCATTGAGAGTGCCAAGAATAGAGGCTAGCAGTTAAGGAAGGATAAGCGGAAGTCCGGTGGAGGGAAGAGCCCTCAGGAACCTGATGCTGTCGCAAGAAAGAAGGTCAAAGAGATTTGTAGCTTTTGTGGCCGGCCAGGCCACCCCTTTGAGAAGTGTTTCAAAAGTTTGGGAGCGCAGAAGAAGGAACAGGTGCACGCGATTCAGGGTACTTCCAGGGGAGACTTGGTGTGTGCCTTGTGTGGAAGGAAGGGGCATGAGGCTGCCCGTTGTTGGTTAAAAGATAAGGTCTGTTTTCAGTGCGGCTAGAAGGGTCATCTCAAGACAAGGTGCCCTCAGACCCAGTCTATTCTGCAGCCAGTTCCCCTCCAGGCTCTGCCACCGCCTCAGCGAGTGGATAAAGGAAAAGGAAAACTGAATGTGCTTTCGGCAGACGAAGCGCAGACCTCGACCCAGGTTATCTCAGGTTCGACTCCTCCCCAGTCGTTTCGTTGCGTTCCCTTTTTGGTTGTAGTTTTCGTTTTAGCGCTTGTTGCCTTAGATGCGTGTGCAATTCGTAGGGCGATTTAAGATAAAGAACCGTTGGGCGCGCGTTCTCTTCAATTTCGGCGCTACCCACTCGTTTGTGGCTAGAGCCTTCGTGGAGCGGTTCAGTTTGGGCCTAGATCGTGTTGGTGGTGCCTTCTGCGTTAAGTTCCCCTCCGGTGACTCTGTGGTTACGGACCTGGGTATCCTTGTAACACCCCCTATCCGTCGCATAACATATAGCAGTAGGTCCGGCCGGGGCCCGACGCCATATACCACAGACAGACCGGGTGGTTACGTATGGAAACCATCCAACCAATCTCAACGTCCTACACAGAGCATTCTAGCGGAAGCAGTTTATAAGAGTTGTAAACAAGAACCCAGCATCAAGCACAAATGTCCACTAGTACAATTTAGGAATGTTATACAAAATACCCAAAACCGGCCTTAAGGCCTTACAAAGTGTTTCACTTGAAAATTACATGTTTTACAAACCACGGCACGCAGGCCGGTCATACATGAATAAAACAGTAAACACTTCTACTTGGGCCTTCGAGGGCCAGCTTCGCAAAAAGGGCTTTAGCCCGCTATTGACCGCTTGGTCCAGCTGCACCTGCAAGCAACAAACCACCGCACGGTGGTAAAACAAGGCAACTGTCAGCAATGCTGACCAAATTATAACGATCCCGCCCCCAACTCGGGGCGGCGATGCTCCTTCCCTGCATTTCATTAGCATAAGCGAGCAATGTATATAACCATAGCCATTTCATCACAGATGTTGGCTCGTACGGCCGCACGCCCCGTGCACTCAGGGCACATTCTCGGTGAACCGGTCGATGTCACGTCAATTAAAGCCATTAACATTCCGGACTCACCACCGCCACTTAGACGGCCAAACCTATGAGCAATTTGTCTTCATGGCATGGGTCACGTCAATTTAAGCTATTGACCGCCGAAGACTCACATCTATGCCAACGGCGAGTGCCACGTAACCTTAGGTCTCTCTAACCGAACGACATAAAGCGGGTACGGCTCCATCTAACCCGTGCTCACTTCGCAACGATAATTTAAGCCATTTGCGCGGGTCAAACTTTCACCGAGTCTCATTCTACCGCAAGTCACATAACTCAGTTATGTTCGAGTTGGCTCTCAGGCCACCAAGCTGGCAAGATCTCGTATCCGCCCAGTTTTCCGGGTGCACCTTTGGGTTAGTCCCCAAGGCTCCCTGCTGCAATCTACCGCGTAGAAAACCCGAAAACAACCAATAGCACTGAGTCTTCTCCGGCCTTATGCAATGCAACATCACCGATCCAGACTAACATGTCCGGGTAGGCTTCACACATCATGCCTATGTCCGTTCTCGCATACGGACTCTAAACAACGGGGACTTTACATATCTACCCGAAGGAACGCCTCCAACTCTTCGCAAACTCGCGAGAGCGGGCGGCCCATGGCACTCAGAGGCTGCGCACAGCATGACCCAAGCTCCGGCACTGCTACAGGGCTGCAGCCCAATACAGCCCAACGCCTTTCCCGCCTGTTTTTCAGCAAGGCGCGTTGTTGGCGCTAGGTATCGAACCCGCAACCCTTGATAAACCACTCTTCCAACAGTGTCTATCACCAATTGAGCTGCGGGCTTCCTATGCTAAGAAAGAGAGCTATTCATGCTCAAGATGAGGATCGTTACCCTTGAGTTCCTCTTTGGCGCCATCGAAAAGTAATCGGATAGAAATCACCGCACTTGCGTTGCCTCCGTGGATCCGGAGTCGGCTCGCGATTCGGAGCTCTGAAGCTCCTCCAATGGCGGGATCTAGTTCTTCTTCCTCCAATGGCTCTCCTCTTTCTCCAAGGACATGGAGAGATGATAAGGTAAGAAAATGATGGATTTCCAAGTCAACTCACGGGTATATCCTCTCAGGAACAACCCCCAGCCGTTGGATCTCAACCTAAGAAAACGAGCGGCTTTGATTCGGGGCTGAAATGCCCAATCTGGGCCGAACACGGCCTGGCACACGCCCGTGTCCAGGGCCGTGTGCCGCATTCGCCGTCAAAATCGAATCTCCTGGAACCTCACACGGGTATCGAACACGCCCGTGTTCGAGCTGACACGCCCGTGTTCCAGCTGACACGGCCGTGTAGCCGGCCGTGTACCCCATGATTTTCCCCCATTTTCAACCCGAGCACTGCACGGGTTCTAGGACACGCCCGTGTCCTCGCCCGTGTTACCTTGACACGCCTGGGCCGCAGGCCGTGTACACGGGACATTTCGTCGAGGGAAGATCGACGACTCGATGACACGGCCTTGGACACGCCCGTATCCTAGGCCGTGTGCCTTGTCTCGACGATCGTCGAGTGAATCTCGTCGACTCCCCGGGACGATCGTCGACACGGGTCGACACGCCCTGCGACACGCCCGTGTCGCAGGCCGTGTGCCCATTCTCGACGAATCGTCGGGTATAACTCGACGACTTCACGGCTAAGTGTCGACACGGGTCGACACGCCCTGCGACACGCCCGTGTCGCAGGCCGTGTGCCCATTCTCGACGAATCGTCGACTATAACTCGACGACTTCGCGGCTAAGTGTCGACACACGCTTGACACGCCCTGGGACACGCCCGTGTGCCTTCTGCCAGAACCCAAACTGGCCCAAAACGTCCCCCCCCTTCGCTATTTTGCGTTTTGGGGTGTTACAACTCTCCCCCTCTTAAAAGAATTTCGCCCACGAAATTACATAAGGAAAGGCATACAAAACAAAACTTGTACCTGAGCGGAACAACTTCGGATACTCGTCAAGCATAGTCTGCTCTCGCTCCCAAAAGAGCTCCTCACGACCGCAATTGACCCACTGGACCTTGACCATCCTGATCTCTTTATTGCGTAGTCGCTTGACCTCCGAGTCCTCAATCCGCACGGGCTTGACCTTTGTCGTTAACCCACTATCCACCGGCACTTGATCGACCGCGATCATTTGCGTAGGCTCTTGCACCGCCTTCCGAAGCTCCGAAATGTGGAATATATCGTGTAAACCACTTAGCTCCACTGAAAGCTTCAACCTATAGGCCGCTTCTCCAACTCGCTCCAGAACCTCGAACGGTCCAAGGTACCTCGGGCTGAGCTTTTTCAATCGTCGCACCCGCGAGACACCCTTGAACGGCTTGATCTTTAAGTATACATAATCGCCCACAGCGAACTCCACGTTCCTGTGCTTGGCATTACAGTACTTTACTTGCCGGTCCTGAGCGTTAAGCAACCTCTCCTGAATCGTTCTCACCAAAGAAGTCGCATCCTCCACTTCCGATCGCTTATACAACTTTGACTCACCCGTTTCTAACCAAGACAACGGCGTGCGACATTTGCTACCATATAGGGCCTCGAAGGGCGTCGTCTGAATACTCGCTTGGTAGCTGTTGTTGTATGCGAACTCCACCAAATAAAGGTGGTCTTCCCATTGCTTTCCAAAACCCAAGACACACATGCGGAGCATGTCTTCCATGGTTCTATTAACCCTCTCGGTCTGCCCATCCGTTTGCGGATGGGTGGCTGTGCTGAATTTCAACTTTGTTCCCAACATTTGATCCACCAGCCTCCAATCATTGGACGTGAACCGCCCATCTCGGTCACTCACGATGCTGCGGGGCACACCATGACGCCGTACTATGTTATCCACATAAAACGTTGCTAACTTCTCCACCGGATCATCCTTCCTATGCGGAATAAAATGCGACACCTTCGTTAATCGATCCACGAACAACCAAATGGCGTCGTTTCCCCTTTTGCGACCTTGGCAAACCGTGCACAAAGTCCATAGAGATGTCGTCGAATTTCCATTCCGGAATGGGCAAGGACTTAAGAACTCCTCCCGGCTTTTGGCACTCCGCCTTCACCAAGGCGCAAGTTTGGCACTTCACTACGTAGAGCGCCACATCCTTCTTTAAACCCGGCCACCAAAATAGTTTCTTCACATCAATGTACAACTTCGTGCTCCCCAGGTGAATCGAGTACTTGGTAGGGTATGCCTCGTACAACAACTCCACCCGCAAATTGCCCACACTTGGGACGCATAAAAGACCGTCTCTCCAAAGCAATTCGTCCTCCACGACGAATTGGGAATTTGGCCCATCCAGAGCCTCTACCATGAACTGCTTCAGCACTTGATTGCTTGTCCATACAAACGATCCCCAACGCCTCCAACTCTCGCACCAACCGCTCATCTTGCACCGATAGCCAATGGGCTCGAGCTGGGGCTTGGCGACTCACCGCGTTAGCAACCGCATTCCCTTTATCAGGCGCGTAGTGGATCTTGAATGTATCGTCTCCCAAGAACTCCATCCATCTACGCTGTCGTATATTCAGATCCTTCTGATCAATTAGATGCTTCACGCTCTTGTGACCGGCGTAGAGATCCACTTTCACACCGTATACAATTATGCCTCCATAGCTTCAAGGCAAAACTCACGGCCATACGCTATTACGCTTCCGTGTTGCAGTAGCGCGCAACCCAAACCGCTGCCCTACGCATCATTCAAAATCTCATTGCCTTCGGTTCCACTTGGCGAAGTCAGCACAGGCGTCGTAGTCAACCGACACTTCAATTCCTCAAAAGCTCGCGCGCACTCCGGCGTCCAAACGAACTTATGCTCCTTCCTCGTCAAAGTAGTGAGAGGTAGCGCTATCCGCGAGAAGTTCTCTACGAAGCGCCTATAATAACCGGCAAGCCCCAAAAAGCTCCGGACTTCTGCTACCGTAGCAAGCTCAGGCCACTCCCGTATCGCAACAATCTTCGCCGGATCCACCGCAATACCCTCTCCACTCACTATATGACCGAGGAACGCCACTGAGGATAGCCAAAACTCGCACTTCGAGAACTTGGCATGCAACTGGTTTCTCCTTAGCGTCTCCAACACCAAATGAAGATGCTTGAAGTGATCTTCCTCACTTTGCGAGTACACCAAAATATCGTCGATGAAGACGATCACGAAATGGTCCAGGTACTCCCTGAACGTCTTGTTCATCAAATCCATGAACACTGACGGCGTATTTGTCAGCCCAAACGGCCTGACCCTAAACTCGTAGCGCCCGTGTCCTGTACTGAACGTTATCTTAGGGATATCACTCTCCCTTAGCTACTTTAGAGTACAACGTTGGCCCGACCAACTGATCACAAAGGTCATCGATCCTTGGGAGCGGGTTCTTGTTTTTTGGGGTGTTACAATCCTCGATTGTCCAATTTTGTTGGGAGATTTTCTAGCCAAGGCAGATTTGAAGGTGATTGACCTGGAGGACTTTGACGTTATTTTGGGCATGGACTGGTTGTCAAGGTACGATGCTGTGATCCAGTGCAAGGGTAAGCGCTTGGACTTCGTCAAAGACAACGGTCAGCCAGGGAGCGTTTTTGGGTATTCCCTCCAGGAGTCTCCAGTCATTTCTGCGGTGCGTGCTCGGAAGTTGCTTGTTTCTAGCTGTTTTGCCGGTGTGGTTTCTCTGGTAGGGTCGATTGTTAGTGAGCCCCGTTTGGAAGAGATTCCTGTGGTGTGTGACTTTTCTGATGTGTTTCCCGACGATCTTCCCGGTCTTCCACCCGATCGAGATGTCGAGTTTGCAATAGATTTGGAGTCATGCACGCGTCCTATCGTAAAGGCGCCGTACCGGATGGCCCCGCGAGAGCTGGAAGAGTTGCGAATTCAGCTGGATGAGTTGTTGGAAAAAGGCTTTATAAGGCCGAGTTCTTCGCCTTGGGGTGCGCCAGTGCTGTTCGTTAAAAAGAAGGATGAGTCGATGAGGTTATGCATTGACTATAGAGAGCTGAACAAGGTTACTATTAAGAACAGGTACCCTTTGCCGCGAATCGACGATTTGTTTGACCAACTGCGTGGTAGTGCCATGTTTTCCAAGATAGATCTTCGTTCGGGCTATCACCAGTTGAGGATACAGGAGTCAGATGTTCCGCGGACGACGTTCCGCTCTCGTCATGGGCATTTTGAGTTTTTGATTATGTCATTCGGTTTGACTAATGCGCCCTCAGCTTTTATGGATTTGATGAACAAAGTTTTCAAGGATTTTCTAGATAAGTTCGTGATTGTCTTTATAGACGATGTTTTGGTGTATTCTAAGGATGCAGAGGAGCATGATCGACATTTGCGGCTGGTCTTGGCGACTCTGAGAGACCATAAGCTATACGCCAAGCTGAGCAAATGTGAATTTTGGTTGCCTCAAGTTTCTTTTCTAGGCCACGTGATCAATAAGGAGGGAATATCGGTGGACCCAGAAAAGATCGCTGCTGTTATGGAATGGGCAAGACCTGTTACCCCCAAAGAGATCAGAAGCTTCTTGGGTTTGGCTGGTTATTATAGAAGATTTGTAGAAGGTTTTTCTACCTTGTCCGCGCCGTTGACCAATTTGACGCAGAAGAATGTAGCCTTTATATGAGATGACAAGTGTGAGAAGGCTTTTGAGGAACTAAAAAGAAGGCTATGTTCGGCTCCAATTTTGTCTTTGCCTACGGAGAGTAGTGAGTATGATATATATGTGGATGCGTCGCATGTCGGTCTGGGCTGCGTTTTGATGCATGGTGGAAAGGTGATTGCGTACGGGTCGAGGCAGCTAAAGACTCACGAGAGGAACTACCCTACGCATGACCTGGAGTTTGCAGCTGTGATCTATGCGTTGAAATTGTGGAGGCATTTGCTATATGGCGCGCAGTGCAAGATTTTCACGGATCATAAGAGTCTGAAGTATGTCTTCACTCAGAAAGAATTGAATCTGTGTCAGCGGCGGTGGTTGGAGTACGTGGCCGATTATGATGTTGAAATTCAGTATCATCCAGGCAAGGCGAATGTGGTGGCTGATGCCCTGAGTCGGAAGTCAGGTAAGATTTTTAATCTTTCCGTCGAGCGTCTAGTGGAAGAGTTTCTGTTGATGGACATTTCTGTGGGAAGCTGTGATTCACAGAGTAGCATAGCTGTAGCAGAACCTTCGTGGATTATGCTTACGAGACTGCATCAGAAGGACGATCCCGATCTTCTGCATTTGTATCTTCGAGCTGAAAAGGGTGAATTACCAGATTTCTCTTTAGATGATGCGGGTACCTTGAAGTACCGTGGCAGGTTTTGCATCCCCGCAGTTGGAGATATCTGGGACATGGTGTGCAGAGACGCCCACGGATCTAGTGTTGCCTACCATCCAGGGTCTACCAAGATGTATCATGATTTAAAACAAATTGCCTGGTGGTATGGGATGAAGAAGGACATAGCCAGATTTGTTTCAGAGTGTTTCCATTGCAGGCGTGTGAAAGCCGACCATGGGAGGCCTGGTGGCAAACTGACTCCCTTGGAGATTCCGATGTGGAAGTGGGAGAGTATCTCGATGGATTTCATAACCGGCTTACCGAGATCGCCTAAGGGGCATGATTCAGTTTGGGTAATCGTAGACAGATTAACGAAGAGCGCTCATTTCGTACCATTTAAGATCGATTATCCGATGAGGAAGATAGCCGAGCTGTATCTGGAAGAGGTTATCAGATTGCATGGAGTACCCGTAAGTATCATATCAGATCGAGACTCCAGGTTCACGTCTCGGGAAGAGTCTTCAAGAAGGGTTGGGTACAGATTTGAGATATTCCACAGCTTATCACCCGCAGACCAATGGTCAGACGGAGCGAGTAAATCAGATTGTGGAAGATATGATCCGATGCTATATTCTGGACCACGGAGGAGCGTAGGACGAGCGCTTGCGGCTTATGGAGTTCGCATATAACAACAGTTATCAAGAAAGCTTGCAAATGACTCCCTTTGAAGCTTTGTATGGGAGGCGCTGCAGGACTCCCTTGTTTTGGACTGAGCTTGGCGAGGGACCTTTGTTGGGTCCAGAAGCACTTGAGGAGATGGAAACCGCTGGGAAGCTTATTCGGGAAAAGCTTCAGTTAGCCCAAGAGAGATATGAGAAGAACGCCAATCGGCGTAGATCGGACTTGGAATTTGCTGTGGGGGACTTGGTGTTCTTAAAGGTCTCCCCGTTGATTGGAGTCAAGCGGTTTGGCAAGAATAGGAAGTTGGACCCGAGGTACGTGGGGCCGTTTCCGATTGTTGAGCGGATTGGGGTATCAGCCTACAGGCTGGCTTTGCCCGCAAATTTCCCTGGCGTGCATGATGTCTTTCACGTCAGTCAGCTGCGAAAATGTGTGATGAATGGCAGGCAAGTTTTGGATTCTGTGCCTCAGTTGGAGCCGAATCTTTCTTATGTGGAGGTGCCTGTTCGCATTTTGGATTCTCAAGTTCGGGCGTTGCGGAAGAAGACTATTCCGATGGTTAAAGTTTTATGGAGGAATCAAGATGTGGAAAGCGCGACTTGGGAGTTGGAGTCGGCTATGAGGGAGGCTCACCCTCATCTGTTTCCCTGATCTTGTGCTTGGTATGTTCTATTTTATTATTTATTTAGCCCTTTCCCGGTTTTTTCTCTCTCCTTCTTTATAGGGGTGTTGTGAGTAAAGTTTCGAGGCGAAACTTTCTTTTAGGGGGGGTGGCTGTAACGCCCCCGGTTTTTCTGTGTTTTGTTTGATCTTTGGCTGGTGTTACGATGGCGTATTTCCGGCTTTTTGCCATTGTAGAGCGTGGTTTTAGCTCTTAGGGTTCCCTGTGTAGCCTGTTTGTAGCCTGTTAGCAAGATTCCCCAGCTAGCCGGAGTCTGTTTGATGACTCGGCTGAGCCTCTTAGGGAATGCTTGTGTTTTGGCTTCGGGAGGTGTTATCCTGGGTTTCGTTCGTCGAATGCTAATTTCGACTTCGCAGTTGTGTTCGTAGCGTGGGTTTTTAGCTACGGCGTGAATTTCGTCTTTTTCCGAGAAGTTTCAGGTTTCGTGTTGTTTTGATATTAAGTATAAATAATTATTGATATGTTGATTGTTTATTATTAAAACTGATATATATATATATATATATATATATATATATATATATATATATATATATATATATATATATATATATATATATATATATATATATATATATATATATATATATATCTTGGGTCAGAATTAGGACTAGGTTCCTTTTGTTCTTTTCCTGTTCCTCTGCTTGGAAGAAGCCGTCGCCTGTGCGAGAGGAAGAGCACCGCCGGCCTACCCTAGCCCTCGGACGCCGATTCCTGGAGATTTAGTGGTCGGAATTCGATTTCGAGGGTGGATCTGGGCTGCCCTCGCAGGGATCTGCTTTCTTTATGCTCCTCAGCTTGCTGCTCTGCGGCCAGATCCGTGAGCGGGGGAGGCCGCCGACCGAGTTCCTGGTATTGAGGCAAGTGATGACCCTTCATCCTTGCCAAAGCTGATCCTCGTCTTTCTTTTGAGCTAATTTTTTTATCTCTTTCTTGTTTAGATCTTAGATGTAAGCTAGGGTTTGTGCCCGACCATACTGTGGTTAGTGTAGAAAGTTCCAGTTAAATCTCAGTTTTCCGAGGGATTGTGTCTTTTAGGGACAGTTTTGGTTCGGTTTAGGTCGAGTAGCTGTCATTGCCGGTGGATGTTGTACTCTAGAGAGAGAGAGAATCTTCATTCTCGTTTCTGGTTGTGTGCTGGATCAGGCGCCCGAAGCCAGTCAGGGTGTCGACACCGTGGTGTCGACACCGCCAGTGGTGTCGACACCGTGGTGTCGACACCAGCCAGTCAGGGTGTCGACACCGTGGTGTCGACACCAGCCAGTCAGGGTGTCGACACCGTGGTGTCGACACCAGCCAGTCAGGGTGTCGACACCGGCCAGTCGGGGTGTCGACACCGTGGTGTCGACACCGGCCAGTCGGGGTGTCGACACCGTGGTGTCGACACCGGCCAGTCGGGGTGTCGACACCGTGGTGTCGACACCGGCCAGTCGGGGTGTCGACACCGTGGTGTCGACACCGGCCAGTCGGGGTGTGGTGTCGACACCGGCCAGTGGTGTCGACACCGGCCAGTCGGGGTGTCGACACCGTGGTGTCGACACCGGCCAGTCGGGGTGTCGACACCGTGGTGTCGACACCGGCCAGTCGGGGTGTCGACACCGTGGTGTCGACACCGGCCAGTCGGGGTGTCGACACCGTGGTGTCGACACCGGCCAGTCGGGGTGTCGACACCGTGGTGTCGACACCGGCCAGTCGGGGTGTCGACACCGTGGTGTCGACACCGGCCAGTCGGGGTGTCGACACCGTGGTGTCGACACCGGCCAGTCGGGGTGTCGACACCGTGGTGTCGACACCGGCCAGTCGGGGTGTCGACACCGTGGTGTCGACACCGGCCAGTCGGGGTGTCGACACCGTGGTGTCGACACCGGCCAGTCGGGGTGTCGACACCGTGGTGTCGACACCGGCCAGTCGGGGTGTCGACACCGTGGTGTCGACACCGGCCAGTCGGGGTGTCGACACCGTGGTGTCGACACCGGCCAGTCGGGGTGTCGACACCGTGGTGTCGACACCCGCAGCGGCAGTGTCGACACCTTGTGTCGACACCGGCCGCAGAGGTGTCGACACTTGGTGTCGACACCCGCAGCGGCAGTGTCGACACCTTGTGTCGACACCGGCCGCAGAGGTGTCGACACTTGGTGTCGACACCCGCAGCGGCAGTGTCGACACCTTGTGTCGACACCGGCCGCAGTGGTGTCGACACTTGGTGTCGACACCCGCAGCGGCAGTGTCGACACCTTGTGTCGACACCGGCCGCAGAGGTGTCGACACTTGGTGTCGACACCAGCAGCGGTTGTGTCGACACCTTGTGTCGACACCGGCTGGTCGTGGTGTCGACACATCGTGTCGACACTGGGTGCTGCCCTTGTTTTGGGGTCAGGGAGACTCGAGGTTGGTTTTGGTTAGGCGTGCAAGGCCGCGTCGGTTGGACCCGACGTTTTTGCTTTGGGTTCGTGTGTTTCTTAGGACTGTTAGTGGGACCTTTCCCTAGGAGGGGGGCATTGGGTGCTCGGCTAATTTCTGCATGCCGACTCTTGGGTCGTGGTGGATGGTGGAGTTTTGGTGGCCTCTGGAGGGGTGGTTTTATGTGGAGAGCTGTGGCCACCGCCTTTTTGCCCCGGTTTGGGTTGGTGTGCGTGGGACCCTAAAGCTGCCACTGTATGACCCCTTAGCCCTTTTTGGGTCTGATTTTGGTTATGCATTCAGACCCATGTTTTGACCACTGCCACTTACCCACGTGTTAGGACTGTTAGTCCCTTTCCTGTTTATGCTTTTCTTTCTTTTGGCATATGTATATGTCTTGATGCTGTTGCAGGCTCTCTTGGTAGGGCATGTTGGTTTTAATGCTCGCACTTGGTGTGCTCTGCGGTGTTTTAGACAGTACTCTTTTCTTACTGCCATTCTCTTTTTCTTTTGCTTATAGCAGTCTGTTGCCGGGTTGGTAACCCTTCATCTTATTTACTCATTAATCTATTGCTCTATTTACTTTTTGATTGTTCCCTTGCTGAGGTGTTCCTTTCTTGAATGCCTCAGGTCCAGGTTGTAGCCAGTTCAGCGGCTAGGTCTTTTGGAGGGGCTTGTTGGTGGCCTCTAGGGTAGCTGAGATTGCTGATCTCCGTTTGTTGTGAGGTAGTTCTTTTCTCTTCTGTATAGACATACATACTCGCCAGTGGATTCGTGTCAGGTTGTTGGCGCCCACTGGTGGCTTCTTGTGATGCTAAATATGAATTTAAACTGCTGATTTTGCCTATTTGTGTTGGTTACTTGCTTCTTGGAAGGATTTATGACAGGTTGCATGTTATATATTTTAAAAATCTAAAAGCATTATTATATGTACCCCATGCATAACATGTTTCTAAATCAAGGACACTATTTTTCCTCAGCGTAAAACACTATTTTCCATACCTACTATATACACCTTAGAGTCGTGCACGCATAAGTCGTCCCCCGGGGACACTCATGCTCATTCAGGGTGTCACTTAATTGAACCCAAGTATTTTCTGCTGCGTATATATATAATTTTAACTATGGACTAGCTGACCCACCGAGCCGAGGGATACGACCATTCAACATAACTGATTTTCTTTCATACTTAATTAACAATTTTCCTTAAAATCTAACGTCTGGAGTTTTGCCTGAGCGTGTGAAGTTATCCCCTGCACGACGTGGCATCACAACGCGTGTTTTCTCCTACTCTGATACGATTTTTACCGTTGAGAAAATGCGGGTTGTGACATACTGTCCAACGCGGGCTTAGACTTTGCAACCTCCACTAGTGTAAAGAACAATTCTGCACCGGCACGAACCGCCTTCACCACCTGAAGAGCAGACATCAACGTCTTGCTTGACCCCTTCAAGCCCGTGAAAGTCGTCTCACGACCTGCTCCCAGCTTGACTTCCTTGCTACCGCAATCAATATAGGCTCGCTGCTCCGAGAGCCAGTCCATGCCAAATATAACGTCGAACTCCACTAACGGTAGTAACGACGCTTGCAAATCGAACTCTTGATTCCCAATGCGAATCTTAACACCGTATATTCTATCCGCGCGCATCAAACACCCATTGGGCAACAACACATCCAACTTGTCCTTCGCCATCGAAAAAGGTACTCCGATGCGCGATATGAATTCTTCAAACAAAAAGGAGTGTGAAGCTCCTGTATCGAAGAGTGCTCTTGCCGAATTTTCACAAATCAAAACAAATCCTAAACAAGCAGTGGTAAGGTGACAAGCACATAACAAGTATTTAAAAGATTAACTTGCTATAAATTTAAATTTTAACTGTCACCACATCCGCCTGTTTGATGGTCTCCTGTTGGCCAAGATTATAAACCCTCGGTTGGGCCGGAGCATAATGGGACGCAGTTGACTCCACCGCCTTGCCCTTCTCTTTATAAGTCGCTCCCGGCTTTCTCTCGGACTTGGGACGTCCGCTCCAACAGTCACGGGCAAAGTGCCCCAGCTTTCCATAAGTAAATCATGCACCCGGGGTCCGACCCGTAGTCGCCCCAGAAGCACCAGAAGAAGGAGCTGGACCCGAAGTCCTAGCCTTCTTAAAGAATTTACGGTACCCAGACTTTGAGGTAGTCGACACCTTGAACTCAGATTTCTTGTCACCAATGCTCTTTTTCGCTTGAACATTCTTCATGTCCTTCTCCAAGGACCGGGCCGTGTTGAACAAGGTCAAGAAACCCTGCGTCATCGGCCCCGAGAGTAGTAGACTCAAATCATCTCTCAACCCTTCGTAGAATCGATTCGTCTTGCGCTCCTCATCCGCGATGGTGGAGCTAGCATACCGACTCAATCGAGTAAACTCATGGAGATATTCATCCACGATACTCTCTCCTTGAAACAACTTTAGGAACTCGTTCTCCAAAGCTATCGTCTGCGTCGAAGGGAGGTACCTAGCCAAGAATAGTCACGAGAACTCCTCCATCGAGACATCTGTAAGTTGCCTACCTCTCAATAGATGCAACTCCAATCCTTCCCACCACAATCTCGCTTCACCGTCCAGAAGGAACGTAGCAATGGTGGTCATTTGCCATTCTTTTGTCTCCGTTGCTGTCAAGACTCTCTTCACCCTGGAGAGCCAGTCTTCAGCTTGAGATGTGGTTCCCAACCCCGAGAATACCGGAGGATTAAAGCTCATGACATGTTTGAGCTGTCTCTCGGTTGCCCTCCTTGGCACCAACGGCTCCACTACTACCTGCTCCACTCTTCTCGGCTCTACCTCTAGAAGAGGCACCTGCTCCATCACAGGAGCGGGCTACTACATTTGCCTTGCAGGCTGTGCATTAATCATGGCAAACACTGCTTCGACAACCAATCGTATGGTCTCAGCTGATGGAGGTGTTGTAGGAGCATCATTTGGTGCACTGCTAGCCTCAGAAACTTGACGTTCCGACGGTCCAGCACCGCTTCTGGTCACCTATAGTGGTACAACACACCGTTAAGCAACCAAACAATATTGCAAACAACAATTATAGGAACACGCAGGTTACCCAAACACATGTATTTTCACTCCTAAGTGGACATTCATGGGTTCTTTTGTTGTTATAACGATGACGCACACACATGTGCTCACCATCCCTTAAAAAGAATTCGTCCACGAATTCATCGTTAAGCCTCACCGAAACCAGTAGTCTGATACCAAATTGTAACACCCCCTATCCGTCGCATAACATATAACAGTAGGTCCGGCCGGGGCCCGACGCCATATACCACAAACAGACCGAGTGGTTACTCAATGGAAACTATCCAACCAATCACAACGTCCTACACAGAGCATTCTAGCAGAAGCAGTTTTAATAGTTGCAATTAAAAGAACCCAACAACAAGCATGAATGTCCACTAACAAGCCAAAAATGAATGAAGTACATACACAAGTACTGCCCTTAAGGCCTTACAAATGGTTTACTCTTATTACATGTTTTCCATACCACGGCACGCAGACCGGTCATACATGAACAAAAGCAAGTAAACACTCCAATTAGGCCTTCGAGGGCCGGCTTCGCAATTTGGGCTTTAGCTCGCTATTGACCGTTTGGTCCAGCAACACCTGCAAGCACAATCCACCGCACGGTGGCAAATAAAGGCAACGATCAGCAATGCTGACCAAATTATAACGATCCCGTCCCCAACTCGGGGCGGCGATGCTCCTTCCCTGCATTTTATTAGTATAATCAAGCAATATAGTAATATCACTACATCACAGGCGTAGGCTCGCACGGCCACACACCCCGTGCACTCAGGGCACATTCTCGGTGATCATGGTCAAAGTTCGCCGACTCACCACCATCCCTTTGAATGGCCAAACAATGAGCAATTTGTCTTCCCTGCATGGGTCACGGTAATTTAAACCATAGACCGCCGAAGACCCTCATCTATGCGAACGACTCTAACCGAACGACATAGAACGGGTACGGTTCCATCTAACCCGTGCTCACATCGCAACGTTAATTTAAAATATATGCGCAGGTCAAACTTCTCCCGAGTCCCGTTTCCGTCACACAATTCACATAACCCGGTTATGTTCAAGTTGGCTCCCAGGCCACCAAGTTGGCAAGATCACGCATCCGCCCAGTTTTCCGGGTGCACCTTAGGGTTAATCCCCAAGGCTCCCTTTGCAATATACCACGTAGAAAACCCGAAAAACAAACATTCGCACGGAGTCTTCTCCGGCATTTATGCAATGCAACATCACCGATCCAGACCAACATGTCCGGATAGGCTTCGCACATTATGCCTATGTCCGTTCTCGGTTACGGACTCTACACAATGGGGAATTCACATATCTACCCGAAGGAATGCCTCCAACTCACCGCAAACTCGCGAGAGCGGGATTCCTATGCAAAGAAGGAGAGCTTCACATGCTCAAGTAGAGAATCGTTACCCTAGCGTTCTTCCTTGGCGCCATGGAAATGTAAGCGGATGAAAATCACCGCAATCTCCTTGCGTTCGTAGATCCGAAGTCGGCTGGCGATTTGGAGCTCTAAAACTCCTCCAAAGACTGGATCTAGACTTCTTCTTCCTCCTTTGCTCTCCCCTCTCTCTAGGATTTAGACAGAGAACTTACGGCAGAAAATAATGGTTTTGAAACCCTTCTCTCGGGTATAACCCTTTCGGGATAACCACAGCCGTCGGATCCCACCAAAAGGGATGCACGGATACGATCCAGGTCTGACATGGACAAATGGGGCTAAGCACCGCACAGTACACCAATAGGAGCAGGACACGCCTGCGTCAAAACAGTGTCGGACCATTTGGTCAACACCCGCCAAAAACCCCTGCGTCGACACTCCGCGTCGACTGAGTCAAACACGCCTCAATCCGCCCCGCGCTCGACGATCGTCGAACCAAGATCGTCGACCGCTGCCAGATCGTCGAACGGAGCACTCTGTCCAAATCGTCGAACGCATCCAAATCGTCGAACGGAGATCGCTGGCTCGATCTTCGAACCCACAGCCCGATCGTCGAACCCACGGCCCGATCGTCGACCGCAGACTAACGACAGATCGTCGACCGCAGAATTGTGACCAGATCGTCGAGCGCTGCTCGACGATCTTCAAACCCAGATTTCTGCCTGATCGATTTGCCAACTTTGAACTACACCGACACCCCCTGGGACACGCCCGTGTCCAGGGCCGTGTTTGATGCTCGACGATCGTCGAACCCAATTTCGTCGACCTCTCGGACAAATCGTCGAACCCAACATGACACGCCCTGGGACACGCCCGTGTCCCAGGCCGTGTACCTCCTGCCAAATTACAAATTTGGCCCGGAATGCCTCCCGTCGCTCTTTTGAGTTTCAGGGCGTTACAATCTGCACTTGTGCGGATACGTGGTGCTAGCTGCAGGATGACAAACATTTATCCTATCGCTATGGACGGTGATCACATTCCCTCTATCGCCTATAATAGGGGTCCCCGACTCATCATATATAACGAGAATAGTGAGAACTTAGCTCGTGTTTTGATCTTGCGGTTACGGTTTTCTAACCGACGCGACTAAGTGAAGTTGACTTGTTTGTGCAGGCTATGCGACTAGCACGAGGCGACTAGTTGGAAGGATCAACGTGGAACACTTTGCGGTTACAGTCAGTGGTATACATCAGGTCGCGGTCTCAACGGCTTGAAGTCACTTCCTCGGAATTGCGATTAGTTCGAGCAGTTCTCCCGATCTATCAACGAGTTCTGTTCAGTTCATCAACATTCAATAACAGGCAGTTCGTGTGGCATGGTTGTAGTTTGACAACTTGGCAGTTTCGGCAGACAGGGGTTGCAGTCAGCGGTCTGTGCGGTTATAGTTTGTAGACCGTGTAATTTCTCTTGCTTGTTTTTTCTATTTCCATCATGTATATTGTGAATCATGTCTCGCAGTGTATATCTCGCATTATAAAGAAGTTATTGATAATTCCAAGTTTGAGACTTTTGTGCTTCTATTATTGCTAATTTCTACTTGACTTGGTTGTAGTTGAGTGTTCCTCCGATCTTTCTCAGCTTCCGAGAAAATTTTACATAGTATCAGAGGAATGTTAAGGAGTTAGCAGTTCATCAACCTCAGAGGTATGCTATTCTTTGGACGGTCAAGTAAATCAAATTTGAGCAATGGAAGCCGGTTATGCAAGAAGTATTGGAATTATGCTCCAGATGCAGACCAACTTCAAGAAGTGGCGGTCATGCACGTAGAGCTCACTTTTGGGTAAGGAGCTTTGAGAGGCCGTCGGTGGAGGCAACAAACAAAAGTGGTTGCTGCTACCGAGAATGCTGGGGCAGTGAGGGCTTGGAGGAGGACGAATGAGAAGGCTGAGTTCACTCTTTAGCGGGCAATCTCACCGGAGCTCTTTGACCGCATCATTGGATGACAGTCAGTTGCTGAGATCTAGATGGCCTATTCAATAAGAAGAATGTAGCTCAGCTATAGTTCTTGGAAAATGAGTTGGCAAAGGACATTCAACGTGATCTGTCTGTATCATCCTTTTTCTTGAAGATGAAGAATCTTTGTACTGAGATATCAGCATTGGACCCAGAAGAGCCTATCTCATGGAAAAAGCTGAAGAGGCATATCATTCGCGGACTGCGGAAGGAATATATTGTCTTTGTGACTTCTATGTAAGGCTGGGCAAATCAATCATCATTGCTCGAACTAGAAAATCTGTTGACTTCACATGAGAGCTTGGCAAGGCAGATGGATGGAATATCTATCTTAGGAGGTGAAAGCGCGATTATTTATTCAGGAAAGAAGAAATGTGATAAGAAGAAGAAGAAGACAACTATTAGCAATGGTCCATCTTCTTCATCACAGTAGGAAAGGAGAAAGACTCCTAGGCAAGATTATAAGAAGAAGAGAGGAGGGGCACGATTCTACAGGTGCAACAAGCTTGGTCACATTCGAAAGAATTGCAGAGTCAATCTTCAGCCGAGGGATGCTACAGGAAAGGGATAAGCTGAATCCCGAGCAGAGGAAGGTGGATGAGGGAGTCCGTTCATGACAGGCACTTGTGACTGTGCGCTCACCTCCATCAACTATTAGGAAGACTGGATCATGGACTTAGGGTGTGGTCATCACCTCATCAGGGACGAGTCAAAGTTCTTTTCACTGTAGGAGTAAACTGATAATGTATGTTGGGTATTGTATCCACAATGTACCTGATTTGAAGAAGCCCCTGGACAAGCTAAGGTCAATAGACTATGTATTTAATAAAATCCTTCTAGTTGTGCTTGCAGTTTTTCCACGCTAAGTGCACACCAATGTCAGGGTGCAGTAGGTCAATATACACGGGTCTGCACGACGTAATCCCTCGTTGAGCAGATCAGTGTGTTGGCCTACGTGTACTCTCTCTATTGGAGTGCACTTATTTTCAAGCACAGGGCTGTAAATATGCAGGAGCAGACAAGGAGCAAGGATGGGTCAAGGAGCATCTCACAGGTGGAAAGACGAAAATTCGTCTAAGTTAGAATCGACGAGAATCACCAAGTGATTCTCGCCGATTCGGCGAGAATCACTTGGGATTCTCGCCGATTCGTCGAGAATCAGAAGTTGACTCTCGCCGAACTCGATCCAGCAACTTCTAAGCAAGCACCTCTGCGTCTAAGTAAGAATCGACGAGAATCACTTAGTGATTTTCGCCGATTCGGCGAGAATCACTAGTGATTCTCGTCGAATCGACGAGAATCACTGGTTGATTCTCGCCGTCTCGACCTGGCTTAAAGCAGTGCGTGCAACCAAGGCAAATTCGACGAGAATCATCTTTGATTCTCTCCGAATCGTCGAGAATCACCTTTGATTCTCGGCGACTCAGCGAGAATCACTTTCGATTCTCACCGATTTTGACTTGGCATTTTTCTGGAAATTCCTGAACCGGATTCTGCCGCTGTTAAATTCCTGGACCGGGATTTGGGGATTTCTATTGTGGGTCCCACAAACGGTCATATTGGAAAACTTCTACAGTATTTATATACAGGTATTTTGAACGGAATACCTACACAGAAAGAAGCCGAGCGAGCGGAAACCCTAATATCGCGAAATCTCTCCGCCGCCTCCGTCGCCGCTCGCGCAAGTCCGTCGCCGCCGCTGATCGTTCTTCTTCCCGATCTCCGGCGACAGAAGCCTAGCAAGGCTTGAGTCTCACGCGTCTATCCAGAGATCCCTTGTCTCTCGATTTGTTGATCGGGAAAAACTTCCCCTCCGAATCGATCGAGACGACCGATCCTCGTGTGACCGTTGGTAGACCGAGCTTGCTTCGCTACGAAGTTTGGATCTCCAAGTTCAGCAGCCGCTCATCATCGTAGCCGCCGATCCCGAAGCTAGCCGCCGCTCGTGTGCCGCCGCCGGTTCCGGGAAGATCCTCTCCAAGAGAGACCAAGGTTGTAGACTCTTCATCGACTTCAAGAACACGTCGTCGAACGAAGAGGAACACCGTAGTCTCCAAAAGAAGTTTGTATCACGTGTACACTCTATATTTAATTTCGTTGTAAAGGAACTTTTGTTCCGTGTTGTAAGGGTTGGGTGCAACCCGTTTTGTGGGAGTGTTGACTCTCACGTGTGGAAGGGCTCCTTCCGTTAGTGAAGGGATTGGATTTCAATCCCGTTGGAGAAGTGACCGAGTCGTCCCTTGTTGGGGAGATAGGTCGAAGGGGGAAAGTGGATGTACCCAAGTCGGGGAACCACTATAAATTGCCTGTGTTTTCTGTGTGCTGTGCTTTGTATTTTTATTGTGCAGGTACGTTCGTGTATTCCGCAAAAGCGCTACTCGTCACCTATTCCCCCCCCCCCCCCATAGGTGCACATAGCTGACACTAGGTGGACTTTCAAGTGGTATCAGAGCCAGGTTCCTCAACAAAAAGGTTAACACCTTGAGTTGAATCCTGCCACTAGTGTCAACAAGGAGACATTCATCTACTATGGACGGGCTCAAGTACTCCGGCAAGATCCCAGTGTGCAACAGACTCAACTTTCCGATCTGGAAGGAAAGAATCAGGTTTTACATGGAAGCAGTCGATCCTCGACTCTTCATGATTGTGGAGGAGGGACCTTATGTCCCCACTAAGGCCTCCACCATCGATCCCACCAAGAAGGTGCCGAAGACACTTTCTGAAATGGACAAAGACGAGATGGTGCTGGTGGGACTGGACAAGAAGGCACGAAACATTCTGGTGAGCGCAGTTGATGATTCTATGATGCAAAACTTCAGCAACTGCAGGACAGCTCAGGAGATCTGGCAGTGCCTGATCATCCTCATGGAGGGCACGGATGAAGTGAGGGATGATCGGAGATCCCTCCTGAACCAAAAATATGAGGCCTTCAGGCAAGGGCCTAAGGAAGAGATTGGGGTCACATACGAGAACTTCCTGAAGATTGTCAACGCCCTCAAGGGCTACGGAAGAGTGTTCACCAATGGTGAACTCAATGACAAATTCCTTAGGTCCCTCACTAAGGAATGGGACACAAAGATCTGCGCCATCAGAGAATTTGGCAGACTAGCAGAAACTGATCCACAAATCCTGTTTGGGAAGCTGATGTCCTATGAACTTCAGCTGAACACCAGGAAGGCAGAGGAAGAAGCAGAGAAGGCTGCTGCAAAAGAAAAGACTGTGGCCCTAAAAGCCAGTTACTCCAGAAAGGGCAAGGGTGCGATGTCATACCGTGCGAGGAGTAAGGAAGAGGAGGAGGACTCTGAACCATGCTCCTCCGGCTCAGAATTCTCGGAGGAGGATTTCTCCCTCATCACCCGAGAGTTCAAGAAGTTCCTCAAGATGAGGAATCAAAGAAAGAAAGACAGCTCCTCCTCCAGGCATCAGAAGAAAAATTATTCTTCTGACAGGTATGCATCTAAACCTAACAAACATCGTTCTTCTGATATTATTTGCTTTGGATGCAATAAGCCAGGTCACGTCGTGGCCGACTGCCATCAAAGCAAAAGAGATAAAGGGAAAGGAGAGGAGCTCAAATCCTCCAGAGATAAGAAGAAGGAGCAGAGCTACATCGCAAGAAGACCAAAGACACTAAGTGAGTCTGATTCCTCAGACTCCAGTGATGATGAGGAAGCCTACTTCGGGCTGGTGGGTCGCTCGGACTCAGAAGGAGAATGCCCCCCATTTACTGGGAAGGTAAAAGCTCACACCCCTCTCTCCGACTCCGACTCTGATCCTGAGTCTCAGGATGATGAACCTGAGGATGGCCCTTCAGCCCGTGAAGCTGAGCTCCTCGAGAAGTATGAGCTTCTGCTCAACACTTTCGATGAGTGCCGAAAGAGACTGAAGGCTGAGAAGAAGGAAGTAAAATTCCTTAAGGGTGAATGTGTATCCCTAAGGGAAGAGGTCACTAGCTTGATTTCTCTCCGACAGGAACATCTTGACCTGACTTCCAAGCATTCAGAGTCTTTGAAGCTCCTTGATCTAAAGCAGGAGGAAGTCGACAAGTTGGAAGAACTACTTGCGACAGAAAGGAAGATCGTCAAGAGCTTCTCCATGCCAAAAACAGTTCTTCCAGTCGTTGATACCTTCTCTGCTCAGGCCAAAGGAGCTGGCTTGGGGCATATAGGGGTACCTGGTTCTTCATCTAGGAGAAACAAGAACCAGAGGAAGAATAAGGCCGCCAAGAAGGCCTCTGCTGATGAAAAGGGTAAGGCTCCTCTTAGTCCTGTTGCGTTCAGAAAGCCTGACTTTCCTTGCAACCAACACGACTTTGAGTCAACATTTGGGCATCATTTCCGGCCCTCGGTTGCAAAGCCAAAGAGCCGGTATGACGGTTGGAACTTTCCCCGGAACTTCGGTGAGAGTGCCTTCAAGGCACCTTATGAGGAAATCCACATAGGAAATTATGGTCCGTTCTCTAGCGGCCATAATGGAAAGCAGGCACCAAAAGCCAAGCCTGTTATACAGAAGGTGACAAAGTCATGCGACTGTTGTCACCATGAGGGCTCCACCTCCAGATCCAAGGCCCCAGCAGTACCCACCGTTCCCAGGGTAAGGCAGGAGCCTAGGAAGAGGTACAACAGATTTGACTATTGGTGCTGTGGCAAAGTCGGTCACTTTGCCGTGGATTGTTGGTTTAATCCAAGGAACTACAAGACTCCCCATGTTAGCAATGCGAGACCGACCACTCGTAGGGTTAACCAACCGAGGGGGAGTGTGCTAACCAGGAATCTAGGACCCAAGTTCGATTGGGTTCCTAAGGCAAATTAATTTTGTTTTGCAGGAATGTCCAAAGGCCACCAAAACGCCGATCTGGTATTTGGACAGTGGATGCTCCCGGCATATGACCGGGACAAGAAGCCTGCTGCGTGATTACACTCCAGTCGAGAATGGACCCAAAGTCATCTTTGGAGGGTCAGATCGAGGAGTCACCAGAGGTTATGGTATGATTTCCAACGGTATAATCTCTATCACCGACGTGGCTTATGTTGAAGGGTTAAACCATAACCTGATCAGTGTAAGTCAGTTATGTGATAAAGGTTATGACGTTAAGTTCTGCAAGGATAAATGTCTGATAATTTCACGTACCTCTTCTGAAACGGTATTATCAGGCATTAGGAGCAGAAATATCTTCTGTTTAGATTTTCTCAGTTTAGATTCATCTACCCCCGTATGCCTTGTGGCAACAGGCAGTGCATCTATTTGTGAACAATGACACAAGAGATTGACACATATTAATTTCAAGACAATTAGTATGCTATTTTCTAAGGACTTGGTAAGGGATGCTCCCAGTATCAAGTGCATCAAAGATAGCCCCTGTCCTGCATGCCAGATGGGCAAACAGACTCGGGCTACCTTTAAGAGCATTGCAGACAAAGACTCTTCTCGATGTCTTTACTTGTTACATATGGACCTGTTTGGTCCAATGCAAGTTCATAGCTTGGGAGGCAAGTCATATACGCTAGTGATAGTTGATGATCATTCTCGGTTTACATGGGTGTTCTTTTTGAAACGAAAGTCAGATACGTTTGACATCCTCACTAGTTTTGTCAAGCAGGTTCAGAACGAATTTAACTGCTCCGTGGTCAAAATCAGAAGTGACCATGGAACAGAATTCGAATCTGGTGCAATGACAGAATTTTGTGAAGAACAAGGTATCTTTCATGAGTTTTCCTCCCCGCGCACTCCTCAGCAAAATGGAGTTGCGGAGAGGAGAAATAGAACTCTCATTGAAGCCTGCACGACAATGTTGAAAGACGCTTCTCTCCCGGAATACTTCTGGGCAGAGGGTGTCAATACTGCATGTCATGTACAAAACCGAGCATTGATCAACAAACATCATCGTAAGACGCCCTACGAGCTACTGAAAGGCAGGAAACCAACCATGTCCTACTTGAGGATTTTTGGTTGCAGATGCTATGTACTGAATAATGGGAAGTACCCGCGTACTAAATTCGGTGAAAAATGCTTCGAAGGCATATTCATGGGTTATAGTTCCCATAGTCGGGCATATAGGGTCTTCAATAAGAAAACCCTAGTGGTAGAAGAATCAATAAATGTTGTTTTTGATGAAGGAAGTTTGCTTAACAGCAATTCTTCCAGTAGTATTCTTGAAGATGCAGGTGCTAGACTTGAACAGCTGAGTCTGGATGAGACCGCTAAAGATGACGCTCCCAAGTACGTCAAAGTTTCCACCTTCACGTCATCTGAAAATGTTGAAGATCAAGATGGGACAAATCTCTTAGACGAAAGAGAAGCCCAAGAAGTAGTTGAAGCTCCAGACGCCAGACTTCTAGAGCTCCGGCACGTGAGAGATCATCCTAGAGATCAGATCATCGGGGATCCTCGTGCTGGTGTCAGAACTCGAAGAGGTACAGTTAACGAAGTATTGCATCTTAGCTTCCTGTCACAGGTTGAGCCAAAGAAGTTCGACGAGGCGAACAAGGATGCGGCATGGATTCTGGCCATGCAAGAGGAACTACATCAATTCGAACGTTGCAAGGTTTGGACGCTGGTTCCCAGACCATACAAGCAGAATGTGATTGGCACGAAGTGGATCTTCAGAAACAAGCTGGATGAACATGGTGTCATCGTAAAGAACAAGGCCAGGCTGGTGGCTCAAGGTTACAGACAGGAGGAAGGGATTGACTTCGACCAGACCTTCGCACCAGTAGCAAGGCTCGAGGCAATCAGGTTGTTCCTGGCGTATGCTTCACACAAAGGATTAACAGTCTATCAAATGGATGTGAAATCGGCATTCCTGAACGGAGACCTGAAAGAGGAAGTATACGTCGCTCAACCTCCAGGTTTTGTCGATCCTACTTATCCTAATCACGTTTATTCTCTTAATAAGGCCTTATATGGGTTGAAACAAGCTCCACGAGCTTGGTATGAGACATTATCTAGTTTTCTTCTTGAGAACAAGTTCTCCAGAGGTAAAATAGATAAAACATTGTTTCTCAGGGAAGTCAAAGGCAAGATTTTGCTGGTGCAAATGTATGTCGATGACATAATATTCGGCTCAACGGACAACAATCTTCGCAAAAAGTTCTCTAAACTTATGCAAGGAAAGTTTGAAATGAGCAGTATGGGAGAGCTCAAGTATTTCTTAGGACTTCAAGTGAAACAGTCTGAGGATGGAATCTTCATCTCTCAGACGAAGTTCACAAATGAACTCCTTAAGAAATTCGGTATGGAGAGTGCAACCTCTATGAGGACTCCAATGGGATCCACCATGTCTCTGGATAAGGATGAGAAAGGTAAACCTTTCGATGAAACCAAATACAGAAGCATCATTGGATCCCTGCTCTACCTTACTGCCAGTCGACCGGATATTATGTTCTCCACATGTGTCTGTGCCCGATATCAGGTGAACACTAAGGAATCTCACTATGTCGCTGCAAAGCGAATTCTGAGATACCTTAAAGATACTCCTAATCTTGGCTTGTGGTACCCGAGAAACAATGATGTCGAGCTAATAGGCTTTTTAGATGCTGATTTTGCAGGGAGCAGGGATGACAGGAAAAGCACCTCCGGGACGTGTCAATTCCTCGGCAGGAGGCTTATCTCATGGAACAGCAAGAAACAGAATTGTGTTGCAACCTCCACAGCAGAGTCAGAGTACATCTCGGCAGGAAGCTGTTGCGCACAACTTCTATGGATCAGAAACCAGCTAGCCGACTACGACCTTCAGTTCAAGGAAGTACCCATGTACTGCGACTCCTCAAGTGCAATTGCCATTGCCAACAATCCGATGTCGCACAGCAGAACGAAGCATATCGAAGTACGCTACCACTTCATTCGGGAGCACGTGGAGAACAAAGATATCTCTCTCTGTTATGTCCCCACGGACAAGCAGATTGCTGATATATTCACAAAGCCCCTAGACGAGGCCAAGTTCAATCTTTTCAAGACTGAATTGGGGATGCTCAATTATGAGGAATGAAGACTACAGAGGCTCCAGGCCCGTGCAAGAACTGAGGGGGAGCAAAGGGTAAAACGCTACAGACCCCGATTTGTAGAAGCCGAAAAGGGGGAGATTACCCTCTCGGCTAAGGCTAAGGTGGCTCCAAGCTTGCTCCCAAGAAATTGGTATTGGTAATGGATAACTCACTTAACTCTCTTTTCAGTTTATGGTTTTCATTCTCATTTGTTCTATTCACCTTAGCTTGTAGGGTTTAGGCTTCTTCAAATAGGGGGAGATTGTTGGGTATTGTATCCACAATGTACCTGATTTGAAGAAGCCCCTGGACAAGCTAAAGTCAATAGACTATGTATTTGATAAAATCCTTCTAGTTGTGCTTGCAGTTTTTCCACGCTAAGTGCACACCAATGTCAGGGTGCAGTAGGTCAATATACACGGGTCTGCACGACGTAATCCCTCGTTGAGCAGATCAGTGTGTTGGCCTACGTGTACTCTCTCTATTGGAGTGCACTTATTTTCAAGCACATGGCTGTAAATATGCAGGAGCAGACAAGGAGCAAGGATGGGTCAAGGAGCATCTCACAGGTGGAAAGACGAAAATTCGTCTAAGTTAGAATCGACGAGAATCACCAAGTGATTCTCGCCGATTCGGCGAGAATCACTTGGGATTCTCGCCGATTCGTCGAGAATCAGAAGTTGACTCTCGCCGAACTCAATCCAGCAACTTCTAAGCAAGCACCTCTGCGTCTAAGTAAGAATCGACGAGAATCACTTAGGATTCTCGCCGATTCGGCGAGAATCACTAGTGATTCTCGTCGAATCGACGAGAATCACTGGTTGATTCTCGCCGTCTCGACCTGGCTTAAAGCAGTGCGTGCAACCAAGGCAAATTCGACGAGAATCATCTTTGATTCTCTCCGAATCGTCGAGAATCACCTTTGATTCTCGGCGACTCGGCGAGAATCACTTTCGATTCTCACCGATTTTGACTTGGCATTTTTCTGGAAATTCCTGAACCGGATTCTGCCGCTGTTAAATTCCTGGACCGGGATTTGGGGATTTCTATTGTGGGTCCCACAAACGGTCATATTGGAAAACTTCTACAGTATTTATATACAGGTATTTTGAACGGAATACCTACACAGAAAGAAGCCGAGCGAGCGGAAACCCTAATATCGCGAAATCTCTCCGCCGCCTCCGTCGCCGCTCGCGCAAGTCCGTCGCCGCCGCTGATCGTTCTTCTTCCCGATCTCCGGCGACAGAAGCCTAGCAAGGCTTGAGTCTCACGCGTCTATCCAGAGATCCCTTGTCTCTCGATTTGTTGATCGGGAAAAACTTCCCCTCCGAATCGATCGAGACGATCGATCCTCGTGTGACCGTTGGTAGACCGAGCTTGCTTCGCTACGAAGTTTGGATCTCCAAGTTCAGCAGCCGCTCATCATCGTAGCCGCCGATCCCGAAGCTAGCCGCCGCTCGTGTGCCGCCGCCGGTTCCGGGAAGATCCTCTCCAAGAGAGACCAAGGTTGTAGACTCTTCATCGACTTCAAGAACACGTCGTCGAACGAAGAGGAACACCGTAGTCTCCAAAAGAAGTTTGTATCACGTGTACACTCTATATTTAATTTCGTTGTAAAGGAACTTTTGTTCCGTGTTGTAAGGGTTGGGTGCAACCCGTTTTGTGGGAGTGTTGACTCTCACGTGTGGAAGGGCTCCTTCCGTTAGTGAAGGGATTGGATTTCAATCCCGTTGGAGAAGTGACCGAGTCGTCCCTTGTTGGGGAGATAGGTCGAAGGGGGAAAGTGGATGTACCCAAGTCGGGGAACCACTATAAATTGCCTGTGTTTTCTGTGTGCTGTGCTTTGTATTTTTATTGTGCAGGTACGTTCGTGTATTCCGCAAAAGCGCTACTCGTCACCTATTCCCCCCCCCCCATAGGTGCACATAGCTGACACTAGGTGGACTTTCAATGTAGTCATTATTACTATTGATGATATTGTGCATGATATAAAGAAAGAAGGATGATTTCTTCAGGCAGTGATCGGGGGCTACTCACGTTGAGGAGTGTGTATCACATGCTGGGGATGAAGAAAAACCTCTTCTCGGTGACCAACACTGTAGATGCTGAGTATCACATTCTGTTCAGCCCGATAGAAGTGAAATTTCTCCGGAATGTGTCAGCTGTGAAAACAAACGTCACTCATGTTGGAAGGCGGGTTAAGGACTTGTTTGTTTTGGCGACAAGCTACTATGTTGAGAAGATGAGGGTGAATGACGTAACTGCTATCTAGTTTGAGAGGTTAGGGCATGTTGGGATGGATAAGCTAAAGGCTATGACAACGAGAGGCTTGGTGCATAGTCTGCCTAGTCTTTCATCTGTTGAAGACGGTCATGTCTGTGTGGGATGTCAGTATGGAAAGGCTCATCGCCTTCTATTTGACAAATCACAGACCAAATACAAGGCACCATTGGAATGCATCCACGATGATCTGACGGGACCCACTGTCACCCCTAGTCTCGGAGGTAGCAGATATCTGATTGTTCTTGTTGATGAATTTTCAAGGTATACTTGGGTATACTTTATGAAGGAGAAGTCAGAAGCGTTTGGGAAGTTTGTGGAGTTCAAGTAGCTCGTGGAGGGTTGATTCAGTCTACGAATCAAGAAGTTAGGAACTGACAATGAAGGAGAGTTCAACTCAAACAAGTTCTCCAACTTCTGCAGAAAGCATGAAATCCGGAGGGAGCTTACTTGTGTGCATACTCCACAACAGAACGGAGTTGCAGAGTGGAAGATCGATCATTTGATGGAGACCTATAAGTGTTAGCTTCACGCCAAAGGCATTCCCAGGCCTTCTGGGCGGAGGGATAACATGTGCGGCGTATGTCATTAACTGGATGCCCCTCAGTCTGAACAACATGAAGTCTCCATATGAGCTGATGTTAAGGAGAAACCCAGTGTGGAACATTTATAGGTGTTTGAGTCAACCTTCTACGTGCATGTTCCAGTCATTCTCAGAATGAAACTAGATAAGAAAGCACACAAGCTAGTCTTCATCGGCTATGATGAGAGGTATAAGAGCTGATGTGTCTTTATATGTGGAACGACAGTTATCTCGTGGTGTAGTAAGAAGCAGGATTCAGTGGCTATCTCCACTATGGAAGTAGAGTACAAGGCTTTAGCCTTGGCAGCTCAGGAAGCCATCTGACTTAGTAGGTTAGTGGAGGACATCCATGAGGAGGTGCAAGGTCCTACTCTGCTGCGCGGTGACAAAGAGAGTGCTCTCAAACTGGCTAATAATCCAGTTTGTCATACGCGAACTAATCACAATGAGATCAAGCGTCACTTCGTTTGGGAGAAGGTGTTGGAGGGGACTTTGATGGTCGAATATGTGCAGAGTCAGGACAATATCACAGACATCTTCACGAAGTCGTTGTCGAAGGGACCGTTTACTCGATTACATGGCTTGCTCAGGCTGGTTTCCACTTCCCACTTCAAGGGACAATGTTTAAATTATTGAAGTGGAAGTGAAGTGGGCGGTCTAATTGGGCAGACCGCACAGACCGCCGCCGGTCTGGCGGCTAGCTGTTGGCGGATAGCCGGATTTCAGCAGGCTAATCTTCTCTTTTGCGGTCTGGTTCAGCAAGCACCCTGGGAGGTAACCGGTCGATTAACTTTGTCTAACCGTGGCTGTTGCGGTCTGGACTATGAGACCGCACAGTCCGTTTGAAGTTTTTCAGATTCTCTGGCTCACGTGAAGACAAGCAGTTAGAGCAGTTTATGGAGGCTAACTGTACAGTTCATGGGCCTACTCGCGCAGGTTGATGCCAGAGATCGTTGGGTTGTGTTGACTTGTTCATGGTGTTGTTGCAAGTCAGCTTGTTGCCTAGTTCATAGTATTAGCGTGGTTTGCTCTAGAGTCCGCTATACTGCACGGTCTGGTTGTGGAGACCAGCAGTTCATCATAAGTGCGATGATGGATCAGGATGTGTGGCTGAATTGTTAAGTCCACGCGGACTAATGTTATCCGCTCGGCTATGCAGACTGGTTGATCTTTTCGTGTAAGCGAATAAATGGTTAGTTCGTGTAGACTGATGTTGGTATCTGCAATTGTGCGGATACGTGGTGCTAGCTGCAGGATGACGGGCGATTATCATATCGCTATTGGCGGTGATCACACTCCCCCTATCGCTTATAAAAGGGGTCCCCTGCTCGTCATATATAACGAGAACAGTGAGAACTCAGTTCGTGTTTTGATTTTGTGATTATTGTTTTCTAATCGGCGTGACTAAGTGAAGTTGACTTGTTTGTGCAGGCTGTGCGGTTAGAACTGGGAGACTAGACAACTAGTTGGAAAGCTCAGTGTAGAACAATTCACGGTTACAGTAAGTGGTATACAGCAGGTCGCGGTCTCAGTGCCTTGAAGTCACTTCCTCAGAATTGCGGTTAGTTCGAGCAGTTTGCTCGATCTATCGGCGGGTTCAATTCATCAGCATGCAATAACAGGCAATCCACACGACTTGGTTGCAGTTTGTCGACTTGGCGGTTTCGACGGACAGGACTTGCGGTCACTGGTCTATGCGAATACAGTTTGCAGACCGTGCAGTTTCTTGTTTTTCTTTCCGTCGGGTACATTGTGAATCATGTCTCGCAATGTATACGCCTTGCCTTGTAAAAACGTTGTTAATAATTTCAAATCTGAGACTCTTGTGCTTCTATTGTTGCTGATTTTTACATGACTTGATTGTGTTTGAGTGTTCCAGCGATATTTCTCAGCTTCATCGAAAATTGTACATAAATTATTTGGATAGCAAATATCAATGGACTTCAAATGTCATCAAGAACTCGCTCTTTTAGGAGAGAATTCTGTACGTGTTTCGTACGTAGAAGATGGTGCACAAATTGCTTTTCGGGCAAAAACAAGATCATTTTAAAGAAATAATTAACGGAATATTAATCTATTTATTTTTAAGATCACTTTAAGTACTTTTATATATATATATATATATATATATATATGTTACGAGCATCTTTGCACGGGCTATGCCCGTGCTCGATGCTCACGGTCGGCCTTCGACCGCATCAGGTGGGCTTTGACGCCTGCGCACGGGCTTCGCCCCTACTACCCTACACGACAGTGCATGGGGGGGGGGGGGGGGCGTGCCCCGCGCGGCAGTACTCAGGCTATGGCGGTGGGCTCCTCCCGCCACCTTTTTTTAATCAAATAATATAAATTAATTAATAATTTTTCTGTCGTATCAATGTTTTTTAAATTAATGAAAAAAATTTAAAACTTTTAAAAATAATTGAAATGAATCTGCATGCTCACGTGGGATGACAATTGTTGTTTTTAAAAAAATTATAAAAAGAAAATTGTTTTCCAGCAGCCGAGCCTCCACCTGAACATTAATTTCTTTTTTTAATTTTTTTATTATTTTGATTTGGTTAGTCCCACATCGTGGGATGACAATAGTTCTTTTTGTTTAAATAATAGGAGTTAGTTGTATGACCAGCAAATGTTAATAGGCGGTGGGCTGCAACTGGCGGGCAGACGTGCTAATCAGTGATGGAGCTCGGGTAGTTAAATTGTGAGTTTGTGTGCATATTTTATAAAATTTGAGGGGTAAAATGGTAATTTTATATTATAGGGTAGGTTGCCTAAGTTTAGGATACCCTACAATCCTACGTGTAGGAGCCCTATGAAAATCTAGATAGATGGCCCTGATTGATCCGAAGATCGGACGGCTGAGTTGTTATGATCTAAATCAAATCAGACGGCTGATGAATTATGGAAACAGATCTGACGACTACTGTAATTTTGAACTCATGTTATTCGCATGCCACAACATTTCTTTATATACGGTAGATATATATGTATATATATATATATAACTCCGGCCCTCGTGCCCCGCGCAACAGTATCCAGTCGCGGCGGCGGGCTACGCCCGCCCACGACACAAAAAAGATATATATTTATGTGTCTATGTGTTGCATGTCTTTTTGTGATGTGTTTTTTTTAATTCTGTAAACTTTTTAATTATTTATGTGTTTAGAACAAAAAAAATTATTATTATTATTTTAATAAAAAAATTAAAAAAGTCGAAAAAATAAACGAATTTAGAAATCCACATGCTGAAGTGGGAGAGAGAGAGAATTGGAGGAGAGATACGTGCCCCCACATGCTGACAGTTAGGAGAGAGGGCAGCGCTGGCTTATTATAGTCCCACATCGGTAGTTTGAATAAATAAGTTGGGTTTAAATACTATCCTAAGACATCTCTACTGAAGTTAAAAGTTATATCTGTTATAGATGTAATATTTCTTGGTGAAATACTTTCACTCCGAGAGGGGCATTTATGAAAATTTTTACACAGTTGGAGGGTTAAAATGGTAAGTTCATATTGTAGGGTAATTGCCTTAGTAAATTTATAGGTTTAAGACACTCTACTCTTCTAAGTTTAGGAGCCATATGAAGATCTAAATGGACGGTCTTCATCGATTGGAGGATGTTCTGATCTAATCAGATCAGCGGCCTGAGTTGGGACTTAGGTAGAGACACCATAGAAAATAAGAGCCATTGAGAGAGGGGAGGAGAGAGAGGGAGAGAGAAAGGGAGAGAGAAATGGAGAAAGATGACGGAAGAGACAGATTGCGTGAAATTAATGTTTTTACGACAAAACGTAATTTTTTTTATAAAATAAAAAATGTAATATTGATTTATTTTTTTGCGGTCATTTTGAGTACTCATATGTATATATTGCGGGCACTGTCCGTCTTGATGTGGGTGCAATCCGCTTTGATGCGAGCAAATCCCGCTTTGATGCGGGTGTAGCCCGCAACGACGGATCGAGCACGGTAGAAGCCCGTTCGGAGGCGGGCGATGCCCGCCTGAATGCGGCCGAAGGCAGCCCGAGAGCATCGAGCACGGGCGTAGCCCGTGCGAAGATGCTCGTGTATATATATATATATATATATATATATATATATATATATATATATATATATATATATATATATATATATATATATATATATATATATATATATATATATATATATATATATATATATATATATATATATATATATATATATATACATACATACTAGCATCTTCGAACGGGCTCCGCCCGTTCTCGATGCGTCGTTGCGGGCTTTGCCCGCAATCAAGCGGGCTTCGCCCGCTTGACCCCCCGGCGGGCTTCGCCCGCCCCCCGGAAAGCCTCGCCCGCCCCCCTGCGGGTTTCGCCCGCCCCCCTGCGGGTTTCGCCCGCCCCCGGCGCGCGAGGCCCGTCCCCCCCGGCGGGCTTCGCCCGCCCCGGGCAAAATTAAAAAAATTAAATAATTTAATAAATAATTATTATTTTTAAATCAATTTATAATATAATAAATGTTATATAAAAATTAAAAAATTGAAAAAAAAACTGAAAAATACCCAAAATCCCCCCCCCCCCCCCCCCCCCCCCCCCCCCCGCTTCCGCCTGCTCACGCGGGGGCATTCCCGGCCGCCGGCGCCCTGCCCGGAACCCACCGGCGGGTTCGCCGGCCTCCGACGAACCCGCCGTGGGTTGTCCGGCGGCGAGCGGGCAGGGCCACCGCCGGCGGTGGCCCTGCCCGGTCGCCGCCGGACAACCCACGGTCCAGATTCATTTGGTGGTGTGATTGAAGATATGTATATTGGTTTATATGATAAATATATATATATATATATATATATATATATATATATATATATATATATATATATATATATATATATATATATATATATATATATATATATATATATACTATTCTAAAAAGATTTATGGTGGTCTGCCAATAGCGTGTCCACAAAAATGGTTAAAAATGCGTACACCGTTGGATTTTCGCTTCAAAAAACAAGGGCCGTTGGATCATTAAGAAGAGTGGCCTGCAAATAAAACTATCCTAAAAAATCTCCTCAGTTTCTCTCTCCAAATCCCGATCAACAGCAAAACCCAAAAATAATGAACAGTGTCGCACCCCCCCCCTTTCACGGTCTTCTCCACCGCCGGTGGCGGAGCCGCCAGCGGCCTGACCGGCTGCCCCCGGCAGGTTCGCCGGGCGCAGGCGAACCTGCCGGCTGTGATCGCGCGGCGCTCCGGCGGGGCCACCGCCGGCGGTGGCCCTGACCGTGAGGCCAGATCTGGGCCTCACGGTCAGGGCCACCGCCGGCGGTGGCCCCGCCGGAGCGCCGCGCGACCACCGCCGGTAGGCTCGCCTTCGCCCGGCGAACCTGTCGGTGGCCGCCGGTCAGGCCGCCGGCGGCTCCG
This sequence comes from Platanthera guangdongensis, assembly GCA_039583875.1. Lineage (NCBI taxonomy): Eukaryota > Viridiplantae > Streptophyta > Magnoliopsida > Asparagales > Orchidaceae > Platanthera > Platanthera guangdongensis. Next base: position 16,489,079 of record CM077150.1, on the reverse strand, counting down.
CCGGCGGCGGTAGGGGAGGTCGTGAATTCGCGAGGGGGGGGGGAGGGGATGTTTTAGTTTTTTTTTATAAAAATTAAACTATTAATATTATAAAAATCTAAAAATTTAATTTATTAATATATAAAATATTTTATAAATGTAAATTTAAATTAATATAAAAATTAAAATTGGGCGGGCGGAGCCCGCCGGGAGGGGGGTGCAGGCGGAGCCTGCCGGGGGTGGTGGGCGGGCGAAGCCCGCCGTCGGCGGCCAGGTACTGTGGCGCGTAGCCATCGGGCCGGAGGCCCGTGCCTGCGACTCGTATATATATATATATATATATATATATATATATATATATATATATATATATATATATATATATATATATATATATATATATATATATATATATATATATATATATATATATATATATATATATATATATATATATATATATATATATATATATATATATATATATATATATATATATATATATACTAGCATCTTCGAACGGGCTCCGCCCGTTCTCGATGCGTCGCTGCGGGCTTCGCCCGCTTGACTTCCCGGCGGGCTTCGCCCGCCCCCCGCCGGGCGTTCGCCCGTTCTCGATGCATCGCTCCGCAATCAAGCGGGCTTCGCCCGCCCCCCGGCGGGCTTCGCCCGCCCCCGGCGAACATTTAAAATAATTTTAAAATAAATCTTTATATAATTTTAAAAAAATCATTTAATTATTAATTATATATATTTATTAATTATTAAATATTTAAAAAAAAAGAAAAAACGGATCAATCTGCGGAAGCCCGTCCCGCACCCCTCACTGTCGCCGGCGGCGGAGCCGCCGGCTGCCTGCCCGGCGCCCACCGGCGGGTTCGCCGGTGGGCGCCGGGCAGGCAGCCGGCGGCTCCGCCGCCGGCGACAGTGAGGGGTGCGGGACGGGCTTCCGCAAGCGGGGGTTATCGGGGTAGCAGCAGGAATGAACAGTGCCTTTTTCTTGGCATTGTTTAATTGCAGACCGCCGTATATGAATTCAACGGTTAGATTTGAGTTCCTCGAAATCGGACGGTCTAGATGAGATCTATGGTGTGATTGAGATATGCATATTGTATTATATGATAAAGATATATATATATATATATATATATATATATATATATATATATATATATATATATATATATATATCTTTATACTATAAGCAAACTCCAAAAGAGCCATGGTGTAACATTCGTCTTCCCAAAATACCCCCCAGTCATGGTGTAATTTTTAATGCCAAAATACTCCTCATTTTTCTTATTTCTTTACTCATTTGCATGGTTTTTTTTGTCATTTGATCATAAATTTTCTAATTCTGCAACTCATTTGCATAGTTTTTTTTCTTCTTCCCCTACTCGCCGCCCCGCCAATGACGCCGCCGCGTCAATGTCGCTGCCCCCGTCCAATGTCGCCGCCCCCGACCATTGTCGCCGCCCCCGACCAATGTCACCGCCCCCGATAAATGTCGCCGCCCCCGACAAATGTCTCCGCCCCAGACCAATGTCGCGGTCCCGCACGGGGTCTCCCGTGCACGACTGCTTGTATATATATATATAAACTTTTTTACCATTGTATTTCTGCATAATTTTTAGTTGTAGTCTATACTATATTAAAAAAATATGATAGTGTGTCTATAACCATGAAATATAAATTCATTGAAAAAATTTGCATCGTTTGTTATGATTTGCTAATTAGAAACCGTCTGATTCTAATGAAAATTTGACAAATACCACAAACCGCCCACAAACCTCCCGACATCCCTCTGCCATAATCACAACACTCGCACGACAGACGCTGTCGGGATCTCCTTCCCTCTCGCCATTCCGCCGGCGCTCCCACATCGCGCTTTCCCGCCACTGACTGCTCTCCCATGCCCCGTTCGTGGATCTACTGAGCGCCGCTCCTGAATCGTAAGAACATCACTGCGACGTTTGTTATTTTTCATGTGTTTCTTTTTCACGGTTGCGGCTCCCTTGGGCTGTTCACAAATAGTATAATTCACGAATAATTCGGGATTCGATTCGTGAATATTCGATTAAAATTCGTATTTCTCGACTTCAAATCCGGATTTGAATCCGAATTCCATATTCGAATAGTTTCCGAATCCAAATCCGAATAATTTTCTCCCTATTCGGAGGATTCACGAATAGTTCGCGAATACTGTAATATATATTAATTTTTTTTAATATATGTAAATAAATATTAAATATAGTTATATTTTAATATTATATTATATTAAAGATTATAAAATTCAAATTCGAATACATGTTTGAATCCGAATTCGAACCCAAAGTCAAATCCAATATTTCATGACGAATCCGAATCTGATTCCGACACCGAATATTCGATCGAATCCGAATCCGAATCTCTGCATTGTTTGTCAAATTTGAATTTGATTGAATAGTTATTCGGTTCGATTCGGTTCGTAAACACCCCTACCTGCGACTCTTCCACCAAAAGTTGTTTTTTTCTCTCCCAGGATCTAGGGCAACACATTAATTTCTTCTGCGTGGCTCGCCAAGAATTGTGAATTCTTTTCTCCTCTTCATTGATTTTGGGTATACTACAACACAACATCTTAGCAATGCTTCCTGTCTCCCCAAAAAAACAAAGAGGTTAGTTGGTTACATAATCTTTTTAGAATCTCTTTACATAGCATAGCAAAATTAAATTTGTGGATCTCCATTTCCTTTTGATTTCATCTCAGATTTTTTAAATCTATTTTCCAAACAGAACGAAACTGCTACAATATCAATTTTTGGGTATTAAAAGAACATGCAATTGTTTTCTTTGCTATGAACCAGATCATAATTAAGGTCCGATTCTTCATGCGGTTTGATCAGTGAAAATAAGTCCTCACAAACGGAGTCTAAATGTGTTGTTTACCATTCCCTTATTCAAATCAGTTCTCCATTCCTTTTTTCATCGGAAAAAAAAAATTAACAAATGAATCCATGACATTCACTCAAAATATTACCCTAGTTTATTCTTTACGTGTTTGATAAAATGCTCCTTATTAATTTTACGAATGAATGTTTGTGTGGGATGCCAATAATTTTATGAATGAATGTTTGTGTGGGATTGTTATTTTTTGATGCCCCCCAACCGGACCGGTCCAGACCGGTTCAACTTTTTGCCTATATATATATATATATATATATTACTTGCACAGGTGGAACCGAATTAGAAATTCTAACCTAACAAGCCGATCGGGAGAACGCAGAGGAGAGCGGCGGTATCGGGTGACTCCCGATCGGGAGAAGAAAGAAGGAGAGCGCGGCTTCGGGAGCAGAGATCGAGCGGGCCAGAGAGCTTCTCTTCTCCGGCGACATCTAGGAGGAAGAGGAGCGGCGGCAAGCCCGGTCTAGGGCTTCTTCTCCGGCGGTTTTTTTTTCTTCTTCGGGAGGATCGAGCGGCGGTCCGGCGGCATCGGGAAGACAGAGGAGCGGCGACAAGGGCTCGATCTTGGGCAGCAAGTGTTTCTTCTCCGGCGACAACGGCACAGCGGATTCCCGATCGAGGTGCTTCTTCTCCGGCAAGATCGGGAAGACCCGATCTAGGCTTTATTCTCCTCCAGCGACGTGCAGCGACCTCGGTCGGCGGGCATAGGGCCCATTCTTGGGCCGACGGTTCTTCTCAGGCAGCAGCGGCAGCAGATCTTGCAGGCGAGCGGTGGTTGACGAAGGCGGCTGAAGATTGATCGGAGTTCCGATCTAGTGCACGGCAGCGGCAGCGGCTCCATCTCCGGTGAAGGAGACGGGAGATCCACGGCAGCGACGGGTGCAAGTTTCTTTCTTCGTTGGCTCCGGCGATTCAGCGGCGGCGGCAACTCCGGCGGTGGAAGAGGGCATAAGGCTGCGGTTCCTTCATCTTGAAGAGGGCAGCGGCTTTCTTGGCCGGAGGGCAGCGACGCGTGGCAGAGGGAAGATCGGGTTACCCGATTTTGGGCACCAGCAGCGCATCGGGTTCATCTCCAGCGTGTGACAGCGGCTTGGCCGGCTGTATCCAGGGAGGAGAGGGGGCTCACGGCGGTGGCTGGGTGCAGATACCTTCGGCGGCAATCAGATTCAGATCCAGGCTACGGATAGGGGAGTTTTCTTTGTTCTCTTATTGTTCTTTATTTTCTATTTTAGGTTAGTGTCGATCCGCTGAGGATCGTTGAGTGCCTGTGTTGTAATCGATTATTTTTTCATTTAGTGGATCCGGCGCTCTCTCCCCGTGGATGTAGGAGCTTAACTCCGAACCACGTATATCTCTTGTCATCTGTGTGTTTTTTCTGTGTTTTGGAAACTCGAACTGTTGGATTGGTGCGCGTCATTATTTGCTCAAAGATTTTTGCTTCTGTTGCTATTGTCCGCGACGAGTTCCGTACTCGCGGGCAGGTGCCAGTTGCACAACAATTGGTATCAGAGCCAGGTTCGACTTTCGGACCAGTGAGCAAATTCAATGACGGCCAAATTCGAGGTTCCAAAATACGATGGGCGGATCGATTTCGGTCTTTGGCAAAAGCGCATAAAGGCCGTACTCGTTCAGCAGGGTATTCATAAGGCACTCCTTGGAAAGGAGAAGGCTAAGGTGAAAGACGACGACGAGTGGGATGAGCTGGACCTCAAGGCCATCAGCACCATACAACTGTGTTTGGCAGACGAGGTCATGTACAACGTTATCGAGGCGGAAACTACAGTGGACTTGTGGAGGAAGCTCGAGGAGCTCTACATGTCCAGGTCGCTCACGAACAAGCTGTACGTGAAGAAGCAGTTGTACAGCTTGAGGATGTCCGAGGGAACGCAGTTGTTGGACCATATGAATGTGTTCAACAAGCTGGTATCCCAGTTGCGGAGTATGGATGTGAAGGTCGAGGAGGAAGATCAGGCTCTTCTCCTCTTGTCCTCACTCCCGAGGTCGTTCGATCATTTAGTTACCACCATGTTGTATGGGAAAGATACCCTTAAGATGGAGGAAGTGGTGACGATGCTTCTCTCTAATGAGAAGAGGAGCAGTTCCGGATCGAGTGCGAGCGAGGGTCTGCTCGTGAAGAGCAGAGACCCATCCCGGGGGAGATCGAGAGGGGGAGGCAAGGAGGATGATCGACCTAGGTCCATGGGTAGGTGTTACTACTGCAAGGAGGAGGGGCATTGGAAGGCCAACTGCCCAGTGAGGAAACTCAAGGGCAAAGGATCTGTGCCTCAGCAGGCTGCAGTGACATCCGAGTGCGTGAGCGATGATGACGTTCTACACGTTTCACAAAGTCGTGACGTGGTAGTCGGGACCACAGATTCCTGGATCATGGATACAGGATGTTCGTTCCACATGTGTCCGAACATTGAATGGTTCTCCAGTATTAGGCATAGTGGAGGTGGTCGTGTTCGGATGGGGAACCTGTCAGAGTGCGGGATATCAGGAGTCGGGAGCATCAGGATTAGGATGTTCGATGGAGTGGTTAGGACCCTCACCGACGTTCGGTATGTGCCCGAGTTGAGGAAGAGCTTGCTTTCTCTAGGCACTCTGGAGGCTGCCGGGTATTCTTATACCAGTAGCAGCGGGTATTTGGAGGTCAGGCGAGGCGCGCAGACAGTCTTGAGAGGAGAGCGTTCAGGATCGCTCTATAGACTGATTGGCACCACGATTGCCAGGGGAGATGCGAGAAGAGAGGTCAGACCGTCTCTCGAGCTACATGATACGGTAGCGTATGCATTTCAGGCGATCTCCTCAGATCGCGATTCCTTCGATAGAGCTTTAGAGAGCAGAGACCGTTCTCAGCAAAAAGCTAGGAAGGACCAGCGGAGGAGCGGGGCAGGATTCGTGGCAAGGGCGTGTGCACGGAGAGAGGACCTTGGCGGAGGTAGAATCTTCGCAGCCGTAGATGAGACGGGTAGAGAGTCATCTCATGAGTACCCAGACACCGCGAGAGGAGCCATCAGGCTCAGAGGTCTCACCGAGGAACTTAGGATCACTCAGGAGAAGGTGGAGTTGCACAGTGAGAGTTCGAGTGCGATTCGTCTTGCAGTAGACCCGGTCTATCGTGCAAGGACGAAGCACGTCGACGTGCGTCACCGGGAGTTGAGGGAGTTCGCTCGAGGTGGAGGCGTGATGTTGCGGGAGATTCCTACGGAGGAATGCGTTGCGAGCATGTGGGAGAAATCAGTAAGGTGAGTCAAGTTTGACTTGACTCAGACTGTTGCACGTTGATCGTGCCGGCCCCAGGGAGAGGGGGCTTGTAGTCGCCAGTAGGGGTCTGTGTGTTATAGGTGGTATTAGTGTTTGTGGAGCATCAAGGTGGAGATTGTTATTTTTTGATGCCCCCCAACCGGACCGGTCCAGACCGGTTCAACTTTTTGCCTATATATATATATATTACTTGCACGTGGAACCGAATTAGAAATTCTAACCTAACAAGCCGATCGGGAGAACGCAGAGGAGAGCGGCGGTATCGGGTGACTCCCGATCGGGAGAACAAAGAAGGAGAGCGCGGCTTCGGGAGCAGAGATCGAGCGGGCCAGAGAGCTTCTCTTCTCCGGCGACATCTAGGAGGAAGAGGAGCGGCGGCAAGCTCGGTCTAGGGCTTCTTCTCGGGCGTTTTTTTTTCTTCTTCGGGAGGATCGAGCGGCGGTCCGGCGACATCGGGAAGACAGAGGAGCGGCGACAAGGGCTCGATCATGGGCAGCAAGTGTTTCTTCTCCGGCGACAGCGGCACAGCGGATTCCCGATCGAGGTGCTTCTTCTCCGGCAAGATCGGGAAGTCCCGATCTAGGCTTTATTCTCCTCCGGCGACGTGCAGCGACCTAGGTCGGCGGGCATAGGGCCCATTCTTGGGCCGGCGGTTCTTCTCAGGCAGCAGCGGCGGCAGATCTTGCAGGCGAGCGGTGGTTGACGGAGGCGGCGGAAGATTGATCGGAGTTCCGATCTAGTGCACGGCAGCGACATCGGCTCCATCTCCGGTGAAGGAGAGGGGAGATTCACGGCAGCGGCGGGTGCAGGTTTCTTTCTTCGTTGGCTCCGGCGATTCAGCGGCGGCGGCAACTCTGGCGGTGGAAGATGGCATAAGGCTGCGGTTCCTTCATCTTGAAGAGAGCAACGACTTTCTTGGCCGGAGGGCAGCGACGCGTGGCAGAGGGAAGATCAGGTTACCCGATTTTGGGCACCAGCAGCGCATCAGGTTCATCTCCAGCGTGTGACAGCGGCTTGGCCGACTGTATCCAGGGAGGAGAGGGGGCTCACGGCGGTGGCTGGGTGCAGATTCCTTCGGCGGCAATCAGATTCAGATCCAGACTGCGGATATGGGAGTTTTCTTTGTTCTCTTATTGTTCTTTATTTTCTATTTTAGGTTAGTGTCGATCCGCTGAGGATCGTTGAGTGCCTGTGTTGTAATCGATTATTTTTTCGTTTAGTGGATCCGGCGCGCTCTCCCCGTGGATGTAGGAGCTTAACTCCGAACCACGTATATCTCTTGTCGTCTGTGTGTTTTTTCTGTGTTTTGGAAACTCGAACTGTTGGATTGGTGCGCGTCATTATTTGCTCAAAGATTTTTGCTTCCGTTGTTATTGTCCGCGACGAGTTCCGTACTCGCGGGCAGGTGCCAGTTGCACAACATGGGATGCCATAGTTTACACTTAACTGCCAGAAGCTAAAATATCCTGCCAATACTTTACAAAAAGTGAACATATTTTTTGATACTTTCTTTTTGAACACATCTATACTCTAATAAAAAAAAAACAAACGCACATGCCTAAATGAAAAGTCTGAAATTGGTAAAACATATATACCTAGCTGTTTGTGATTGCCCAATCTTCTGAAAATAAACTGAAATCAAAAGGCCCTCACTAAACCAAGTAAATTTTTGTTGGTCTGTTCTCATATAATGTGGTTACACCTAGCAACCAAATCGATTCTTATCAGAGTATCCAACATCATTGTCTTCACGACAAATGTCACACTCAGGACAAATGTCACTCCCACTACAAATATCGCACCCACGACAAATGTCGCACTCATGAAAATTGTCGCCCACACGACAAATGTTGCCCTCACGATCAATGTCGCCCACACAACAAATGTTGCACTTACGACAATTGTCGCCCCCATAACAAATGTCTCTCCTCCCGAATGTCGCTCTCCCGCCGAATGTCTCTCGGGCCTAAGGCCCGTGCCTGTCACTCGTTTTACAAATATAAATACGGTTACAACTGTAATTTTGCGAAGAAAGAATCTTTTCACCATCCTCTGCATCCAAATCACGAGTATAACCTTCGAGCCTTTTTAGGGTCCGACAGAATTCCAAAATTTTGATGTTGCTCAGATGAAGATGGACAAATACCCAAAAGTTCTCTTCGGAGAACCAAGCGAAGAGCGGCTGAGCGACGGACGAAGAGCGAAAATATCGAAGAGCGAAAATATTGGAAAATTGAGGAAATTATAAAATGAAAAAGAGAGACTCTATTGAGCTATGCAACTCATGTAGTCATGTATGTGGATCTATATTACTTATAGTGATTATAGGTATATATTTACATCAAGAATTTATATTCTTTCAGCAGACAGCTTTCGCTGTTTAGCATATTCTATCAACCACCGGGTTCTGAAAAGCACTTTTCTTCCATAAATAAACAAACAGCGTTCAACTTTTGAACTACTTTCTGTACCTCACGAAAAAAATAATACAAAGGATTTTCAAATAAGTTAGCGATTAATTTTGTCGTCTTCACGTCTGCCCGCCAGCGCCGGCGGCCGTCATGCACGCATAACTTCCCAGCACGCGCACGAACCCCGCCGTCTCTTCCAACCGTTCGATCGCCGCCGCCACGGCGGGATTCGACTCGCACCCCTCCACATCCACCACGAATATGTAATCGAACTGTACAACTCTGGCGTCACCAGACCGGTTCAGCAGTCGGACCGGGTTCGCCCGGTTGGGCCTGTGATCGACCTTCGTGACCCGGACACCCCGGCTATTAAAGATCCACAACGCCTCGAACAAACCCGACACCCCCTGCTCCAGCGAGAATGCCACCGTCGTTTTCCAGTTTCCCTTGCCGGCGACATCGCTGGAGACGGGGCCTTGGTCGACTCCCAGCTGGAGGAATCGGTTGAAGTTACCTTCCACGTCCTGGAAGCTCGGCTCCAGGACCATTAGGCCGAACTCTTTGGCCGCCATTCTGCTTCCAATCACCGCCGTGTCGCAGATGCGATCCTCCGCCACCGCGCGAGCCGCCTCGGCGGCATCGGCGACCTCTTCGACTTCCAGATCGAGGGATCGGAGCCGTCGCTCGCAGTGGCCGAGAGCCTGCGGGTGGCTGACGATGCAGCGGAGGTCGGAGATACAGACGGAGGGGGATGCGAGGAGGCAGTGATTAACGGGGACGATGATCTCGCCGGTTATCCTCACATCGGGGTGGCGTAGTAGAAGATCGAAATTACGGTCGATCGGACCGTCGATTGAGTTTTCGGAAGGGACGATGGCACGATCGGCGGAGCCAGATTCGAGGACGGAGAAGGCGTCCTCCATCCTGACTCCCGATGCGAAGGCCTCGACGGCGGAGGCTGAGGCGAAAGATGCGACGGCGGCCTCGTGGCAATAGGATCCCGGGACACCCTGGTAGGCCACGCGGATGGGACGGCGCCGAACACCGAAGCCCAAACCGTCCGGAGGATACGCCCCGGACTGCAGGAAGAGCCGCTCCAGCCCGGCGACCGCCATTTCGAGGCCAAATCGGGAGGCGAGCAACTCCGCTGTATGGATCGTGGAAGAACTTAAGGTGCTCTCCTCTTTCGTCTTCCCCTGCTGCTTTAGATTAGCCATAATGGAAACAGAACGCAGTTTCTTGCCGCCGGCGATGCTGCTTCCAGCGGCGGAGCCGGCAGCGACGTTAGTGGCGGTGTATAGAGTACCGATTGCCATGGAAGCGGTGAGAAATTGAGTGTTCTGGGGGGATAACAGCGTAGAGATGGATATCGCCGGCGTCCAATCTCTAGCTGAGAAAACGAAAGGGGGGGTAAGGGTCTGGTTTATAGTTGAGGAGGAGGAGGACGATGGTGGTAGGTAAGAGAGGGGAGTCGTGTTCGCCTTGGCGCGGCGAATTTTGGCTACTCTCGTGGTGTGGCGTTTGTGTGCCCGCGAGCTGATTGGAAAAAACGTTTTGGGACCACCTGGCGGATACACAGACGGCTACACGTAGGAATATAGTGGTGCACCCTAGGTAGCGTTTAATATAGCGGAGAACCACCGGGGCAGTTGATTCTTTTGACCATTGTAGATATTTAGATGTAGAATAGATTGGTAGGTGGTGCGTTGTACCTGCGGAAAGGCGGGTTTGGTGGCCTCGCAGGCATTGGTTTAGCATGCGATGCACCTGCGGAACAGGCGACAAGTTTTGACACCCGAAGAAATTGTTCGAGTCCTTGCCCATGACATTTTCAAGTTTTAAGCTAAATTTAAATTAGTACTTAAAACTTTACTTGTGTTGATAAAGTAGTTTTTATTCCTCATTGTTGGGGAGCCCTAGAGGATTCAATAAACAAGATTAAATTAAATCGTCTTAATCTGGGAGCGGTCCAATGTGCAAACAATCATTGAAAAAGAAAGCTGTCAAAATAATTTTTTTGACGTCAAAAGCCCAAAAAAGAGGTGAAAAATCACGTGGTCGGATCTGTGCAACCAATTTTCCACTATTTGTTGGTTATTGTATAGGGTTTTCGAATAACTCGATGGCGACAGACCACCTCTCGTTATAATTGTTAAGAGAGAGAGAGAGAGAGAGAGAGAGAGAGATAATAAGACTCTATTTGGTTCGGCGTTTTGCCGCTCCGTTTGGGGTAAACGCCGCTGGAAGGTGGGTAGACAAAGGAACCTCCGGCGGCGTTTGCTCCGTTTCCACCCGCCCGCCTTGAGAAACGCCCAAAAAAGCTCCGTTTGGCGAAGCCACCTCCCCTCTCCGATTCGAACCCTCCGTTTCCACCCGCCGGATCGACCCGCCACCGCCGAACCAAATGAAGCCTAAGTACTGCGCTTGGAGGGTGACAAACCACCTCTAGCGGAGCTAACTCTTTTTCTTGCTATAATGGGGAGCCCCACACTCTGTATGCTTTAAAGTGACGGCTACTTGGAGGCGGGAGCAACTTGTTGCACTTGTTCTGATGTCAGGGGCTTGAAAGTTCTGGTGGCGCACTCTATGCGCCTTATCCTCTGCGGATTGTCTCTTGTTGTGTTTAGAGGAAAAGTCTGGTGCATTTGTCTTATCGGTGGTAGAAGCGCTAGTTTTTGAGCGCGTTCGGTGCTTGCTGACGGAGAGCGTGCATGACGCTTGTTGGAGGAGAGCGCGCAAAGCGCTTGTTGGAGTAGAGCGCGCAGAGCGCTTAGTGGAGGAGAGCGCGCGGAGCGCTTGGTAGAGGAGAGCACACATAGCGCTTGGTAGAGGAGAGTACGCAGAGTGCTTGGTGGAGGAGAGAGCGCGGAGCGCTTGGTGGAGGAGAGCGCCCGGAGCGCTTGGTGGAGGAGAGCCGTAGAGCGCTTGGTGGAGGAGAGCGCTTGGTGGAGGAGGGCGCGTGGAATGCTTGTTGGTGGAGAGCGCGCGGAGCGCTGACTGACGGAAAGTGCGCGGAGCGCTGGCTGACGGAGAGCACGCAGAGCGCTTGCTGGAGGAGAGCGCACGAGATGCTTGTTGGAGGAGAGCGCTCCGAGCGCTTGCTGGAGGAGAGCGCGTTGAGCACTTGTTGGTGGAGAGCGCGCGGAGCGCTCAAGGAATTGGAGTGCGCGGGAGCATGCAAGGGAGAGGCGCGTGCGAGAGAGCACAAGGAAGAAGCGTGCACGACTGCGCGCAAGGAAGAAGTGTGTGCAGGAGTGCACAGGGAAGAGTCGCGTTAGAGCACGCTAGGAAGAAGGGAAACATTGGAGAAAGAAGATCCGTGGGAGGAGGAGAGAGAAAATCCGGAGGAGGATAGAGAAAATCCAAAGTAGGAAGAAAGAAAATTCTAAGAGGATTTTCTGGGCCGAGAAGAGGATCTAAATAAAGGAGGGTGTGGTCTTATTTATAGGCCCCATAGGTAGTTACGGTGGTTATCCGGTTAACTACAGACCATAACTACCATAAATACTGACGACAGACCGATAATACAACATATTATGCGTATATTATCTTATTAGTTTTATTAAATGTAGACCAATTCTATTTTTGGCGACACACTTTCCCCACTACGGGAGGATATATGGGCGGTTTCGTGGGTGGTTACCCACGTTACCAATGAATGTGATCGTGGGGGCGCGATCAGATGGAGGAGAATTGGTCGGCGAGGAAATCGTCTGGTTGGCGTGGAAAAATCTGACCTGCGACGGCCGCCCAATGGAGGGATCTAGGCCGAAGATCGGGCAACTGAGGGAGCGGGTGCCCACCACAGGGCCGCCCGCCGCCTCCTGCTGAGGGGGGATGCTCAGATCTAGACGGCCAAGTGGCCGCCCAATTCGAACGGCCATAAGAGATGGGCGGCCTGGGGGCCGCCAGCTTCCAGCAAACACCGCCCGGATCTGGGCGGCCAGGAGGCCGCACGATTCGGGCGGCCAAAGTGGCAGGATGACCTAGAGGCTGCCTGCTGTTGAAGTCAGGAAAATTCCCGACCTCGAATTCGGATCAAAGTCGTCTAAGATTACCGGCTCAGAGGTCAGATCAGACGGTTAGGATAAATAAACAAATGCAATTAACATGTATGCCATGCAAGAACAAAAATATCCTCACTATCAGTAACATTAAGCATTAGCATGACGACCACTTCAACTAGAAATCAGTAACTGCAACAAATTCAAGAAATGTCATTATATGTACTGGCTTCTTTAAATAAAGTCCAATTATGACATCAAGAAGATATCAACACATTACATCAGCAACCAATTAAAATAGGTGATTGTTAACCGCAACCCATTATTTTGTTAGTCGCACCCCAAAATATCTCAATTTTTTGCGTCTTTTCGAAATACGCCTTGTACGTACAATATCAGGAAAAGTGTTCAGCACGAAAGTTGTAGATATCGACGAGATCTACAACTTTCGTGTTGATCACTTTTCCTAAAAATGCATGTACAAGGATTACTTTATAAATATGCTCAGGTTTTGCGTCTTTTCAAAATACGTCTTGTACATGCAATTTCAGGAAAAGTGTTCAACACGAAAGTTGTAGATCTCGTCGATATCAACAACTTTCGTGTTGAACACTTTTCCTGAAATTGCATGTACAAGGCGTATTTCGAAAAGACGGGAAAAATTGGAAGATTTTGGGGTGCAACTAGCCAATTACGGGTTGCGATTAACAATCGCCTTAAAATAGGGCGCTAATATTAGTACCGTAGTTTTGGCTATTAGCACTTTTGGTTATCCGCTAGTATTGTATTTTTAAAAATTGGCTATCCGCAAGCACTAAAGCTATATGCACTCAAAAATTGAAAAAAAAAAGGAGCAGCGGAGCACCGCCGCTTGGAGGAGTAATGAGCGCTTGAAAATCGCGGAATAATGGAGCACCACCGCCAAGAGGAAGAGATCGCCAAATGTGGAAAAGATAGCCGCCGGATAATGGAGGAGAACGCGCCAGGATAAAGAACACTGATCTGGAAATGGAGGAGGAACATTTGCCGAATTTGGAGCCCTTCAGGCCAGATAGAAAGAGAGGAGAAAGGATCGCCGGCGGAATCACGGTTTGGAGGGGAGGCGGAAGCATGAGAGGGGCGAGTGCCAATAAGGAATAATTTTGTGTAGTGCTTGCTAATAGGAATTCTATAAGTCCAAAAACTCAAATTTTGAGTGCCAATAGCCAAAAATGCGGTTCTAATATCAACTCCCTTAAAATATCTAACATATGAAGTTTCACAGGGTAAAAGCTACCAAGATATTTTGCATTGGTGATAATTACTAAACAACATTTTTAGAATTTTCAAATGAATGATAATGTATGGATAACAAAAATTAACAATTAAAGATAAAATCAAATAAATATCCTAACCAATTAAAATATCTATCTAAGATACTATGAAGTTCTCAAGGTAAAATTAAAGGCAGTCCAAATTAAACTACCAAGATGTTTTGCATTGGTGATAATTACTAGACAACATTTTTAGAATTTTCAACAGAATGATAATGTATGGATAACAAAAATCAACAATTAAAGAAAAAAAATCAAATAAATATCCTAGCCAATTAAAATATCTAACTATCTAAGATATTATGAAGTTTCTCAATGTAAAAGCTACCAAGATATTCTGCATCTGTGATAATTACTAGACAACAAATTTAGAATTTTCAAATGAATTATAATGTATGGATAACAAAAATTAACAATTAAAGAAAAATCAAATAAATATCCTAACCAATTAAAATATCTAACTAAGGCTCTGTTTGGCATGGTGGTGGTGTTCATAAACATGAAGGTTAAATTGTCATTTGTTAACGTTCATCTAAGGAACTTCATCCGCTTTTATGTTCAAACTGATGATGTTTGTTAGGTGATTCTTAACGAATGACGGTTTAACCCACGCATTTACGACCGCCATTGCCGTGTCAAACGGAGCCTTAGACATTATGAAGTTTCTCAAGGTAAAAGCTACCAAGATATTTGGCTTTGGTGATAATTACTAGACAACAATTTTAGAATTTCCAAATGAATGATAATGTATGATAAAAATAATTAACAATTAAAGATAAAATCAAATAAATGTCCTATCCAATTAAAATATCTATCTATCTAAGATATTATGAAGTTTCTCAAGGTAAAAGCTATCAAGATATTTTGCATTGGTGATAATTACTAAACAACATTTTTAGAATTTCCAAATGAATGATAATATATGGATAACAAAATTTAACCATTAAAGATAAAATCAAATAAATATCCTATTCAAGTAAGTACAATGATTACAACTGTTGCAGACAACTCAAAACACCTGGTAGACCGTGTACAACCCCGTATTCAGCGAGTGAGGCTCTCTGTTGAGATCAGGGCCAGGGAGGGGGCGTCAAATACAGGCGAGCCGAATGGACGGGTGGAGCCCCGACTCGTGTATGGCGAATGCCCAGAGTAGTCATTGGGCGAGCGGGGCGGCGTGGCCTGCACTCGCCCCCGGGCCAAGGTGAGCAGCAAGTAGGGCGGCGTGGCCCGCACTCTCCTCGGGCCAAGGTGAGCAAGTGGCGAGCGGCGAGTGCTGGCCTCATTAAGCAGTACTCGCCCTCTCTGGCGAGTGGCCGACTCGCCCAAAAGTTTTTTCCTAAGAAGATCTATTTGGGTCTGGTAATAGTCCCTCCAAACCGCGGAGTTTCGATGTTGACAGACCAATTTTGATTGCGTATAGTAAAACCAAAAGGCAGAACTCTGTTATTTGCAGACCAAACTTGGAAAATTATAAATAGACCCTTAAGGGCAACTTTGGAGAGGATCTGTTTCCTTTGGCTTCTTCCTCCTCTGGTCAGCTTTGGTTGGCTTCCAATGCCCTCTAAGGTGCCCAGTTCTAACATTGGTTTAGGAGGGGAAGCTCCCTTCATTCTTTCAGGTGCGTGACAGGACCTACTCGCTGCAGCTCTGGGTCTATTTCTTAGTTCTTAGCCACCAGTCAAGTGTCCTGGATCGGGAAAAGTAGGTGCGGGTTACACCCCTTGGGTCCGAACTCTTCTTGAGACCGATTTCTAGTTTCAACGTTTTTTGGTGCAGTGAGCGTGGACCGTAACATGCATAGGAAAATCATAAGATAAGTCTCGTGGCTAGAGGGGAAGGAAAATGAATTGATCAGAGCAACCCACTGCCTCCGGCGGGAGGGATTCGATTGGGATGTTTGAAGATTTCAATAGGGAGGTCTTATAGACCTTGCATCTCACATTCGCCGGGAGAGGCGGGTTCTCGACACCTGCCGTCCCAGTAATCACGTCGCAGCAACTATGCAAGAACGCCCGGGTCATCGTCCTAGGAAGGAGGTGGCTGTTGAGGGAGGAGAGAGAGATCTCATCGGGCGAGAGTTATTCCCCAGCTCGGCGAGTGCTTGAAGAACAGGTGAGATGACTACATGAGATCAACTGACTCGCCCCTCAGGAGGGGAAGTTATTTTAGCGAACTGATCGTATCCGTCCCAATTCCAGAGGGGTTCCGGGAACCAGAGATGTCCTACTACACCGACAGAGATGACTTGGTATAACACGTCCAGTGGTTAGGATGCGGTGTCCATCAGAAAGATGTCAGACACTTTCAAGTATTGACTCTTTGCAATCACCTTCAAGGAGAAGGCGAGGAACTAGTTCCACCAGCTTTCCTCCAATTCGATCTATTGCTTCGAGGGCTTACGGTGAGGTTTCCTGTTGAGATTCTCGACGTCCAAGAAGAGAAAGAAGAGAGCAGAGTTCTTGTTCGTAATAAAGTAGGGGTGGAGGAAATGTTAGGGAGTTATGTGGATAGGTTCCAAGAGGAGGTCCTCCTGGTCCAAGAGTTACTAGGGTACACCTTGATGCTAGCCTTCACGTTTGGGCTACCTTTGGGATTCTTTAGTATGGAGCTAAAGAGAGAGTCTACTCTATCCTTCGAGGAACTGATGGAGAGGGTGGCAATTAAGATAGAGGGAGAATCGACGAACCCGACATTTGGCAAGAAGTTAGCTAGGTTGGCAGGTGGAGAGGAGAGAGAGAAGGGAAGAAGCAGGCAGAATGAGGAGAGGAGAAGGGATGATCCCAGAGGGCAGGGACCTCAGGGGCAACAGCAGGAGTGGGGCCACCAAGAGCTAAACAATCGACTGGCATGGAGGCAACATGGAGGACCTGATCAAGGTCAAGGAAGAGGAATTCAGGGTGGGGGAAACTTCCAGAAGTGGCAAGGGCGGTTCAACACTCCGGGGTGTTGACAGGGCCAAAGGCCACCCCTTCCGCCACAGCATCAGTCTATGGCGATTGCCCAGGGAAGAGGAAGAGGAAGAGGAAGGAGAAATGGTCAAGGAACGAGTAGAGGGGGCAGGGTGGTGTTTCCCTACTATGACTTCCACCATGAGGAAGGTCATGCAACGACCACTTGCCTAGAGGTTTTGGAGATGGGGGGGGGGACGAGTGGTTTGGGGCAACAACATCAATAGGTGCGGTTCGAAGAGGTTCTAGCCGGAGGGGGAGAGGACGATAAATGCGAGGACATGGCCTATGTGGGGACCCGAGAGGGGATCAAGGTGATCCATGGGGGAGTGGGGGTCGAGGCCACCCGCATAGGGAGCCTCCAAATGATATTCAGGAGAAGCGTTGCTTCAACCTCCCAAACTCCACCACCGGAGGAGAAGATCACCTTCTCGTCAAAGGACATGCACGACTATGAGGACTCATTCTATGATGCCTTGGTGATCCAGACGGCCATAAAAAACTTCACGACCTCCCAGATCCTAGTCGACAACGGGAGCTCGATGAATGTTATTTTCAAAAAGGCTTTCGATGAGATGAAGGTAGAAGCCAGGAGGGTGCTAGCCTCGGATGGACCCTTGTTTGGGTTCTCTGGAGAGAGGAATGAAGTGGAGGGGGGAGTGGGTCTTCATGTGACCCTGGGGGGAACGCCCTAAAACTGTTGGTTCGTCAATATGGACTCTCCAAGAAGCTGTAATGCAATTTTCGGACAGCCACTCATCAGCGCATTTCAGTGCGTACCTTTCTCATTCCATCAGTGCTTGAAGTTCGACAGCGGAGGAGTCCAGGTCAGGATCTGAGGAGATCCCAAGGTGGCAAGATAATGTTACGTCACTGCAGTCAACACCATATCATGGATGGGGAAGCCAAGGAAGTGGAGAGGGTCATGGAGGAGCAAGCAAGGCAGGACGGCGTGGTTGGGGTAGCTGTGGCGGTGGAGGAGGTGTTAGCAGAGCAGGAAAGGTCGGAGGAAGTGATGGAGGTAAATAAGGAGGCAGGGGAGGAGGAGGTCCTCACTCAGGAGGAGAACGAGAGGCGAGTTGGAGGAGATGTCTCGGTTGGAGGTGGCGGAGGAAGTAGTGGAGAGATAGGTCCTAGCCCTGGAGGGAAGGATGAAGAAGGTGAGAATCAGCAAAGGTCTGAGCAGTGAGGACCACGAGAGGGTACTTGGATGCGTCTACAGGAACATGGACGTCTTTTGTTGGAGTGTCACATACATGTTAGGCACTGATGCTGATGTGACATGTCATTGCCTCAATCTTGACCCAGTAGCTCGCCCCATCCACTAAAAAAAAGGAGGTTTGTTGCTGATAAGCTGGAGGAGCTGATCCGAGAGGATGTAGAGAAATTACTCATGGCAGATTTTGTATCGGAGATCCAGTATCTAGGCTGGGTCTCCAACGTAATAATGGTAAAGAAGGAGGATGGAAGGTGAAGGATGTGTGTAGACTTTTCTCTCTTAAATAAAACATGTCCTAAGGATTGTAATCCCTTGTCTAAAATTGACTCGCTGGTTGACAAAACCGTCGGTTTTTTATGATAAGTTTCTTGGATGCTTTTTCAGATTACCATCAGATCTGCATGCACCCACCTGATGTCAAAGATGTTTCCTTTATCACAAGGGATGTTTGCTACTACTATAAAAATGATGCCTTTTGGGTTAAGGAATGTTGGGACAACGTATTAGAGGATGATTGATCGAGTCTTTCGGGAACAGAGAGGAAGAAACCTTGAAGTATACACGGACGATCTGATGGTGAAGAGCAAAGACGTGAGCTCCCACCTCATAGGTATGGAGGAAACCTTTGCCACCTTGAGGAAATTAAAGATGAGGTTGAATCTTCGGGGCAAGCCGTGGAAAGTTTTTGGGTCACCTCCGTCGAGGTAGAGCCCAACCCCGGCAAGATGAGGGTGATACTCGAATTAAAGTTGCCTCGGAACGCCAAAGAGATCTAGCGCCTGACGGAAAAGCTGGCAGGACTGAGGAGATTCTTCTCTCGAGCAGAGGAGAAATGCTCCCCTTTCTTCTAAGTGTTGCGAGGCAATCAAAAAATTGAGTGGTCTAAGGTGTGCGAGGAGGCTTTCCAAACTTTAAAAAATTAACTCACCGAGACTCCACTTCTCCAAGGACCCAAGGAGGGGGATGACCTTACTTTGTATGGGGTAGGGGCGGAGGCTGTGAGTTCCATTTTGGTCTAAGAGGAAGAAAAGAAGCAGTTACCTATTTATTATGTTAGCAAAGCCATGAAGGAGGAGTCTAGATACCTCATCCTGGAGAAGTTGACATTTGCCCTGGTCGTCTCAGCCCGAAAGTCAAGGCCATATTTTCAAGCACAATTGATTTGAGTGGTAACTGATCATCTGCTCTGCAACATCTTCGAGTGAGTAAAGCACTCGGGAAGGCTGACAAATTGGTCGGTAGAACTGAGCGAGTTCGATATCTCTTTTGTCTCTTGCTTATTGGTAAAGGCACATGCGGTGGCAGAGTTCTTAGTAGACTATGCAGTCAAGGTGCATGAGTTAGAGTCTTCTTAGTAGGTCACATGGAAGGCACTCGGTGGCGGGTTGAAAGTGAGAGTTGAAAAATGGCCTTGAGATGATCCTGCTGTCAGACTCTCACTAGCTGACAGGGCTGGAAGGCACTCAATGACGGGTTGAAAGTGATAGTTGAAAAATGACCTCGAGAAGATCTCATTGTCAGGCTCCCACTAGCTGGCAAGGCTGAAAGGCACTCGGTGGCAGGTTGAAAGTGATGGTTGAAAAGTGGCCCAGAGAATATCTCGCTATCAGACTCTCACTAGTTGACAGGGCTAAAAGACACTCGGTGACAAGTTGAAAGTGATGGTTGAAAAATGGCCCCGAGAAGATCCCGCTGTCAGACTCTCACTAGCTAACAGAGATGAAAGCATTCAGTGGCAGGTTGAATGTGATAGTTGAAAATGGCCCTAAGAAAATCTCATTGTCAGTCTCTCACTAGCTGATAGGGATGAAAGACACTCAATGGCTGGTTGAAAGTGATGGTTGAAAATGGCCCCAAGAAGATTCCGCTGTCAGGCTCTCAGTAGCTGGCAGGGTTGGAAGGCAGTCAGTGGTAGGTCGAAAGTGATGGTTGAAAATGGCCCCGAGAAGATCCCGTTGTCAGGCTCTCACGAGCTGGCAGGGCCGGAAGACACTCAGTGGCGGGTTGAAAGTGATAGTTGAAAAATGGCACCGAGAAGATCTCACTGTCAGGCTCTCACTAGCTGGCAAGTTTGGAAGACACTCAGTGGCAGGTTGAAAGTTATAGTTGAAAAATGGCCCCGAGAAGATCCTGGTGTCAGTCTCTCAATAGCTGGCAGAGCTGGAAGGCATTCGGTGGCGGATGAAGGTGTAGTACATAGCCAAAATAATTAGTTGAAGGACCTGAATAGATCAGGTGTTACATAGCAGAGAAGATCCCATTGTCAGGCTCTCGCCAATTGAACACTCGCTTGTTCCCCGAGGGGTCATTGTCGAATATCATCAAGTCATGAGGTGAGAGGAACCTAGCTTTTCACTCGCGTCTAACCCCTAAAAGGGTGAGAAAGGGAGATCCCCAAGTAACCGAGTGCATGGGTTACGCGAAACGGTCTAACCCTGAGATAAAATAGCATCGTGAGTTTTACCTTAAAACAATTACACTACGATCATAGTAGGTACATGCGAGTGTACAAAAAAGAAATAACATGGAAAATGACAAGACAAAATGACACTACGATCCTAAGAGAGTAGCGAGAGTTAAGCACTCGGCAGGGAAGCACACGGAAAATGACAAGACAAAAAAGAAAAATATCTTTCATTAAGTAATAACAACTTATAAAGAGGTCGAGGGCGAGTGTACAAAAAAGAAGAGCAAAAATGTTACAGGGCAAAATGAAAAAGATGTACAGCAAGTTCCTCCCTACTCGGCCCCTCTAGATTGGTTATCATGGTCGTCGTCTTGGTGGCTGAAAAGCGAGTCGAATTTGTCCTCCTCATCAGATATAGCGACGGGAAGAAATAGTTCGAAGACCAGTTCTTTGGCGGTAACCTTCTTGCAGTCGGGCGTCAACACCTTGATATCCTGCTTCATCGGCCTTGACGGTGGTGACCCTCATCATCTCATTGGCCTCCAATTCGTTGTACATCAACGGCCTTCCTCCCCTACTGGTCGATTCGCCACGAGCTTGAGGAATGATGGTTCCAACCAGGCGATTGATCTCAGCCTTAAGATGTTTACTCTGTTCCTCAGGGTTTGTGGTGCGCATGCGCATCCGGTCGGCGGTCCCAACATCCTGCAAGAGTCAGAGGGTTAGAAGAAAAGGGGAGGGGGCTGAAGATAATGGCGCAGATGCCCGAAGGAGTCAACATTTACCACCCCGCCAGAGTTTTTCTCAAGAAGGTCCTCTGCGATCTCCATCCTCCACTTCAAGTCCTTCACCTCATCCTCCGCGAGTGCTCGCTCCTCTTCGGCATCACTCCTCTTTCGGTTGAGAGCGAAGCCGCGATGGACAGCCATGTGTGCGAGCTCCAGAGAGCGTATTTGGGCTCGTGTGCTCTCATGGGCAAGCTTATGCATAGTCATACCATCGTAGGACTTGGCGTCCTCGCGACCATAGAGCCCGAAGCTGAGGGCATAGGCGTGCCCACTAGAAGGTCGCCGCTCCGACCAGGAGAGGAGGAGCGAGAAGACCTAGATCATGTTAGCCTCTTGTCCCATAGCACCATCGACTCGTCAGTGCGGTCCTTGACCCTCCCGCGCAGGTCGTAGTTGCGATGTACATCCGGAAGCTCCTCCTTGCGAGCCTCGGACTCCGTCCCGGCAAAAGATTCGGGGAGTTCACCCACACCCCGACCCTCCTCCTGCGGGCCCCGTGGACTTGCTTTTCCTTGGACACCATCACCTTTTTAAGCCTCTTGCGCGTCGGCGAGGACCGAGGCGAGTCGGGATCGGCGGGTGCAGTTCGTTTTTTGCTGCTGGAGGGAGCGGATGATTCTAGCTCCTCTCTGAACGCCTCCGCGGCTGCCCTCTCCCGCTCGAGTGGGTCTGTGACTATCCCAGCATCCGTGTAAGGTGGGTGCTCTGGGATCAGTCGCTTCCCTGCGCGGAGATGTCCCAACGCCCTCAAAAACAGCTAATTATCACTAGCGAGATCAAAATGCAGCGTGAAGTGAGCATACCTTCGCCCGGAAGTATCGGAGGGAGCAGGTCGAGACCCCTCTTCAAGAACGCGACCTTGAAATCTTTGTGAAGAAAGAATTGGTGGAGATTGGCGTCGTCGCTTGTCACTATCGGAACGCTGTATGTCACCTCCTTCCGCTGAACACGCAAGAAGGGAATGTACCTAAGGTTTCCCTTGATAAAGGCAAATTTTGTAACCCAATGGTGATTTTTGTTGGCGGTCTCGCACACCTTGAATTGCAAGCCGGCGAAGAAGGCGACGCCATCGTTGGTGGCCTGGTAGATGAAGAGCTTCCGGAAAACAGTGAGATTGAACTCGATCTGTTCCTCATGGAGGAAGCACGCGAAGGCCACCAACATGACAATCGCGTTAGGGTTGAGTGGCACGGGGACGGCCCCGAAGTACTTGAGAGTTTGACGTACTTCCGGCCAGAGGAGGAGTCGCTGCCCCACCTCGAAGTAACCTTGGCGTTGATCCCCTGAAACCTGTTCAGCCATAGAGCGAGTCAAATAAGCATCTTCATCATAAAGTAGTGAGTCAGAAAGTTAAAACCCTGCACTCGCGCAAAGCAAGCAAACATCAATTATTACATCAAATATTACATGAATTAGTTCTTGGAATGTTCTCAAACAAAGAAGATCAAAATTAACATGCGGTAAGGGGAAGAGTGCGAGAATAACAATATTAGAGGGACGAGGGGGTAAGTGCTGGTAGGCTCATAACGAGAGCCATTTCCACCTTCCTGGGCCTCTCGCCCCTGCCCCCGGTGGTCGGCGAGGGTTATTGAACTCGCGGACAGACTTGAGGTCCCGCTACACGAGGCGCATGTTTTCTTCAATTCAGTCAATGAGCGGTCCAGGGGAGATCATCTTTCTACCCGTTCCCGCCTGATCACCTTGTCGGCAAGCCCCGCGTAGCCCGGTCTATTCGAGGTCATGCAATCGTTGCTCGCTGACAACCCTCTCCTCCTAAATCTCTCGCGGCATAAATCCATACTTCTGAAGGCTCTCTGCCATCCGCTTCTTCATCTCTGCGGGGTTGATTGGGCCGCCCAGAAAATCTTCAACCATATTGCGGGAGGGAGGTGGCGGGAAAAACTCATGTTTAGAAGACTCTTAAACCTCTGAGACCCCGAGGGGACCTGAAGCAATTGAAATTAAGAACGGTTAAGGCCGGACCAGAATACAACAAGAGGGCGAGTGTTCTGACACCGTGCAAAGCAGTAGTCCATTGGTTGAGGTGCTCGAGAGATGAACTCGATTGTCCTTCGAAGGGTTGGCCGAGAGGAACATTAAGTGTCATCCCATGACCCAGACGGAAGGAGCCTTGGTCAGGGATCAGGGCAGAAGAAGGGATTGGGATGTCTACGGTGTCTTGCGCCACGGGGGCCGAGCTGAGGGCGAGGTCGATTGTGGGCTCGCGAGCCGACGACTTCAACATCAAAGAGCCTAGGCCAGCGGCCCCAAAGGAAGGAACTACAAAGAAGCTGCGCGAGATGAGTTGGGCGGATAAGTAAAGCCTATAGGCCGGTAAATTACCTGGAGTTCTCGTGGGACTGTCAGAGATAGTACGGGGGAGCATACCCTCTATTGAGAGGTTATCTTGGACCGAATGGAGACTCGCACCACTACAAGATGGAGCGCCAAGGCCGGTCGGAACCTCTTCGGTATTTTTCTCTTTAGGGAGCCCCCTGCCAAAATATTTGAGATGGTCACGTTGAAGCCTTTTTTACAAACCGCGAGCAAGCAAAATCATTGAAACCTACGTTTCGCTGAAAGATACGAGTCCGTGACTTTGCGTTGAAGGCGGTATGTGGAGTGGAGGCTCGCTGGTAGTAAGGCCACGCTTAACCTTCTTGGTCGACTTCTGCTTCAGTTGCTCGCTCGGGGACTTGTGCGGGAGCCAGGGCATGAGCTCGGCAGTGTCCGATGAGTTTAGCTCCCTCACCTTGGCAAGGCGATCCTGAAATTCTTTGTAGAGAGGCTTCATGCAATGAAGATCGAGAAGAGAAGGGGAAGGGCAAAGGAGTTCCCTACCCCTAGGTTGGTGTATATATAGCATATTGTGGAGCCCATCAAAAGATTCCCTCAAGATCAACTACCACTCGTCAAATACCTGGGATTGGACTTCTCTTTATGAGCTCGGGACAAGTTCGTGAAGAGCGGAGATTGTGTACAACTCTGTATTCGGCGTGCGGGGCCCTCTGTTTGGATCAGGGTCAGGGAGGGGGCGTTTAGATACATGCGAGCTGAATGGGCGGGTGGAGCCCCGACTCGTGTCATGAGAATGCCTAGAGAAGTCAGTGGGGGAGTGGGTCGGCGCTGCCCGCACTCGTCCTTAGGCCACGGTGAGCAGCGAGTGGGGCGGCGTGGCCCGCACTCGCCCTCGGGCCAAGGTGAGCAGCGAGCGGCGAGAGCTAGCCACATTAAGCAGTACTCGCCCTCTCTAGCGAGTGGCCGACCCGTCCAGAAGTTTTTCCCCAAGAAAATCTATTTTGGGTCTGTTGATAGCCCTTCCAACCCGCGTAGTTTCGTTGTTGGCAGACCGATTTGAATTGTGTATAGTAAAACCAAAAGGCGGAACTTTGCTATGTGCATGCAAGAGTTGAAAAACTATAAATAGACCCTTAAGGGCACCTTTGAAGTGGATATGTTTCCTTTGGATTCTTCCTCCTATGATCAGCTTTGGTTGGCTTCCAGTGCCCTCCAAGGTGCCCAACTCTAACATTGTTTAGGAGGGGAAGCTCTCTTTGATTTTTTGGGTGTGTGGCGGGACCTTCACGCTGCAGCTCTATGGTCAGTTCCTTAGTTCTTAGCCACCAGTCAAGTGTCCTGGCTTGGGAGAAGTAGGTGTGGGTTACACCCCTTGGGTCCAAACTCTTCTTGAAACTTATTTCTGGTTTCAACAGACCGAATTATATTAGGCCGACTTAGCATATGGAGCTGTCGAGCGCGCAAACAGTCAAAAAGTAAGTAGAGGAATGCACAAGACATTTTAATTTGGAAAGCCCGTAAATTGGGTAAAAAGCCACATAACTGATTTCGTGCCAGTCAGATTTCACTATCAGCGGCAGTTCACAAAGTGTCAGAGAAATCAAGAGCGACAGACCACTACTCGTTATAGCTTGGAGATGAGAGAGTACACATGTGCGCTTGGGGGACGACAGACCGCCTCACACAGCTCGAGATCTATCTCTTTTTGTAGGAGAATCGTTGGTGAGGCCGGTGGTTTGTCTTTTTCTCCAGAACGTCGTGGAGTTGGATAAACTTTCAGACTTTCCGAAGGGAGGTGGCTCGTATGAGGATTTTGACAGAGCTCTGTCCAGTAAGAGGAGAATATTGGGAGGAAAAGTTAAAAAAGAGAGAGGTCTGGTGGCCTTTTTATTGGTCATAAGGGTAGTTACGGTTGTTATGCGACTATTCGCAGACCATAACCACCCAAATTGTTAAGTGCATATCATATTTAAGCTTCGTTTGTTTCGGCGTTTTTGCCGGGAGTTTGGAGCAAACGCCGCCGGACGGCGGGGAAACAAACGGGGCGCCGGCGGCGTTTGCTCCGTTTGCACCCGCCGCAAGAAGAAAAAGCCACACAAGCACCGCTTTTCCAACCCCCCTCCCCCCTCCGGTTCCAACTCTCCATTTTGACCCGCCTGGAGCAAACGCCATCGCCGTACCAAATGAAGTCATATAGTTTTAAGCACATATTTTTTATAATACTTTATATACGCAGACCATTATAAATTTAATTATTATTCCCCCACTCACGACGGTGGTTATGTGAGTGTTTATCCACGTAACGAACGACGGCGATCGTGAGAGAACGATCGAACAGTGGAGAGGTGGTCGTTGTCGATAGTTCGCGGGCGACGAGCCCCCGACGGCGGTCGGCCGCCGGGTGAGGAGGAAGGGCCGGTCGGGGAGGCTGGGCGCGGTCAGCCGCGCCACGCGGCCGTGGCCGGCCACACGCGCCGACCGGGAAAGCCGAGCACGGCCGTTCGCGCCATGCGGCCGCGACGCTGGCTCTCTAAGCGGGCTCATGTCCGCGAGGGGCGGCTGCTACCGGTCCCGCTCGCTGGCCAGGGAGGCCACGCGCGGTGTCGGCCACGCCTCGCGGCTGTGGCGCCTGAATTGAGCGACAAAGTGACGGTGATTTTGTAGAGGCGATGATGCCTCCTTCGTGATGGCGGGATTGTGTAGAGGCGGTGACGACAATCGGTGGAGTCCATAGAGAATAACAACGAGGGGGAGGCGGACTGAGCGGCAAAGTTATCAAGGGCAGGGGCACTGAGAGATGAATAAATTGTGAATACATGCCTGGTGCCCTGCCGTGGTTAATACTTACTATTAGCCACGCTCTTTGCAACGGTCCAGATTGCTTAACACCCGTTTATATGTTAGAGATGATACACAAGGAAGATTTTTACAACTCAATTGGAAATGAGAAGTGAAAGAATTTCATAGTTAAGCGGGTGAGACTAGTATCGGGATGAGCGATCTCTTGGGAAGTCCTGGCGCTGCACACTTAACTATCAAGTTTCTCTTATCGAAAGTAGGCAGCGGCCTCCAACAATTAGCCAACGGGCAGATGCGCCATGTGAGGCAGTTCTTGAAGAGGGGTTGGGGTGTACGGTCTACAGACCGGTTGAGGTTGAACCCTTCTGAGATGGATGTTGGGGATAACGATGATCATCCTTTCGTGCTGTGAGTTGGGGCAATCGTTAGAAAAAGTGCAAAGTGTTAGCCACACTTTTTTTTGTCATGGCAAAAACATAACTATCATCCACGATTTCTTTAATCATGGCTAATAATAGTTTATAATCCACAGTTTTTGAGTCTTGAGTGACAAATACGATGACTGTTATGTGCAAATCTGTTTTGAATATGAGCAAATCAGTTTAATAATAAAACATTATTATATAATTAAATGATAAAATGCAAAATTTAGATAGGTGCAAACCAAACTCCTACTCCGACAGTCCTCTCTCCTCCTCCCGCTCCTTCGCCATCTTCTCTTCTTTCCGCAGATGAGAGGCCAAAATGTCCATTATGAACCTAATGCAGTTACAGCAAAGCACGCCTCTAAAGATTTTGAACCTCGTGCGAGGGTAGGGGAGAGTAGGAGGGGAAAGACTTTCACCGATGACAATATCAGGGAAGGAGTAAGGAGGAGACACGGTGATAGCTGAAGCGGAATCTTGAAGGAGATATACCAGGTAGAAGGTAAGGGTGATACTGATCCAAGAGTAGAAATATGGCGTTTGAGGACTAAAGCTCTGTTGTTTTTCCTCAGCAAAACCTGCACATTTGCAGAAGTATGGCGTTACAACATAAGTTCCACCCACTCAACAAATGTTCATCTATCTTCAGCATTTCCTGTAATTTTCAACAGAGAATTTCATTTAAAATTATTTTACAATTCAGTGGTCCAGCTGTATAACCCGTAATTCGTTGAGATCAGAAGTACCCCACCAGACGGCTATCCGCAGACCATTTGACGAGCTGTGGCGAGCAGAGGCGAGCTGTGGTAAACTTGAGCGAGCAGAGACGAGCTTTGGCGAGCTGTGGCGAGCAGAGACGAGCTTTGGCGAACTTGGGCGAGCAGAGGCGAGTTGTGGCGAACTTGGGCGAGCAGAGGCGAGCTGTGGCGAGCTGTGGCGAGCTTTGGCGAGCTTGGGCGAGCAACTCGCGAGTATGAGCGAGTATCTCTTGGAACTCGCTGGCAGAAGCTGGATACTCGCCTAACCCCCCCCCCCCCCCACCCAGGATTTCTCTATAAATAGTCCCCACAGAGGTACTGGAAATGACATTTTTGGAAGAGGCCGAGGTCCCCCCAAGTGGATACTCGCCAAGTCCATGCTTGCCTAGTACCTCGCCCAGCCTTTTGGTTGTGGAGGGGAAGCTTCTTCTAAGCTTCCGGGTTCGTGGTGAGACCTCCCTGCTGGAGCACTTGAGGTGTGTTTGTAGATAGTTTCCTCTATTTCTCGCTAGTCACTTGATCTGTGACGTCGGACCGTAAAATCAGTAACCTTAAGCTGTCTTGATCCTATTTTCAAGGTCAGTAATTTTTCCGGCTTCAACACCAGCGGCGGCTGCAGAAGTTCCCCTCAGTGTGGGTGAAGACAAAATTAATCAAAAAATATTTTACATATTATTTAAAATGTAGATTACTTATTTATAATAATAAAAATTCTATACAATAACATAAAATTGAACTTAATAAAGAAAATATTAATTAGCTTATTTATAAAAGATAAACTTAAAAAAGACATAGCAATCAATTTGTTTATAAAGATATTTTTCTAAATAATTTTTTTATTAAAAAAATGAGCTATTAAACATATTAATTTATAAAAAAAATTTAAACAGTGTCATAATAATGATTTTTATTTATAAAAATATTTTTTAAATAATCTCAATAAAAGTTTAAATAAATCACTTTAGCATAGGCCTGCACAAAAGGCCCGGGCCCAGTGGGCCGGCCCGAGCCCGGCCCGGCGAAAGCCTTTTTCGGCCCGGCCCGGAAAAAGCCCGGCCCGGGCCGAGACCGGGCTCAGGGCCCTTACAGGGCCCTGGTTTTGGGGGCTAGCCCGGCCCGATGCCCGGCCCGGGCCGGGCCGGGCAAAGCCCGAAAATCGGGCCGGCCTGGGCCCGGACCCGGGCCCAGGCGAAGCCCGGACCGGGCCCGCACGCCGGCCCGGTCCTGCTGCCAACGGCTCTAAGAGCCGTTGGAAATCCAACGGCTCTTAGAGCCGTTGGAACTGCAGCCAGCAGGGCTGCAGCAGCCCTGCTGGCTGCAGTTTTTTGGCCTAGGGCCTAGGCAAAAGCCTAGGCCCTAGGCCATTTTTTATTAAAAAAAAAATAAATTTTTTTTTTTTATAAAATCCCCCCCCCCCTCCTACCCGATCCCCCCCTCTCTCTCTTCCACTCTCTCTCTCTCTCTCTCTCTCTCTCTCTCTCTCTCTCTCTTCCACTCACTCACTCTCTCTCTCTTCCACTCTCTCTCTCACTTATTCTCTCCCTCTCTTACTCTCTTACTCTCTCTCGCTGCATGGCATCCTCGTCCTCAACGCCGGCGTCGTCGACTCAAAGCACGGCCGAAGTGGTGGAGCATAATCGGAGGGCGCCCGTCTGGGAGCATTTCGACAAGGTTAAAGTCGGCGACGAATTCAAGGCGCGGTGCAAGTTGTGCTCAAA
This sequence comes from Platanthera guangdongensis, assembly GCA_039583875.1. Lineage (NCBI taxonomy): Eukaryota > Viridiplantae > Streptophyta > Magnoliopsida > Asparagales > Orchidaceae > Platanthera > Platanthera guangdongensis. The sequence goes on along the minus strand of CM077150.1, from coordinate 16,459,799 downwards.
GTTGCTAACTCTTACCGGCAACTCAACACTAGCGAGACACGCTAAGTCCTGTTTTGCAAAGCAAGCTCCCGAGTCCAGTCAGGGACAAATATCAGCATCAGGACAAATTTGGACGTACGATCAAGCAAGACAGCGAGACCTACAGGTGAAAAACGTCATCAGACGTGGGTTGCCATTCAGTCACTACGACAACGATGAGACGACGGAGTATATACACGAAGGGCTTCAGCCCAAATATCAACAGGTAAGTAGATCCACTATTAGACGCGACGCACTTAAATTATATTTTGACGCAAAACAAGATTTAATAAAATTTTTTGAAACTTTCGAGGGACGTGTGAGTTTAACGAGCGACGTTTGGAGTAGTAGCGTTAGGGTAGGGTTATCTTATATTTGTATAACGGCTCATTGGATCGATCCCGTTTCATGGGATTTAAATAAGCGCGTAATATGTTTTGAAGGTTTTGAATTTCCGCACACGGGTAAGGCTATATATTCAGTAATTATTAAATGTTTGCGTGAATTTAAAATAAAGGATAAAATAATGAGTATTTCTTTTGATAACGCTAGTAATAACAACACCGCAGTAGAGTGGTTAAAACGTGAATTAAAACCAATGCTCAACGGTGCGTTTTTTCACACTCGATGTGTGTGTCACGTTTTAAACTTAGTGGTACAGGATAGTTTAGAAGCTATGGAACCATATGTTGAGAAAATTCGTACTATGCTTAGATTTATTTATTGTACCAAACAGCGAAGTCAAGATTTTCGAAAATTTGTGATCGCACAAGGTCACAAATATTTGAAACCTCAATTTGATATGCCTGTAAGATGGAACTCTACATATAAAATGTTAAAAAGAGCGTTTCAACAAAAAAACACTTCTTATGGAATATTACACTATGACAAATAATCATAATTTAACTGATAATGATTGGGACGTACTATTTCATTACATGGATTTATTAAAATGTTTTTATAGGGCGACTGTTTTTTTATCTGGTGTTTATTATCCCACTAGCTCGTTAGTAATTGAAAATTTTGTAAATATCGCACAAAAACTTAACTATTTTAAGCAACACTCCGGATGGCTTCCTTTAATTGAAGTAATAGAAGAAAAATTTTTAAAATATTATAGAGAAATGCCTCCTGCATTTTCATGCGCCGCCGCTTTAAACCCGTTATTCGCTGTAGACGGCGTAGAAAATTTAATAGATGAAATTAACGTTAACTTAGACATAAATATAAGTTTCGATGACGTTGACGACGTTAGTACTACTAAATTTAATTCTATTTTTACCGAATGTTTTAATTATTACGACAACTTATATGGCTCACGACCACGAGAAGAAATAACACAACCTAGGACAAAAGATTCTTTTACAAATAAAATTTTAGAATTAGCTTCCAGAAAAAAAGCACGCACATCGAGTAGTTTAAACGAATTAGGACTGTATACGAAAACACAATTTCGTGATTTTATGACTACGGAAGAGATCGAAAACTTCGATATCTTAAAGTGGTGGAAAAGTAAAGCTAATACCTATCCTATTTTGGCCTATATGGCCCGTGATTTACTAACAATTCAAGCTAGTACAGTAGCTTCGGAGTCCGCTTTTTCTCTTAGTGGCAGGATTTTGAACACGCGGAGGAGCCGACTAAATGAAGAATCACTCGAACTATGCATCTGCTACAAGGATTATTTGGATGCTACGAATAGGAAGCAACACATTTCAGCGTTGGAGGAGAGCTCCGAGGAAATTGAAGAGGAGATGGACAATCTGAATTTATAAAAATGTAATTTTTTTTATTATCATTTAAATAATAAATTTCTTTTTTTTTCTATTTTTTTTTTAAAGTGTAATTTTGTTTTTAAAATTTCAATATTAATAAAATTTTTTATTCTAATTTTTATTTCATTTTTTTAATTTTTTTAATTTTTTTAAGTAATTTTTTTCTTAAGAGGGCCCGGCCTGGGCCCGGCCCGGCCCGGCCCGGCCTGGCCCGGGGGGCCGGCTCGGGCCCCTTCCCGGGGTCAAAGCCCGGGCCCGGCCCGAGCCCGATAAAGAAAGGGCCCGGGCTCGGCCCGGTTTGCAAAAGCCGGGCCCGATCAGGCCCGGTCCGGGCCGGCCCGATCGGGCCTTTTGGGCAGGCCTGCTTTAGCATTAGAACCTATGATTGTATGTATAAAGAAAAAAATAAAACCACTAAATCCATTCCTGAAGCTGTCATATTTTATGAAGTAAGTATCAGCTCTTATTTGCTTGAAATCAGTCCACAATTTTAGTGAAATGTTGAAATTAATCCTATTTAACGACATATGCTAACGAAAAGAAACTTAAATGATGATAAGTTGATACATAAATTAGCAAAATAATGTCATGTGATGAAAAATATTTTAAATAACGTTTTCGTTCCAATTAAAATATATTTTTGAGATTGTACGAGAGAGAACGGTGCAATACAGTATACCTGGAATCGTTTTATGTATTATACCTGGAATCTTCAAGGAATCATTTTATGTATTATACGTGGAATCTTCAAGGAATCGTTTTATGTATTATACCTGGAATCTTCAAGGAATCTTCAAGAAATCGTTTTATGTAGTTATAGGTTTCTTAACTGAGAATGAGAGGATTAATCACTAGGCTGGGAGGAATATTTTGTGTTCAGATAAAAAAATATATGCGATTCTATATAAATATTTTATTCATCAATCCTAAAAATATATTTTAGCTGCAACTCGAACGTTATTTATAATATTTGTTATCATACGATGCTATTTTGTTAATTTATGTGTCAATTTATCATCGTTTACTTTTCTTTAGCATATGCCGTTAATTATTACTAATTTCAAGTAAATAAAAGTTGGTGGACTTATTTTATAAAATATGATAATTTTAAAAACATTTTTAAGGAATTTATCATAAAAAAACAAGCATATTTTTAAAACGAGCATATTTTTAGGGCGTTGTTATCCGCATCGCAGTTTTGATTATTCGCATCGCAGTTTTTCATAATTTTTTGCGCCTTTTGAAAATACGCCTTGTACATGTTTTTTTAGGAAAAGTGTTCAACACGAAAGTTGTAGATCTCGACGAAATCTACAACCTTCGTGTTGAACACGTTTCCAAAAAATGCATGTACAAGGCGTATTTGGGAAATACGTTCAGGTTTCGTGCCTTTTGGAAATACACTTTGTACATGCATTTTTAGGAAAATTGTTCAACACGAAAGTTGTAGATATCGTCGAGATCTACAACTTTCGTGTTGAACACTTTTCCTAAAAATGCATGTACAAAGCATATTTTCAAAAAACACGAAATATTAGAATAAAGTGTGATACGAATAGCCAAAACTGCGGTGCGGATAGCAGCGCCCTATTTTTATTATTAAAAAATATTTTTTAAAAAAATCACCCAGCAACCCAACTCAAGTGTAGGGAAATGCGAAAGAAACGGACGCCACGTCATTATTTGATCACATGCTTCACGTTTTCTTTATTGTTTATTATACCAATCTAATCAGCCAATATTCATTGCTTCATAAATTTGATGCACGTGCAATTAAGGTTTCATTTTAAAAAATAATAAAAAATACGCATGTAATTATCGTCTTTCTAAAATGTGGAACACCCAACTTTTTGAAAAAAGTCTATTATATCTTTATATGTTATTTTTTAGGCTGTTATTATCTTTGGGTTGTCAATAGTCATGCAATATAAATGCCCTTAAATAAATATTTCTTACAAGCGGTTAACTTTGCATATTCTTTCTCTCTCTTCTTAAGGGTCTATTTGTTTGGGCGTTTCGCTTTTCCGTTTTGGGCAAACGCCACCAGATGGAGGGTAAACAAATGAACCTCCGGCGGCGTTTACTTTGTTTCCACCCGACCACCTTGAGAAATGCTCCAAAAAGCTCTGTTTGGAGCAGCCACCTCCCCCTCTGGTTCGAACTCTTCGTTTCCACCCTCCGGATCCACCCGCCACAGCTAAACCAAATGAAGCCTAAATATCTGATTATTTAGGGTTTAGGATTTAGATTGACCCAAAGAAAAAGGAGGGATAGCCAAAAAAGAGACGTGGTTAACAATCAGCCAATATTCATTGCTTCCTAAATTTGATGCAGCTGCAATTAAATAAATATCTCTTACAAGCCGTTAACTTTGCAATTAGAATTTAGAGTGTGGCTAGCAAAAAAAAAGTACTCATAGCCAAAGAAGAGGTGCGGATAGCCAAAGAAGGGATGCAGTAAACTTTGCATTTTCTCATCTTAATTATCTAATTATTAATTAGTAAACAAATGCATTAACAACAGAAAGCCTACTGTGGGTGCCAGACTGCCATCCTTGGCTTATATTATTCACGACTACAGAGCGGTCCAAAACGACTCAATAATTTAAGAGAATTGTTAAAGCCAAATCCAATATGGATATACACAAATCATAAACACTTAAACCAAACTTTTTTTTCTCCCCCGGTATTTTTTTCCACGCAAACCCTAAAACCTAAAGCGCAAACCAGCGCCGCTCCTCCCGTTTTTCTACCGCTGGCCGGCCCTCTCCCACTCTTTCCTGCCACCTCTCAAGCTCCCTCTCTCAGCGGCGAAGGTGTGGATGGCTTCCGATGAGCGAATGGATGGCCAGCAGACGGAAGAATCGGTGGTTCCACGCCGGCGGGTTCCATCGTCGTCTCTATCGCAGACGGAAGATCCGGTGGCTTTTACATTCTTTATTTCAGATTATACTTTCTTGATTTCTGTTTTTTGTTCCTATATTTTGCTATTCTTGATTCCAGTTTTTGATTTTAGTATTTGGGATTCTAGTGTTTGTGATTCTAGTTTTTGATTCTATTATTTGAGATTCCCAGTTTTTGATTCTATTTCAGGTTTTTAAGTTGTGAGCAGTTTATTACTAACTTGAATCATTTTATGATTCTAGATTTGGATTTCAGTTGTTAGATTTTATTCATAAACTGACAACTCCTTAGATAACAATTGCTCTGTTCACAGGCATTGACACAGTTTTTGAAATTGCTAAGCTGAAATTTTGTTTTTTTTTGCAGGATCAAGTTTGGTGGGGGAGAAGCTTGTAGAAGAAGATGAACACCTTTCTAAGGAAGGTAATTTTTGTCCTTGCAACATTATAGTGCTATTATATTCGTTGTTAGTAATAAATTTGTGGAATTTGATGTTGCATTTAGGTGAAGTATTTGAAGTAGATGTTGGGTCAAATTTTGAGACTCAACAATTATTTCCATCAAAAGAATCACTTGTTGAGTGAGTTCGAAGTATTGGGCTTAGTTTGGGTTTCGTTGTAATAGTAAAAGGTTCAGACAAGCTCACAACTCGAATGAAATCTCGCGTGTTCTTAGGGTGTGACAGAGGAGGAAAATACCGTGATAACCAGAATAGGAAGCTTGTCGTTGTTTGCGGTAAGCATAACCACGAAATGATTTATTTAGAGGCACACGCTTATGCTGACCGGTTAAGTGTGGCTTAAGAAAAGTTAGTCGAGCAAATGTACAGTTCAGGGGTTACACGACGTCTTCCATGTCTCCGTCTTGAGGAAAGCCTTAGTATAAGCTAGTGTGGTGATTGAATCGGCATCAGTGCTGATAGAAGAGGACTTGAGCACACGAGTGCGTCCAGTTGCTATAGAGGATTTAGAAATTCGGCAGTTGCGGAACAAAGAAGTCAAACTCGTAAAAGTCTGATGGGACAACTACGGTCGTGGGGAGCTCTCGTGGGAGCGAGAACAGACCATGTTGGAGGAGTATCCAGAGTTATTCCGCTCAGGTATCATTTAAGTTTTGTGTATCTTTCACTTTCTGTAATTTCGGGACGAAATTCTTTTAAGGGGGAGAGAGTTGTAACGCCCCGAATCTCGAAAGAGGGACGGACAGCGTTTAGAGCCAAGTTGGGGTCTTGGTAGGGGTCACACGGCCTGGGACACGGGCGTGTCCAAGGCCGTATCATGCTCGGGTTCGACGAAGAACCCGGGTGGCCGACGAACTGAGCTCGATGAAGTGTCGAGATAGTGAATACGGCCCGGGACACGGGCGTGTCTAAGGCCATGTCGTACTCGGGTTCGACAAATTTTCCGAGTGGTCGATGAAAATGCGATCGACGATCGTCAAGACAGTGAACATGGCCTGAGACACGGACGTGTCCCTGGCCGTGTCCTGCTCGGGATGTTAGTCGGGTCGTGTCAGGGGATAAACACGGCCTGAAGCCCAGGCATGTTCAGCCTGACACGGGCGTGTCAAATACGACACGGGCGTGTCGAGTACCCATGTTCTCGTCGGGTTGTGTTTGATCCTGTGTCGATGGAGGAACACGCCTAGAAATACGGGCGTGTACTGAGTGACACGGGTGTGTCACGTTTGACACGGCCGTGTCCAGAACCCATGTCTTGTTCTGGGTGTGATGGTTTCGGCGTCGATTGAGGCACACGGCCTTGACACGGGCGTGTTACAAGCCGTGTTCGGCCCAGGAGTTTGGTTTTAAGTGTGAATCATGGTCGTCTGATTCCTTCTAATGGGATCTGATGGTCCAGAGCTGTCCTTGCTGTGATAAGTCCGGGAATGGGGTTTGAAACCCTCATTCCTCATCAAGTTTTCTCTTTCTAAAGTTTTAGAGAGAAGGGAGAGTAAGGAAGAAGGTGAAGGAGAGATCCGGCTGCCGGAGAAGCTTCGGAGCCCCAAATTGCGAGTCGAGTCCAGATCCGCGGAGGCAAGTCCGTTGTGGTGGTTTTCATCTGGCTAAGTTCTCATGGCTAGGAAGAGGGGCCGTAAGGTAACGACACTTCTTCTCTCAGTTTCTAGGATGCGTGCATAACATCTTCTTCTTTCAAACTTTTGGGCACCAAATCTCTCAAATGAGAGGGGTTTGGGTCGCCATGGTTCAAGAGGAACCTCTGGGTCGATTGAGTCCGTCCCCGACATGATTTTGCATTAGAGATCTGCTCCGTTACTGGATTAGGCATTGTGGGTGAAACCGTAGTTGCGACCTTTAGTCCGACTCGGTGATGTTGCATAGCAAGCCTTAGGAATTTTGTAGAAATCCGTTGCAGCAAGATGTCGTTTGTGATGTATATGATTTCCTCCTTTTCTCGAGTGAGTACGTGTAGCCGGAACAAGACAAGGTTAGCTTCACATTGGCGGTAGATGGTTTCCTTGGTGGACAAGGTTAGCTCTGCATTTGCGGTAGATGGTTTCCTTGGTGCGCAGGGACGTTGTCATACAAATGATGGATTAGGGTGAGAATGTTTATGGATTGTGATGTGCTAAGGCGCGACTTGTCTCCGCGGTCGGCTGTCTATCCCATGACGTGCAAGTATGTGGGGAGAGTGCCCCGACGAGACTAGTCCCCTTCTGTGAGACTGACGAGAACTCCAAGCATGGGACAAGCCCGGGCAATGAAGTCATGAGCGGGTGGGGTCCAGCAAGGGTTCTTAGAATCGGTTTGTGTGTGAGACGGAATCCTGACGCGAGAATTCAGAATTTGTAGGCAAGCCCGGGGCTAAGACCCACGAGCGGGTGGGGCCTTGGCAAGATTTCCGTGTGGCGTCTTCTATGTCGTTAGGGGAATTGCAGTACCCTTTTTGTTTGTGGCTTAACGCCAATGGGGAAATTGGGAGTACCCAGATGTTTTGATGATGTGCTAGTTGCATACGCGATAGGGTGCCTTGGGTGAAGCCCGAGTTTTGCATACATGCTGCATAGTAGGCCCCTTTTTATTGTATGCTCAACATAAAAAACATGTTTGTTGTTTGAGACATTCAAACCTGTTCTTTTAGAGTTTTACATGTTTATGTATATGGTATACGAAGTGCTGACTTGCAGGTTGGAGGGATACCCCGGGGTCCGTTAGGGGGCGGCCGAGAGGAGATGTATTGGTTACATAGTTTGAGATCAGCCTTTGCTGACCCACGTTACCACAAAATTTTTCAGGACAATGATCGCAAGCAGGAGCTAGCTCGCCGGCCAAAAAGGCCTAAGCCTCTTGAAGTGCTACAAGTTTTATACTAGCTCTGTTTTGTGGCATTGTATATTTGATGCTCTAGTTTTCCGGCTTGCATGATGAGGTAGTCTAGGGGTGCTTATGCACATTGATGTTTGTTGTTATCATTTGAGTTTGGACTCTCTATTGTTGTAAGGCCTTAAGGCCGTTTCGATACTCTTGTGTATGTGGATAACTTCGGGTCTTGTTTACTGTTTCCGCTGTTGTTTTATACTGAGTTTTGAGTTGGGTAGTTAATATCATCTTTTAATGCTAAAACTGTGACGTCTGTATGTTGTGGGGCCCCGGCTGGACCCATATTATACGGTCATTATAGGGGAGGTGTTACAAGTACGCTGTTGCGATTTTCGATCCCTAGCTCGCGAGTATCTTTTTCTGCTCGCGCGCTTCGGTTCCACTTCCTTTCTCGCCTTATTTCCTTTCTTAACTCGCCAACTCGCAGAAATGGTGGGAGATGTTGCCAGTGCTCGCCGACAAGCCCATTCCGCTAACTTCGCCGACGCGGCTTTCAAGAAATCCATAACAACAGAGCGGGACTTGGAGAGTTTCAGGGAGAGGCTTCTGCCCGAAAGGTACTCGGCCAGACTCCTTAGTCGCACCGAGTGACTTAACACCCACATCAAGGGTGGGATGATCTTGTCGCTCCGTCACTTTGACGCCGACTTGCGACTTTCATTGTGGCCGGAATATCGCGAGATCTTGCGATATTTCGGAATCGTCACCGCACAGATCAACCCCAACAGAGTGGCGATCATCATAGGGTTCCTCTGCTACTTGTGTGGAGGAGAGGGTCGCCTTCGACCTTTCTGTCTTTCGCAAGATATTCGCCTTCGCTGTGACCGCCGAGGGGGTCGTGTACTTCAGTAGCCATGTCTGCACCCTGGTGGGGATGGCGAACAAAGTCCACCGATGGAGCGAGAATCTGGTTGTCGTCTATGGCGACTTCGCGGGCGTCCTGAGAAGGCCGCACCAACCCGCCGATGTCGCCTTCCTCCCGCCGATATTGGAGGGCGTCCGCGAGCAGTTGGTCGAGTCGTTCCGTGGTCGCCGGTTCGACGTCATCTTCTGGCGACTAAACGTCAACACTCTCATGAAGATCCACCCCAACGAGGGTAAGATTTGAGCTAGAATCACTTCCTGCATGCTCGCTTCACTTTCTTAAAGCCTGGTACTGATGTTTGCTCGGAATTTTGCAGTGGCGTGCGAGCTCCCAGAGAAGCCGCTTCCTCCGGCGAAGGAAGTCGCCACCTCCCTCCTAGAGTCCAACCCTCTGCCTGATGTCGGCGAGAAGAAGAGGCTCGCCAAGGGAAAAGCGAAGGCCAGGTCGCCAGGCCCCGCGACCAAGAGGACGAAGGTGTCATCGCCGCGACCTGACGGCCAATAATTGCCGCTAGATGCTCGGCATCCTCACTTCCACCCCAACTTAACCTTGGGGCGAGGGGCGGTGGACGCTTACGGCCGGCCGCTCGTGACTTGGTCAGAGGATGAACACCTGGTGACGCTGAGCACCAACCTCCCCTCCTGGTCGGCGGACTGGGAGGACAAGGGGGAGGTCTACGCCGTCCTCCACACGCTGTATGGGCGAGCTGATGCCGAGTCCATGGTGGAGCTCAGCGCGGAGGATCTCGCCAACAGGCCTCATGCTCGCTCGCGCGAGCTGTCGAGCTGGGGCACTACTCGGTGAGGAAGTTGCTGGAGACGACTGCGGCCCTAAAAATCGTCACCAAGAAAGCCAACGATCTATGCATGCAATCGCTCCGCTGGAGAGAGTATAAGGTAAGTCGCTTCCTGCGTGCGACTTTGATGGCGTTGGACGTTCATCTTGCTGACTCTCTGTTCTTTGTCGCAGGCTGCCGAGATTGAGGCCGCCAAGAAACTCTCCGAGTGCGAGGTGAAACTCGCCAAGTCTCAGGCAGAGCTGGAGGCAGCCCAAGTCCGCGCCACCGAGATGGAAATCCGCTTGACTGCCCTCGAGGGCGGCGCGAGTTCTTCAGCTCCTCAGCCAAACGCGTCGCGGCCGAAGGATGACCCTCATTACGCGATTAAGAGATCTCGCACTCTCTGGAAGGAGAGGTCGTCGGTCCGCCGCGAGATAGCTCGTGCTGCAGGAAATGTCATGCTCGCGAGGCTAAGGATTAGTGGCCAGCTCGCCGAGGGGGAGAAGCAGCTCACTGTTGACGAGCTCATCCCCGAACTGCTCGCCGATGAGTCGACCTCGCCAGATCGCCTACCTTCTCCAACATCGGGCTCCAACAGCAGTGGCAGCGGTTGCAGCAGCAGCGGCAACAGTAGCAGCAGTGAGTAGGAGAGCGAGGAAGGCGGCGAGGAAGGAGGCGAGGAAGAGGAGGACGCTGATAATGGAGACGACGAATATCGGCTTGATACTGGCGACGATGAGTCCTAGTTGCTCGCCAATATTCGTCATACTCGCACATAGCAGTTAGGCAAATTTTGTAAACGTGTAAAATTTTTGATATGTATATTAATACAAGTTTGAATTACCGTTGTCGTTCTTTGTTTGCATGTTTTGTTGGTTGATGATGCTCGCTAGGCTCATAGGCTCGGGGAGGATGAGTGCTCGTGATGCTTTACCGCGCGCTGACATCATTCATAGTCGCGTAGTTATTACTCACACGACCATAGTCATTCCAACAACTCGCTTCCCAATACTTGCCTGTGTCCTGCACGTTTACTCGCCGTAATATACTCGCGCGCTGGCCAAGTCGTACTCGCATACTCGCCAAGGCTTGCTCTCATACTCGCCAAAGTTTGCCCGCACCTGCACAATTATTTATTTTTTTTGGAGTTAATCCTCACTGGCTCGAATACCAGAGCTGACACCCTATGAGGAGCTGAGCTTGGTTGGTGGTTGGGAGTAGTCGACACCCAACAGGAGCCAAGCTCAACTGGGGATGGGAATCGGTTGACACCCAGCAGGAGCCAAGATCAACTGGGGGTGGGAAACAGTCGACACCCAGCAGGAGTCTAGCTCAACTGTGTGTGGGAATCGGTCGACACCCAGCAGGAGCCAAGCTTAACTGGGGGTGGGAATCAGTCGACACCAAGCAGGAGCCTAGCTTAACTGGGGGTGGGAATCAGTCGACACCCAGCAGGAGCCCAGCTCAATTGGGGGTAGGAATCGGTCGACTCGGGGAGGCAAGTAGTCGATCTGCAGGAGAGGAGCTCGTACAGAGTTCTCGGACCACGACATCACTCCAACGAGGATCTTGATCTCACTCGAGGGGGTCCTTGTCCAATATGCAGGAGAGGAGCCCGTGCAGTGACTTGGACGTACGACGACACTACCACCCGAGGACTTGAAATATTGTTTGGATTCGATATCTCTCAGGAGCCTTGCTCAACTAGAGTGGTGTAAGTCGACTCGAGGAGGCAAGTAGTCGGTCTGCAGGAGAGGAGCTCGTACAGAGATCTCAGACTACAACATCACTCCAACGAGGATCTTGATCTCACTCGAGGAGGTCCTTGGCCAATATGCAGGAGAGGAGCTCGTGCAGGGACTTGGACATACGACGACACTACCACTCGAGGACTTAAAACGTTGTTTGGAGTCGACAGCTCTCAGGAGCCTTGCTCAACTAGAGTGGTGTAAGTCTACTCGAGGAGCCAAGTAGTCGGTCTGCAGGAGAGGAGCTCGTACAGAGTTCTTGAACTACGACATCACTCCAATGAGGATCTTGATCTCACTCGAGGAGGTCCTTGGCCAATATGCAGGAGAGGAGCTCATGCAGGGACTTGGACTTACGATGACACTACCACTCGAGGACTTGAAACATTATTGGAGTTGACAGCTCTCAAGAGCCTTGCTCAACTATAGTGGTGTAAGTCGACTCGGGGAGACAAGTAGTCGGTCTGCAGGAGAGGAGCTCGTACAGAGATCTCAGACTACGGTATCACTCCAATGAGGATCTTGATCTCACTCGAGGAGGTCCTTGGCCAATAAGCAGGAGAGGAGCTCGTGCAGGGACTTGGACTTACGACGACACTACCACTCGAGTACTTGAAACGTTGTTTGGAGTCAACAGCTCTCAGAAGCCTTGCTCAACTAGAGTGTTGTAAGTTGACTCGGGGAGTCAAGAAGTCGGTCTGTAGAAGAGGAGCTCGTACAGAGATCTCAGACTACGACATCACTCCAACGAGGATCTTGATCTCACTCGAGGAGGTCCTTGGACAATATGCAGGAGAGTAGCTCATGCAGGGACTTGGACTTACGACGACACTACCACTCGAGGACTTGAAACGTTCTTGGAGTCGTTTTTTCTGCTGCTTAAGAGACTGTCAATGAATCAAGTGCATCAATATCTTTGAGGATGAAGAAATTATAAAGAGAACGATGATCTCGCCGCTGTTGAGTTGGGAGATTGGCGTCTGACCTGTTCCTGATAGTTCCTCCAGTCGAAGGAGAGATGCGGTCGGGGGTACCTAGGCCGACATACAAGGGGGGAGCTAATCTCGGTCGTCATTGCAGAGGCTCGGTCTTACAAGAGCGCTTCCGGAGGCATTGTCCCATCATCCGCACTGGTCTATCTAAGAGAAACAGGTCAAAGGCAAGTTTCCCAATCCAACCGTTGAAATCATGCAAGCTCTACGGTCTGGATTCGAGCGCACATGCATGAGCGAGGGGCAATGTTTTTCCGAGGGTCCTCCAGGACGCACTCGCGACTAACATATTCCCTTGGGCCTATCCATGCTCTTTGGCCGGTTATCCTGCCTTTGAAAATAATGAGGGGTTGTTGCCCAAATGAGAGCTTGGCAAGGTCGATCCTCCCTCGAATCCAAGAGGTTGGAGTCCAAACCTGTTCCTACTAGTTCCTCCAGTCGGAGGAGAGATGCAATCAGGGGTAGCTAGGTGGACATGCAAGGGGGGAGCTGATCTCGGCCGTCAATGCAGGGGTCCGGTCTTACAAGGGCGTATATATCCCGAGGCATCGTCCCATCGTCCGCACTGGGCTATCTAGGAGGAACGGGTCGACAGCCGGTTTCTCGGATCGATCTCAGAGCAAAACCTTAAGGCCTCAGAAATCTTGAGATGAAATAGCACAAAAGAAAAGCCAAATAGTTGTCACTATTTGTATATATGTATGAAAACATGTACAAGTAAAATACAACATTAACAATTATGGATGAACCTTTTCAGGTCATCCCCGCTCCAAGTACCTCCCAGTTGCTCTCCGACCTGATCCTGGAGATAATAGCCTCCGATGGCCAAGTCTTCTTGGACGATGAAGGGACCTTCCCAATTAGGATGCAGCTTGTCAACTGTTGCTCCTCTTCCTACGGCGTCCACCTTTTTCATGACCAGATCCCCTGCGCGGAAATGTTTTAGGCGGACGTTCTTGTCGAAGTGCTTCACCATGCGCCGCTTGATCTCCTCTTGGCGGATGGAGGCCAAGTCACGAAGCTCTTCCATAAAATCCAGCGAGAGCCTTTGAGCGTCTTCATTCTCCAAGCGCCATTCCTCGTTGTCGTCCCCAGCTGCTATGACTCTCGGGCTCCGAACCTCAAACTCCACTGAGATGAGTGCCTCAGATCCGTGGGATAACTTGAAGGGAGTTTCCCCCGTAGCCGAGTTTGGAGTTGTTCTCAGAGCCCAAAGGACTGAGGGGAGCTGCTCTGCCCAATTGCCTTTCAAGTTGGTGACTTTCTTCTTTAGGAGGTTGATGATCAACTTGTTGGCAGCTTCCACTTTTCCGTTGCTGCAAGGATGGTGCACAGAGGAGAATCGAAGATCCGTCCCTTGCTGCTTGTAGAAGTCCTCTAACTCCAGGCTGGCGAACTGTGACCCATTGTCGGTGATGATGGCGAGAGGAATCCTGAACCTGCATGCAATCTCTCCCCAAATAAAATTCTTTACAATTTGCGAAGTGGTCTTGGCCAGAGCTTTTGTCTCGATCCATTTGGAGAAGTAATTGATCATGACGAGGACGAACTTCCTCTGTCCACTGGCCTAAGGAAAAGGGCCGATCAAGTCCATCCCCCAGATGGCGAAGGGCCATGGAGCAGTGATCGAGCACAGATGCTGAGCTGGTTGTAGTTGAAGAGGCGCGAAGAGTTGGAGATATTTTTTGGAGAAGGCTTCTGCATCTTTCTGAATGGTGGGTCAGAAATACCCTTGCCTTAGGATTCTTTGTTCAAGGGTGCGAGTCCCTGAGTGGCTGTCATACTCTCCCGAGTGAATATCCTCCAGGACACGGGGGACTTCAATCTCCAACAAACACCGAGCCAAAGGATCTAAGATGGTTTTACGATAGAGCTCTCCTTCCTGTAGCAAGTAATATGCGGCTTTGTAACGGAACTTCCTCTGATCTCCCTCGCTGGCAGGAACCTGACTTGTTGCCAAAAAGGAAATAAACGGGTCCCTCCAGGATGCCCTCTGCTCGATCTCCATCATCTCCCCCTCTTCGATGGACGGTCGGAACAGTTCAGTCACGGTACCCCCAGCCCAGGGACCGTACTTGGCGAGGTAGTCAGCTTCTAACTCTTCCCGGGGTACATGCTCGACGAAGAAAGACTGAAACCCCCCGATCAGACCTTTCACTTTGATTAAGTATCTCTGCAGGATCAGATCATTCACCTCAAACTCGCCTCTGATATGGGACGCGACTACCATCGAGTCGGTGAAAGATCTGATATCCTGAATTGACAACTCCTTGGCGAGACGCAAGACAGCCACCATGGCTTCGTACTCCGCCTGATTATTGGTAACGGGGAAGAGGATCTCGACTGCTTGCTCGATCCTGGTTCCCTGGGGGCTCACCAGCATGACTCCGGCTCCCACAAAATACCTGCCTGAAGCCCCGTCCACAAACATTTTCCAGGAAATTGTGCTAGAAGAGCCTTCCTATCCTTCCACCTCAGCTGAGAAGTCGGCCAGAAAATCTGCCACTGCCTGCGCCTTGATCGCTACCCTCGGAGAGTAAGAAATATCAAACTCGCTAAGCTTCACCGCCCACTTTGCCAGCCTGCTAGAATGCTCCACTCCATCCAGGATACTACGCAGAGGATGATCGTAGACGACCCTGATGGATTGAGCCTAAAAATAAGGACGGAGCCTCCGAGCCGAAACTACCAAAGCAAACACTAACTTCTCCAAGATAGGATATCTCGTTTCCGCCTGCCGCAGCACTCTACTCACATAATATACATGGAGCTGCTTCTTGCCTTCCTCTCGGACCAACACCAAGCAAACTGCCTCTGCTCCGACTCCCAAATAGAGAAAGAGATCTTTGTTACCTCGTGGGCCTTGGAGGAGAGGAGCTTGGGTTAGCTGTTGCTTGAGCTTTCCGAAGGCCTCCTCACACTCTGCGGTTCACTCGAACTTCTGGTTCCCGCGAAGGGTTTTGAAGAATGGAGAGCACTTCTCCCCTGCTTTGGACAAGAAACGACTAAGGCCTGACAGCCTTCCCGTCAACCTTTGAACCTCCTTTGGATCCTTTGGAGATGCTATCTCCAGAATGGCCTTCACTTTGTCAGCATTAGGTTCCACCCCCCTGGGAGTGAGGAGGTGACCTAAAAACTTCCCTCTTCATGCACTGAAGACGCACTTGGCCGGGTTGAGTCGCATCTTGTACTTCCTCAAGGTAGAGAAAGTCTCCATCATATCTGTTATATGCTCTGCAACACTTTTACTCTTGACAAGGAGATCATCCATATAGACTTTCAAATTCTGCCCCTTCCGCTCCTTGAAGATTTGATCCATCATCCTTTGATAAGTTGCGCCTGCGTTCTTGAGCCCGAAGGGCATCATCTTGTAGCAATAGCAGCCATCGCTGGTTATGAAGGAGATGTCGCGGCAGTCGGTGGGACTCATCCGGATCTGGTGATACCCTGAAAAAGCATCAAGAAAACTCATCACAGGAAATCCGACGGCGGAATCAACCAGCGCGTCGATTTGAGGCAAGGGGTAGCAATCCTTCGGGCAAGCTTTATTCAACATGGAAAAGTTGATACATAGATGCCAGCCCCCTCCGGGCTTCTTCACCATTACAATATTAGAGACCCAGCCTGGATACTGGATCTCCTAGATAAAACCCGCCTCCAGCAGCTTCTCTACCTCCTCCCTGATCAGTCCGACCAGCATGGCAGCGCACTTCCTCTGCTTCTGATGAACAGGAGCCACCGCGGGATCCAGGTTCAGGCGATGGCAGGCAACATCGGCGTCGACCCCTGGCATCTCGGCGGCGCTCCATGTGAATACGTCGACGTTGTAGTGCAAGCAAGCGACCATCTCTATCTTCCCTTCCAGCGGCAGGGATCCTCCAACCTTCAGCAGTCCCGGCTCTCCTCCCTGAGAGATCACTTCCACCTCCTCCACCTATTCAGCAACACACAATCCCTTCTCCTTCTCCAGCAGCTCCTCCAACTTCTCTGCGTCACCCATCCAGCTGATGGTGCTGACGACATTCAGGTAGCACTCCATGGAGGCCTTGGGATCTCCCCTGATCCTGATTTGAATACCCCTCGGCAATACTTCAAGCACTGGTGGTATGATGACGGAACGACCTTGAAATATTTGATGAGGGGACACTCGAAGATAGCGTTATATTCGCTCGGTGCGTCGACAATGATAAAGCGACATCAGATCGAGGTCCCGCTGAGAGTAACTAGGAGCTCCACTGCCCCTTCCACCTCTTTCTTCTCGTCTGAGAAGCCAAAGAGGGGTTCATCTGCAGCCTGGACCCGGGATGCTTCCACCTGAAGCCCGACGAAGGTTCTCTTGAAAATGACGTTCACCGGGTTCCCATTATCTGCGAGGATTCGGTCGACGTTGAAGTCTTCGATGGAGGCTTGAATCACCAAGGCGTCGTACAATGGGTTCTCATTCCCCAACATATCCTCCTCCGAGAAGGTGATCTCTTCCAACGACGGCGGGTTTTGCGACGTCGAGGCGACGTTCTTCCAATAGATCTGGTGGAGACTTCCCTTGCGGGAAGCTCCGAGCCCGGCCCCTCCGTTGATCACCCCTACATGCACACCTCCTGGGCCATGTATCACCTCTACTCGACCTCCCAGGTCGACGCAATCTTCATTCCTCCTCCTCACTGGAGCTTGGAATGCTACCTGCCCCACCGGAGCCTCCTGCCTCTGCTGCTCCCTCTCCACTACTCCTGCTTCCAAACTCCTCCTTGCTTCCCAAAACTTAGGGCAAGCCAAAGTCCCATGCCCCTCTACTCGATGAATGTCGCAGTAGAGGGAAATCTCCGACTCCTGACGCATCGCCCGCTGCTCCCTCCGGTGTCGTTTGTTGTCTTGGCAGGTGATGGTCATTGTCTGGCATTCCCCTTGAGGGTGATGGAGAAGAACCGACACTTGAAGGCGTCGGACATGTTGCGGATGGAGACAATGTCTCCGAACCATTGAAGATGTCTAACATGGTCGTCCCTACCAGAGTAGTAGGTGAGAACGGGCTCTCTGAACCCTTCGGGAATGGGGGAGGCGAGGATCTCGTCACAGAAGGGGCTCCTCCCTCCCTGGCGGTGGCGAGTTTCATACTCGCTGGAGACGTCATACTTGCTGCAGTGGCGAGTATCTCGGTATCTCGCCGGCGACATCGGATCCAGAAAGCGGACCCCTTGGCTGCCTGCTGGGTGATATCGCGACTGCATCGGTCGCTCTTCTCTTGCCCAAGCTGGCTCCTTTCTAGCTCGACTCGGCGACGCTTCCTCCTCCAGCGGTGTCACACGACGGGGAGAAGTCACCGTGACATCGGGTTGATGAGCAAACCGGCGAGGATGGTCTGATCGATCCTCTTTTTCGAACTCCTCGAAAGCGGCAATAGTCACATACTTGCCAACCTCGCGCGACTTCTCCTCCTCCTGCCGAGTTGCGACCAACTCTCCATGCTTGCCACCATTGGCCATCTTACTCAACCACTAAACTTCCTCCTTAGCTGTGATCCACGCTCACCACACCAAGTGTTGAAGCCAGGAAAATTCTCAACCTCGAATTCGAGTAAAGCCGCCTAAGGTTACGCTTAGAGGTTAGATCAGACGACTAGAATGACTAGAATGAAGAACTAATCGAACAGGACCCGGATGTTGCGGCAGGAAGGTCCTACCACGTACCCGGATGCTCGAAAGGAGAACCCCTTCCACCAAAGATGGTTGAACGGTGTGGGTACGAGGAGACTAAGCTGATGACGAAGTCGCAAGCGCGCGACTTGATCTCTATGGAAATGGAATCCAATAACTCAGCTAGTATCTCAAAAATGAAGCTCGCGAGTATCCTGCAGAGGATTTCAAGTATTCTCGCCTCGTACCTCTGGGGTCCTATTTATAGGCAAATCCAAGGAGGGAGGTCATATTTATACCCCACCCCAACGACTAGGCGACTTCCGGAGGAACTCGCACGGGCTGGGCGAGTATCTCGCCTAGTCTCCTACCTGGTGAGTATGCGTGGGGAGCTCGCCATACTCGCCCAAGCCTTCTATGATCTTGCGCGCTGATGTTGACTTCTGTCTTGACTTGTTGACCTTGACTTCTGCTGACCTGGCCATGGTAGGACCCATCCTCGACGAATACAGGTTGTACAACTGTCACATCAAAACATACACCGAGTGAACATTAAGTGGACTTGGATAGTTGCTGCAGACAGAGTTTTCTATCCGCGCGGTTTGAAGTATTTGACCGGTTTGTGTTGTGCAGGTTGTGCGGATAGTGCTGAGAAGCTAGGGACTTGGTTCTGACTTCGATCAGGGACAGTGCGGACTCTGTTGATAGCAACCAACGGTTAGAAGCAGGTCGCGACTTGCGACCGGACGGTATTCTCTTCTGCAACTATTTCCCAGTTCAATAAGTTGTCCGTTTCTGACTGCTTGTTCAGTTTGGCAGCAGCAATTCGCGTGATCTAGCAGTTAGGCGACCTGTGTTAAGCGGCTTGCAGATCAGCTATTAGAGTTAGCTCAGCATTGGAATAACACGCAGTCCGCGCGGCTAGGTTGCGGTTTGGCGACTTAGCGGTTTCAGCGGACTACTAGCGGTTAGCAGCAGAGCCGGCGGTTACTCCTTGAGTCTGCCCGACTAGATTCTTGTCTTGTATTTTTCTGCTTCCATTGGATACATCGGCGAATCATGTCTCGCCATGTATGCCTCAACTTATAAAGATTTTCTTGATAGTATAAGATACTTGTTCTTCTGTTTGCATTTGGTTGCTTGGGCTCGAATAGGTTGAGTGTTCCTGCGCTTGATTTTTCGTTTTCCGCGAATCATAAATTTTTACACAACAAACATTATTTATTATTTTTATTTAATTATAAATCCTCTATTTATCTCATTTTTTTCTACTCCCTATTTTTTCTTATTTTTGCACATATAACTATTTATCTATAATTGATGGGTTTCTTAAGCCGGTTCTACCAAGCCCTTGGAACCACGCGCGACTACCAGAATCTCGGGCGAGTCAACACGTGCCGACTCGAGCCCATCTCGTCGTGCACATCCAAGTGGGCACCGGGCCGCGTGCGGCCATAGCCGCGCACCTCGGCGTGTCCCCCCGCCCTCGCGGCCTCACCGTCCTTCGGCCTCCAAGAAGTGGGCGGTCGGCGGCCAAGCGACCGCCTCGCCCCCTGGACGCCCAGATCTGGGCGACCTCTTGGCCGCCCAGCTCCGGGCGGTCGTGTCCCGTTAGGAGCGGGAGGCCATATGGCCTCCCGCCCTTCTGGCCACCCTGATCTGGGCGGCCTCTCGGCCGCCTAGTTCTGGGCGGTCGTTTCTCTTCAAGTGCGGGCAGCCACAAGGCCTCCCGCCCATCCGACCGCCCAGATCTAAGCGGTTGTCTCCTGTCAAGAGTTGGCGGCCCAGCCAGGTCTGGGCCCCTTTCCCGCCTAGGGAGGATGGTCGCGCGGCCACTCCGTGCTCTAGCGGGGTTTGCCTCCCCGCCGGTCGGCGGCCTTGCCCGGCCGCTGACCACCTTCAGTTGTCTGTGTCGCCGGACCACCCCTGCCCTCGCGGGAGGGGCAGTTATTTTTTCCGTTAGAGGTTAAAACCACACTGGGGGCGGTTCCGTTATTTCCATAAAATGGTGATCTGTGTGCTCTATTTCGGACAATTCTACTCGTTCGTCGTGTGGTTACCGAGTAAATTTACTGGTTTGTCCCTCTTAAAATCTATAAATATGTCTCATTTCTCTTCATTTTCATCTTTTCTTTGACCAGAAAATCCTCCTACGAATTTCTCTCTCCTCCTCTTCACTTCCTAGCGCGTTCTCGCTCGCGCCATTTCCTTGACAGGACAACCACGCTCGACCTCTTCAAAAGTCAATCAGAGACAAGCCGTAGATGATAAGTCACACAGAGTGCGGAGGCCTTCAAGACCACCCCAAGTGCGCCTTTGTGCGCTCTGCCATCAAGTCTGATCCAGGAGCTCCTCTGTGTGCTCCACCTACAAAACCGTTCCAAGTGTGCATCGGTGCGCTCCGCCGTTAAGACCGTTCGAAGCGCTCCCCTGCGCGGTCTGGCATCAAGATCGCTCCCATCGCACCTCGGTGCGCTGCACAGATAAGACCGTTCCAAGCACGCCTCAGTGCGCTCCACCGTCAAAACCATTCCAATTGCGCCCCGCGCGCTCCGCCATCAAGACCGCTCCCAGCGCACCTCGGTGCGCTCCGTCGTCAAGACCATTCCAAGCGCTCCCTCGCGTGCTCCGTCATCAAGACCGCTCCCAGCGCTACTCGGTACACTCCGCCGTCAAGACCATTCCAAGTGTCCCCGCGTGCTCTGCCATCAAGACCGCTCCCAGTGAGCCTCGGTGCGCTCCGCCGACAAGACCGTTCCATGCGCGCCTCGGCGGGCTCCGCCATCAAGACCGTTCCAAGCGCACGTCTGGGCGCTCAGCCGTCAAGACTATTCCAAACGCCCCTCCGTGTGCTCCGTCGGGACCACCAAGTCAGCAGACAAGTCAGTCAAAGCACCCAAAGTTCAAACAAGAGCACAATCAGCCGACAATTTCATTTTTCCCGGTGACGTGGTAGAAAATAAAAATAGAATAGAGCAATTTGCATAAAAACTCTTTTCTCCTAGTTGGCATTGTTCTCCCAAAAAATAGGAAGGAGAGCAAAATTAGGTGTGAAAATATGAAAAAAAACAGGAGAAAATAGGAGAGCAATAATAGAAAAAGAGGAGAAATTTTAATCCCCTAAACTCATTTACTGAATTAATTGTATAAAAATTTGAGCTATTTTTTTATTTCTAGTTGGCTCAAAATTAAGTTGGGCAACCTCTAACTTTAACAAATGAAACACTTGAAGTCTTCATTTTTTTATTTAGTTTTTTTTTTTAATGGTAAAATAAGAATATATTAATTATACATAATATTTTTAATCATTCAACTGATTCAAATCATATTTCGAGCGATTCAGACTAAATCGACTCGAAATCAGATTCGAGTCCTATTGAATCGACTCAATTGAGTCAAATCAATTTTAACCGATTCCGATTCGGCACAATATTCTATCGATTTTCGAGTTTCGAGTAATATCTCCAGTCGTATAAGTCTATAACCCACCACTTTGAAGAGGAATTTTAATAAACAAAAAAAGGTTTTGTTTCTTTCACATATAAATTAATATTTTAACATTGCGCCCCTCGCAAGGGTGGAGTTCGTCAATCAACGGTTTCAATAAGAGTGAGCTCGGGGAGTTCCGCATGAGTTGAGACATAAGTATTATGCGATTATTGATGTCTGTTTGAGCTATAAATCACTACGGTTGATTGGCGAACTCTACCCGAAAATTCCCGCACCAATTCCAAATGTTCCGGATTCGCCCTTCAATCCCCTTTTTTGACTCCACAGTTAGAGATGTCACTGAAAACCAAAAACCGTAAAACCGAATCGGAACGACCGGAACCGCAAAGAAACAACCGAACCGTTTGCAAATATTCGGGTTCTGGTTTGAATTTTAGAACCGTGAACAACTTGGTTCTGTGGGTTTACATTTTATTTCGCGGGAACCAGAACCGAAACCGCAACATACAAGTCACAAGCGGCTTTAAGATTTTGGACCCGATCCGAACCGGAACGAAGTAGAAAACCGAACCGCAACCCGTTTTTTTAATTAATTTTATATAATATTTTTATAATTTTATAATCTATCTATAAATTTATACTTATATCAGGGGTGAAATGGTGCAGTTGGACCTAAATGTAATCGCCCCAAAATAGTCGGGTTGGACTGAACAAAACCGCACCAAAACCGTGTGTGGTATTATTTGACATTGGTGCGGTTGAAATCGGTTTTTACAGTACATTTTATTTTTATACAATTATATAAATATTTTCAATTTTACTTACATATTTTTTTGAAATATTTATTTTGAAAATACAGAAGGTATACAATTATTGTTAAATAGTAATAATTAAAGACAACTAATCGTTGCTGATTATTTCGGTGCGCAAGCTAGCGAGACGCGTGCAGCCGACTAGACGTTGTGGCAAGTCTTTACACGTAGGAAGGAACAGATACTAGACCACAGATCGTGGAAGAGACCGAGAGAGTGTGCAACTTAATATTTTTATTTGTTGTGTTTTGAGTTTTACTATTTGCAGACCGCTTTTATTTCACTCCGTCAAGTTGGTTTTGTTTTAGTTAGAACTCATGTAAACCGGATCGAACCACATAGAAGCATGTCGACGAGACGCGCACAAGCCACTATCGTCATGGAAAGTCTGATGCGTAGAAATGACAATACTAGCCCACCGATCGTGGAAGAGACCGTCGAGGAGTGTGTAACTTAATTATTTCTATTTTGAAGGTGTTGAGTTTTGCAGGCTGATTTTATTTCATTTGTCAAATTGATTTAGTTTTAGTTGAAACCGATTGGAAGACCGAACCGCACAGACCGGACCGAACCATTAGTAACTGTTTGTTTTTGTTCTTGTTAACCGTAACCGGAACCGTTGACACGACGGTTCCAAAAATTATGATGGAACCGGAACAGAACCGGAACGGTCAAACCAAATAAGGTTTTGGTTCTACTGAAGAACCATATCTACGGTTCGGTTCATGGTTTTATAGAACCGAAACAAACCGGAACCGTGACAGCTCTATCCACAGTACACGCCTAGCACAAATCCAAGGAATATTCTGCTTTAACTCGGCTTACCTGCACCGATTGATCGCATGCTTCACGTTTTTATATATATATTTTTATGCGACTCGAATATTCGAATCATTGAAATATTCAATATTCATTGTTTCGTAAATTTGATGCTGATGTAAATAAATAAACTTTTCTTTTAAGGCGTCAATAATAATTAGTATACATACAGGCTACAGCTGTGTATGAAGTTCCTTAGACAGGGGGCTAGGTTGACCGTTGATGCTTGGCGGCGCGTATTTGATCGGTGGGTTAGCGGGATGGGCCCGGTTGGCGCCTGTGGTACTCGCGGGGCGGATGAAATCCGTATCTTTTCCATGATAATTAGGGATTTAGGGCGGGGCAGACTGCAACCCCGCCAAACGATAGGAAACAGCGACCGGGCGGTGCCGTTAGCGCAACTGGCACGAATCCGTCCCGCCAAACAAGCTCATTGTCTCGGGCATTCACTAAGGCCGGTTCATGACCGTCCCATTTATGACGGCACAAAGCCCTAATTACTCAATCCTTAGATAGAAAATTTTATTCTAGAGTGGAAAAAATCTAGAAATTATTGAGCGAAATAGAGAATGGAGAAAATTCGGTGGGCGTATGGTTTAGGCTCCATTTGGCGAAGCGTTTTTACTCTGAGCAGTTTCGCCAAAACCGTCGTAACTGTTAAAAATTTGGCGACGTTACCTTTATGATACCCAATGTGAGATTTTTACGTATCACAAAAGTTTGAAATACATCTTTTCACAGAAAGAAATCAACATGCGACAAAGACGATGGTTGGAACTGATAAAAGATTACGATGTTGATATTAAATATCATCCTAACAAAACTAATGTTGTGGCTGCTGCACTCAGCAGAAAGAATTTAACATCCATGATTGTACCAATAACAGAGCAAAAAGGGTTATTGCGAGATCTACAAAATTTGGAATTGCTTACATGCATCACTACCTCTAAGACTCAAAGCTTACTCTTTCAATTGACAGAGGAACATTCACTTAAAGAAGGAGTAAGAAAGGCGATGGATCATGATCTTATCTTTGCAAAATTTTTGGAAAAGGTTAAGAGTGGTCAATCAACCGCATTTGTAGAGAATGGTAGATTGTTATTTCTAAATGGAAGATAATGTATTCCTAATGTCAATTCTATTCGAAGCACATCATACAATTTATTCACTTCACCTTGGAAGAACAAAGATGTATCAAGATCTCAAACACGAGTTTTGGTGGTCAGGAATGAAGACTGATGTCATCAAATATATTATTGAGTGTCATACTTGTCAACTTGTAAAGGCAGAACATCAGAAGCCTGCTGGATACTTGCAATCCTTACCTATCCCGGAGTGGAAATGAGAAGATATCACTATGGATTTTGTCATGGGGTTACCAAGGAGCAAGACAGGAAATAATGATATATGGGTGATTGTGGATCGACTCAGTAGTTGCACATTTTGTTCCTATAAAGAATGACAGTCTAGTTCAAAAAATAGACGATCGGTACATTGATAGTATTGTGAAATATCATGAAATTCTTCGATCTATTATTTTTGAAAGAGATATGCGTTTTTCATCTGATAGTTGGAAGTTAGTACAGAAAAGATTGGGAACAAGATTACTGTACAACACTGCATTTCATCCACAAACTGATGGTTTGTCCGAGCGAACCATTCAGATGTTAGAAGACCTCATAAGGATGGTTATGCTAGATCTGCGAGGATCATGTGAAAAATATTTATCATTGGTAGAATTTTCTTATAATAATAGTTACCAATCAAGTATTCAAATGACACCATTTGAAGCATTATATGGGTGAAGGTGTCGCACCCCATTAAGTTGGACGGAGGATGGTGAACAAAAGTTATTCAAAAAGGAACGTGTGGATAAACTAAATGATCAACTTGCGACTGTGCGAGAAAGGTTAAAAGTAGTGCAATACAGACAGCAAAAATGTTGAAACCGAAAACTTAGTCTCTCGTAGAGTTCACCCTCGGGGAAGGGGTGATCGCGCGCCTACTTCTCTCCTGCAGGCCAAACAGCAAAAGAAATGAAAACTGACCAAAGGGCTCGGTGTGGAGGTCCCACCACACACCCGGAAGATCTTAGAGTGTTTCCCCTCTTTAGCCAATGGTCGAGCTAAGGCTACCTCAGAAAGCGCAAGAAGATCTGAATACTGATAAAGTGTCCTCTGAGGTGCCCCTTGGGTCTTATTTATAAATTTCTGAAAACGGTCTGTCAATTGCCAACCTCTGTTGTTTTGAATAGCTATGTGCAACCCAACTGGGTCTGCTAACAGTGTAACTTCGTTGTTCTATGAAGCTATTCGCACCCTTGGCAAGGGCAAAATGACAAAAAACACCTTATATGAGACTGGGCGAGTGGAGCAACATCACTCAACGTCACAGCCAGGAGGGCGCCGAGTGCGTTGAGTGGAGCAACGTCACTCAATGCCAAAGCTAGAAGGGCGCCGAGAGCGTCGAGTGGAGCAACATCACTCAACGCCAAAGCCAGAAGGGCGTCGAGAGCGTCGAGTGGATCAACGTCGCTCAACGCCAAAGCCGGAAGGGCTCCAGCGGGGGGTAAAGTCAAAATGAAGTCTCATATAATAGCTGGGGTAGTACTTCTCTGATACTTTCACTCGCCAAGAAAGAAGGCTCCCCAACCCAGGACCCTTTGTGGGGAGGAAAGAGTTCATGGCATCCATCCAAGGCATCATGAAGATGCTGCGAAGTATTGCTCCTCGGGGTGGCAGCTCCACTCAAACCCCCCAGGAGCTAGCTCCCCCCCCCCCTCTCGACGAGTCGACTCCCAGGGGTCTAGGCGAGATGACCCCAGCAAGGGGAGAAGGAAGTGCACCAGAAAGAAGGCTCGGGAAGGAGAGGATGGGAGATGGGATCGAGCAAGACCTCACCGGCCGAGAGTTGTTCTCCAGCCTGGCGAGTATCAGCCTTCCAGGAGATCAGGTCGCGCGAGTGGAGGTGGCGAGAACACCCCTCAGGAGGTCACCCTTCAGCGAGCTGATCATCTCAGCTCCTATTCCCGAGGTGTTCAAGGAGCCTGACATGGCTTACTATACCGGGAAGGATGACCCCGTCCAACACCTACAGTGGTTTGAGGATGTCATCTCCATCAAGCCGATGACGGATGTCTTCAAGTATCGCCTCTTCGCGATCACGTTGAAGGACAAGATAAGGGACTGGTTCCACCATCTCTCACCGAGATCAATTTATGGGTTTGAGGACTTGATCCAGAGCTTTCAGCTTCGCTTCTCCACCTCCAAGAAGAGGAAGAAGAGTCCTGAGTCCATCTTTCTGATAAGGCAGGGGGCCGAGGAGTCGCTAGCTCATTACGTTGATAGGTTCCAAGAAGAGATTCTGGAGGTCCAGGAGATGCCGGGGTATGCCCTCCAGATGGCATTCACAGTGGGGTTGCACGAGGGGTTCTTCAAGATAAGCCTGACCCGAAAGGCCCTCTTTCCTTCGAGGAGCTGATGGAAAGGGCGGCATAGGAGATAGCAACTGAGGCGGCCAACCCAGAATTTGTCAAGAAGTTGTCATGATTGACAGGGCCAGATTCGAAGGAGCAAGGTGGCTCGAGGCATCAGGAGGGGAGAAGGAGAGAGGAGCAGAGAGCTCAGGGCCTCCAGGGACCTCAAGAAGGTCAGGAGCCAGGTTGGAGGCAACATGGACCCGTTCAGGGTCAAGGAAGAGGTCACATCCAAGGTGGGGGAGATTTTCAGGGAGGGCAAGGGAGGTTCAACTTCTAAAGGCAAGCCCCTAGACAACTCCTACCCCCACGACATCATGCGATGGAGATTGGTCGAAGGGAGAGGAGGAACCGCGCGGGAAGGAGAAGAGTCAGAGTAGAGTTACCCTACTGTGAGTTCCACCAGGAGGAAGTCTATGTGACAGCTACTTGCCCCGAATTTCTGGAGTTGAGAAGGACAAGAGCTCCGACACCACAACCTCATCAGCCTTCATAAGCGCAAGAGCCAGAGTGGATTGAAGAAGTCCGACCCGAAGCGATAGGGGAGAGATGTGAGGATAGGGTTGATATGAGCACCCGGGGAGGGATCCGATGATGTACGAGGGAAGAGGGAGGTGGGAAATAAGCGGACCATCTCTTTGTAATGAATTTTGTTTGCATTGTATCAGCTATGCTTGAATATTTGTGATCCATGAAAGACCTCACCTCGAGATGATTCCGCTGTCAGGCTCCCACTAGCCGGCAGGGCAGGTTGATCTCTCGGAGGGAGAAGTAGGTCTCACCTCGGGATGATTCCGCTGCCAGGCTCCCACTAACTGGCAGGGCTGGTTGATCTCTCGGAGGGGGGAGTAGGTCTCACCTCGGGATGATTCCGCTACTAGGCTCCCACTAGCTGGCAGGGCTGGTTGATCTCTCGGTGGGAGGAGTAGGTCTCACCTCGAGATGATTCCATTGTCAGGCTCCCACTAGTCGGCTGGGCTGGTTGATCTCTTAGAGGGGGGAGTAGGTCTCACCTCGGGATAATTCCGCTGCCAGGCTCCCACTAGCTGACAGGGCTGGTTGATCTATTGGAGGGGGGAGTAGGTCTCACCTCGGGATAATTCCGCTGCCAGGCTCTCACTAGCTGGCAGGGCAGGTTGATCTCTAGGAGGGAGGAGTAGGTATCACCTCGAGATGATTCCGCTGCCAGACTCCCACTAGCTGGCAGGGCAGGTTTATCTCTCGGAGGGGTGAGAAAGACCTCACCTCGAGATGATTCCGCTGTCAGGCTCCCACTAGCTGGCAAGGCAGGTTGATCTCTCGGAGGGAGGAGTAGGTCTCACCTCGAGAAGATTCTGCTGTCAGGCTCCCACTAGCTGGCAGGGCAGGTTGATCTCTCGGAGGGGTGAGAGAGACCTCACCTCGAGAAAATTCCGCTGTCAGGCTCCCACTAGCTGGCAGGGCTCGTTGATCTCTCGGAGGGGGGAGTAGGTCTCACCTCGGGATGATTCCGCTGTTAGGCTCCCACTAGCTGGCAGGGCTGTTTGATCTCTCGGAGGGGGAGTAGGTCTCACCTCGGGATGATTCCGCTAGCAGGTTCCCACTAGCTAGCAGGGCTGGTTGATCTCTCAGAGGGGGGAGTAGGTCTCACCACGGGATGATTCTGCTGCCAGGCTCTCACTAGCTGGCATGACTGGTTAATCTCTCGGAGGGGGGAGTAGGTCTCACCTCAGGATGATTCCGCTGTCAGGCTCTCATTAGCTAGCAGGGTTGGTTGATCTCTCGGAGGGGGGAGTAGGTCTCACCTCGGGATGATTCCGCTGCCAGGCTCTCACTAGCTGGCAGGACTGGTTGATCTCTCGGAGGGGGGGAGTAGGTCTCACCTCGGGATGATTCCGCTGCCAGACTCCCACTAGCTGACAGGGCTGGTCGATCTCTCGGAGGGGGAGTAGGTCTCACCTCGGGATGGTTTCGCTGTCAGGCTCTCACTAGCTGGCAGGGCTGGTTGATCTCTTGGAGGGGGGAGTAGGTCTCACCTCGGGATGATTCTGCTGTCAGGCTCTCACTAGCTGGCAGGGCAGGTTGATCTCTCGGAGGGGTGAGTAGGCCACACCTCGAGATGATCCTGTTGGCTGGGCTCCCATTAGCTGGCATGACAGGTTGACCCCTCGGGGAGGCTAAGTGTTTTTTTTACCCCCAAGGCCGTCTCGTCACTCAGGCTCCTATTAGCTGGCATGATAGGTTAACCCCTCGGGGAGGCCAAGTGTTTTTTTATCCCGAGGCCGTCTCGTCACCCAGGCTCTCATTAGCTGGCATGACAGGTTGACCCCTCAGGGAGGCCAAGTGTTTTTTACCCCGAGGCCGTCTCGTCACCTAGGCTCCTATTAGCTGACATGATAGGTTGACCCCTCGGGGAGGCCAAGTGTTTTTACCCCGTGACCGTCTCGTCACCCAGGCTCCCATTAGCTGGTATGACAGGTTGACCTCTCGGGGAGGCCAAGTGTTTTTTACCCTGAGGCCATCTCGTCACCCAGACTCTCATTAACTGGCATGACAGGTTGACCCCTCGGGGAGGCAAAGTGTTTTTACCCCGAGGTCGTCTCGTCACCCAGGCTCCCATTAGCTGACATGACAGGTTGACCCATCGGGGAGGCCAAGTGTTTTTTACCCCGAGGCCGTCTCGTCACTCAAGATCCCATTAGCTGGCATGACAGGTTGACCCCTCGGGGGCCAAGTATTTTTTACCCCAAGGCCGTCTCATCACCCAGGCTCTCATTAGCTGGCATGATAGGTTGACTCCTTTGGGAGGGGCAAAATATTTTCGGCTCTAAGAAGGCCACTCAGCGAATACATTGGGTTGGATGTTTCTTTCCGAACTTGTGTCAGCCTCGAAAAGAGCGGGGATTGTGTACAATCCTGTATTCGCAAAGTAGGGTCCCCTTGACAGGCGCAAGACCAGCTTTATATTTTTAAGCTTTTGGAGTGGTTTTGCACTCGTGGTGTCCAATTTAGGTATAGCCCTTGTAATATACTAATAGGGGGATTAAATATTTGTCTCCCCCCAGGCCCTTTTGAAGAGTCGCCCAGGCCCCAGGCCGCCCAAGCCATTGCAGCTTGCCAGCCAGGCCGCCGTATCGCAAGAGTAGGCCCTCTTGTCAGGCCGCAGCTCGCCAGCAAAGCAGGCCATCTCGCCAGGCTGCCGTCTCGCCAAGCAGGCTGCAGCTCAGCAGGCCATAGCTCAGCAGGCCGCAGCACGCCAGGCCTCATCTCGCTAGGCTGCCGTCTTGCCAAGCAGGCCGCAGCTCGCCAGGCCGCGTCTCGCCAGGCCGCCGTCTCTCCAAGAAGGCCGCAGCCCTCTTGATAGGCTGACCGTCTTGCCTAGGCCCAGCTCGCAGGCCGCCCAGCTCGCAGGCCTCCCCAGCTCGTCTGGCTTCAGCTCGCCTAGTGGCCGAGCCCGCTAGGTCGCCACTCGCAGGTCGCCAACTCGCCCGGCCTCAGCTCGCCTAATCGCCAGCTTGCCCGGCTTGAGGGACTACCCCCGATGGACTGTAATTAGCCACTTAGAACAGTGAGATTTGGCTGTTGGCAGGCCAATTCGGGGGCATTTCGGTAATTTTTGGGGCAGCAAAGATTGGTTATTTGCAGGTCATTCCTAGAAAACTATAAATAGGCCCTTAGGGGTGACTTGAAGAGGATTGCTGCGTGGCCACTTCTTCACTCTCTCTTCATCCTCCAAGGCACCTAGCTCAGCATTGGCTATGGAGGGGGAGATCTCCATGGTCTCCCGGGTGTGAGGTGGGCCCTCCATGCTAGAGCCGAGGGTCTGTTCCTAGTTTCTTGAGCCTTTGGTCTGTGGCATCCCCCTGAGTGCAGTAGGTGTGAGGTCACCCCTTCCTTGGGACCCCAAACTCCACGAGAGACCAAGTTTTTGGTTTCAACACTCCGTTCGACGAACGCCGAGCTCTGTTCAACGAATGCCGAGCTCCGTTCGACGAACGCCGAGCTCCGTTCGACGAACGCCGAGCTCCGTTCGACGAACGCCGAGCTCCGTTCGACGAACGCCGAGCTCCGTTCGACTAACGTCAAACTCCACCTGAGCTCAGTTTGGCGAAGTCCCGCCTCAGCTCGACGAACTCCAGGCGGACGCAGGACGAGTCAGCCAGCTCGCGCTGCTGGCTTTGGCGGGAGCGGGCTAACTAGCTCGCGTGCCTGGCTTTGGCGAGAGCGGGCTATCCATTCTGATCTTGCCGGTATGATGTTCTGGCGCGTGCAGGTCGCCTTGGTCCGCTCGTCTTGCCTGGTGGACCCACTCGGTGAACAAGGGGTAGTAGAAAAAATATTATAACTCCAGACATCAAAAGGTTGAATTTGATATGGGCGATATGGTATGCTTGAAAGTAAAATCATTCAAAGGAGCTTCACAAATTCGCGGACTTGGAAAACGTAGTCTACGATTTGTAGGACCTTTCCCAGTTATCGAAAGAATTGGAGAAGTCGTGTATCGCTTAGCGTTATCTGATGTTGTTCAGAATCTTCACGATGTATTCCACGTGTTCTCCTTGAGAAAGTTTGTAGCAGATCCTGAAACGATAGTCCCTTTCGATCAGATTCAAATTGAAGCTGACCTATCAAGTCCAACAGAGCCATACAAAATAATAGATTCGCAGAATAAGCAACTCTGAAACAAAGAAATTTGATTTGTTAAAGTCTGGTGGAAAGGACACAGTGAACACGAAGCTACTTGGGAAAAAAGAGGTAATGCGTGACCTTTTCTCCTTCCTATTTGATGAAGACGAGGAATGAAGATTTTCGCGGACAAAAATCCATTAAATAGGGGAGAATTGTGACGTCGCGTAAAAAATTTTACAGGTATGTACATATATATCATGAGTGGAACTACTGAGACTACATAAAATAAAACTTGAACTCCTCATGGGGGCACTCTTGGTCTTTGCACCTCGACCTGTGGTCATCCAGGACGCCGAACACTACTGTCGCGACTTCAACCCAAAGACGATACCTCTTCTCCTGACGAGGAGTCCATGGTGGACGCTGACTACTGGTGGTTGGAACCTTCTCTTCCTTGACCTATTTAGTTTTATTTTCTATTAGTCAAAGGACTGTGAATTCTTATTTTTCCTTCTATGATTCATTTTATTGTTTTGCAAAGTTCTTTCCTTTTATTTTTAGTCCTATAATGACGTATCTTTCCTTATTCATAACCTCTCTTTATTTGCTTTTAACTTAATTTGTCGTAATTTGTTATTGAATGTGGGCTATATGAAGTATAAATTAAGTGTCGTTATCTCACACTTAATGTAATATGTTCTCGTGTCCTTGTCTCGCACGTACATATTATCATTTGTGTCCTTAACTCGCACGATGAAGGAAGAGTATTCTCCTCATCTTCCAATTTGGGTTAACACTTTCTATAGCTCATTACTCAAAGGGTTTGTTTTCATTTTTCCTTTAATTTCTTGCATTCATACAATTCTCTTGAGACTTAATTGCATATTGACTTTTTCTTGTTTACATTGCTTATAATCCTATCTTATTACCTGACTTATAATCTTATATTATCTTGTTATTCCATAAGATGTATGCACAATATAAGTAATAAATGAAACCAAATAACTTCCATATTATAGGAAAGAAGAACTCACTCATACTTTCTCTTTGCCCTTATGCTTGTGTTGATCAATTTCTCGTACTTTTCCCTCGCTTTTATCCCTCCTTCTTCATTGTGTCTACCACTTCCTTGAGATGTCATAACCTACAACATATCATTCAATAACTCTCAATTTGATGCTTTTGGTTATGTTAATTACACTGCAATTCCTTTTGGTAGATTGCCCCTTGACCTAATTAAGGTAAAGTAAGCTAAATAACCTAGGATATTGTTGCCCTACATTTTGAATTAGGGTTTTTCACTCATTTAGGGAATGTTTGCATTTCCTAATATCAAATGGGTGATTTGGAGCAATCCCTTGCCTCCAATTAGGGATTTGGAGTCAACACATAACACTCCCTTTGAAATAATCGACGCCCTAATTCTATGAGGAGGGATTAAGTTCCATTTCAAGTAAACTTGAGACATATGTATGCTTATAGTCCTAAATTAATTATGCTTTAACCTTTACACAAGAGCTTTTCCTTCATGATAGAGGTATACATCTAGGGTTTCACTAAAAATACTTAGGGTTCCACTAAAATTGCAAAAATTATGGATTGTAGTCTAGTCTAATGATCCATTACATAAACATTTTAGAAGAAAAAATCAAGAAAATCCAAAATCTCAAACCTTAGGGTTTTCTCCCTTTTCAAATCCGTAAAAGATCTTTGTAAAAGAAACAAAAGAACTGGAGAGAAAGAGATTACCTTACTTTAGCAAGAAAAATCAAGAGAAACTAAGGAGATTTGAGGTCGCAGGAGCGATTGGCATCGGGCGGCTACCGTGCGGCTTCGTCGGTCTCGTTCACTTCCGTCGGGTGAGAGAGGGAGAAATGAGAAGCTCGGGAGTGATTTCCCCCTTTAACTCCCGATGCCGCTCCATATTAGCGTGACACGCACGGTTTAGACCGCCTGGTGCCGGTCTAATACCACTTCATCCGATCACTTTACCTTTCCAACAGGTTTCCGCTCAATTCTTTCATTCCTAAAGCCTTAATTAACTTAAATTTATGACATAGCAAATAAAGCATACCTGTAAATTTTTTTAAGCAACGTCACAAACGTCACCGTCATAGTCATAGAATGTAAGTTTAGCATGAAAATTGAAATCCAAAAGCAATGTTGGACTACTGCCGAAAAATCTCATAAAGCCTTTAATTGTAGGTTTTCATAGAATTCAAATGCAGTTCTAGTTTCGCCCAAATCAATCTTTCAAACCTAATTGTCAGAGATCTCGTGATCAAATTGAAGAACCGTCGTCACAACCCGCTGAAAATCGACAAATTAATATTTCCTGAAAATTTTGGTCCCAAACAAAGTTTTAATTTTTTTCAAGCAAGACCTCAGTTACCACTAATTGTCTTTCTCTAATAATGTTGGGGTAACTCTTGTGGTACGAGGGATGGACTTATGTGTTACAAAATCTGTGATCCGTGCAATACAATTCAGATAATTTTACTGTTCAACATCAACAATTATAATTACTATTTCAAAATCTCTTCTCCATACAATAAGGCTCTGTTTGAGATGGTGGTAGCGGTCATGAACATGGGGGTTAAATTGTCATTCGTTAATGCTCTCCTAAGGAACTTCATTCACTTTTATGTTCAAACAGATGATGTTTGTTAGGTGATCCTTAACGAATGACGATTTGATCCATGCGTTTACGACCATCACCACCGTGGTAAACGAAGCCTAAATGAAGTCTTAAAATTTTGAACATGTGTGCGTAAGATTCAAGTAAAATTCTATATTGCATTTAGGTACCTTGACAAGTTGTGTGCAGTTAAAACATGAAACATATGCTCTATTTGGGATGGTTTTTTTTCTATTTTTCATTTTCTGAAAAACAAAATCGTCCATACTATTGTGTTTGTTTTAGGGACGAGTGACTTTCTAAAAAGACAAAATAATTCCTTTTAGATGAGCTGTGTTTTCTACTAATAGAGAAAACAAACACAATATTATGAACGATGTCGTTTCCAAAAAATGAAAAAGGAAGAAAAAAAACCCTCCTGATGGGGATGAAGCCCCATTTGTATGTTTAGGGGTGCAATTAGACACTCCCCCATGAACACCCCCATAAGGGGAAATCATGGATTTGACCGGTCAACCCACTTCCCATGATTTCCTCCACAATAGGAGGATCATGGGGGGGGGGGGGGGACCCTTTCAATAACTACCGTCGCCGGCCCATGCCGCCGGTAACCACCCCCTAACCACCAAGTTAGTGGGAGGGGGCATGCCATCATTAAAATAAATAATCTCATAAACTATGAAATTAATGTTTATGTGGGTGCTTACGGTGTGCAGATAACCGCGTAACTACCGTAACCACCTCCTAGAGGCTATAAAAGGAACCTCAGGCCTGCTCATTAAGCACCTCTTGGGCTCCCAGCCTTCTTCTTCCTCAGGCCAGAGCTCTGCCGGATCATCGTCTTTCAGCCACCTTCGAGCCACCCTCAGACTGCGATCGAGCTGCCACCAAGCCACCAGCGAGCAGCAGAGACGCCCAAGTTCCAAAGCGTGCAGCTCAAAGAAGAAGACAGTCGCCGCAAGCACGCGCTCACAGGCTTCGCCTTGCAACCAACACTCCTTCGGTGCAGCCTGTTGCCCGACGCGAGTCATAGAATTCTCTCTCTCACCACAAAATTGTAATGAGTTGCGGCTTGTCGCGCTCGATTCCCCAAATGCCCTGTAACCGCGAGCGAATAGTGGATTTTGACCGGCACAGACCCGATCACGTGGTTTTTTACCCAGTTGAGGGGGTTTTTCACGTTAAAACCTCTTTTGTACATCTGACCCATTTCATTGACTGTGTGCACGCTCGACGGTCCCGAGAGCTAATGCGGTACAATTTACACCGGTCCGACCGGGATGCCGAGTCAGTCCACAACAGTTTGGCGTCTTATGTGTGAACACGATCCCCAACATCCTTCAGAAGCCAAGACCTCCATCCTTGCAACATTCAAGTTCCACTTCAATGGCAAAGAGAAACGCCTACATAGCTGAAGGATCCGTCCTAGAAGGACACACTGAACCCGCACACTCTCACTCTCTGGTGGATGTGTCATTGGCCTCAAAGGTCGCTTTCGCACCTGTTACCGCCCTCAAGGGGCGTGTTCGCCAGATGGAGGAGCAACAAACCGAAATGTTCACTCTGCTCAGAAATTTAGGAGCACCCATCGCTCCTCCTTTGCCACCAGCACCAGCTATTCCCCTGCCTCTTCCAAATCATGGACCGACGCAAGAAGTCCCGCAAAGAGAAGAAATATCAAAAGAACTATCTGATGCCGCTAGCTCTACTCACCTGACTCCCTGGGGAGTCGGAGCTGGTCTTCGTCGCCGCAACTTAGGAGAAGAAGCCCGACTGTCGCCACGTGAGAAGATCGCGCGAGAAGAAATTTGAGAAGTAATTGCCGAGGAATAAGGACAACTTGGATGACGCGACATCCTCGCACTCTGCCACTTCCATCAAGGCTCTCCACTTGCCCCCCCCCCCCCCCCAGGTTTTAGCACATCTGATTCTGCATGGGTTGAAACTGCCAAGCATCGAAACGTTCGATGGGACGAACGACCTGTTAGAACACATCAACCATTTCACCATAATTATGAGGACCTATAACACAACAGACCAACTGCACTGTCAAGTCTTCCCAGCTACCCTTAAAGGTCAAACTCGTACCTGGTTCTACTCCCTGAGAGAGGGAACTATAACAAACTTTGCAGAACTGTCAAGACAATTCACTGACCAATTCATTGCCAACCGAAGAATTGTTTGTAATCCCTCACACCTTTCTAGCATTCGACTGAATGAAGGAGAATCCCTTAAGGACTTCTTTCGCCGCTTCACCTCAGATGCATGTCAAATTCCGGGCATCGACCCTGAACTTCTTAGAGACGTCTTCGTTGTCGGACTCCGGCCCATCGGCTTCTATTCAGCCCTCATGAGGGAAACTGTGCCCAATTATCCAGATCTTGTTCACCAGGTCGATTCCCAGATAGTGGCTGATGAGGCCATCGAAGCACACTGCCAGCAGTTTGAAGGTAGACAGAAAAGGAAGAAAGGATAAGAACAAACTCTCATAAGACAAGAAGAACGACGTCAAGCTGAGCGCCGTAGTGACAACCGTTGACGTGACCCTCCAAAGAATAGGGGGCAACATCCACTTCAAGAATACACCCCTCGGAATACCACCCGCACTAACGCGATGTGCGCACTTCAAAATGATCCGGCATTCCAACGGCCAAGAATACCGCGGCCAAACCCTGATGTTGACCAGACAAGGCACTGCGAGTTCCACCGCACGCCTGGTCACAACACCGAAGAGTGTGTCGGGCTGAAAGATGAAATTGAGCGCCTCGTCTGCCAAGGGCTCCTTGGGAGATTCTTGCAAGGACAAGCGTAAAACCAACAAACACAACGTTGTGAAAGAGACCAGCAAAACCCACCACAGGGAATGGGTGGGGGAAGATAGATGGTGGTCAACATAGAGACCATCGTCGGGCCCCTAACACAGATACTTTCAGTAAAAGGATCATATAGGAAGCCTAATCAGGATATCACCATCACATTCGACGACAAGGACCTCGAAGGGCTACAGGCGCCCAATCAGGATCCCCTCGTTATCCATGCCGGAATCAGGGATCCCTGCTTCAACGTCAAAAGGATCCTTGTAGACAACAGAAGCTCGGTAGATGTGTTGTTCCTCTCCACCCTGGAAAGCATGAAGCTCACTAAGCAGCATCTTAGCTTCGCAGAAGGCCCCGTCTATGGTTTCGACAACCACCTCGTTCCGGTCCAAGGCACAATCACGATGGGATATTACCCGAAACAAGCTACGCATGATGTCAACTTTGTCGTGATCAATTCAAGTTCGGCATACAATGCCATTATTGGAAAGCCAGTTCAGTCCACCTTCAGAGCAATACCGTCAACACCCCATCTTGCAATGAAACTTCAAACCCCTGGAGGAGTGGGAGTTGTTCGCAGAGATCAAGAAGAAGCACATGCTTGCTACGCAAGACAGTCACAACCAACAACAATATCTACTACCACCTTCAGTGTTGACGGCATGAACCTATGCCTAATAGAGGATTCCTATGAAGGACGCTCTCCCCAACGCATGAAGATCCCCTGCAGTATACCAACAGCTTGCGACTTGCATCGCTTCTTTCCCTCTACATTTTTTACTTTATTTGTATATTTTATTATCTGCATCCTCTTGCATCTTGCTTTTGTCACTTTGTGATCGTAAAAGTCGCAAGCTCAGGCTCGCATGAACTATGTTTATTCCTAAATGCAATATCGTATTTGTTTCAGTAATATCAATCTGAAATTTTTAGGTAAAGCCATGCTTACAAGCTAAACAATCAGGCTCTTTGCCAACATTGTCATTCAATATCTTAACATCATGAGGACTTGCCCCCCTCACGACTGCACCCGGATTGAGTATTTACACTCTCCGACAATCAACTCATACCCGGGCTAGCTCGTGCAACCGGATTTAGTACCTACATTCTCCGGCGGTAGGACTGAGTACTTATATTCTCCGTCGTTATTGCAGACTATTGTCCTGCCATCACCAGGGCCTGCTCGCCTCGCGATTGCACCCGAATCGAGTATCTACATTCTCCGACAATTGGCTTATTGTCAGGCTAGGTCGTGCAACCGGATTGAGTACCTACATTCTCCGACGGTCAGATTGAGTACTTACATTCTTCGCCATTATTGCAGACCATCGCCCTGTCGTCGCGAGGGCCTGGCCCCTCACGATTGCACCCGGGGCGAGTGTCTACATTATCCGGCAATTTGTTTATTATCAGGTTATGTCTCGCAACCAGATTGAGTACCTACATTCTTTGTCGATCAGATTGAGTACTTACATTCTCCGTCGTTACTGCAGACCATCTCCCTGCCGTCGTCAGGGCCTGCCCCCCTCGCGATTGCACCCGGATCGAGTACCTACATTCTCTGACGGTCGGATTGAGTACTTACATTCTCTGATGTTACAGCAAACCAACGCATTGTCGTTGTCAGGGCCTGCCCCCCTTGTGATTGCAATCGGATTGAGTACCTACATTCTCCGACGGCAGGATTGAGTACTTACATTCTTTGTCGTTACCACAAGCCAACACATTGCTATCGCCAGGACCTTCCCCCCTCGCGGTTGCACACAGATTGAGTATTTACATTCTCCGGTAATTGGTCCATAGCCAACTCGGCCACGAGCTAGACTCTCGCAAGCTAAGCCGCGAATCCAACTCGCGCAAAATCGCGAACCAACCTCGCCCGAACTTTCCCGCAGGCCAGACCTGCGAGAACAGTGCTCAGCAAAAAGAAGCTGAGTAATGTAAAGGTAGCAATGTCATACAAATATGTGCGCAAAAGCGCTAACTACAAACTACCAAAAATGAAAATAAAGTGCAAGACATACAAACATAAAAGCACTTACCACTTCACTTATTTCCTTCAAGAAAGAAGACATACATGGAGCAGCCGCCTCCATAGAAGGAGTCCGGGGGGCTGGACACTCAAGTACATGTACCTTGGGAGTAGTCTCAGGACGAGCATTAAAAGAAGCCATTGTGACTGACATATCAACATCACTAGAGGAAGCTGCAATAGCCTTCCTCTTCTGGTCTCCAATTAAAGGAGCTTTGATAATCTGCACTGTATCCTCACCTCACGGTCGGCAGGTAGCCTGAATTTTTTTCCTCCAAATTGCAATTTGGTCATTGGAAAGACATGCACACAGGCGCATCGGTCTTGCATTGCTCTTCGAAGCCCGCCACCAAAAGTAAAAGAAAAGCGGAGAAAAAGTTAGATGCAAAACAAAGACGCACCACACACGACAAAATTGAAGGTCGGGCTTAATCAAAGGAGAAGCGAACCGAAGGCCGCTGGTAGGCGCAAAGCAAAGGCTTGCATGGAAGCACGAGAAACAGGATGCACACACACGCACACTGCAAGGGCGCACACAGGCGCACCTACGCGCGCGTACCCGCGCGGGCGCATGGCCTGGTGTGCGCGATCAGGTGCGTGCGAACGACACGCCCAATCTGGTGCCCCCCCTCCCCCCCCCCTGCGGCCTGGTGCACGCGCAACCAACCGCGCGGCCGAATGCGCGTGCACCCACGCGGCCTGGATCTCCCGCCGGCGTGGTACGCAAATCCGCACTTGCTGACCGTCGTCGCACCGCTCGACCCCGAGAGCGTCGGGTGCCTTCCTCGGGTGCATTAGCACCTCCTCCCGCTCTTCCTCGAAGCCCATTTTTTTCAATATATTAATTACCTGAGTTCGCAGGGCGCATCCATCCGACGTCTCCGGCCTTTCACTGATTGTCATTATGTACACGGGAGATGAAGGAAAAATCCTTGTCTTCTCAGCTTGTACCAACCTTTGGCAACAAAGGATTTGAGGGCAATTGATGAGAATGAAGCCCCATTTGCAGGTTTAGAGGTGCAATTAGCCACTCCTCCATGATCACCCCCATAAGGGTATATCATGGGTTTGACCGGTCAACCAACTTCTCATGATCTCCTCCACAATAGGAGGATCATGCGGGGCCACCCTTTCAATAACTACCGCCGCCGGCCGCCGCCGCCACCGACGCCGGCCGCCGCTGCCAGTAACCACATGCTAACCACCAAGTTAGTGGGAGGGGGCATGTCATCATTAAAAAAAATAATCCCCTAAACTATGAAATTAATGTTTATGTAGGTGGTTACGGTGTGCGGATAACCGCGTAACCACCGTAACCACCTCCTAGAGGCTATAAAAGGAGCCTTAGACCTCCTCATTAAGCACATTTTGGGCTCCCAGCATTCTTCATTCTCTGGTCAAAGCTCTGTCGGATCATCGTCTCCTAGCCACCTTCGAGCCACCCTCAGACCACGATCGAGCCGCCACCAAGCCACCAACGAGCAGCGGAGATGCCCAAGTTCCAAAGCGCGCAGCTCAAGGAAGAAGACAGCCGCCGCAAGCACACACTCACAGGCTCCGTCTTGCAACCAGCACTCCTTCAACGCAGCCTGTTGCCCGACACGAGTCGTAGAATTCTCTCTCTCTCTCACCATAGAATTGTAATTAGTAATGACATGTCCCCCTCGATTCCTCAAACGCCCTGTAACCGCAAGCGAATAGTGGATTTTGACCGGCACAGATCCGGTCACGTGATTTTTTACCCAATTAAGGGGTTTTTCCACGTTAAAACTTCTTGTGCACATCTGACCTATTTCATTGACTGTATGCGTGCTAGACGGTCGTGAGAGCTACGATGGTCCAATTTACTCTGATCCGACCGGGACGCCGAGTCAATCCGCAACACCTCCCAAACGGGATAATAGTTGGTTAAACTTTACATTTACATAAAATTTTGATGCAGCAGAGCGAGCAATAACCAACAAACATAACCTATAGTTGACCCCATGCTTCGCAGAACGTCCCCGGCTCAACGAAACCGTTAAATGTGACTATATATTTTGTCTGCAGCTCGGTTATAAACTCACAGAAATCTCATAATAATTGTTATCTAAGCATACAACACACCCTCTAACTTGGCATAATATCCCGATATAACAAAACATGCGGCCATGTATCTCGATATAGTATCTTTAACGTAGAGCCTATGATGTAGCACGGGTTACCGCTTGCGCATAATTACCAAACATTTGTGTGATTGCGACATTTCATCAAGCACTAGGCATGCGATTAACGTGATTCAACCACAAATTAAAACCACGCACGCAATCCCTTTCCTAACGACGGTGGCTAACGGAGGACGTTATTTCGACGTGGAGAATCGACCGGGTGAGGGCAATCTCGACGGAATTGGCCAACCGAACGTCTAACCCCTCTCCGACCAATTGGTTGGAGAGCGACGACGAGCTTTTCTCCATTCGACTCGTTCAACGATATCCAAACACACACCGAACCATTCACAACCACAAGAAATGAATACAGATGAATCACACACAAAGGGGAGGTGAGAAAGGCGTTACCCAACCGGATGAGATCCGGAGAAGAATATCGCGGCAAGTGTCGGCCCAACAGATCACGCCGCGGACGACGGAGGAGCGGCTAGTCGGGATCACGCCGGGGCTAGACGTTCGGCCGGGGAAGGTGGCGAGCTCGTCGGTCGACGGTGGAGGATGGAGGTCGAGGGGGATAGGAGTGGAGTCACACCACCAAGAAGGCATCCGGTGTCACGCCGGAGTAAGGGGGGTCGGGGCTGGTGTCGCGCCGGCGGAGAGAGGACGATCGGTGTCGCGCTGACGGGGTTCGCGAAGCGCGGCTTAGGGTCGGTGGGCTGCTCCTGTCACGGGAGAAAGAAGAGAAAACCTCTTTTTTTCAATTCTTTTCATTGCCCTAAAATCTGAAAGTGGGGGGGAGTGTAAATACTTCCCATGAGGAGTATTCTCGACCCCTCATCACACTCGTCTAATCCTAGCCATCCAATTGTCTTAGCCAAAAATAAAATGCAGGAAATAAAAGGGAGACAAAACGTCCGTGACCACCTAACATTTTGGTCGATCGGGCGGACGTTAGCAACTTAGAAATGCGTTAAATGTTTGCTAATAATAATAATAAACTAGATAATTAAACGTAACGGATCATGTCACGATTGGACCTCCGCGTGTTGGGCCGAAGGTTGTAGAGGTGCGCCGCGTTG
Source organism: Platanthera guangdongensis (assembly GCA_039583875.1). Lineage (NCBI taxonomy): Eukaryota > Viridiplantae > Streptophyta > Magnoliopsida > Asparagales > Orchidaceae > Platanthera > Platanthera guangdongensis. The sequence continues at coordinate 16,417,871 of CM077150.1, read as the reverse complement.
TCAAGCAGGGCCGGGTTGGCGCCATCAATCCTTCTCCGCTCAAAATCACTCATCACTGATGAGTGGTGTAAGCGGTAAAGGTGTAGCATGTCAGCATCAAGGCGCTCCAAATTTGTGGTGGACACCCATGTGGTGTCATATCCGGGACGGCCCTTCCAACGAACCAAGTAGCAGTATATGCCGCCCTTCGTGGAAGCAAATGGTGGATCCTCCAAAAGTTGAGTTGGAACAAGAAGAACATTCCTGGGTCAAGCATTAGTAACAAGCATAATATCACTTGGAACCTCACTAGTATGTGAGGGGGGAAGCTCCAAGGTAGAAAAATATGGGGATATGGTATCACTCCCTAACCCAAGAGAATGGACGTGAGGAGAATGAGAAGAGGGGGAGAAGTAATTCTTGCGGTGTTGCAGGAAACAGTGTAAGATTGGAAACATTAAACATGAGGTGTAAGCCCCAATCGGCAAGCAAGGCAAGAATGTTCGCGTTAGCGCCCAACTTCATTAAAATCTGACAAGGGTTGGCGCACCGGTTGGCTAATTTCATTCCGGAACCCGCGGGTAACCGTTCGGGAATTGACTTAACCAGGATAAAATCTCCAATATCAAAAACTCGAGCCCGTTTGTGCACATTCGCGTGGAAGTGGTATGCAATGAATTTAGTGGTTAATCGGTGGTGGATCTTGTGGTGCAACGTATGCAAGTGCTGAGCAATGTCATTTGCAAAGTGACTTGAGTTACACGCGGGAGGTAATGAGATTAAGTCAAACGGCACACAGGAATAAGAACCATACACAACTTCAGTTGGAAAAATACTCGTGGACCGAGGAGTGGAAAACAGAAGGGAGCGTTCGGAGGGAGGGTCCTCGACCTTGTTGCTTGGGGTGTCCGACGCCTTGACGACACTATGTTCTTCGCAGATGATAGCATCGCCCTTGGCGGTGGAGTCAATCAGGGGCACCAGCTCGTAGCTTGTAGGACATTCGATCGCGGAATGGACGGGTTTGCGCAAGATGGAACATCGACCTTGCTAGTCTTCCTTATGGGTATACGCACACTTGTGGTGACGTTGGTTTCCAGGGCGGTGATAATAGTGGATTTTTCATTGTCCATATGGGTACAGTGATCGCGAGAAGGGTGGGGTGTTCGGCGGTAGGAGGGGACACATTGGTCGAGTGTATTGGGTCGAAGGTAAGCAAGGTCAAAGTAAGTAGTGAGAATGGTACGCATTTGCGGCCATGTGTAGGCAATACCACATACACGATGCTCTTCGTTTAGCCAAAAGCTTTGCGCTTGACCCTCTAATTTCATGTGAGCGACTACCACCTTTTGATGGTCGTCAAAATTGTGCCCTTCAAAAGAAGACTCTAACTTCATTAACCAATCTTTAATGGTTTTCGGAGCACCGTAACCTTCAAACTTTGGGGCTTCGATTTTACTTTTTCTAGGGAGTGCATTATGCAAAATCCCATTGTGATTCGTATTGCCATGATCTTTGTGTGGAGCATGTTGGCGTTGTGGAGGTTTGCGGGGTGGAGGGTTGGTTTGTTGGTTTTGCGGAAGGAAACCGTTTTGCATCGATTGGATCAAATTGGTAAACGTCGAGGTGATCTGGGCGATTTGACCGGTGAGATCAAGTTGGACGGACGCGAGTTGGGCTTGCGTGACCTTTCAAATAACGCGAGTGGCGTCATGCTATTAGATGCGGATGACGAGAGAATGTAGCCGGAACGTGCGTGCATAAAGGGTTGAAAGTGACGCAGGAGGACCGACAAAGAATAAGAAATCTTTGCGCCAAATTCTGATACCAAATTGATGTAGCACGGGTTACCGCTTGAGCACAATTATCAAACATTTATGTGATTGCGACATTTCATCAAGCACTAGGCGTGCGATTAACGTGATTCAACCACAAATTAAAATTACGCACGAAATCCCTTTCCTAACGATGGTGGCTAACGAGGGACGTTATTTTGACGTGGAGAATCGACCGGGTGAGGTCAATCCCGACGGAATTCGCCTACCGGGCGTTTAACCCCTCAACGACCAATTGGTTTGAGAGGGGAAACGAGCTTTTCTCGCTCCGACTCGTTCAACGATATCCAAACACACACTGAACCATTCACAGCCACAAGAAATGAATAAAGAGACGAATCACACACAAAATGTAGGTGAGACAGGCGTTATCCAACCGGATGAGATACAGAGAAGAAGATCGCGGCAAGTGCCGGCCTAAGAGATCACGCCGCGGACGACGGAGGAGCGGCTAGTTGGGATCACGCCGGAGCTAGACGTTCGGCCGGGGAAGGGGGAGAGCTCGCCGGTCGACGGTGGAGGATAGAGGTCGAGGGGGATAGGAGTGGAGTCGCACCACCAAGAGGGCACCCGGTGTCACGCCGGAGTGAGGGGGGGGGGGGGGGGGGGGTCGGGGTCGGTGTCGCGCTGACGGAGAGGCGGTCGATCGGTGTCGCGGCGACGGGGTTCGCGAAGCGCAGCTTAGGGCGGCGGACTGCTCCTGTCATGGGAGAAAGAAGAGAAAACCTCTTTTTTGTTCAATTCTTTTCATTGCCCTAAAATCTGAAAATGGGGGAGTTTAAATACTTCCCATGAGCAGTATTCTCGACCCCTCATCACACTCCTCTAATCCTATCCAACCAATTGTCTTAGCCAAAATAAAATGCAGGAAATAAAAGGGAGACAAAACGTCCGTGACCACCTAACATTTTGGTCGATCGGGCGCGCGATAGCAACTTAGGGCCTGTTTGGCGGAGCGGCACAGCAGCGGCATGCCGCCGATTTCCGTGCCGCTCCGCCAAACAAAAAAACCTCACCGGCGGTGGCAAGGCAGTGGCAGCCTTACCACCGCCATTTCCTGCCGCGGGTGGGCACCCGCGGCAGGGACAGCGCTGCAGCCCTGAAAACAGGGCTGCAGCGCTGTTTTTTTTAAAAATATAATATATAATATTAATTTTATATAATATTAAATATTATATTATATAAAATATTAATTATAAAATATTTTATAATTAATAAAATATTAAATATTAAATATATAGAAAATAATTATTATATAATATATATATATATATTTATAATTACATAATTTATATGTATATACAAAATTTATAATTACGAGTCGAGCTCGATTACGAGTCGAGCTCGATTACGAGCCGAGCTCGAACTCATCTTGTCTTGTTCATGAACTCACGAGCCGGCTCCTGCGCATACGTGTGTCTTGATGTCCGTTAGGAATTGTAGTGTCGAGCCGAACAAGATCGGGAAAATAATCTATGGCATGTACAAGGCGTATTTCCAAAGAGCGCAAAAAATTAGGTGAAAATGCGGTGCGACTAGCCAAAACTGCGGTGCGGATATCAACGCCCAATTATCAACGCTAATTAATTTAAATATTAACATTTAATTAATCATAATTAAATTCTATAATTAAATGATTTATGTATTAACATTTTAATTAATATATATTAATATTTTATTATTAATGTTGATGGTCGTCCGGCTTGAAAATCGGATCGCCGTAACCCCGAGTCGGAGCATGTTTGGTTTGAAAATCTCTAGGAAGAGCCTCATCATTTAATAAATAAAACTTATATAAAATAATTAATTAATATTTTATGTTGTCTGTCACTCGAGTCGCTCGTAAATGTTTAATAATATTTATTGCGGGTCACTGCATCAATGTTTCACACAGCACTGCAAATACAGTTTTCCAAACAGTTTCATAAATTTTTCCACCACTGCAAAACAGCTGATTCTTGCACCACTGTTTCCCATCACTGCTTCCTGCACAGCCACAGCTTAGTCAAACAGGCCCTTAGAAATGTGATTAAATGTTTGCTAAAAATAATAATAAATTAGATAATTAAACGTAACGGATCATGTCGCGATTGGACCTCCACGTGTTGGGTCGAAGGTTGTAGAGGTGAGCCGCATTGTCAAGCAGGGCCGGGTCGACGTCATTAGCCTAGCCCTAGATGACACGAACTCAATAACACGCTCTGAATCAATCTGTACACGTGTGACCATATATTAAAATATCTAACGACATAAAATTGAACATTAATCAAGCTAGCCTGTAATACAGTTTTGCTCAGAATAATTATTTTTCGCATTTCTCTCTCTACTTTAGGCCTATCCAAAAGGCCCGAGCCCAGTGGCCCGACCCGAGCCCGGCGCGGCAAAAGCCCATTTCGGCCCGGCCTGGAAAAAGCTCTGCTCGGGCCGAGGCCAGGCTCAGGGCCCAGGTTTTGGGGGCTAGCCCGACCCGATGCCCAGCCCGGGCCGGGCCGGGCAAAGCCCGAAAGTCAGACCGGCGGGGCCCGGACGAAGCCCGGACCGGGCCCACAGGCCGGCCCGGACCTGCTGGCCAACGGCTCTAAGAGTCGTTGGTAGCTACAGCTAGCAGGGCTGTCAGCTGCTGCTGACAGCCCTGCTGGCTGCAGTGATGTGGCCTAGGGCCTAGGCAACAGCCTATGCCCTAGGCCATATTAAAAAAATATATATTTTTTTTATAAACCCCCTACCCGACCCTCTCTCTCTCCCCTTCACTCTCTCTCTCACTCACTCTATCTCTCTCTCTCTTCCACTCACTTTCTCTCTCTCTCTTCCACTCACTTTCTCTCTCTCTCACTTACTCTCTCCCTCTCTCCCTCTCTCTCTCTCTTTCTCGCTGCATGGCATCGTCCTCAACGCTGGCATCGTCGACTTAAAGCACGACCGAAGTGGTGGAGCATAATCGGAGGGCGCCCGTCTGGGAGCATTTCGACAAGGTTAAAGTCAGCGACGAATTCAATGCGCGGTGCAAGTTGTGCTCAAAGTTGCTAACCCTTACCGGCAACTCAACACTAGCGAGACATGTTAAGTTGTGTTTTGCGAAGCAAGCTCCCGAGTCCAATCAGGGACAAATATCAGCATTAGGAAAAATTTGGACGTACGATCAAACAAGACAGCGAGACCTACAGGTGAAAAATGTCATCAGACGTGGGTTGTCATTCAGTCACTACGACAATGATGAGACGACGGAGTACATACACGAAGGGCTTCAGCCCAAATATCAACAGGTAAGTAGATCCACTTAGGGGTGAGGAACGAAAACCGAAAACCGACTAAACCGACCGAACCGACCGAACGGCACTGACTTTGAAACCGAGCCGCCCGGTCCGGTGTCGGTTCGGTTTGGAGCTTTTGAAAACCAAAGGCTTATCGGTTCGAGTCGGTTTTCAAGTTGTGAAAACCGACTAAACCGAACCGAACCGAGCACTTCACCACCGTTTTGGGGTGTATTTGATCGAGCAACTTTCAGATTATCTTTGCTTACAACCAGCTTCAATCACTCTCCCAATTTTCAAATCCTAAACAAGTACTATGAGGAAATAAAAAGGGTTACATAACAATTTGGATTAACAAAAATCTTCATAATAGATATTAAACAAGATAGAAGATAGGAATTTGAAGAATATGTTTAAGATGTATTGTGAATGTGAGATCAAATCTGTAAGATCAGTCTATGTCTTGAAAATAGACAAGGAGCATTGTACAAACTAAAGATGTTGTGTTCTGAAGCCCTAAATCAATGATCCATTGGTGAGATGAGACACAATGTCATATGTATTTGGACAATATTACCAAAAGTCAGAAAGCAAATTATGAAAAATAGTTTACTTAGCATTGAACATGATACTAGATACAATTATCGTTCATGCCTCACATTGAATATGATACTTATACTCAAAAAAATTGTATGTTATTTATTTAATATAAACCTTTAGTTGATAAAGATTATGAAATTATTAAAGGGAAGATGACCAATCCAAAAAAATAGCACTTGATTATGTTCGTTCGCAGAAAACCGACACCGAACCGCAAAAAACCGACTAAAAACCAAACCGACGTTGAACCGAACCGAATGGGTTCGGTTCGGGTCGGTTTGGACAAACCAAAAATCGAGGCATGTTGGTTCGGTTTCGGTTTGGGTCCAAACTGCCCCAAACCAAACCGCTCGCACCCCTAGATCCACTATTAGACGCGACACACTTAAATTATATTTTAACGCAAAACAAGATTTAATAAAAATTTTTGAAACTTTCGAGGGACGTGTGAGTTTAATGAGCGACGTTTGGAGTAGTAGCGTAAGGATATGATTATCTTATATTTGTATCACGGCTCATTGGATCGATCCCGTTTCATGGGAGTTAAATAAGCGCGTAATATGTTTTGAATGTTTTGAATTTCCGCACACGGGTAAGACTATATATTTGGTAATTATTAAATGTTTGAGTGAATTTAAAATAAAAGATAAAATAATGAGTATTTCTTTTGATAACGCTAGTAATAACAACACCGCAGTAGAGTAGTTAAAATGTGAATTAAAATCAATGTTCAACGATGCGTTTTTTCACACTCGATGTGTGTGCCACATTTTAAACTTAGTGGTACAAGATAGTTTAGAAGCTATGAAATCATATGTTGAAAAAATTCGGACTATGATTACATTTATTTATTGTACCAAACAGCGAAGTCAAGATTTTCGAAAATTTGTGATCGCACAAGGTCAAAAAATTTTGAAACCTCAATTTGATATGACTGTAAGACGGAACTCAACATATAAAATGTTAAAATGAGCGTTTCAACAAAAAAAATACTTCTTATGAAATATTACACTATGACAAATAATCATAATTTAACTGATAACGATTGAGACGTACTATTTCATTATATGGATTTATTAAAATATTTTTATAGAGCGACTGTTTTTTTATCTGGTGTGTATTATCAACTAGCTCGTTAGTAGTTGAAAATTTTGCAAATATCGCACAAAAACTTAACTATTTTAAGCAACACTCCGGATGACTTCCTTTAATTGAAGTAATAAAAGAAAAAATTTTAAAATATTATAGAGAAATGTCTCCTGCATTTTCATGCGCCGCCGCTTAAAACCTGTTATTCGTTGTAGACGTCGTAGAAAATTTGATAGATGAAATTAACGTTAACATAGACATAAATATAAGTTTCGATGACGTTGACGACGTTAGTACTACTAAATTTAATTCTATTTTTACCGAATGTTTTAATTATTACAACTTATATGGCTCACGACCCCGAGAAGAAATAACGCAACTTAGGACAAAAAATTCTTTTACAAATAAAATTTTAGAATTAACTTGCAGGAAAAAGTACGCACATCGAGTAGTTTAAACGAATTAGAACTGTATACTAAAACGCAATTTCGTGATTTTATGACTACGGAAGAGATCTAAAACTTCGATATCTTAAATTGGTGGAAAGGTAAAGCTAATACCTATTCTATTTTTGCCTATTTTGCCCGATATGGCCGACTAAATGAAGAATCACTAGAACTATGCATCTGCTAAAAAAGATTATTTGGATACTACGAATAGGAAGCAACACATTTCAGCGTTGAAGGAGAGTTTCGGGGAAATTGAAAAGGAGATAGACAACTTGAATTTGTAAAAATATAATTTTTTTTATTATCATTAAAAATAATAAATTCCATTTTTTTTCTAATTTTATTTTTTAAATGTGTAATTTTGTTTTTAAAATTTCAATATTAATAAAATTTTTTATTCGATTTTCTATTTCATATTTTTTTAAAATAACATGATTTTTTAAGAGGGCCCGGGCCGACCCGGCCCGGCCCGGGGGGGCGGCTCGGGCCCCTTCTCGGGGTCAAAGCCCGAGCCCGATAAAGAAAAGGCCCGGGCTCGATCCGGTTTGCAAAAGCCCGGGCCCGATCAGGCCCGGTCTGGACCGGCCCGATCGGGCCTTTAGGACAGGCCAAGTCTACTTTATTATTATGAAATAAATGCATCCATTATCGTTGAATTTTTAATCCGGTTCAAAGATTTTGAAAATACACCGAGAAATGTGAATGATTTTTGTCTTCATATATGAATTCAACGGTAAATAATAAGTCACGAGTTGTTTAGGGTCGTCGTCTTGACTTGGAATTGCAGGAAGAAAACGTAAAGACTGCACGTGCGGTGCGTTCACCCACTTTTGGTCGTAGAATTTAACGGTGCACACGACCCTACAACGCCGTCACCGTTCCCATTGAGCCACATTTGAGAAATGTCGCCGCACGTTCCCCCGTATTAACGAGAATTTTTTTATTATTAAACATGAATCAATTAACCAATAAACTACTAAATAACCCCGCGCAGTCTGTGAGAATCCAATCCATGACCTCTCTATTATGGGGACTCGACTTGTTCAACTGAATCAAACCTCATTATCAATTCTGAGCTCAGTTTCAATTCGTGTTCGTCGCGAAAAAAACCGAAGACTTATCTGTAGCTGAAATCACATGTGGTCTCCGTGAAGTTCACGCGTGATCTTAGGAGATGGCGCAGAATTTCATGGAGACCACTCGTGATTACGGAATATATTTTTTACATGGATTCTTTGTGACCACGGAAAACACTGAAGGATTCTTTGTGACCACGGAAAACACTGAAGCATTCATCCCATCATAGTGGGGTCGGCCCTATTTAGTCATAATCTCACTGATGTCTAACTACAACATGTTTTTCCTTATGTTTTTATTCCAAGTATTTTTAGGCTCCATTTGGTTCGACGGTGGTGGGTCGATCCAGCGGGTGGAAACGGAGTGTTCGAAATGCGCGGGTGGGGGGGGGGGGGGGGGGTGGCTGCAGTTCCGTTTGGATCAGCCACCTCCCCCTCCTTTCGATCACTCCGTTTCCACCCGCCGGATCGACCCGCCATCGCCGAAACAAATGAAGCCTTAGTCTACCCTAATCCTGTTTAGCGTGTCTAGTGGATAAACTCTCACAAAGTCTAATAGGTGCCTTTAATGATTTTATTCTATGTGTGTGAACCATCTTAATCAAGCCTCTTGCTTCTTATTTACAATTGATGTCACTCCCATATTATCCATGTTACATTCATTTTCAATTTTATCGAGTCTAATGAGTCCACGCATCCGTCTTATGGAATTAAAAGATTACTAAGGCTATGTTTGGGATTCCGTTTTGACTCCATTCCGTTCTAAACGGACCGGAGGAAAGATGTTTGAGAACGACTAAAATGTCGTCATTTTAAAACGGCCGGTTTAAAACCTAGTTTTTCCTCCGTTTTGAAAAGGCCAGGGAGACCTCCATTCTCCTTTTTCAAAACGGTCGTTTGAAATATTTTTTTAATTTAATTTTATTTTACTTAATCAATTTAACACTAATAAAAAAAATAATTATATCCATAAATTTGCAAAAAAATCACAAATATAATACCTGATTTTTTAAAAAAAAATCAGAAAAAATTGGTCTGAAATAAATAAAATTCATGTGAAGATAATTTTAAAAATAAGTTAAACCGTCACTGAAACTGAGATTACCCAAACAAACCCTCAGTTCTAAAACCACCGTTTTAAAAATACAGTTTACATCTCCTTTTTGAACTTCCCCCTTTTAAAACGGCACCGATTTCCCAAACATAGCCTAAATAAATTATTGGATTTGTAACCCACGGTGGAGAAAATGAACCATAAATAGGAATGGAAATCCGCCCATGCAAGTCATCAAAGGGAAGCATCATATATATTGTGTAAAAGGAATAGTTTGACATAAAAAATATAGCCGCATCCCCAAAATCTTCTAATTTTTTGTATTTTTTTCGAAATAAGTCTTCTACATATAATTTCAGGAAAAGTGTTCAACACTAAAGTTGTAGATCTCGACGAAATCTACAACTTTCGTGGTGAACACTTTTCCTGAAATTGCATGAACTTTAGGGGTGCAAGTTAAGTTGAGCCGACTCGAAAGCTCGATGAGCCGGCTCGAAAAAAGCTCGACTCGAGCTCGAGCCTGTCGAGCTCGAGCTCGACGAGCTCGAGCTCGATTACGAGTCGAGTTCGATCTCATCTAATGTTGTTCATGAGCTCGCGAGCCGGCTCGCGAGCTTTTTATTTATACATTTTTAAAAAATAATCAGAAAAATTAGAAAATAAAGCGCATGAGCTAAAAAACTCACGAGCAGCTCGAGCTCGAGCTCGCGAGCTTGAAACTCGAGCTCGAGCTCGATAAGTTGGCCTTAGCTCGAGCTCGAGCTCGAGCTCGAGCTCGCGAGCTGGAAACTCGAGCTCGAGCTCGATAAGTTGGCCTGAGCTCGAGCTCGAGCTCGAGCTGAGAAAAATGAGCTTGTCGAGCTCGAGCTCGAAATGAAAAGCTCGAGCTCGAGCTTGGAAATTTTGCCAAGCTCGCCTCGAGCTCGTCTCATTTGCACCCCTAGGCCATGAAAAAGACGTATTTCTGAAAGACGCAAAATCTGGGCATATTTCCAAAATACGTTTTGTACATGCATTTTTAGGAAAAGTGCTCAACACAAGAGTTGTAGATCTCGACGAGATCTACAACTTTCGTGTTGAGCACTTTTCGTAAAATTGCATGTACAAAGCGTATTTCGAAAATGCGCGAAAAATTATGAGATTTTGGGGTGCGACTAGCCAATAACGGGTTGCGGTTAACAATCGCCAAAAAATAACAGTTCCATGTAAAAAAAAAGACGTTAGGGTGGTTATTTTGGCACTAGTCTAATACGAGTGACAGACACGAGGTTCTGACCCTACGGCCAATGACGATAGTATTCTTATCGCGATAATGCACGGGGCGGACACCCAATGCCCCGCACGATAGTACTTTGGCCACGACATTGCCCCGGTGTGACGGTGCCCCGCAGCTCATTCGTTTTTTCCTTGTGCATGAGAGTTTGCGAGCGGAAGTGAGAGCACATTTTTTATTGTAAGAGATTTTGCCTGTATGAGAACACATTTTAAAATTTAAAAAAATTCAAATGAATGCATTGAAATTTTTGTAACAAAGATGAATAAAATTAAAAAAGCATATTAATTATAACAAACATCTCCAGATTACTGCAAATCTCAAAAAAGAATTTAAGACTTGAAATTAGGTGGAACTAGCCGCGTGCATAAAAATCGGGCCCGGGGGGGCGGGCCCGTAAAAGCCCGGTTAGGCCTGCCCCGGGCCCGTAAAAGCCCGGTTAGGCCTGCCCCGGGCCCAGGCCAGGCCATGGGGCCTAACAAGGCCCCATATATGGGCATTTGCCCAGCCCGGTACCCGGCCCGAGCCGGGCAAAGCCCGGTTTCTAGGCCCCGGCTAATCCCGGGGCCGGGCCGGGCAAAGCCCAGTTTCAGGCAAATCCCTGTTTTTTGGGTATCATCGTTAGGCTTTTGGATGACGGTAAATTCCATGTTACTGAATTTGAGGCAGAGCATAATCTTGAGCTTGTGGGGTAGAATCAGGAAACTCAAATTGAATTAAGTGTAAGATTTGGAGCAGCTGTCAAAGCTGGTAAAAGGAATTCAAGCAGACATTTAACAAAGAAGCCAATCTTCAGGAATTTCACGGCATCAAGATGTGGCCAAATCCATGGGGGAATTGAGGACAATGAGAATTGGGTTCCAAAAATTGATATGGAGTTTGAGGACGATGAGGAGGCCTATGAATTTTACTTAAGCTATGCTACAAGAATATGATTTAGTTTATATTTAACTTTAAAAAAAAAAACAGGGCCCTGGCTAAGCCCGGGCCCGGCCCGGCCCTGGGGGCCTTAGCAGGCCCCCTCCCGGAGCCAGAAGCCCGACCCGGCTGTAATCAAAGCCCGGGCCCGGTTCGAGAAAGCCCTGGCCCAAGAGGCCCGGGCCCGGGGGGCTTTATGAACACCACTAGCTGGAACATAGTTGCTGCTAAAAGCAGAATAAGCTTGGTTTTTGTTTAGAGAGTGTTTGTCTTACATATGGCTCAGTTTGACAAGGTGGTGGCCTTCATAATTATTGCGTTTAATTGTCATTCGTTAACGCCCATCTAAGTAACTTCATCCACTTTTATGTTCAAACAGATGATGTTTGTTAGGTGTGTTAGATACGATGTACTTTATGTGTAGTCGTGTTAGCCTTGAGTCATCTTGGGTGTTAGGATCACTCTCCTTCGTACATATATGTGTATTACGTTTGTTTCAAGTGTTAATAGAGAAATTCATTCTTCCTATCATGGTATCAGAGCTCATCTAGGGCTTTGTCGTTCTCTCCCTTCTCCGGATCCCAATTCATCTTCCCCAGCCCTCATCGATCCCGACCGACCAGTGTCGATCGCTCCAGGGTCCTCATCGATCTTTTCCAGAACCACGTCGCAGAGGTCCGCCTCCCGTCCCGATCGATCCCGCATCGTTCTTCCGCAACCCGATCGATCCCGATCGATTCAGTGTCGATCGATTACGCCGTCTTTTTCGCGCCAGTTGTCGCTGTCCTCGCAACCCGTCACAGAGATCCCGCCCGATCTCGCCGCCTGTTGCTAAGGTCTTTGTCGTCGCACGTGACATGCTTCCTGCATCCTCTCCACTTGCTCGGTTGTCGTCAACCCCAGTACTAACTCCAACGACCCTTCCATCTTCCCTCTGTTCTGATCGATCGCTGCTCCTCTCTGTCTGATCGATCTATACTTCCTCGCCCGTGCCTGCACCTATTTTCTGTGATTCAGTGCTTCTCTTCAACCGCTGCCATTATCTCACTCCCGCTCATTTTGCCGAGCTCGTCTGCTGCCTCCTGCAGCCTATCTGGCCCCCCCGGCCTTCTTCTTCTTCTTTTGCTTCGTTGGTGTCATCTCACAACGCCTCTGTTTCTCAATCGGCTGCCTCCATCCCTACAGGTATCTCCACCTTCGACTGGTTGCTTGACTCTGGAGCGTCTTTTCACATGACCTATGATGCTACACAACTTTTGTCCTGTCTGCTCATCTCCTCTGCCCTTAGTATCATGATATCAAATGACATCATTCACCCCATTACCATTCGTGGCCTTTTTCATACCAGTCATTTTAATATTCCCGATATTGCCTACATACTTAAGTTATCCATGAACCTTATATCCGTCAGCCAGTTCACATCTCATAGTTGTCTTGTTACCTTTGATGTGTTTATATGTCGTGTGCAGGATCGTCTGACCGGGGTGCTCCTTGGGGCTGGTCGTTGTCGTCGTTGCGGGGTTTATGTTCTTGATCGTCTTCACCTTTCATCCACTTCATCGTCTCCTGCAGCTTTCTCCCTTTGTCTTCCTTCAGTGAGTTTTCGTTAGTGGCATCACCGTCTTGGTCATCACAGCGGTTTACGTCTAGCTTCTCTCATAAGTCATGGCTTCCTTGGTCATGTTCCTGTTGATCGGTCTCACTCTTGTACGAGTTGTAAGCTTGGTAAACAACTATAACCCTCAAATCCGTCCAGTGAGTCTAGGTCTCAGTATCCTCTTGACTAGTTCATTTTGATGCTTGGGGTGTCGCACCTTTTGTATCCAAGGGTGGACACCGGTATTATGTTATTTTTCTTGATGATTATTCACGTTATTGTTGAGTTTACTTTATGCATTCTTTATTTCATATTTATGTCACTTTTTCTGCTATGGTGGGAACGCTCGTACATGGGAGCTTATTCATCTTCCACCCGATGCTCTTCATATTACTTGCAAGTAGGTCTTTAAGGTCGGGACTCGCTCTGATGGTTCTATGGAGAGGTACAAGGCTCGGTTTGTTGCTCGTGATTTTCAGCAGGAGCAAAGGAGAGATTATGATGAGTCTTTTGCTCCAGTTGCTCACATGACCACAGTCCATACTCTTATTGTTGTTGTATCTATTAGCCACTGGTCTATATTACAGCTCGACGTGAGGAATGTTTTTGTTTACGGTAATCTTCAGCAAGTTGTACACATGCTTCCTCCTCCGGGTTTATCCTCTCCTTCATGCCTTATATGTCGCTTGAGGCGAGCTCTTTATGGGCTCAAGCAGGCACCCCATGTGTAGTTTGCGCGTTTCAGTTCAGCCATTACAGCCGCCGAGTTCCAACCATGTCCAAAAAATCCAACTCTGTTCATGCACTCCTCTCGTGGTCGAACCCTTTTGTTACTGTACGTTGATGATATGATAATTACTGGTGATGATCCTTCGCATGTGACCTTCACCAAGCATCATCTTCAGCAATAGTTTCAGATGACTGATCTTGGACAGCTGAGCTACTTCTTGGTTTTTGATGTCAGCTCTATTGATCGCGGGTTTCAGCTCTCCCAACAGTTCTACAAATCAGATCTCCTTGCTCGGGCTTCTCTCTTTGACTCTCGCGTGCATAGTCTCGTTTACCTCACCATTACTCGGTCTGACATTGCACACGTTTCTATGTTGAGCCAGTTTATTAGTTTGCCCACCTCTGTGCATTATGGTCATCTGTTGCGGCTCCTGTGTTATCTCCGGGCAACGACCTCTCATGGTCTATTCTTCTCCAGCAGTAGTTCTCTACAGCTACGTGCTTACTCCGACTTCACCTGGGCTAGTGATCCTGTTGACCGCCGTTCTTTCATTGGTTTTTGTCTGTTCTTAGGTTCTTCACTTATTGCATGAAAGTCCAAGAAACAGACTGATGCTTCTCGTTCCATCACTGAGGCCGAGCTTCGGGTCATGACTACCACCGTTGAGGATATTATTTGGCTCCATTGGCTTCTTGAGGATCTTGGTGTTTCTTCTCATGATCTCACTCCACTTTATTGTGATAACATCGGTGTCATTCAGATTACTTTAAACCCGGTGAAACACTTTCTCTCCAAGCATATCGGGGTGGACGCTTTCTTCCTACGTGAGCATTATGGTAGGGGTACTCTTGCTCCCTCATTTATTCCTTCCGAGCAATAGATTGCAGATTTGATGATAAAGTCATAGACGAGGACCCAACATGCTCATCTACTGTCCAACTCTCAGTGTATGATCCCCCGTGAGTTGGGGGGGGGGTTGTTAGATACGATGTACTTTATGTGTAGTCGTGTTAGCCTAGAGTCATCTTGGGTGTTAGGATCACTCTCCTTTGTACATATATGTGTATTAAGTTTGTTTCATGTGTTAATAAAAAAATTCATTCTTCCTATCAAGGTGATTCTTAACGAATAACTGTTTAACTAATGTGTTTACGACGGCCATCACACAGTGTCAAACGGAGCTTATAATCATCCAAAGAATTGTTGTCCAAAAACTTTACATATTATGTATACACCATCCATGTCCAAACTTTTCAAAACTAAATAATATGCAACTTCATGGAGTCAATTGTGATTTTTTCGCCACAACGTAATGACCTACAATAAAGAAAAACAGAAAATAAATGTTCAGTCGGTAGAGCAAAAATTAGATAGAGCACAATTGTTCGTAAATGGCATCTTTCAGAATCTTAAAGAGAAAGAACGAGTGATGAGGCATGAGGAGCCCATTTTAGGGTGGCGATATTTGTCGGGGGCAACAACATTCGTCGGGGGGACGGTGTTGCCGATTGGAGAAAATAATTGTAGTAAACAAAATAAATGAGATACAATCACGAGATATGCTCATGCCCAACTTCAAGAGGTTGGTTCCTCCTAGAAGCCCCTCTCCAAATGAGAAAATATTTTGGTCTGATACTTGGACCTAGAGGAAGGTCCGGGCACCCCACAAAAAAGTGATTTTTAGTCGATCATTTTTTTTTCTAAAATAAATTATAAAATATTAATCAGAATTTTTCTCTCCTCATTTCTGTACAACCACGTAGTCGTTGAGTAGGGTCCCCTCGACAAGTTCGAGGTGGGGGCAGCGGGACCGGCCGGGAGGCCGAGGTCTCGCCCGTGCCGCCTCCTGCTCTGCGACCTGGCTGGGCGAGACTGGCCGGGAGGCCGGGGTCTCGCCCCTGCCCCCTCCTGCTCCGCGGCCTGGCGGGGCGAGACCGGTCGGGAGGCCGGGGTTTTGCCCCTGCCCCCTCCTGCTCCGCGGCCTGGCGGGACGAGACCGGCCGGAGGCCGGGGTCTCGCCCCTGCCCCTGCTTCCTGTTCCCCAGTTCTTCGGGGGTCACCTGCTCGTCTCGGGTGCCCAGGGAGGTGGGGGTATGGCTTCTCCCGCCCTTGGACCTCTTTTGACCATGTTGTTACCGTTTTACCCTAGGGGAGGAATTACCTCTTTACCCCCCGGTGTGGCTGTTTTCTATTGGCCCAAGGCCTTTTCGGCGTAAGGGTATTGTTGACATTTTGGTCCATAGGGTTGGAAAAACTATAAATAGACTCTTAATGGTGCCTTGGAGAGCATTGCATTCAGAGCCACAAAAATCCCCTTGCTCTCTTCCTTCAAGGCACCTAGCTCAAGAATTGGCTAGGGAGGGGGAGACCTCAAAGGTCTTCCGGGTGTGAGGTGGGACCTCCGCGCTAGAGCCGAGGGTCTGTTTCTAGCTTCTTAATCCTTTGGTCTGTGACGTTCTCCTGAGTGTAGTAGGTGCGAGGTCACCCCTTTCTAGGGACCCCGAACTCCACAGAGGTCATTTTTAGCTTCAACACTTTTGGTGCGGTGAGCGTGGAGAGTGACCAGCACAGAAGATCTCGGGAGAATGTCATGACTGGAGGTCAGGGAGGTAGTGATGATCTCGGCGAGCTCCCAGCCCAGGACCCTTTGTGGGGAGGCAAGAGTTCATGGACTCCATCCAGGGTATCATGGAGATGCTACGAAGCATTGCTCCTCAGTATGGCAGATCCATCCCAACCCCCCAGGAGCTAGCTCCCCCCCTCTCGATGAGTTGACTCTCAGGGGTCTAGGCGAGATGACCCCAGCAGGGGGAGAAGGAAGCGCACCAGGAAGAAGGCCTGAGAAGGAGAGGATGGGAGGTGGGGTCGAGCGAGACCTCACCAGCCGAGAGTTGTTCTTCGGCCCGGCGAGTGCCAGCCTCCCAAGCGAGCAGGCCGCGCGAGTAAAGGTGGCGAGACCACCCCTCAGGGGGTCACCCTTCAGCGAGCTGATCATCTCAACTCCCGTTCCCGAGGGGTTCAGAGAGCCTGACATGGCTTACTATACCGGGAAGGATGACCCCGTCCAGCATCTGCAGTGATTCGAGGATGTCGTCTCCATCAGGCCAATGACGGATGCCTTCAAGTGTCGCCTCTTTGCGATCACGTTGAAGGAGAAGGCAAGAGACTGGTTTTATCAACTCCCTTCGAGGTCGATCTATGAGTTTGAGGACTTGAGCCGGAGCTTTCAGCTTCGCTTCTCCGCCTCCAAGAAGAGGAAGAAGAGTCCCGAGTCCATCTTCCTGATAAGGCAGGGGGCCGAGGAGTCACTGGCCCATTACGTTGACAGGTTCCAAGAGGAGATCCTGGAGGTCCAGGAGATGCCAGGGTATGCCCTCCAGATGACATTCACGGTGGGGTTGCGCGAGGGGTTCTTCAAGATGAGCCTGACTCGAAAGCCCCCCCTTTCTTTTGAGGAGCTGATGGAAAGGGTGGCTATGGAGATAGCCATGGAGGCGGCCAACCCGACATTTGTCAAGAAGTTGGCAAAGCTAACAGAGATGGAGTCGAAGGAGCAAGATGGCTCAAGACATCAAGAGGGAAGGCAGAGAGAGGAGAGGAGAGCTCAAGATGGTCCAGAACCAGGTTGGAGGCAGCAGGGAGGACCTGCCCAGGGTCCAGGAAGAGCTCTCATCCAGGGCGGAGGGAACTTTCATGGGGGCCAAGGGAGGTTTGACTTCCAGAGGCAAACCCCAAGAAAGCTCCTACCCCCACCGCAGCAAGCCCCACCCCCCGAGAGGATCTCCTCATCCAGGCTCCCACTAGCTGGATGGGTCGAATGTGCCTCGGGGAGAGCACGTCCCACCCCCGAGAGGATCTCCTCATCAAGACTCCCACTAGCTGGATGGGTCGAATGTGCCTCGGGGAGAGCAAGTCCCACCCCCGAGAGGATCTCCTCATCCAGGCTCCCACTAGCTGGATGGGTCGAATGTGCCTCGGGGAGAACAAGCCGCACCCCCGAGAGGATCTCCTCATCCAGGCTCCCACTAGCTGGATCGGTCGAATGTGCCTCGGGGAGAGCAAGTCCCACCCCCGAGAGGATCTCCTCATCCAAGCTCCCACTAGCTGGATGGGTCGAATGTGCCTCGGGGAGAGCAAGTCCCACCCCCAAGAGGATCTCCTCATCCAGGCTCCCACTAGCTGGATGCGTCAAATGTGCTTCGGGGAGAGCAAGTCGCACCCCCGAGAGGATCTCCTCATCCAGGCTCCCACTAGCTGGATGGGTCGAATGTGCCTCGGGGAGGGCAAGCCCCACCCCCGAGAGGATCTCCTCATCCAGGCTCCCAATAGCTGGATGGGTCGAATGTGCCTTGGGTAGAGCAAGCCCCACCCCTGAGAGGATCTCCTCATTCAGGCTCCTACTAGCTGGATGGGTCGAATGTGCCTCGGGGAGAGCAAGTCCCACCCCTGAGAGGATCTCCTCATCCAGGCTCCCACTAGCTGGATGAGTCGAATGTGCCTCGGGGAGAGCAAGTCCCACCCCTGAGAGGATCTCCTCATCCAGGCTCCCACTAGCTGGATGGGTCGAATGTGCCTCGGGGAGAGCAAGTCTCACCCTCGAGAGGATCTCCTCATCCAGGCTCTCACTAGCTGGTTGGGTCGAATGTGCCTCGGGGAGAGTAAGTTCTTCTTTGCTCTGAGACGGTCCCGCTGTCAGACTCTCACTAACTGGTAGGGCCGATGGTACCTCTCGTGGATGCCCCTGTTCTCTTTGCTCCGAGATGGTCCCGCTGCCAGGCTCTCACTAACTGACAGGGCCGGTGGTACCTCTCGTGGATGCCCTTGTTCTTCTTTGCTCCGAGACAATCCCGCTGCTAGGCTCTCACTAGCTGGCAGGGCCGGTGGTACCTCTCGTGGATGCCCCTGTTCTCTTTGCTCCGAGATGGTCCCGCTGTCAGGCTCTCACTAACTGGCAGGGCCGGTGGTACCTCTCGTGGATGCCCCTGTTCCTTTTTGCTCCGAGACGGTCCCGCTGCCAGTCTCTCACTAACTGGCAGGGCCGGTGGTACCTCTCGTGGATGCCCCTGTTCCCTTTTGCTCCGAGACGGTCCTACTGTCAGACTCTCACTAGCTAGCAGGGCCGGTGGTACCTCTCGTGGATGCCCATGTTCTCGTTGCTCCAAGACGGTCCCGCTGTCAGGCTCTCACTAACTGGCAGGGCCGGTGGTACCTCTCGTGGATGCCCCTGTTCCGTTTTGCTCCGAGACGGTCCCGCTGCCAGGCTCTCACTAGCTGGCAGGGCCGGTGGTACCTCTCGTGGATGCCCCTGTTCCCTTTTGCTCCGAGACGGTCCCGCTGCTAGGCTCTCACTAGCTGGCAGGGTCGGTGGTACATCTCATGGATGCCCCTGTTCCTTTTTGCTCCGAGACGGTCCCGCTGCCCGGCTCTCACTAGCTGGCAGGGCCGGTGGTACCTCTCGTGGATGCCCCTGTTCTCTTTGCTCCGAGACGGTCCCGCTGCCAGGCTCTCACTAGCTGGCAGGGCCGGTGGTAGCTCTCGAGGACCTTAAGTCTTTTTTACCTCGAGTCCGTCTCGTCACCGTGGCTCCCATTAGCTGGCTTGATAGGTTGACTCCTCGGGGAGGCCGAGTATGTCCGACTTTGAGAAGGACACTCCGCGAATATGTTGGGTTGGATGTTTCTTTCCGAGCTTGTGCCAACCTCAAAAAGAGCGGGGATCATGTACAACCCCGTAGTCGCTGAGTAGGGTGCCCTCGGCAAGTGCGAGGTGGGAGCAGCGCGACCGGCCGAGAGGCCGAGGTCTCGCCTCTGCCTCCTCCTGCTCCGCGGCCTGGCGGGACGAGAGCGGCCGGGAGGCCGGGGTCTCGCCCCTCCTCCCTCCTGCTCCGCGGCCTGGCGGGACAAGACCGGCCGAGGCCCGGTGTCTCGCCCCTGCCCCCTCCTGCTCCGCGGCCTGGCGGGGCGAGACCGGCCGGGAGGCCGGGGTCTCGCCCCTGCCCCCTCCTGCTCCGCGACCTGGCGGGGCGAGACCGGCCGGGAGGCCGGGGTCTCGCCCCTGCCCCCTCCTGCTCCTAGGCCTGGCGGGGCGAGACCGGCCGGGAGGCCGGGGTCTCGCCCCTGCCCCCTCCTGCTCTGCGGCCTGGCGGGGTGAGACCGGCCGGGAGGCCGGGGTCTCGCCCCTGCCCCCTCCTACTCCGCAGCCTTGCGGGGCGAGACCGGCCGGGAGGCCGACGTCTCACCCCTGCCCCCTCCTGCTCCGCGGCCTGGCGGGACGAGACCGGGCGGAGGCAAGGGTCTCGCCCCCTGCCCCCTGCTCCCCAGTTCTTCGGGGGTCACCTGTTCGACTCGGGTGCCCATGGAGGTGGGGGGTATGGCTTCTCCCGCCCTTGAACCTCTTTTGACCATGTTGTTACCGTTTTACCCTCGGGGCGGATTACCTCTTTACCCCCCCGGTGTGGATGTTTTCTATTGGCCCAAGTTCTTTTCGGCGTAAGGGTATTGTTGACATTTTGGTCCATGGGGTTGGAAAAACTATAAATAGACCCTTAAGGGTGTCTTGGAGAACATTGCATTCAGAGCCACAAAATTCCCTTGCTCTCTTCCTTCAAGGCACCTAGCTCATGCATTGGCTAGGGAGGGGGAGACCTCAAAGGTCTTCCGGGTGTGAGGTGGGACCTCCGCGCTAGAGCCGAGGGTCTGTTTCTAGCTTCTTGATCCTTTGGTCCGTGACGTTCTCCTGAGTGTAGTAGGTGCGAGGTCACCCCTTTCAAGGGACCCCGAACTCCACAGAGGTCATTTTTGGCTTCAACAATTTCGAGATCTTATTTTCCTATAAATTTTTTTAAAACATTCGGCCAAATATTGCACATTTTAAGATCCTACCAGATATCGTATTATTATTATTAAATCATGAATTTTTCCGACTGTCAGATCATGAATCACACGACTAGATGTTTCGCGGACCTTCCTCTAGGTCCGATCGACAGACCTAATTTTTACTCCTCCGAATGAGAGATCTCAAACCTAAAAGATAAAAGATAATCTAACACTCCCAAGCCACCTCCTTATATGAGGATGGAGTTTCTTCCGACGGTACATCCGTGATCATAAGGGCATCAAAGTCAATCATGCCGTTCTCGTCAAAGTCATCCCCAATGATGGCCAGAAACTCTTTGTCAGGACAATCATGAGTCGGAGAGTAGGGTTGCTTGCAACGGTAGCACAAACCCTTACTCCACAGGTGATTGTACTATTCGTTGGAAAGACGGTGAGTGGAGATGAGACGATTGTTGTGTGGGCCCATAATGGTTGGGCGAGGTAGAGGTGGCTGTGGTGGAGGTTTAGACGGGGGAGAAAATATGGTTGGTAGGGAGGTTTGGAAGGAGGCGATGGGGGAGGATGCCCAGACGCCGCCAGAAATTCGGCCTCCACTAGTAGGGAGAGGTCCATGGCTTGGTTGGCAGTTAATAGTTGCAGGTTTCGAAGGCGGGCTCGGTTACGAGGTTTTAAGATGTGCTTGAAGTAGCCCAAATAATGGTCAGGTGGAAGTCCATGGATTGGTGGACAGTTAACAGTTGGAGGGCGTGGAAACGAGTTCAGATATGAGGTTGTAAGTCGTGCATGGAGTAGCCCAAGTAATGGTCGGGTGGAAGACCTAGAACATGAGTGACCAACAAGATAAAAGCATCAACGTACGCTTCAATGGAGCCGGTCTGATAACCACGCAAAGGCGCTGGATCATGGTGCCAAAGTAGTGGTGATCATACCGTTGAGTGAAAGCCTCTGCAAGAGTTATCGAGGTGAGGACGTGACAGGACTGGAGGAGCCATCAGACCCTTCTATGCTGATATGAAATGTGGAAACTTGCTGCATTTGAGGAGTCTAGTGAATGTCAAAATACTGCTCATCCTGCTGTTAGTAATACCAAACATCGAGATTCCATTATTAGCATACCAATTTGAGTTGTGTCTAGTAATACTGAAAGACGGGATTTCGCTAGCCGCATACTAATTTAGGAAAACTATAAATAGACTCCCAAAAACACCTTTGCGAAGAAAACTTGTTCTGGCCAGCGAGAGCTCCTGTACTCAGTTAATCTAGATTTTCAGGTTCAACATTTTGGTGCTCTCTAGTGCCTTCTAGGGTGCCCAACTCAACTTTGATTTGAGAGGGAAGATCTTCCTGATCTTCTGGGTTTGGGGCGGGCCCTATTCACTGCAGTTCACCGGGTCTATTTTAAGTTAATCACCATTGTGAGCGAGACTCTTTGCTCCGAACGCCCGACATTGATCTCATACTCCGGAGAAGTAAGCACAAGCTACACCTTGTCGGTCCGAACTCCTTTGAACTCGGGTCTCTGGGTTCAACAAATTCGATTCTTGGGTCAGTTCTTAGGTACCCGACCCTAAAATCGAAAATCGAACAGAAAGATTGGTTCCAAATTTTGCTGAAATCAGAATCAAACCAAGAACCATAAGAACCAAATTGTTCAATTTGATTCGGGTTAGGATTAATTCCGAGTTGGCTGTTTTTTTTTCACTCATATTTGCTATATCAGTGCACGCAGGCGATCAGTTTGATGGTAGCGCCATCGGCAATGATCGCGGACGATCCTGTCGCACGCCGCTTTTGAAGGGTACCCTGGGAAACTCCTTCACCGGCGACCTTCCCGATCACTAGGCAGTGGCAGGGGAACTCTTGAAGGCTAACTAGGGTGGCGGACATGGCGATGAGGCATGGTACTAATCGTCTCACAACAAACCTTCAGCATCTTCTTCCTGCAAGCCCTAATCGTCTCACAAGAATCCTTCAGCATCTTCTTCCCCGAAGTGCTAATCTCCATTCGCACGCCACCAGCTTCGGTGACTATTCTCCGTCTACTTCGTATTATCTTAATTTAATTAAAATCTATGGCTTCTATCTCAACCTAATGAGCAGAGGATTGGGCATTTGTTCGATCTGAACTCTATTTTCCAGGATATTTGGGTGGCATTTGCAGCACACTTTATCGATTTGCTATTTCAGATGATTGTTTATACCTTAACTAACAACAATCGCATCGGCAAATATGAGTTATATTTTTGAAAATAAATGTAGACAGACAGTCTCTGTCTCAAAAATTGGAACGTTTTAATGGTGAAGGGAAAAAATGGAGTGGTAGTTGGAGTTTGTATAGAAAAAGATTAGTCATAATTCCATTTATTACTGTGCATATGAGACGTGTTTATTGTATGGTGTTAGCTGCTGGAAGTAGGACCGAGCAGTATTTCACATTTCTAGCGGTGGAAGCTTCAGAGGTATTATCTTTGAAAATTTTATATATTTAATTGTGCATCAAGTAGAATTTTTTGATATTGTATGTGCTTTTTAGACACAGGTGTCTCTCCTGGGACATTTCCATGAAACTTTTCTTCTATAACCAAACAACAACCACAACAACAACAACATTTAAGCTTTTATCCCACTATAGTGGGATCGGCTATATGGATCCTTTGTCGCCATTGAACCCTGAACAACAACAGCAACCATAATTGAAAAATGCATCATCGCACATTTAAGATGTTTTTGAAACAATACTTGATCAAAAATCCATCTTGCATAGATGTCATAGCAGTTCTATTTGCTACTCGGTGATCCGCTAAATAGCTGAGTTGGGTCCCTATTCTCTGTCGATAATAGGGTGCTCAATACCTAATCGACAAACAATGACAAGGGATGCTTGCCTACTTGCGCCAACCCACTGTCGTAAAGGACTGCTCTTACAAACGTTGGTGAGAATCAAACAGGAGATTTATTCAATGGCTCAGCAATGATTCATTAAAGATACCATAAATTCTTTCGAGATATTTGCACTTTTTCCTCATGAAAGCGCTGCACATTTTTATGTGCATAACAAAATGTTTTGGAAAGAATAAACCTTGTCTAAGGTTGCTTCAGTTATGATTATTATAGTATGAATTCTAAGCAAAATCACTCTACTGAAATCTTCAAAATCGAGTGAGGAAGGACCTTCTTCCCACCCATGAAACCCGAGCTTCCCTTGTCCCGCCTTCTCCAACCCATTGTAAACTTCTTAGTGGGCTAGAGTGGGAGATTGCTTGCATCCACTAGGCAAGTAGAGGGACTTATTGTTGACTCAATCCTCATTTTCTTAGATTTTTTGGTTGTTTGCCATTGTTGTTTATCCCTTTCTCGCTCGAGAGCCTTGATGACAAGTAATATCATGTAGGTTACCCCCATAGATAAATTGGTGTTTAACAATGAACTTTCCATTTTATATTATATTTCCTTGTGCCATAGGAAGGGGAACCTTGATGCACCGGTTGAGGTGTTTCCGTGTGACCTGGAGGTCACGGGTTCAAATCTTGGAAGCAGCCTATTGTAAAAATGCAGTGTAAGGTTTGCCTATATTTCACCCTTGTTGTGGGATCCTTTCCCGGACCCTCGCTACATGGGGATGCTTTGTGCACTGGGCTGCCCTTATTCCCTTGTGCCATAGGTGTTGAGTTACTCCATCGATTCAACCTTTGGTTTAGTTCTTCCATGGTTTATTTGTTTCGTTTGGATTATTTTGTCATTGGTAGCACTAATTTGATCCTCTCTTTGGTAGTCTTTTACAAAAAAGAGAGGATTGATTAAATTTGAAAATTTAATCTGTCTTCTGGCTTGGTCATCTTATTGTAGTTTTTTGCTTCCTATCATTACTTAGGCTTTCTACCTCTTCTCCTTGCTTTAATGTAGCAAAAGCTATAGTTATATGCAAAGAAAAAATATTAATGAATTTTTTCCTAGTTGCTCTGACTGCTATTGACTTTGCAGAATTGATTCCTATTGATTATGCAGGATTGATTTCTTTCTGATACTTCCGCCCTTCGCCTGAGCGCTTCTACTCTCTTTCCATAACAACATTACTTCTTCATACCATATGTTTTCTTCCTCTCGGCTTCCTTGCTATCTCAATAATCATCAATTATTGTTTCAGATACCATGATGGTTGCTTTTATCACTTTTCATGTGGTTATTGAGGTTGTTTGAGCGATGCTGTGGTGTTGATTTTAGTGCATTTGTTTGGGGAGTTCACAAGTTTCTATTGGGCTTTTTGGGTGAACAATACTATTTCATAGTTCGCATTAGTAAGCTTAACATTTCTCGAGTATTTGTTGCTTTGGATTAATTATAAATAGATTTTATAATCAAAAGAGTTGAATTTTTTTCTCGTGTTTTTATTCAATTAAAATTTGTGATTTTCTACACTTTATTTTTTCATCATTTGTGTTGATTTGTTTGCTAATTAGATTTGTTCTCTCTAGTTTATGGCTTTAATTGTTCTATATCAAATTCAATCAACTGAAGGGCAGCTTGGTGCATAGAGCATCCCCGCGTAGCGAGGGTTCAGAGAAGGTTCCCACCACAAGGGTGAAATGTAGGCAACCCCTACCTTGCATTTTTGCAAGTGGTTGCTTCCAGGACAAGCCCGTGATCTCAAGGTCACACAACGACACCTCAATCGATATGCCAAGACTCACCTTCAGATTCAATCAACTAAATCAGTATTATCTTTGACAACTACGATTGCATTAATTCACAACATACCATCTCTTTGTAGGATTGCATCATTTATTGTTAGCTAAATAAATCATAATTCACTTGTTCTTGCTACTATTACTAAATTGGCTTGATGATCACTAAAATATGATTGCATTCTAGATTAAATCAAGCTTTAGAACAAACAAAACAATTTGATCCACGATTTATAACGATTTAATTTTGTGCATATATTAAATCAATTGGGCTCAAAAATATATTGAAAAAACTAAAAACACTATATCATATATAAAATACCTTATAGGATTTTACAAACATTATAGTAGCCTCCAGGCCTCAAGAAATTAAGTATATAATGGTATTGAGAAACATTAGAAAACCTTTGGAGCTAACTCTCCTCCAGGCCTCATTGCTATCTAGTTTGGTCCCAATATGATTTCCTTAACTTCCCACAAGTTGTTAGCATATGGTGACATGTGATTCTAATGATTTAATCAATCTTTTGTCTTGGTTATCTTATTGTAGTTTCTCGCTTTCCATCATTAATTATGCTTTCCACCCACCTCTTCTCCTTGCTTGTCACAAAATCTATGGTTATATTCAAAGATATAAATTAATGAATTTTACCCGAGTTGTCGCGGGCTCGCGACTGTTATTGATTCTACAAGATTGACTTCTGATCCTTCCTCCCTTCGCCTGAGCGCTTCTACTCCCTTTTCCCTAAGGCTTCTACTCCCTTTTCCCTAAGGCCCTAACCACAGTTGTTCATACCGTTATTATTCTTCCTCTCTGCTTCCTTGTTGTTTCAATAGTCATCAATTATTGTTTTGGATAATATGATGGTCACTTCTATCACTCTTCATGTGGCTATTGAGGTTGTTTGAGCGATGCTGTGGTGTTGATTTCAGGGCAATTGCTTGGGGAGTTCACAAGTTTCTGTTGTGTTTTTTGGGTGCACAATACTATTTCGGAGTTTGCATTAGTGAGACTTCACATTTATCGAGTATTTGTTGCCTTGGATTATTTCTAGATAGGTTTTATAATCGAAAGAGTTGAATTTTTCTTGTGTTTTTATTCAATTAAAATTTGTGATCACACCAGGTTCTCGCTCTTCTCGTACGTGGATAGCCCAAAGTACGGGGGGCCAACGCTTTGCTATTGAAGGATAATGGCCGGCCCTCCTGCATCAATACCGCGCCAATGCCCACACCCGATGCATCGATTTCAAGCACAAACTCCTTGTTGAAATCGGGAAGAGCGAGAACCGGCGTGGTCATCATGACCCCCTTGAGGGCTTGGAATGTTGCCTCCGCCTCTTCCTGCCAAAAGAAGGCGTCCTTCTGTAATAGCTGAGTAAACGACCGTGTAATCTTGCCGTAATCTTTCACAAATCGCTTGTAATATCCCGTAAGTCCCAAGAAGCCCCGCAAGGTCTGGACTGTATGAGGACGAGGCCACAATAGCATGCTCTCGATCTTCTTTGGGTCGGCTTTGACACCGCAAGCGGAGACCAAATGCCCTAGGTACTCGACCTCCTCCTGTCCAAACAAACACTTGCACTGCTTGGCGTAGAGCTGGTGTTGGCGGAAGATGGTGAAAACGTGCTCGACGTGGGTCATGTGCTCGTCCCAACTTGTGCTGTATATGAGGATGTCATCAAAAAATATCAACACTGGGCGGTGGAGCAGTGGGCGAAAGATCTCGTTCATGACGGCTTGGAACGTGGACGGGGCATTGGTGAGCCCAAAAGGCATCACGAGGAACTCACAGTGCCCATCATGCAGTGGAAGGCTGTTTTGTGTACGCCCTCCTCTCGCATTCGAATCTGGTGGTAGCCCGACCGGAGGTCGAGCTTGGTGAATAGAATAGCGCCGTGCAATTCGTCTTACAACTCTTTGATTAAAGGAATGAGAAACTTGTCCTTGATAGTCGAGCTGTTCAAGCCGCGGTAATCCACACAGAATCGCCATGATCCATCCTTCTTCTTTACTAGGATGATGAGGGAATAGAAGGAACTAGTACTGGGACGGATAATTCCGACGACAAGCAATTCTCTGACGCTGCGTTCAATCTCGGTCTTCTGGATGTACAAATAACAGTACGACCGGATGTTGGTCGGCTCGGCCCCTGGCTTGAGTTGGATCTGATGGTCTCTGAACCTCGGCGGTGGAAGTATACAAGGTGCCTGGAACATGTCTGCATACTGTGCCAGTATCACCTGCATCTGAGTTGGTACTACTGGAGGAGCTGTGAGGGCCGATGTAACCTCCATGATCATCGCCATCGTGCTGCCCTGATCCCTTAATCATTCCGAATTTCGAAGGGAGATCTCCTTCATCGGGGAGGATTTGAGGCCCCCCCAGACAATACTGCTTTCCGTGTTGTGAGAACTCCATCGTTATCAGATCCCAGTCAAAGGTCACCCGCCTCAATTGTCGTAGCCACTGTACCCCAAGAACCATGTCAGAGCCTCTGATAGGCAGGAGGTAGACGTCAGTGCGATCCGAGTACCCTTGTATTCGTAGCTACACCCCCTTCATAACTCCCTCTCACTGACGTTTGCTTCCATCCGCCACCATGACATGGAAGGCAGCTGCCCGATCAATCACATGTCCCACACGCCGCGCCACATCGGGATGGATGAAATTGTGGATGCTCTCACTATCCACCAAAATCGTCACCCGCTCCTGGCTAACTTTCCCTGCAATCCGCATAGTGAGGGGGGCGTTGCATCTTTCCATCGCCTGTATGGACACGCCAAACTCGGTCAAATCCAAGTACTCGTTCAATCTTGGTTCAGGAGTGAATTCGTCCTCCACATCCTCATGTAACATATAAACCTATATCTTTTGACATTTGTGCCTGAGTGTGTACTTGTCGTCGTAATTGAAACATAGACCCTTCTCCTTCCTCGCCTGAAGCTCGACCCATGCTAGTCGTGTCACAGTTGGTTTGCTGGCTGCCGGTGTCTCTCTCCGGGTGCCCGCTGGGGTGGTCGTAGTTCTCCCCGTAGTGCGGGTCCGTTGCCTGTTGAAGTGTTCCTCCTAAATACGGGCCAGACTAATGACATGTTTTAAACTGCGGGGCATATATGAATGAATCTCGTCATGCAGATGTTCCTTGAGTCCCGACACGAAACAGCTGAGCAACGTTCTTTCTTCCCAGTGCACTATATTTGCCAACTTTTCGAACTCCGTGCGATACTCCATCACTGTCCCCGTCTGTCGCAATTTCTGAAGGAGGGCCTCAAAGTCCTCGTACTCCAATGACCCAAATCTGGCGGTGAACCCCCCACGAAATTAGTCCAGTCAACATAATCCTTGCCCCTCAGAAACCATTGTGTCCACTGAAAGGTGTCATCCTCCAAGTGAAAAGATGCTAGCTGTACCCATTGGCCCTCCAGAACCTCTTGATAACTGAAAAAAAGTTCAGCCTTCTGCACCCATTCCAAAGCGTCCCCGCCGTTGAACTTGGGAAAATTCATGCGTGTCAATTTCGGGGCATGTAAGGTCGCGGAGTGGCCTGACCGTGCCACCCTGGTTCTTGCCCATACCACGTCGGCCTCCTTTGCTCCGTAGGATCAAAATGTGCGCCCGGGTATCCTTGGTGATGCATTGCGCCCATTGGTAGAGGCTGAGCCCCATGGAACGCCGACTCCATAGCCCCATCGCAGCCCGCTGCAACGCGGGAGGGGAAGGAGATCCCCCGCACCCCCGTCGGAGGAATCGGGGCTCTTGGAGCCCGTCCAGCTCCTCCCCGCTTCCCGCTGAGACACCTCCAAGGCGCGCGCCCAAAGCCGGTGTCTCCGGCCCCGAACTGGGCCGAACCCGCGCCCAGCGAAGCCGCGCAATTCCCCCATCCTGCTGCTGCGCCAACTGCTCCGGTGGATCCCACCCTGGCACGCGTTGGTTCCGCTGATCTGGATGCCTCGCCCACTTGCGGTGCGAGTGGATGAGACCCGGTCGTCTTTAGGATAGGATTTTGTGAACGCTGACCTCCTCGCTCGCCGTCGCCTTCCCTTCCAGATTTTGCGACAACAAGACTTTGATTTCTTCCATACGGGCGTCGATCCGTTCCTCCAACCTTTGTGTGGAAGCCCTCATCTTTTCCCCGATGACGGCTACCGAATCCGTTAATTCAACGTAGTTTTCCTCTAGGGTTTCCAATCGGTTGATTTGCTCTTGCGAGCGAGTGGTAACCATGGTCGTAGGAACGATGCTCTGATACCAAATGATAGAGAACTAGAGAGGGAGAGAAGAATAGGGAAGAAGATAGAGAGAAACTAGGGTTAGGAGAAGGGGAGAAATACCTGATAATAGCCTTGCTTGCCTTCCAAGAGAGAGTCTCGGGTATAAATATACCCGGGCCCAAGAGGGGCCGGTCGGCCCCTCCCCATATGGGGCTGAACCGGGTGGTTCAGCCCCAAGCCGCCCGATCTTAATGAGCGGGGGTTGAACCGGTTGGTTCAGCCCCGTTGCCGCTTGTCTTCTCCTTCCGCCTGCGGGCATACTGACGTGCAGAGAACCGTGCCATGTTCGGGGGCGTAATAGATTAGTGGGGGGTTATGATGGTTATTGAGGGTGCTGGAGGTGGGGTTTGGCTGGTGGTGGCTGGAGGTGGGTGTTGGCTGGTCGCCAGAAGTGTTTTCTGGCGATCGCCGGAAAATGTAAAATGATATGAAATTGATGAGGAAGTCTAGGAGGACCACCGGAGGTGACCGGGGATGTACTCCGGTGATCGCCAATAAGTAATTTATGTGGTAACAGGGTTGTTTTTGTTGGTGATTGAGGGTGCTGGAGGCTCCATGGAAAGGAAGGGGATGGGGGAGAAGTGTCCGACTGCTACAATGGAGAAGGGCCCTTTGGACCGGCTGCTTCCAGTGGGGGAAGAAGGTGGCTTCTGTAGCTACAGGAGGAGAGGGGGAGGGATGTTGGCTGGGTGATTGAAGAGGGGTGGAGGGAAATGTGGTGGGTACTGTAGCTTATGGAGCAGAGGAGAGGGAGGATTGAAGAGGTGGCCGGCTGATGATATGGGAGGGGGAAGTTGCTGGCTGTGGCTCGTGGGAAGGGGAAGTGGCTGGCCTAGAGGGAGGGTGGCAGAGGCTGGCCAAGGAGAATGGAGGGGAGGAGGCGAACCCGAGCTTCACACCCGGAAATGGCTTCAGCACCGTGGTGATCAAGGATTGGGCTTCTAAAACTCCAATCTTCAATATCTCTAATGAGAGCCCTCACCCTCTATATATAACTTTTTTAGGGAGCAATGAACGGCTATAATTGGCCGACGCTCTGACTAAAAAAAAAATACAACTCAATAAAGTACAAAAAGAGACAAAAATACTATAAACGGCGAGCTGCTCGAAATGAACAGTCCCGATCGTCACTGTGCCCGAGGTCGCCGGGAGTAGACCCGAACGGGTCCGGTGGGCTGCTCCCTTCACTTAATTTCATCAAGATCATGCAAAAAGACCTTTTTTTTCCTTTGAAAACAAGCCTATATCAAGGTTACAGAGTTATGCATTACAGCCTAAATCAAACAAGTCTAAATCTTAGATGTGGCATTTTCCACATTTTCCATGATGTGGCAAAATTTAACTTTTGGAAACCTGAATTGCATTGCAGCCTAAATCAAAGTTTGATGGATAATGTTCATTCTCTAGTACAACAGTTTCGATGTAGTTAATAAAAATACATCATGGAACAAAAACATGATATCAAATTGTCTTTACAAACTCACCCTTTTAACTGGTGTTCTTGCAGCTCTGCCTGGAGTTGATGGTCCGCCAAGATTCCAGATGAACCTAAAGCTGATAGCTTTTCCTTCAAAACATCAGCTGCAACACATCAACAGTAAATATTTAAAAAACTAAGTCCAAGGTGGTTACAGAGTTGTGCATTTTAGTAAGACAAATTTTGGATATATGAGATTTTTAGAGAAGTGCGCTGCATATAGAACATTGTAGAACTGAATATATAAATATTGGAGAGAGTCAAAAAAAAGTAGGTGAATGTACAACCCCTTTCAAATTATATGAGAAAGATAACTATCGACAGAAATGACACCAAGAAGAGAGGACATTTGAAGGAAAGATAGAGGTTACTCTTCCCGGGGAAAGATGCACCTTAATTTAAAGCACATATCAATGAAGACGGGTAACAAAGAATATACAAAAGATTTAAGGCACACCTCCTGATCACCCAGTGACCCAACAACCAAATCTTCTGCCTCGTGTTATTAACAACTTCGCATACATCATTGGTAAACATTTAAAATAAAATAGTTTGTCCATGCAAAATGACAAAAAAAAACAAGGTACCAAGGGGCAGAGCCCCTAACGGTGGTCTTGCTGACCGATTACTCATAAAATTCCATCAACATTTAATGTTCCAGGAATAGATTTGGGCATTTAGAAAACTTCTAAATTTCCAGATCTACACGCAGTAGATTTAATAACTTCTGAAACAATGATCATCATTCAACCTCACATTGATACCATAGTTGAGTTTCTATGAGAGGCACATCACATGTGCATAGCGGAATAAGGAATCAAGAAAACCCAAAGAGGAATGGATCTTGCGATGAACATCGATCAAGAAGTAAAACAACTTTAGATAAAAGTATACTTTAGCGGGATTGAGTCGGCTAATCTTAACATTGATACCATAGTACCAAGGGGCAGAGCCCCTAGCGGTGGTCTCGCTGACCGATTACTCATAAAATTTCATCAACATTTAATGTTCCAGGAATAGATTTGGGCATTTAAAAAACTTCTAAATTTCCAGATCTACACGCAGTAGATTTAATAACTTCTGAAACAATGATCATCATTCAACCTCACATTGATACCATAGTTGGGTTTCTATGAGAGGCACATCACATGTGTATAGCGGAATAAGGAATAGAGAAAACCCAAAGAGAAATGAATCTTGCCATGAACATCGATCTAGAAGTAAAACAACTTTAGATAAAAGTATATCATCACATACATCATTGCGATGATATTTGTTAAACATATTTATAGCCAAAGTGTCTCTGAAGTTTGTCCACACATGTGTCGCTTAGATTGGACTAGCGACATCAACATAATCATAGAACTCTTCTTCCAACTCTTGTGCAAGTAATTCACAATCAACCTCGTCGAGCAGTTGTGCATCATTCTCTAATCTCTTCTCTACTAAGAAATTGTGTAATATGCATCATGCATTTATAATCTGCACATGTATGCCAAGTTATTATTAGAATGTATTCCAACCAAATGATGGTTGTCGTAAGATAACTCAATAAATACCTCAACTCATACCTACACTTTGATGTTGAAGAATGATGGTTGTCGTAAAATATCCCATTGTTTCTTCAACAACCCAAACGTTCTCTCAATCACATTTCTTTCTCTAGCATGCCTTAATTTGAACAATTATTTATAATTCGTGGGGTTATTACCATGTGTTGACCAATGACCACTCCTTAAGGTGATAACGCGTCGAACGATATGGGGCAAGAAACCCCGGTCCATTTGTGTAGCCTGCATCGACAAGGTAATACTTATGCATTGCAAATTATTAATTAATATAAATTTCAGATTATAGTTATGTTTGCAATAATAAATTCAAATATATTACCAGTCGGGACTTCAAAACGATCTTGTCTCTCCAATGCATCTCGTAATACTCTCGAATCAGATGAAGATCCTTCCCAGCCAGGCAATACATGGAATTTCGTGGAACTATTACATACACCTAGTACAATTGTTGTGATTGCCTGTTTACAATTACGATACCCGCCTTGTTTCTCAGTTGGAACAGTCATTTCAATATGCGTTCCATCTAAAGCACCAACACAGTCCTCAAAACATCTAGATCTGTGTTCTTGTCTGGATTCAGACAACTTTATATACTCCTTCACTAGTCTTAAGATGGCTCGCAGTACAATAATGAAGCGTCTGCTTATAGTATCCATTGAACGCATATACATACCACCAACATCGCAAAACTTTTTATTATGCGCCAATATGTATAAAAACAAGACAACAGATTCTTTAGTATAAACAATTTTAGTATCGCAAACTAAACCTTTTGAACGCAAAATATGACAGAGCTCGTTGAAGGGTTCTTTACCCATGCGTAACTGATTGAAACACTTTACTTGTACTCCATCGCACAAGCATTTTAATAAGATAACCCGTAGAGCGTCTTTGTCTATAACATCAATCAGGTGTCTAGGAATATAATCCATAGCTACTACATCAGCACCATGAGTCGTTGCGACTACTGAATTTATAATTATATCTCTTCTACGTTTTTTGTGCAACTTTACATTATCCATCCCAACAAGACTACACATGAAATATTAGATATTATCAATAAGTATAACAGTGAGAAGATAAAAGATATTGCAATGATATTAAACCAGATAAAAGATATTGCAATTATATGAGGCGATGTGTAAACAACTTCAAAATTTAGAAGAGAAAATTACATTCCAAAATAAGGTTAAATCAAACATCATTGTAAGAGCTTCCAAATTCTATGGTAAATGGACCTTAAAAAAGAGAAGGGTGAGTCTAAATGAGACAACCATATAGATTTATGAATCTAATGGTGCTGAGCATATTTAATGAAATGTGCAATTCACAGATTACAAAGAATGTTGATGGTTTTGTCGGAATGCAGCCATCAGGTTTCAATCACATGCCATAACTGAAGCTAATTATCTAGATTCCCATAGTTATAGTTTATTACACGCATTTTGTTAATCTCAATCCACTGTTTGTGAACTCCAAAGCCTTTGCTCCCAAGATGAAAATTGTTCCTACTGACCCATACTAAAGTGTGCTGGGTTTTATGGGGTTTTTTTTTATGTCGCCGACATAACAACGAGATTCAGAGTTGAGTTTAGATGGTGTGTTTGCGACTCAAAATAGCTTCTACAGATTCAGAGTCATGCACTCAAAGCTCAGATGATGAGGGGGAGTCCCTGTAATTACCTGACGTTGTAGGGGATGTCCAGGAAATAATTTCCAAACTTACTATCACCAAGGTTGTCAGGATCGAGATCCTAGATGAGATCATTTCGAGGTAGGATCGGATCGAATAGTAGAGTCGGATCGTAGAGTAGGGCCCAGGATTCCAACAATCATGATCACATGCCATCTGGTTTGGTCCCAATCTGATTTCCTTAACTTCCCACAAGCGGTTATCACATGGTGACATGCGATTCCAACGATTTAATCAATCTTTTGTCTTGGTCATCTTATTGAAGTTTCTCGCTTCCTATCATTTTTTATGCTTTCCACCAATTTTCCTTGCTTAAAATGTCACAAAAGCTATAGGTATATCCAATGATAAAAATTAGTGAAATTTACCCTAGTTCTCGTGGCTGCTATTGATTTTGCAGGATTGGCTTCTGATACTTGCTCCCTACACCTGAGCGCATGTACTCCCTTTCCTCTAAGAGGCCCTAACCACAGTACTTCTTAATACCATTTGTATTCTTTCCTCCCGGATTCCTTGTTGTTTCAATAATCATCAATTATTGTTTCAGATACTACGATGGTTGCTTCTATCACTCTTCCAGTGGTTATTTAGGTTGTTTGAGTGATGTGATGTTGATTTTAGGGAATTTGCTCTAGGAACTCACAAGTTTCTATTGGGGTTTTTGGGTGCACAATACTATTTTAGAGTTTGCATTAGTGAGACTTAATGACGCAGGACGGGCTGTGAGAATGACGGCGCCGACACGCTAATGCAATCCTACGTGCATATGTGAAATGAATGCGATCAGGCCCAATCTAAATGATGCTTGCATGCTTTCAATTTATCCAAAATTAAACGTTAGTGACAAGTTTATATACGACCAAGGTTGTCAGGATCACAATCCAGATTATAGGATCTTACGATCCTACGATACAGATTTTGTAAATTGATCCTGATTTTGTAAAGCGATCCTCGATCCGACCTTACTATCAGATCCGATCTTAACTTGAAACGATCTCATCTAGGATCTCGATCCTGACAACCTTGTATGCGAATATCAAATCAACACAGTGTTCACAAAAATTTTCACGGGTGGAAGCAAATAATCATGTTCTTTTCACATAAGATGATATCCTACAATTTTCACAAATGAGGACTTATAAAAATAGGAAAATGCAACAATAATGCAACAAGATTAATTCCCAAGCAAACAAAACGTATTTTCCATTATTTAACCTAAAAAAATTAAAACACAATACAATTACTCACATAGCAACAAAGACCCAGTAGCGGGCTGGAGAAGTTGAGTTTGAGTTGCACCCAAAGTTTACTTGGCTGATGGGCTTTTATTCATGAAATAGAGGAGTGAGTGTTAAGTGGGGGGGGGGGAGCAACAAATGACGGGCTTGACTGGTATCGAAGCATGGAAATGGTAGACACTACAGTAGAGGGTAGAGGAAGGAGGTGATCGGAAGTGGCATGGCTGCTGCGTATGGACTATGGAGGCTGCTGCGTATAGGGTTAGCGGTTCAGATCAAAGGCACAAAACAGGAAGTATGAGGCTTTGCTGTTGGTTCCATGACAGAGAAAGGGGTGAGGAGGAAGATGGTGAACATGCGAATGATTAAGAGCAGGCCCATCGAGGAAGGAGGAGATGAATACGAGAGTTTCTGTGATTGCGGCTTGCACTGAGGGAAAGTATCGAGCGGCTGACGGTTTGACTGGCGTGACAGATGGGGTCGAGCTCGATGGAGACTTACGAAGTTACGATAGCCTGGAGAATCGACTGGAGGGAGTTCTCGATCAGCCTGGGGAAGGATATTGTTGTGGCATGGACAATGAATAATGAGGTCGAGCGATTTGGAGTTGTGCGGGAAGGAGGTTTTAGTAGAATCCAACTAATGGAGGTCTGAGATGGAGGAAACGTGGGAAAACTCTCAACCCTATTTAATAAAAAAGATAACCGGGAAAATAAAAAAAAAAGATAACCGTCAAAGTGCTCGCCCGGTTTATTAACTTAGATTATGATGGTAGATTTATTTTATATGTATTTTGTATTTAATAAACTATATATATATATATAATTTCTTTTTTGTGCCTCACATTCTCCAGACATACGTTTACTCCTAGACTCCATGACCCCTTTGCTCCTTGGTGCTTCTTGTGCCTTTAATAACAACTTCTAACACATTTACGACATGTTTAGTTTACTATGTACAATTTTTTCATCATTTGTGTTGATTTGTTTCCTAATTAGATTTGGTCTCTCTAGTTTATGGCTTTAATTGTTTTCCATTAGATTCAATCAACTAAGGGTTCGTTTGGGGCGGTGTTTTCACGCCGGTGTGGGAGCAGACGCCGCCGGACGGCGGGAAAACAAACGGTCGGCGTATGCTTCCGCCGCCCTGAGAAGCGCTCAAAAAAGGAGTGTTTCGAATCTCCCCTCCAGCTCCGAACAACGGCGGTATCTGCTCCCGCTCGTCTGCTCCCGCCAAACCAAACAAAGCCTAAATCAATTAAATCAATATTACCTTTGACAACTACGATTGCATTAATTGACATCATAACATCTCTTTGTAGGATTGCATCATTTATTGTTAGCTAAATAAGTAAGATTTCACTTGTTCTTGCTACGACTGCTAAATTGGCTTAATGATCACTAAAATCAGATTTGATTATAGATCAAATCAAGCTTAGAACGAACCAGACAATTTGATCCATGATTTATAGTGATTTCTTTTTTGGCATAAATCAGATCAAATAGGATCAAAAATTGTATTGAAAGTTAAACTAAATACTCTATATTATACATAAAATACCTTATAGGATTTTACAAACATATAGTAGGTCAATGATGTATGTCACTTTCAACTTTACAAACATTTTACTTTCGATTCCATCTATATGTGCAGTATACTTTTAAATCTAATTTTGATTGTTCTTTGGTTCATGTGGGAGAAACATAATCTAGGGCAAATGGATGAAGAGGCAAGAAAATTAATGCAACTAACTTGCTCAATTTTGATCCCATTTATTAAATGTTAGATTCAAATTAGCTTACCAAAATGAGGTTGAGCTTGCTCAATTTCATTAAAATTGATAACTAGGACTTAAAGATTTATAAAATACTGGATCATAATTGATCAAAATATAGCCAATCCAACTCAAAATTTAAATCAGATTGTACTCTTAAGATTTTTTTTTTCCGATTACAAGCCCATATTTTTATCGGCTTGAAATCTTGCGCCAACCCTTGTTTTGCTCAAGTAAACCACTTTTTGATAAAATATTGCACGCTTTTTATCTTACTATCTAGGAGCAATATCTCTAGGAATTTGTATTGGTTTATGCTATCAAATGCATGTTGATCTATGTGGATAGAGTCCAGTAGCATATTTGCACAGAGCGAATAGAATTTTTTGCATATTACCGAATCAGAAACAATAAAAACTGAAATCTATTTTAGTCAGTGCTACTTTATTTTTTTTATTTGGAAGGTGCTTTTGTTAGCCCTGCCCTACAACTGAAGGGGGGGGGGGGGTGCTGAAATCCTATCTCACGCAGGAGCAATACTTGAGTTTCGGCCATCCTAGGACTCAAGTGCACATTAATCAGCATGCTCCATTACAACCAGAACAATGCTTATATATTTAATAAAGCATAGAAGGGGCAGCCCGGTGCACAGAGCATCCCCATGCAATGAGGGTCTTGGGAAGGGTCCCACCATAGGGGTGAAATGCTAGGAAGCACCGGTACGGTACTAGGTACGATGCGTATCCGGTATGTCGGTACGATAAAATTTAAAAACAAGGATACGAGTACGACATGATACGATATAACAAATAATATATATATATATATATCACAAATGTAATAAATAGTTCTCAAAACATCAAAATATCAAAACATCAAACATAAATCAAAACTTGAAATACAAGTTTGCAAATGAATGCAATATAGCATGAAGTTTTCAAACCTTAAGAATTTGTAAATATTACAAAATTTAACATCCTCTGTGTTTAACAAAAAGAGATAAAATTAAATTTAAATCTACTCATTAGTCTTTTTTCTTCTTCTTCATTGTTGAAGATCAACTTCATTGTTGGAGATCAACATCTTCAATCTCTGGTTAGTTTAGAGATAAGTTAACTATTTTGTCAATAACTTGCGTCGCATCAATACGTATTTGTAACAGAAACGTATGTACAAGTACCAGAAACATACTCATTACGGATACACAACTTAATTGGACGTACCAATGCTTCCTAGCATAGAGCCAACTTTTGTTTACTCTAGAAAAGCAGACTCCTATCACAATATGCAGAATTATATGCTAAGTTCAAGTGTGTCCACGTAGGTGTATCCGTCAAATATCAAGTA
This sequence comes from Platanthera guangdongensis, assembly GCA_039583875.1. Taxonomy (NCBI): domain Eukaryota; kingdom Viridiplantae; phylum Streptophyta; class Magnoliopsida; order Asparagales; family Orchidaceae; genus Platanthera; species Platanthera guangdongensis. The sequence goes on along the minus strand of CM077150.1, from coordinate 16,379,128 downwards.
TGTACCGATACCGGATACGTCTCATTACGGGTACGCTGCCATCGGGGAAGTATCCGTGCTTCATTGGTGAAATGTAACAAATAAAATATATATATATATATATATATATATATATATATATATATATATATATATATATATATATATATCACAAACGCTTCCTAGCATACAATATAACAAATAATATATATATATATATATATATATATATATATATATATATATATATATATATATCACAAATGCAATAAATAGTTCTCAAAACATCAAAATATCAAAACATCAAACATAAATCATAACTTGAAGTACAAGTTCACAAATTAATGTAGCATAGCATGAAGTTTTCAAACCTTAAGAATTTGTAAATATTACAAAATTTAACATTCTCTATGTTCAACGAAAAGAGATAAAATTAAACTTAAGTCTACTCATCAGTCTTTTTTCTTCTTCTTCATTGTTGAAGATGAACTTCATTGTTGGAGATCAACATCTTCAATCTCTGGTTAGTTTAGAGACAAGTTAACTATTTTGTCAATAACTTGCGTCGCATCAACACGTATTTGTAACAGAAATGTACAAGTACCAGAAACATACTTATTACAGATACACAACTTAATTGGACGTACCAACGCTTCCTAGCATAGAGCCAATTTTTGTTTACTCTAAAAAAGCAGACTGCTATCACAATATGCAGAATGATGTGCTAAGTTCAAGTGTGTCCACATAGGTGTATCCGTCAAATATCAAGTATGTACCGATACCGGATACGTCTCATTACGGGTACGTTGCCATCGGGGAAGTATCTGTGCCTCATTGGTGAAATGTAATCCGCCTTGGTAATGTACAAGCGCTTGGATCCTTGGGGTTGCTTGAATCCCTGGCTTGACTACTGTAAATGCGCCACAATGTTGTGGGCTTGCGGCACAGGGCCTAACAGGCTAACACAGGACGACTTTTTTACTCTGCGCTCTGCATGAGTAATTCGCTGTATTTTATTACTCAAACTTAAGGATTTGACATTTTTCTTACTTTTAGAGGCACGATGCTCCAAGTGCACTGTGCTATTATTAATGCATATAACAACTTAGTGAGATGCATATTTTCCAAATCTCTATCAATTTCTGTTATTTCCTTATCTTTAGGGAGCACTTATTCTAAGTTTACCTGTAGGGTTTAAAGAGGTGCCAGAAGAAGAAAAAAGTAAGCTGGTTGGTAATGTCTTTAACAGTGTTGCTACAAACTATGATCTTATGAATGATCTTATGAGTGGTGGATTGCATAGATTATGGAAGGACAGGTAAGATTGTGTTATTTAAATAAATTATTTAACTTAATCCATTGGGTTACTTGTATTTGTCTTACATATTTGGCAATTAGTTTTTCAGATTGGTTACAAAACTACATCCTTTCCCGGGTATGAAGCATCTTGATGTTGCCGGTGGGACGGGTATGGAAATTCTAGATACTCTTAGTTACTCATTTAGGTAGTAAATACTACATATTTTAGAAAGTGATGGTTATATTTTCCCTTATATTAGGCGTGAGAAATAAATTCAACATTTTTGAGAAAATTTTGAGCAAAGGAGTTTGAACTCAAATTTAGCCAGCTGCGTTCAACAAAATAGTGAATTTAACAAATTTTATTGTATTATAAAATATTTTTTCTAATTTCAACAACCATATGAGCTCTTAGATGAATACAATTGCTTCTGCATATGCATAACCATAGTTTTAGAATAGGATTGAACATTGGGTTGGATAAAAAAATGCTCAAAGTCGGATCAATCTAGTCTGTTCGACCAGAGTTGAACCACGGCGATTTAATAAATATGAAAATAGTTATAATTTTAAATATTAAATAAGGTTAATGAATATGTTAAAATATATAAAAATACTGCACCGAGAATATTAAATTTTAATGTCATCTCTAAATCACAATAAATTTCTAGCAAAATGAATAATTAAAAATGAAGATTTTATTAAAAATAAATTTTACTTCGTCAATTTTCAATTTATAGTTGTGTATGAATTCATATCAATATGCTCAAAATTAAAATATTATCTTGTGTATATGCATAAGCGCGTGTGTGTCTATTATCTGTATATATTTTGTAATGTGGTCTGTCAAAATTAGAATAGTAGTTGAATATATTTGATAGCTTTCAACAATTTCCACAACAGCACAGTGGCAGCAGTGTTGTTGGGGGACGAGTAGTTAGTTGTTTAATTCCTTTGATTAGCATTAAAAAAACTTTTTAGAATGTTCGAGGTATCTCCGGTTCGAGATTTTGATGGTTCAACTGCCCGGTTAACTAGTTCGGCAATGGTTTGAAGTTCGGGCTAGTTTTACCCTCAATCGAACTGTTTGTCACACCGATTCTTGGTTCGATCAGTCGGTTCGGTCTAATTATTAAAACCATAGTAACAATGAGTACGTATGTATGCAAACATTAAACCTGACTATTATTGGATGCCTTGACACATCAATGATCAAAATCTTATGTAAGGCTTTAGGACCCACGCTTGAATATGATTCATTGAGTTTAATAAATGTCTCCAACATCAACAAATTCAACTTAATTATATTAAGCTTGATATATATAAAGTATAACTAATTTTAATATGCCTATTTATAAATAATTTTTTAGAATTCAAGTTTTTGAATATCTTGCACTCTAAATTTTGTGTACAACACATGTTCTATGTTATATTAACATCTAAGAAGTATTCAATATAAAAATTACATATACTTTCTGATGGGGATCGTCCACATGATAGTGTTCGATGGAGAAGATCAGGCCACCATTCAGCGGGACCCGTTTTTGCATATTTACCCTAGATGCATTGATCGGATCGGTGATTCGAAACTGCGAGCGCGTCCGGAACGTCGTTTTACATTTTATGTGTATTTTTTGGCTTGTATTGAGCATTTTAGGACACCGGGTGTAACAAACGATCATAACTATTCACGTCGGATGCCCAACCACCCCTCTTGTTATAAATATGGGTGAGTGATGCAGTTTATGGTCATTGCTGGGTTTTGTGAGAGAATCTAGATCCGACAATGTTCGTGATGCGACGCCGCAAGACCCTGTGGTGTGACGCCTCAGTTATTTTCAGTTCTTTCTTTTTCTTATTTCCATGTTCCTGTGAAATTAATCTATGTACCCCACGTTCCCATTATTCTGAAGGAGAAAACTGCAAGCCAACTGTTCATGGCCCCCTTCCTCTCACCAGAAATCGCAGTCGACCCCCCAATTCCGTCGCAAGTCCCTCCGTCACCCTCTTCCTTCCAGACGCACGCCGAAATCCCTCCTTCGTTTCCGCTACTGTCGAGTCCCCAATCTGCACCCGCAATCCGACCCAACGTCGGTTTTGTCGTTCACCCTCCACCACAGGAAGCCTCCGCTCCTCCACGAAGCCACCGCTCCTCCATGAAGACATCTTCAACGCTTCCAACCACCATCGTAAACCCTCCACTACCTTGTTTTCCCATTTCCGGCTCCAACAGCTACCCCTCTGACACTTACTGCATACGTTTTGTTGTAACCCCTCTTCTTCCCTGTCCGTGAAACTCCACAACAACCAACGACTTTACCCTCCCTCCTTGTCTCCTATAATTGGACCCACCAAGCGCCCCTCTGCCAGCCATTCTGCTGCTTACAATTTCCCTCCACCATATAAACCCTCATTCTTCACTCCAAGATGGCAGTCAAGCACAATCGGGCAGCCCCTCAACGTGCCAGACTCATCTCGTGGAGCCACGCCTACCGTCATTGTTGGATCTTCATTGCTACGTAAGTATCAATTTAATGTGTTGTTTTATTTTTGTATATTAAATATTCAAGGATATTATACGTTTGTTTGGGTATCGTAATTGCTAGTGCTATTTTTTAGTTTATTTTAAATCCTATATAAATTAGTCATGCAAGTTTTAGTGGAAAGCACCATTTGTGAAAGGAGCGTGATTGTTTTCTTACACGTGCAAAAATTATTGTGAACACTGTGTTGATTTGCTTGTCTTATAAAATTGTACTTACTAAAATTTTATTTCCGGAATAATTAAAACATGCACACATCATTTAGATTGAGTTTGATCACATTCATTCCGTACTCTCACTTAGGGTTGCATTAGCGTGTCAGCATAGTCATATTTTCACATATGACTGTCCTGCATCACTTTCTCATCAAATGAAGAAATCAAATGAAAAAATGTTGCAGTTGATGTTCGTTTCTTGTTTTTAGCTCAATAATATATGAGCAGAACATGAACAAGTGTTTTATTATTTCCTCAAGCTCACATGGTGATTGGACACTAGCTGACATTAACGTAATTCTTCTATGAATGGTGATGAGAGGAAGTGATCCATTGTGGTTCACTAATATCTGTATTCTCTGAATACATCTAAGCTTCGTTTTGATGCTATAATAAATTTTTACTGCATGGATGATTGAGAAGAAAGGTGATCAGTCGACAAAAGGATTTTTTACCCAGGACTGTGAATCATTTTGTTAGCATTTTCTAGTTGACTTGAAAATTTGGGTCATAAAAAGGCTCCATGGTTTGAAAAATTTCAGAAAATTATGTATGGCTTGATAACTTTCTCGAATTTGCTTATTTCGATAAGTAAATGCCCCAAGCTTGAACATGTTTTTTGCTAATTTACTGAATGTCTCAAACATGAACATAGTCAATTTGATTATATTCGGCTCCATGAGTGCTTAGTACCTATAAAATCTAATTAAAATTAGTACGTATATTCATAAATATATCTGTACTCAATATTAAATTTATTTGAATACTTTGTACTTCTAAAATTTTCGGACAACACTTGTTTTAGGTTACATTTTGCTTAAGTGGTATTCCAAAATGAGCATCACATTTACCTTTTCATCAATTATTGGAGCAATCAAATTAAATCAATGTTGCAATTGATGGTCATGCATGGCTTGTGTTTAGCTCAATAACTTGTGAGTCAAACGTGAACAACATTTTAGCTTATTAGCAAACATGAACTCATTTACATTTTGTATGTAAAAACCAAGCTTAATAGGGCCAACTTGTTGATTCTAGACGTGTTCACACCCTTACTAAAGATATTAGAACCAACATTTTATTTTTCCTAAATACTGTAAATTCTAAATTTACATTCATGCACAAAGTAACCCCGTGGAAGGGTGGTCTCTGCAATTATGTAAAATTAGAGGAAATGTTTTCGTAATTATTCCTTTTTTTCCATGAAAGATTGAAAAGGAAGTGGCTCAGTTGACACCGGGATTGAAGAATTATCCATCTTGTAGAAAGTAATGAGCAAACCTTGTAGATCCTTCTTCATGTATAAAATACAAAAGAGAGTACAAATATATAGGAGAAGAGAGGGAGAAATAATCTTATACAAGAGATGTGAGACTAAAGGAGAGGAATGAATTGTGCCTATAAATGGGCATTTACATCAATATTTCTTATATCATCTAACACTCTCCCGCAAGCTGGAGCTTACAAGTCGTAGGCACCAAGCTTGGACAAGAAATGGTAATATAATTTGCGAGGTAAAGCCTTGGTGAGGATATCAACAATTTGCCCAGACGCAGGAACATGTTCAAACTTCAGCTCTTCTGATTGGACCTTTTCCCGGACAAAGTGACAATCAACCTCAATATGTTTTGTTCGCTCATGGAACACAAGATTCTTTGCAATGTGTATTGCAGCTTGACTGTCACAAAACAAGGTTGAAGGTGAGGTCAGTTTAACTCCCAAATCCACTAGGAGACTTTCAAGCCAGGTTAGTTTAGAAGTAACAGCTGCCATTGCACGGTACTCAGCCTCAGCAAACGAGCGAGCAACTACAGTCTGCTTTTTACTCCGCCATGTGACGAGATTTCCTCCAAAGTATGTACAGAACCCAGTAGTAGACCGCCGATCATCCAACGAGCCCGCATAATCGGCATCCGAGTATGCAATAAGAGAAAGGGAGGAAGATGATTTATACACAAGTCCTTGCCCATGGGAAGTCTTCAGATATCTGAGAATGCGCTCCACAGCCTGGAGGTGAGAGATACATGGGGTATGCATAAATCGGCTGACCACACCAACCGCAGATGATATATTTGGTCTTGTAACTGTTAAGTAGACCAACTTTCCCAGAAGACGGCGATAGTATTCCGGATTCGGGAGTAGAGAATCCTCCTCAGATCCCTGAGCACGCAACATGTGGTTTATCTCTATCGGGGTATCTGCAGGTTTATAACCCGAGAGGCCAGCATCATGCAGAAGTTCAATGCAATACTTGCGCTGAGACAAGACTAAGCCATCGGGTCGTCGTGCTACTTCTAGTCCAAGAAAGTATCGAAGATTTCTCAGATCTTTGATTTGAAAGATAGAGTTTAGGTGTTGCTTCACATGTATCCCGGTGGAGTCATCACCAGTGATCAGAATATCGTCCACATAAACCTGAAGTATTATGGTTCCTGTTGATTGGTAACGAGTGAAGAGAGAGGAATCTGCCAAGTTTTGTTTGAATCCAACCTCACGAACGACCTTGCTGAATTTCCCAAACCATGCCCGGGGAGACTGTTTGAGACCATAAATAGATTTGCGAAGCAAGCATACACTAGACTCCCCCGTGATCTCAAACCCGGGTGGCTGACACATGTAAACTGTTTCAAGAAGATCGCCGTTCAAGAAGGCTTTCTTGACATCCAGCTGATGGAGGGGCCACTGTCGATGAACAGCTAAAGAGATAAGGACCCGAACCGAATTCAATTTGGCGACCGGGGAGAAAGTTTTCTTATAATCAAGGTCATACTGTTGAGTAAAACCCCATAGCCAGCACCAGAAACCGGGAGCGTGTCACCATTGGCCACATTGATGTGCTTGGGGCAAGCAGTATCCAAATAGTTGGGCGGCTGCTGCGGAAAGAGATGGTGTGTAGCACATGAGTCCACAATCCAGTGAGAGCTGTGTCAGAGACACGATATACCTTCCTGGAAGATTGAGGCCACAGAGCCAGAGGGGCGACTAACCACCCCTTGAAGCTGATGGAGTTGAGCACGCAACGCAGCAATATCATCAGCAGTGTGCAAGACAGATACCATAATCCTGATCTGCGGCTAGGCACGGAAATCGGTCGGCAAGGATGTATGCGGCTAGTCGGACAGAACCAGCGGCTACAACCGAGGAAGCACGAAGAACTGCGAGCAACGACGAGAAGATGCAGGCCGCAGCTAGAAGCAGAGGCTGCAGCGAGAAACAGGCCGCAGCGAGAAACAGGCCGCAGCGGCCAGCAACTGCGGACTGAAGCAGGAGCCCGCTGGGAAGAGAGCGAGCAAGAACCACGAAGGGCAGGCAGCGACGAATAGAGCAAAAGGCAAGGAGCAGCAGTTCACAGCGAACTGGAGCAGGCCGCATCAATTAGAGAGGGCAGGTCGCAAGGTCTGGGTGATAAGCCACCAACGACAAGAAGCTGCGACCAAGATGCTAAGCCCGGAGCGGGAAGGGAGACCGTAGCGAGTAACCGACCACAAGGTGAATCCGGACACAAGAAGTCCGCACGGTCAAAGTGAGTACACCAGCGACAGGGGAAGATGTCACGACCAAGTGCGGAAATCGTCGCGGGTAGAGAAACCACGTGAAGAGAGAAAGCCGCACGGTTAGAAAGAAGCTGCTGCGAGGGAAAGAAAACATGAGAGAAGAGGTCGCCGCGAGCAGAGGAGCCACGCAGCCACGCGAGTAGAAGAAGAAGCCGCGCGAGTGGACGAGGTCGCGACTAGATAGAAAGCTACGTGAATAGAAGAGGTCGCAGCGATTAACCGCGAAGAGAAGGAGGTCGCCGCGTGTAGAGAAAGAAGTTGCCGCGGGTAGAGAAAGCCGCGCGGGAGAAGCAGAAGAAAACAACAGGGAGAGGCCGCGAGTTTGCGGCGAGAAGAGAAACAAGCCGCGTGGGTAGAGAGGAAACCGCGTGGGTAGAGAAGAAGTGGGAGAGGGCCCCACTAGAGGGGGAACTCCTATAAAGGATAAAGATCAGAGATAAAGAAGGTGGAGGCCACAAGATAGGAGGGGAAGAGAGAGAGAGGCGGGTAGAGATAACATAGCCGCGCAGATAGGAGAGGGGAAGGCCGCCCGGTTAGAAAAACAAGACCGCGCCTAGCAGAGGAAGGTCGGGCGGTTCACAGAGATCTAGCCGGAGGTAGTGACCGAGTCCCTCTGATACCATGTAGAAAGTAATGGGCAAACCTTGTAGATCCTTCTTCATGTATAAAATACAAAAAAGAGTACAAATATATAGGAGAAGTGAGAGAGAAATAATCCTATACAAGAGATCTGAGACTAAAGAAGAGGAATGAATTGGGCCTATAAATGGGCATTTACATCAATATTTCCTATATAATCTAATACATATGTAAAGAGAGATCTCCAATCTTGTATATACTTTCTTGAATGAATAGTTACAAGTATACATACACTTATATAGGAAAAGAATGAAGAGAGAAATCCTAATACATGATGTGGGACTAATACAAAAAGAGAGAAAGGAGAAAAACATGGGCCCTTAATTGGGCTTTTCTAACACTCCCCCGCAAGCTGGAGCGTACAAGTCGTAGACACCAAGCTTGGATAGAAACTGGTAGTATAGCGGCCTGGAGAGAGCTTTCGTCAGGATGTCTGCAACTTGGTCGGTAGCAGGAACATGCTCCAAATCTATCTTCAGTGACTGTCAACTTCGATATGATTTGTGCGTTCGTGAAAGACCAGATTCTTGGCAATATGAATTGCTGCCTGACTGTCACAAAATTAGGTTGCCGGAGATGAGAGACGAACACCCAAGTCTCCCAGAAGGCCTTCAAGCCAGGTTAGCTCAGAAACAACAGCAGCCATAGCCCGGTACTCGGCTTCAGCAGAAGAACGCGCAACCACAGTCTGTTTCTTGCTACGCCAAGTTATGAAGTGTCCACCACAGTAAGTACAAAACCCAGTTGTGGAGCGCCTATCATCAATAGATCCTACATAGTCAGCGTCAGAATACGCGACAAGAGATAGAGATGTGAATGGTTTGTACACGAGCCCTTGTCCAGGGGCGATCTTGAGATATCGAAGGATGCGCTCAACAACTTGAAGATGAGATGTCCGAGGAGCGTGCATGAACCGACTCACAACTCCCACAACAAACGAGATGTCTGGTCGAGTCACCGTAAGATAGATCAGCTTCCCAACCAAGCGTCTGTAATATTCCGGATTTGTAAGCAGCTTGTCAGAGTCAGAGCTATGTGCCGAGAGCTTGTGATTGGCATCCATAGGAGTCTCCGCAGGTTTGCACCCAAATTAACCTGCATCATGAAGGAGGTCCCTACAGTACTTCCTTTGAGATAACACAGGACCATTAGTGCGTCGTGCGACCTCGAGCCCAAGAAAGTATCGAAGGTTGCCCAAATCTTTGGTCTGAAAGGCGGAATTTAACTGTTCTTTGATCTGTTGTATTCCTGCCGCGTCATTGCCAGTAATCAAGATATCATCAACGTAGACCAGAAGAATCACAGTCCCGGTTGACCGGTGTCGGGTGAAGAGAGAAAAATCAGCCGAGCTCCGAGTGAAGCCACTAGCACAGACCACCTTACATAATTTTTCAAACCACGCACACAGGGACTGTTTGAGACCATAAATGGATTTCCGAAGGTGAAATACCAAAAACTCCCCCGTGGTCTCAAACCCGGGAGGTTGTTGCATGTAAACTGTCTCCTGGAGATCGCCGTTGAGGAAGACATTCTTAATATCCAGCTGATAAAGGGGCCAGTGATGATGAACAGCCAAGGAGAGAAGAACGCGGACCGTGTTCAATTTCGCCACAGGAGAGAAGGTTTCCTCGTAATCAAGACCATGTTGCTGAGTAAAGCCACGGGCCACGAGGCGGGACTTCAAACGGTCGACGGTGCCATCCGCCGCATGTTTAATGACAAAGACCCATTTGCAGCTAGCAAAGGTGTGACCTGCAGGAAAAGGAACCAGATCGCAGGTCTGGTTCGCCCAGAGAGCCCGCATTTCATCAGTCATAGCGGCCCGCCACCCTGGGTGTTGAAGCGCCTCCTGCACAGTGTTAAGTATAAAAATAGAGGAAAGAGAGGTGACAAATGCGTAGAGAGACGACGTCAGCCGATGGAGAGAGACGTAGTTGGCCAAGGGATGAGCTGTAGAGACGGGAGCGGGATCTGCCGTAGCCGAGGTATCGCTGGTAGCGGGGAGCTGGGTCACATGAGCATCCTTGGATGAGCGACGAGAGTAGACACGAATAAGTGGTGGAGAAACACGAGGAGATACGTGGGGAGAGGACGACAAAGATGGCGTGACCGGGATGACAGACTGATAAATAGAGGGAGCAGAAAACGAGGTGGTGCTAGGTAAGTGGAAGGGCTGGTCTTCACAGAATGTGACATCCGCAGAAACAACCAGCTTGCCGTCAGAAGGAGAGTAGCAGACGTACCCATTTTGAGTGCGGGAGTAGTCAACAAACATATATTTGGCGGTCCGAGAAGCAAGTTTGTCGGTAGGAGGATCAAGAAGGTGGACATAGCAAACACACCCGAAGATCCGCGGTGTGAGAGAGGTGAGGTTGGTGGAGGGAGAGATGAGTTGGATGGGTGGGGCAAAATTAAGCACATACGAGGGAAGGTGGTTGATGAGATGACAGACGGTGGATATAACAAAGTTCCCATATTCATTTGGAACGTGCATTTGGAACATAAAAGAGCGCGCAACATCGAGAGGATGACGATTTTGGCGTTCCGTCACCCCGTTTTGCTGAGGAGTATACGCACATGAAGTCTGATGGATGACACCAAATTCGGTGCAGAGATTGGAGAAGGTGCAACCCGTATACTCGCGAGCATTATCAGTGCGAATTATTTTGAAGGGGGTGGCGAATTGCGTACGCATCTCAAGTAAAAAGGCGCGAAACACAAAAGTAAGTTCAGTTCGATCATGTAATAAATAGAGCCACGTGGTACGCGAGTAATCGTCAATGAACGTGACAAAATAGCAAAAATCAAAAATACTGGGGACTCTATAAGAACCCCATACATCAGAATGAACTAAAAATAGAGGAGTACTACTCCTGGTACAAGCAGTGGGGAAAGAGAAACGATGTTGTTTGCCATAGATACAAGATTCACAAAAGAACTCCCGGAGAGAAACATCAGTAAGAGCCCGCTTGAGAACCGGAAGGGGAGCATGCCCAAGGCGGCGATGCCAATCAACAGTGGAGACGACGGAGAGAAGAGTAGGTGGGAGATCCAAGATGTACAACCCATTCATCAGCTGTCCCTTACCAATATTACTCCGGGTGCGGCGATCCTGCATAAGAAATGAAGAAGGTGAAAAGGTAATGTAACAATCAAGGTCGTGTGTGAGACGACTAACAAATGATAAATTGAAAGGAGACCCCGGAACATGAACTACCGAGGAAAGAAAAAGGTGCGGCGTAAGCTGAAGAGCGGTGGAGCCAGAGACTGGTAGGTTGTCACCGTTGGCCACAGTGATGCAAGCAGGATGAGGTGTCTGTATGTACGCTGTGGGCTTCTAGGAGGTAATATGGTGAGTAGCGTCAGAATCAACGATCCAACAAGGATTATGAGAGAGACAGGTTGTACCTTCCGCAGAAGAGGACACAACAGAGCCAGAGGAGCGGCTGAGGGAACCCTGAAGCTGTTGAAGTTGGGTGCGGAGCTCATCGATGTCTTGACGGGTAGTAGTAGCTGGATCAGTGGCAGGAGACCCAGTAGGAGGCGGAGCAGCAGATATAGTAGCAATAAGATGAGGAGGTAAACCGTGCTTGCGGTAGCAGGTAGCTTCAAGATGATTATCCCGGGCACAGTAGGTGCATTTCATAGAAGAGCGACCACCACTTCCTCGTCCCCGAGACGGGGGTAGGCCCCCCTAGTGGAAGATCCACGAGAGGAGGGGTCGAAAGGAGAGGCTGCTGAAGAAGAGCCGGGGCAAAGACAGGAGGAGCCTCAGAGGGAGGCGTGACTTTTAGCAGCATGGAGCAGACATCAGACAGGGAAGGAGTTATGACGGATGAGAGAATCTGGGCCCGAATACTATGCAGGTGGGGAGGAACTCGGGACATCATTATGGCGATGACGACAACATCTTTCTGGTTTTGTTGAGTGGTTAGATCGGCAGTAGGAGGCTGATGTTGAATCCAAGCCTCTGCCAAACTCTTGGCTTTAGCCACGAAGGAGAGCATATCACCAGGAGCACCCGGGTTAAGATTCTGAAGATCGGAAATGATATCATATATGTGTTGTAGGCTGTCATGGCCAGAGAAAAGCGTGAAGCTCCTCCCACATGTACTTAGCCGTGTCATGATACATGGCCATGCTGTAGGGCTCGGGATCCATAGAGTTGAGAAGCCATGACTGGACCCGACCATCATCGCGAAGCCAGTCATCGGAGGGAGCAGTTGGAGTAGCGCGGGTCAAGTGGTGAAGAAGTCCCTTCGTCTGCAGAACACGGCGAACCGAGTGAACCCACTCGACGAAATTCCGTTTGCCAGTTGGGAGATGTTAGTAATCCGTAACTCATCACGGATTATTTTATTTGCCAAAAAATAAATTAACAAAAGTAAACATTCTACTTTTTGCCACGACTATAGTTTTTCATGGCTAATACATCAGTGTTAACCACGTTTTTTGAAACCTTGGCTAAAATATAACTATTAGCCACACTTAATACATCAGTGTTAACCACGTTTTTTTGAAACCTTGGCTAAAATATAACTATTAGCCACACTTAATACATCAGTGTTAACCACGTTTTTTGAAACCTTGGCTAATACTCGCGAGCATTATCAGTGCGAATTATTTTGAAGGGGGTGGCGAATTGCGTACGCATCTCAAGTAAAAAGGCGCGAAACACAGAAGTAAGTTCAGTTCGATCATGTAATAAATAGACGCACGTGGTACGCGAGTAATCGTCAATGAACGTGACAAAATAGCGAAAACCAAAAATACTGGGGACTCTATAAGGACCCCATAAATCAGAATGAACTAAAGATAGAGGAGTACTACTCCTGGTACAGGCAGTGGGGAAAGATGAACGATGTTGTTTGCCATAGATATAAGATTGACAAAAGAACTCCTGGAGAGAAACATCAGGAAGAGCCCGCTTGAGAACCGGAAGGGGAGCATGCCCAAGGCGGCGATGCCAATCAACAGTGGAGACGGCGGAGAGAAGAGTAGGTGGGAGATCCAAGATGTACAGCCCATTTATCAGCTGTCCCTTACCAATGGTACTTCGGGTGCGGCGATCCTGCATAAAAAATGACGAAGGTGAAAAGGTAATGTAACAATCAAGGTCGTGTGTGAGACGACTAACAAATGATAAATTGAAAGAAGACCCCGGAACATAACTACCGAGGAAAGAAAAAGGTGCGGCGTAAGGCGTAAGCTGAAGAGCGGTGGAGCCAGAGACTGGTAGGGTGTCACCGTTGACCACAGTGATGCAAGCAGGATGAGGTGTCTGTAGGTACGCTGTGGGCTTCTAGGAGGTATTATGGTGAGTAGCGTCAGAATCAACGATCCAACAAGGATTATGAGAGAGACAGGTTGTACCTTCCGCAGAAGAGGACACAACAGAGCCGGAGGAGCGGCTGAGGGCACCCTGAAGCTGTTGAAGTTGGGTGCGGAGCTCATCGATGTCTTGACGTGTAGTAGTAGCTGGATCAGTGGCAGGAGACCCAGTAGGAGGCGAAGCAGCAGATATAGTAGCAATAAGATGAGGAGGTAAACTGTGCTTGCGGTTGCAGGTAGCTTCAAGATGATTATCCCGGGCACAGTAGGTGCATTTCATAGAAAAGCGACCACCACTTCCTCGTTCCCGAGATGGGGGTAGGCCCCCCTAGTGGAAGATCCACGAGGAGGAGGGGTCGAAAGGACACAACAGAGTCGGAGGACCGGCTGAGGGCACCCTGAAGCTTTTGAAGTTTGGTGCGGAGCTCATCGATGTTTTGACGGGTAGTAGTAGCTAGATCAGTGGCAGGAGACCCAGTAGGAGGCGGAGCAGCAGATATAGTAGCAATAATATGAGGAGGTAAACCGTGCTTGCGGTAGCAGGTAGCTTCAAGATGATTATCCCGGGCACAGTAGGTGCATTTCATAGAAGAGCGACCACCACTTTCTCATCCCCGAGACGGGGGTAGGCCCCCCTAGTGGAAGATCCACGAGGAGGAGGGGTCGAAAGGATAGACTGCTGAAGAAGAGCCGGGGCAAAGACAGGAAGAGCCTCAGAGGGAGGCGTGACTTTTAGCAGCATGGAGCAGACATCAGACATGGAAGGAGTTGTGGCGGATGAGAGAATCTAGACCCGAATACTATGCAGGTGGGGAGGAACTCGGGACATCATCATGGCGATGGTGACAGCTTCTTTCTGGTTTCGTTGAGTGGTTAGATCGGTAGTAGGAGGCTGATGTTGAATCCAAGCCTCTGTCAAACTCTTGGCTTTAGCCACGAAGGAGAGCATATCACCAGGAGCACCCGGGTTAAGATTCTGAAAATCGGAAATGATATCATATAGGTGCTGTAGGCTGTCATGGCCAGAGTAAAAAGTGTGAAGCTCCCCCCACATGGACTTAGCCGTGTCATGATACATGGTCATCCTGTAGGGCTCGGGATCCATAAAGTTGAGAAGCCATTACTGGACCCAACCATCATCGCGAAGCCAGTCATTGGAGGGAGCAGTTGGAGTAGCGCGGGTCAAGTGGTGAAGAAGACCCTTCGTCTGCAGAACACGGCGAACCGAGTAAACCCACTCGACGAAATTCCGTTTGTCAGTTAGGGAGATGGTAGTAATCCGTAACTCATCACGGATTATTTTATTTGCCAAAAAATAAATTAACAAAAGTAAACATTCTACTTTTTGCCACGGCTATAGTTTTTCATGGCTAATACATCAGTGTTAACCACGTTTTTTGAAACCTTGGCTAAAATATAACTATTAGCCACACTTAATACATCAGTGTTAACCACGTTTTTTGAAACCTTGGCTAATACTCGCGAGCATTATCAGTGCGAATTATTTTGAAGGGGGTGGCGAATTGCGTACGCATCTCAAGTAAAAAGACGCGAAACACAGAAGTAAGTTCAGTTCGATCATGTAATAAATTGAGCCACATGGTACGCGAGTAATCGTCAATGAACGTGACAAAATAGCAAAAACCAAAAATACTGGGGACTCTATAAGGACCTCATACATCAGAATGAACTAAAGATAGATGAGTACTACTCCTGGTACCGGCAGTGGTGAAAGAGGAACGATGTTGTTTGCCATAGATACAAAATTCACAAAAGAACTCCCGGAGAGAAACATCCGGAAGAGCCCGCTTGAGAACCGGAAGGGGAGCATGCCCAAGGCGGCGATGCCAATCAACGGTGGAGACGGCGGAGAGAAGAGTAAGTGAGAGATCCAAGATGTACAACTCATTCATCAGCTGTCCCTTACCAATGGTACTCCGGGTGCGGCGATCCTGCATAAGAAATGAAGAAGGTGAAAAGGTAATGTAACAATCAAGGTCGTGTGTGAGACGACTAACAAATGATAAATTGAAAGGAGACCCCGAAACATGAACTGTCGAGGAAAGAAAAAGGTGCGGCGTAAGCTGAAGAGCGGTGGAGCCAGAGATTGGTAGGGTGTCACCGTTGGCCACAGTGATGCAAGCAGGATGAGGTGTCTGTATGTACGCTGTGGGCTTCTAGGAGGTAATATGGTGAGTAGCGTCGGAATCAACGATCCAACAAGGATTATGAGAGAGACAGGTTGTACCTTCCGCAGAAGAGGACACAACAGAGCCGGAGGAGCGGCTGAGGGCACCCTGAAGCTGTTGAAGTTGGGTGCGGAGCTCATCGATGTCTTGACGGGTAGTAGTAGCTGGATCGGTGGCAGGAGACCCAGTAGGAGGCGGAGCAGCAGATATAGTAGCAATAAGATGAGGTAAACCGTGCTTGTGGTAGCAGGTAGCTTCAAGATGATTATCCCGGGCACAGTAGGTGCATTTCATAGAAGAGAGACCACCCCTTCCTCGTCCCCGAGACGGGGGTAGGCCCCCCTAGTGGAAGATCCACGAGAAGGAGGGGTCAAAAGGAGAGGCTGCTGAAGAAGAGCCGTGGCAAAGACAGGAGGAGCCTCAGAGGGAGGCGTGACTTTTAGCAGCATGGAGCAGACATCAGACAGGGAAGGAGTTGTGGCGGATGAGAGAATCTAGGCCTGAATACTATGCAGGTGGGGAGGAACTCGGGACATCATCATGGCGATGGCGACAGCTTCTTTCTGGTTTCGTTGAGTGGTTAGATCGGCAGTAGGAGGCTGATGTTGAATCCAAGCCTCTGCCAAACTCTTGGCTTTAGCCATGAAGGAGAGCATATCACCAGGAGCACCCGGGTTAAGATTCTGAAGATCGGAAATGATATCATATAGGTGCTGTAGGCTGTCATGGCCAGAGTAAGAAGCGTGAAGCTCCACCCACATGGACTTAGTCGTGTCATGATACATGACCATCCTGTAGGGCTCGGGATCCATAGAGTTGAGAAGCCATGACTGGACCCGACCATCATCGCGAAGCCAGTCATCGGAGGGAGCAGTTGGAGTAGCGCGGGTCAAGTGGTGAAGAATACCCTTCGTCTGCAGAACACGGCGAACCGAGTGAACCCACTCGACGAAATTTCGTTTGCCAGTTAGGGAGATGGTAGTAATCTGTAACTCATCACGGAGTTCGGAAGCCGGGGCTGCCGCACGGGCGGGTGGAGCAGAAGTAGCTGCGGAATTATCGGAAGCCATGCGCGGCCTGTAGAAGAGACCGGGCGGTTGTTAGAAGAGGCAGTCACGCGGTCTCGGTGGACACACCAGCGATTAGAAGATCGCGACCAGAGTGCGACTAGGGAGAAGCCGGCAGAGAAGATAGCCGCACGGTCTCGGCGGGTACACCAGCGACAAACGAGGTCGCGACCAGGATGCAGCTAAGGACAGAGGGAGAACGCTAGCTGCGGGAAGGCAAGATCGCAACGAGCAGAAAAGGCAAGCGGCGAGCAGGAGAGCAGGTCGCGGCGAGCAGGAGGCAGGCCGCAACGAACTGGAGGCAGGCCGCAGCGAACTTGAGGCAGGTCGCGGCGAGCAGGAGGCAAGTCGCGACGAACAGGAGGCAGATCGCGGCGAGCAGGAGAGCAGGTCGCGGCGAGCAGGAGAGCAGGTCGCGGCGAGCAGGAGGGAGGTCGCAGCGAGCAGGAGGCAGGTCGCGGCGAGCAAGAGGCACGTCGCGGCGGACAGAAGGCACGTCGCAGCGAGCAGGAGAGCAGGTCGCAGCGAGTAGCAGGTCGCGGCGAAAGGACCCGAGCGGCAAGCGAAAGAGGCCGCGAGTAGAGAACCCGAGCGGCCCGAAGAATAATCCGCGAGTTAGAGAACTCGAGCGGTCAGGAGAAGAATCCGCGAGTTAGAGAACTCGAGCGGTTAGGAGAAGAGCCCGCGAGTTAGAGAACTCGAGCGGTCAGGAGAATAGCCCGCGAGTTAGAGAACTCGAGCGGTCAGAAGAAGAGTCCGCGAGTTAGAGAGCTCGAGTGGTCAGGAGAAGAGTCCGCGAGTTAGAGAACTCGAGTAGTCAGGAGAAGAGTCCGCGAGTTAGTGAACTCGAGCGGTCAGAAGAGGAATCCGCGAGTTAGAGAACTCGAGCGGATTAGGCAGAGAGGAAGTCCTGAGTAGGATGAGAGAGAGCCCGCAGCGAACAGCAGATAGGAGAGGTCGATGGTAGAAAGAGACCGCGCGGGTAGAGAAAGAAAGAAGACCTTCGTGAGAGAGGATTATAAAAGGAGAGGTGGTAGGAAGGAGGAGGTGGAAGCCACGAGAGAAGTAGAGGTGGAGGCGGGTAGAATAGAGGCCGCAAGAGTCCACGGCAAGGGGAGGCCGTGCGGACAGACAAGGAAGATAGACGGCTAGAAACGAGATAGGCCGGATACAAAAGGAGGAGACCGGTTTCCTCTGATACCATGTAAAGAGAGATCTCCAATCTTGTATATACTTTCTTGAATGAATAGCTACAAGTATACATACACTTATATAGGAGAAGAATGAAGAGAGAAATCCCAATACATGATGTGAGACTAATACAAGGAGAGAGAAAGGAGAAAAACATGGGCCCTTAATTGGGCTTTTCTAACAACATCTATTTTGGCGTTTTGGGATTAATTTCATATTTGGCCTTTTGAGCTACATTCTCTTGTTTATGGAATTAAATTTTTTTTTTGAAATGCACTTTACTTGATATATGGCTTATTAATGAATGTTCAGGTGATGTAGCCTTTCGAATCCTGAAAAGTATAAAGAGTGCAAATCTCAGAGCCATGCGAGGAGGTCTGATTGGTTTTTATGAAGAAGCACAAATATATGTCTGTGACATCAACCCAAATATGTTGAATGTAGGAAAGAAGCGTGCCATTGAACAAGGTACCTATGATGGTAACCCATGAAGATATAGCTTTTTATTTGGTCATGAGGACTTTGGATTTGATTTGGCATACATGCTTTAGGGCTTGGTGAAGAGAGATCTCTAGTTTGGGTTGAAGGTGATGCAGAAGCGTTGAAATTTGAGGATGGTTCAATGGATGGTTACACTATTGCCTTTGGGATCAGAAATGTGACGCACATAGAGAAGGTACTCGCTGAAGCTTACAGGTAAACTTAATTGGTCTTCTTTTTTCCTTTTATACCTGTTAGAGATATTAATATTTTAGTATTATTATGTTTAGTCCCACACCGCCTATCGGTGTTGTGAGTCATGTTGTAGCTCCTATATAAAGCCCCTTTGTGGAAGAATAAAATTGCACTTTCTATTTTCCTATTCCTTTCTACATGGTATCAGAGCCTAATATTCTGAGACCAAAAATTTTGTTCCCAGCTCCTGTTTCCCCGGCTCCCGTCCCGACCTAAAACCCGGCCCGTGATTCCGCCCCGCGCGCTGCTAGGGCTTACGCCCGCTGCTCCCGCTCCTGTCGACGGAGTCGATCTCTGATCTCGTCGACAGGAGCGGCTCGGATGCTTCTTCCGACATCGTCGCCGTCGACATCTTCCTTCCTCGACACCGACGCATCCTCCGGCTTCCTTCATCGACACCGACGCCTCCTCCGGCTTCCTTCATCGACATCGACGGCTCCCCTCTGCCTCGTCACCGCCCTGGGCTGCTTCATCTGCGACATCGACGGCTCAGTCGGCTTCCTCTTCTTCTCCTGGCGGCTTCTCCGACATACTTCTCTGCCGCTGGTGCTCATCTTCTCCGGCCCTGGGTTGCTGCTGTTGCTTCTCCTCCGGCTCTGTCGCTGCTCTCCTTCTTCTTCTCCGACTACTTCTCCGGCTACTTCTTCTCCAGATGCTCTGCCTGCCGGTGCTCATCTTCTCCGGCCTGCTGCTGCCGCAGCTGCTTCTTCTCCGGCTGCTCTGCGAGCCGTGCTTCTCCTCCGCTGCTGCCGTGCTGCTCCTTCGTACCGACGGATGCTTCCTTCTTCTTCAGATTCAGCCCGGCCCTTAGGGTTTAAAATTTAATTTTTTTTTTAAGTTGTTGTTTGTGGTTGTTCTGTTGCGTCTCTATGGTTTCCGCCTTCTTGCACGTGATCTACGTGAGGGGGAGTGTACGTCACAGCCCCTAGGCGTAGTCTATACCTTCATGCACGTATTCCACGTGAGGGGGAGTGTTTGTGATATCGGCGACTCGGATGCTTCTTTCCCGACTCCTGCCTTAGTCACACCCGGCCCCTAGGTATAACCTATGTCTTCTTGCACATGATCCACGTGAGGGGGAGTGTTTGTGATCATGGCGACTCGGATACTTCTTTCCCGACTCCTGCCTTAGTCACACATGGCCCCTAGGTTGATTTCATATGTTGTTTGTGTCTGCTCGTCGTTTTCTCTGGATTTGGTAGGGTTGGTTTGGTCTTGCGTGGTTGATCTTGTTTCCGCTCCGAGTGTATCCAGCGTTGTCATGGTCGGTTTGCGGACCAACGTCGTGTGGCTCTTGCCCGGTTGAAGTATCCCCGGTGACACGCGGTTGGGCCTTGGTGGTTGTTGCTTTGTCCCACGCTGCCTTCCTTCTTTTACCCTCTATTTTATGTTGTGTCCAAGCTGTAGGCTTCCCCCTCAGCTTGAGGGGGAGTGTTAGAGATATTAATATTTTAGTATTATTATGTTTAGTCCCACACCGCCTATCGGTGTTGTGAGTCATGTTGTAGCTCCTATATAAAGCCCCTTTGTGGAAGAATAAAATTGCACTTTCTATTTTCCTATTCCTTTCTACAATACCCATCATTCTTCTTGTGTTAGATTAATTATGACTTTTGGGTTCATTTGATTCTTTCTGCATGTATTTTTGATTGGAAAAGCAATTTTGCAAAAGGAATAGCAAAAGTATAGGAAAAAGGAACAATTTTTTTTGGACGAAGAAAGGGTGCGGGGGTAGTTTATCCTATTCCCCTATTTTTCAACAGTTTGTTGATGAAATCTGTTGGTAGACCCACGATGCTTCTTGCGGTGAAAAATAAGCAAAGTGATAATCTTTAGGGTCATAAACACCAATGATGATTAAAATTTCAATTCTATAAGGCTGACACAATGGATCGCGTTGGTAGAACTATGGTACAACACGTCCTACCAGTCCGCTGCAGCCTCGCCTCCCCCCCCCCCCATTCAGGTGGTCTATGAACAACCGCCATCGAAGTTCCCTTCAGCCTTAATGGGGGGTGCCAAGTGCAGGTCTTGGACACCGATCTTCAAGATTGCGATGAGGCCCTTCGCTAGCTGATGCATCATCTTTTCTGCGCTAAGCGATGCATGGTACAACAAACCAACTGACACCGTCACGATGTGATTTTATCACCGAGCGAGAAGGTGCTCGTCAAATTGCAGCCCCACCATCAGAGTTCCTTAGCCGACCACATACATCCCAAGATATATGTCCGCTACTTTGGCCCCTTCCTAATCCTGGAGAAGGTAGGAGAGGTGGCCTACCGTTGCCTCCCAACATCCACGTTCATTCGGTCTTTCATGTTTCCCAACTCAAGAGGTATTAGAAGATCACTCCCACCAAGCTACCTTGCCTTTGGGGGGCTGATGGTCGAGTCCATTCCTTGCTACGAGCCTATTGCTATGCTAGGATGTTGCATCAAGAATTTTTAGGGTCAGCAGGTACGACAAGTCCTCGTCAAGTGGAGGGGACTATGTACTACCTGTAGAGGAAGCTACGTGGATCGTGGAGGAGATCAAGTTACAGTTCCTAGACTTCAACCTTGAGGACAAGGTCATTATGAAACCTGGGGGGTATTGATACGAGCACGCGCGATTCTATCCCCGGCCAGTAATATGCACAGATTTACATACATGCACACACTTTAGTCACGGCGGTGGAATGACTTTGGGTCATGTTATGCTTTTATGCTTGTTATGTATTTTTCTTAGTAGTAAACTCTCTTATATATAAAGGAGGAGTGTAGGTTTTGTTGTTATGCAACTTATTATCTCGTTTGAAATCGGAAGGAAGAACGACCCAACGTTCCCTTTTGCCCTAAGTCCCCGCTGATTTGTAACAAATGGATAGAAGAATGCAAACATAGTTCAAATTTGCATATGGACCAAAAGTTTCTTGATATTCAATTCCATCAACTTGATTGAGGCCTTTGGACACCAATCTGTCTTTATATCATTCAATGGTTCCATCTTGACAATGTTTAATTGTTAATACCCAACGATAACCAACAGTATGTTTACCAGACGAGAGTTTCACATGCTCCCATGTGTTTTGTTGCTTAAGTGCCCTCATCTCGCAATCCATAGTTTATTTCCATTTAGGATCAAGAATAACTTTTGAGAAATTATTAGGAATACAAATAGAGGAGACAACGGTGAGATAAGCACGAAAATATGAAGAAAACAAATTATAACTCACAAATTTCTCTATGGGTTAGCATGTGATTATTGTGATGTGAAGTTGTGGAAGTAGCAAGAGCGGGACCTGGAGAATTGGAGAGCAATATCTGACCAATGATGTCAGTGATAAGGGGTTCTCGAACTTGTCTTTTTCATCTCAACTGATAAACATATAATTCCTTTTGAGTTTTACATTAGCATGATGAATATTTCTATCTAGGGTAGCAGTGTCCTGAGCAGATTCAATGGCTTGAGTTGTACATTCGTCCTTCTGAGTTGAGGGGTGATGGAGCACATTCTTGGAATCTCTATCTGATTCAAAATTAAAAGTAATTTTACGAACTTGATCAGAAACGAAAGATATCTCTTCAAGGATGGTAACGTCCTTGGACACAATTTGCTGATGAGAACTGTTGAATGATATATGTAAATGCCTATTAGTAAAGGTCCATGTAGCCTCTTAACTAAGATGTTTAGGCTCCGTTTGGGAGGACTTATTTTCACTGGTCAAGCGGTCACGACCGCATGAACCTGGCCGTAATTAAGGTCTGGTTCATGCGATCGTGACCGCTTGACCGGTGAAAATAAGTCCTCCCAAACGGAGCCTTAGTCTCACATCTTGTAATAGGGATTTCTCTCTCTCTCTCTTTATATATATATATATATATATATATATATATATATATATATATATATATATATATATATATTAGTACACACACTTGTAATTTGACATTCAAGAAGTATATACAAGGTTTTCTCAACGTCTTTTACATGGTATCAAAGCCATACGGTCCTACCTCTTGCTTCAGGCGGCTAGTTTGTTTTTTTAACCGCTCGTGTCTGTGGTTTAACCGTTGGCTATCCGCGCCTCTCCTCCGGTCTCCTACCCGCCAGCTTCTAGCGACTTCTTCCTTCAACCCGCCAGCTTCGTGCGGCTTCTACCCGCCCTGCTTTCCGCTCCCCCCTGCGGTCTTCCTTCTTCTACTCACTCTCTTTTCTCTCCTTCCGTGGAACCACTGCCCTACGTCTCTCACCTGGCTTTTATAGCTGTCTTCTGCTACTGCCAGGTGGGCCCCCTCATTCCTCTTCTCGCGCGGCCTTCTCATCCTATCAACGCGACTTCCTGCTTCTTTGCCGCACGCGTGTCTATGCGGTTACCAACGCGACGAGCCTTCTCGCTCGGCCTTCTATCCTCTAGTCGCGTCACCTTCTTCTCTTCTTGTCGCTGTCTCTTCTTGCCGCGGCCTTTCTTCCTTAACCATGACTTTCCTCCCGTGGAACCACCCCCCACTCTTCTCGCGCGGTTTTCCATCCTTAGCCGCGCTCTCCTCTGTTGTAGCCGCGACCAATCTTGCCAGTCTCTTCTAGTCGCGACAACCTCTTCTCTTCTTCTCCCAGCGACCTTCTTGTCGATGGCTTCTCTGCTGCGGATTCCTTGCCGCTGCGATCTCCTCTATCCTAAACCGCGGCCTTCTCTGGCGCGGGCTCCTCCTCTAGCCTTCGTTGCCTTGTCGCGCGAACTGTACCAGTGCTCCTCCTGGTCTGACCGCGCGGTTTGTCGCGCTACTTGCCTTTGCTGCTGTTCTTGCCGCTGCGGATTCTCCGTAGTCGCTGCGCTCTCCCCTGCTTCCTTCCAATCAAGCCGTAGGAATTTTCCTCGCCTTCTCGCCGCGTACTTGTCTTGTCGCCACGATCTCTGCTAGCCGCCCGACCTCCTTCCCTAGCCGCTGCTTCTCCGCTGATCCTGCCTACCTGCGGGCTTTAATTCCCGTTGCGGCCTGGCCCTGCTTTGCCACCTGTGGTTTTGCTACGGATTGACCGCTTCTCCTACAGTTGCTCTCCGCGGTTTGCCCTTGCCGCTGGATGCTATCTACTTAGCCGCTGCGACTTCTTTGCCCATAGCCACCCATTCTACTTCACAAAGCCTTCTGTATGACATTGCTGACTTGCGACTCCAAATCCAGCAACTTCAAGGGAGGATCGACCATTTTTCGAGCTCTGTTGTGTCCATCTCTGGTGGTGTGTTTTCTTGTCTTGCTCATAGTTCGTTCTGGATCTTGGATTCAGGGGCCTCCCACCATATTACCTCACGACATCCATCTCGCTACTTGGACTCGGTGCATCCCAAGTCTATTGCTGTTGCAAGTGGGACACCATTCCTGTCTCTGATTCCGCCGATATTCACATTACTCCCTCCATCACTCTTCGCTCTGTTCTTTATGTTCCGAGCTCTACTTTCAACCTTCTCTCTATTAGTCGTCTTACTCAAGATCTTGATTGCTACGTAACATTCTCCTCGACCTCTTGTGTTGTGCATGATCGCAAGACGCAGTCTATCATTGGAAAAAGGCATCTCTCGAATGGTCTCTACATCCTTGACCCCTCTCCTCCGACGGTTTTGTCCTATGTTAGCTCCTCTGAGTGGCATTGCCATCTCGAACACCCTCCTCTAAACATACTCCGCAAAGTTCTTCCCGATGTCTCCATCCGAGAATTCACTTGTGAGTCTTGTATTTATGAAAAACATCATTGGTCTACGTTCTCGCCTCATCCTACTCGGAGTACTGCTCCCTTTGATCTTGTTCACTCTGATATCTGGGGACCATACAAAATCACCAATATCTTTGGCTATCGTTACTTTGCTACCTTTGTAGATGATTACTCTCGAGTGACATGACTGTATCTCCTTCGTGTCCGCTCTGAACTGCCGAGTGTTTTCCGTGCCTTTATCACTGAAACTCGCAACCAGTTCTCCATTATCATGAAAACTTTTCGTTCTGACAATGCCCGTTAAAACACTAGTCATACGTTTACCAACCTATGTGTTGAGTTTGACATCATCCACCAAATCTCATGTGCCTATACCCCCCAACAAAATGACGTTGTTGAACGCAAGAATTGCCACCTCTTTGAGTTTGATGCTCTCTTATGTTTCAAATGAATGTTCCCAAGCAATACTGGAATTTCGCGATCTCCACTGCATGTTCTCTTATTAACCGCATGTCTTTCTCTGTTCTCAACTTTGCGGTTCCCTTCAACCTTCTCTTTACCTCCACACCTCCTTTTTTAGTCACCCCTCGCGTGTTTGACTGTGTGTGCTATGTTCATAATCTTGACCCGTCCACAAACAAGCTCGCTCCTCGTGCCACGAAATATATGTTTGTTGGTTACTCCCGTATTCAGAAGGGTTATGTCTGCTTCTCTCCTAAAGATCACAAGGTTGTTACTTCTGCTGATGTCACATTTCTCGAAGACCAGCCATATCAATTCTCAACCAACTGGTTCTCTCCTTCCACCACTCCTTCCGCGGCCTGATGTCCCTATTACTTCCAACCTTTTGCCTCTCCTTCCTACACCTCTCCCACCAAACCCACCTCCTCTTACTACGCCACTTCCTCACAAACCACCTATCACTCGTGTGTATACTCGTCGTCCTACTTCATCCACTACCATACTGGAGATGCCCTCCTCTGATGATATTTTGCAGCCTGCAGATCCGACAATTACTTCTACTGCACACCCAATGACGAATTATGTCTCCTTCAACTGCCTCTCTCCGGAACTTCGCCAGTTTGCTCTTTCTTTATCCTCTATTACTATCCCTACTTCTGTGCAGGAAGCTTTCCAACATCCGGGATGACGAGCGGTTATGGACGAGGAAATGTTTGCTCTTTGGGCAAACCACACTGGGATCTTGTCACTCTTCCTTCTGGACAGACTTGCGTGGTTGTAAGTGAGTGTTTGCCCTCAAACAAGGCCTAGATGAGATGGTTCAACAATTGAAAGATCGTTTGGTGGCTCGTGGTTTTACTCAACAACAAAGTCTAGATTATGATGAGACTTTTTCTCCAGTTGCCAAACTGAATACTGTTCTTGTGTTGATCTCCCCCGTTGTTCATCGGCACTGATAGTTGCACCAATTAGATGTCAAAAATGTTTTTCTTAATGGTGATTTGCAGGAAACCATCTATATGCAACAACCTCCCGGGTTTGAGACCATGGGGGAGTCTCTTGTCTGTTGTCTGAAGAAGTCATTTTATGGTCTCAAACAGTTGCCTCGAGCATGGTTTGACAAATTCAGTCAGACTGTTAGTGCGTTTGGGTTCACTCAGAGTTCAGTCAACTTCTCATTATTCACTCGACATCGTCCAACATGCACAATGATTTTCTTGGTGTATGTTGATGATATTCTGATTATGGGAGATGATCTTACAAGAATACAGATGATCAAACAACATCTGACAACTGCGTTTCAAACAAAGGACCTGGGAAGCCTTCGTTACTTTCTTGGTCTCGAGGTGGCTCGACGACCTGATGGACTGGTATTATCTCAAAGGAAGTACTGTCCTGACTTGCTGCATGATGTGAGTTACTCTAGATGCAAACCTGCCGACACTTCTATGGATAGTAATCACAAGCTCCGCGCTCATGCCTCAGACTCTGATCTACTCCTTCTAAACCCTGAGTATTATCGTCTTGTGGGAAAACTGATATATCTCACTGATACAAGACCTTATATATCATTTGTTGTTGGGGTTGTTAGTCGATTCATGCATGAGCCACGTATCTCTCATCTTCAGGAAGTTGAACGCATTCTTCGATACTTGAATACTGCTCCTGGACATGGACTTGTATACAAGCTCTATTCGTCTCCCGTGTCTTTGAGTGCTTATTGTGACGCAGATTATGTTGGTTCATTGGATGATCGACGTTCCACAAGTGGATACTGCACTTATTTTGGAGGACATCTCATTATTTGGTGTAGTAAGAAACAGTCTATTGTTGCCCGTTCATCTGCTGAGGCTGAGTATCGTTCAATGACAGCTGTTGTGTCTGAGCTCACTTGGCTTGAGGGTCTCCTTGATGATTTAGGAGTCAAGCTTTTCGCACTTGCCACTCTATTTTGTGACAGTCAGACTGCCATACACATTGCCAAAAATCCTATTTTCCATGAACAGACGAAGCACATTGAGATTGATTGTCATTTCATTCGAGAAAAGGTTAAATTAAAGAAGGTAGAGTTAATGCATGTTCCAACTACCGAGCAAGTTGATGACATCCTCACCATGGCCTTACCATGACCTCTGTACTATCAGTTTTTGTCCAAGCTTGGTGCCTACGATTTGTACGCTCCAGCTTGCGGGGGAATGTTGAATAATATATGTAAATGCCCATTAGTAAATACCCATTTAGCCTCTTAACTAGGATGTTTAGTCCCACATCTTGTAATAGGGATTTCGCTGTATATATATTTGTACTCACACTTGTAATTTGACAATCAAGAAGTGTATACAAGGTTTTCTCAACGTCTTATACAAGAGCATTAGTACTTGTATTCTTTTTTATTTGGAGCATACCCCACAAAATGTATTTAATGGCTTGAGGTCCAAGTTTGTCTCTCGCATGACCGACAATATGAATGAATACTTCCAAAAGCTTTTGGAGGTAAGGAGAAGACTTTTGTTACAATGAACAAACGATGACATACGGTTGATCAAATACACAAACGTCAAGACGGCTTTATCCCCTAAAATCTTAGACACATTTATCTTCTGTAGAAGTTCTCTAGTGATATTTAACCAAGTTGTAAATATCGGATGTCAACGACATATCATATTGGATTTTAAATGTTGGATGCAGGAGGTATGTCAAAGACCTTTTAACATATCTGATTTATCTCATCAATTAAGAAAATATATATTATGTATCTTTATAAGTTCTAAAAGTTAAAAAAAACATAACAAATTGAAAAACAATGAGGTCATTTACATCCCAAATGAAGTCAAAACTATGTAAAATAAAACATTGGTAACATACCACACTACTAAGTATTTGAAACAAGTACAGATAAATAAATTGTGAAATATATTTAGCATTATACAATTATTTTATTTAGATAATACTCTATTTCATAGGCTATAGAGAATATGTGAAAGTTAAATATTTTTTATTGATATTAAATTTTCCATACTTAATAAAAAATCATTAAATGCATCAAAATAATTAGCAAATAATGGGTAGAATTTTTTAATATTTTATTTAACATAAAATAATTAATATGTACTGTCAAATGATTATACAAACTTAATTGTAAGATTAATACTTTTGAAAGAAAATGAAACAATGCCTAATCAAACTAATAAGTTGCAATACCTATAAGTGATCCAGGTATATAAACTGCTAATATAACCTAAAGCAAAATACCACACTATTTTAAAAGTCTTGTTGCCATATATATCGAAAAAAAAGATATGATGACCTGTATTTTACTAAATGACAACATATTTTTTCATGAAAAAATGTTTGTTTTGTCCTCAAAACATGTGTTGAATGACATATCAGACATGCCGGAGGACATTTAAAGTAGTGTATTAACAAATGTTTATGCTTTCTTTCTACATTCCTATTTTGTTTAGTGTGGGAACATGTGCTCTGAAAAATTATGCTTTTATCCTACAATTATATGTTCTTAGACAAATATTCCCCTTCTAGATTTGAGAAGCCTCAAAGATCTCTTTTTTTCTTTTCAATAGTAAATTTGCATAAATCTTGAAAAGTCACCAATTAATAAAACAAAATACTTAAATCCATTAGAAGAGATAATGGGTGCAGTTCAAACATTAGAGTGAATAAGATCAATGCATTTTGTAGGTCTAGTCATACTAAGGTGATAAGTATTTCCGTAGTGTTTTTCCATTTCACAGGTTTCACAAAATGTTGAAGATGTTTGTATTTTAATATTATTTAAGTCTTTTAGTATTTGTGGGTTTAGTCCCACATCTTGAGTCTAGGTTTAAGTGTTATTTATAATTCTATATAAAACCTCTATGTGGATGAATAGAATGCACTCTTCTATTATCTTTTCTTCTTCCAACATGGTATCAGAGGAGGATTTGATTCCTCCTTGAAATTTCGGCGCCCTAAAAATGTTGGCAACATAAATTTCTCGGTGGCTTGATCTACCCTTCCCGTCAATGAGTCTGATTGCTTCTGTGTTTGTTGTCGAGCTCAGCTACTTCCGCTTCCCTTGACAATTTCTACTGTTGATCCATTTCTAGTCGGCGCCTTCGCCGCTCCTGTCAAGCTCGTAGCCGCTGGAATCGTCTATCCGTTGTAATCCTTGTTCCCGTCGGAAGTTTCCATCGCCGTTTTCCATGGCCTCTTCGCCGTCCATCATCGATCCCGTCGATAAGTTTTGATTGATGTTTTCCTACGTTACTTCTCGTCGTCAATCCCTGCTCATCTGCACCCTCTGCCGACGACTTTGTCGATCTGTCTGCTGCTTTCTTTGTCAACTTTCTTGTTTGCGTTCCTGTCGTAGATCGTTGACGCCTTCCCGTCCGACTGCTACTCTCGTCATCGACCCCAACTGCTTCTCTCAATGAGGTGTTCTCTGCTTAACTGCCCTTTGCAGTGAATGGCTTCCCTCCCAAATGATGTTCCCTTTCGACTGGAGATAGCTTCCACAGCCTCATGTTTTCTGAAGGTTCAGATTCCGTGCATCAACCTCCGTGTGCAGACACTACCTACTCTCCTGCTTGATGAGATGAGCCGTTGTTACCCTTTCCGGGGTGCTACACTCTTGCTGTTGCTGATTTTTTTTGGTCATTTTCTACGTCTTTAAGTCTTTTATGTTGTATTGTTCAATCTTCTTTTTACTTAGGTTTATTGTGTTTTATCCCTTCTTTCAGTGTGTTACACGTGAGTGAGAGTGTTTGGGACGAGGACGACTCAGATGATCTTTCCCGATTTTCGCCTTAGTCCCACACGAACCTCAAGGCTTTTACCTTGTGTTGTCTCGTGTCTCCCCAATTTTTCTTTAGTTTGGCCATGTGTTAGACTGTTAGGGCACGATTGTTGTTGGTTGTTCTAATCTTAGCGGGTTATGTCGTGTGGGACTCTGTCGTGCGAGACTGTCGTGTGGGACCGCCCTTTGTGCGGATTATACCCGACAGATTATCCCCGGTTGTCCGTTTGATGATTTGCTCCACATCTTTCATTCACTTTTGCATGTTGTGTGTAGATGATGATTGATTGACCTGATTCTAGCGAGTCCACGCCATGTGTGGGTCCTTCGTCATGTGTGGGCCCTTCGTCGTGTGTGGGTCTGTGTTACGGATATTTGCAGCAAACGTGGCGCTAACCGAGGAAGATGAACCGAGCGCGTCAGGAGCGGCTTGGACCAACGAGGACGACCCAGGCGGGCTCGGAGCAGAGGATATTTAATATTTATTACGTTCTATGTTTGGCTGTCGTATTTTAAGTAATTCATGTTTTTCCTTATTTCGATTTTCCTTTTGTATTCCTCTCTCGCCTCTATAAGAGGGCGCGTGAACATTGTATTTGGTATCTTGGATGATTGTATGTTTTTTCTCTCCTCTCCCTTCTAACCCTAATCCCCTCTCTTCCTCTCTCTCCCTCTCTTTCCCTCTCTTCCTCTCTCCCTCTCTGGTTCCCCCAGCGCCAGGTTCGTATCAAATTGGTCTGACCTGCCACACCGCCCGCCAACACCGTCGTCGGTGCTCGTGATCACCCAACAAAGCTTATTCCTTTGTTCGGAATCCGCAGCTACAGTGCGCGCTATTCCGGGCCTATTCGCGAATCGCGACTCCGCCTGCCGCTCGACTCAACAATCAACGTTTCGATCTCTGCCCTCGACCTGATCGCTATTCCGCTTCCTCCCACGCCGCGACCAACGTGCCGCGACTCTGTGCGCCCGCCGTTCGGTCGATCCACCGCCGGAAGCCCTCAGGCCTGCTTCTTCCGCCATTTTCAGCCCCGCGCCGCCATTTTTAGCCCCGTGTCGGAAGCCCTCAAGCCGCCGCTCACATCTCCTCGCCCCCCGCTTCTACCATGCACCGCAACCAGGCCGCTTCCCCGCGCCTCATCCGCTTCCCCGCTCTGCATCCACTGCCCCGCGCCACATCCAAGCCGCAGGACCTCTGCGCCGCTCAGCCCGGCCCCACCAGCCCCGACCATACACCGCCGCAGCAGTCAAGCCGCTAGCGACCTGATCCACGGCTAGCGACCCCGACCCCACCGGAGGGCCCCAACGACGCCCTCCGACGTCGTGTCGACGCCCAGGAGTCCCTTGTGGCATCCATGCATGCCTCCCTGCTCGCCCTTCACGCCAAGCTCGACGCTCTCCAACCGTCCGCCAGCGGATCCGCATGCCCGACCAACATCACGTCTATCCTCGGGGTGGCACCTCCCCGCACATCGGGGAGACCCCCCCAGTTTGCCCCTGGCCGTCCAACCCTTGCTTTGGACCTCCCCACCTTCGCCGGTGTGGACCGATTGGGTGGATCGCAAAGGCAGAACAGTACTTTGATCTCGATCACACTTCCGAGTAGGACAAGGTCTCAACCACCATCGCAGGACTCGATGGCTCCGCCCTACATTGGGCCCGATGGTCCGCCAATCCAACCCGGCCATCGCCTAGTCGGAGATCAAACAGGAGATGATCCGCCGCTATGACAGTGGTTTTCTGGATCCGTCATCGAACAGCTGTGTGGAGTCCGCCAAAACAAATGCATTAGATGATTACATCTATGAGTTGTGGCCCTCGTCACCCATGTTCCGGGCTTACCGCCGAATCATTATCTCGACTTCTTCATGCAGGGTCTTTTGCCCCACATCCGCTCCCGGCTTCACACTCACCATCCCCGGACAGTTTCCTGGGCCCTCGACATGGCCTGCCTTGTGGATGCGGATTTGTCTCCTTGACCACCTCCACCGCCAGGAGGACCTCCACCGGGGGGCCGATCGTGGCAGACCGTTACTCCATGACACCAGCTCCTCGGCCTCCCCCTGCCGCTCCGCCAGGCCGACCGGGCCCTCCTCAGCGATTCTCAAACCACGACTTGGATGACCTCCGTTGCAAGGGGTTGTGTTTTCGCTGTCGTCAACCCTATTCTCCTACCCACGTCTGCGCAGTCAAGGAGTTCCGCGCCATCATCGGCGACGTCAACCCTGAGGTTACCTTGGCTGACTTTGAGGCCCTGGAGCTCTCACCGGAGGATACCCCTGCCAACACCACCGCATCTACATTCCCTCCGGTTGCAGCTATCTGGCGTCTTGACGGGCGGGATCTCGAGCCAGCAGACCATGATGCTTCCGGGCACACTGCGGGATCGCCCGATCATTATCGTGGTGGACAGTGGAACAAGCCACAATCTCATCTCTGAGCACCTAGTGCAGCTGCTCCGTCTTCCCTGGGTTCCCTCCCAGGACGTTGCGGTCCGCATGGGCGTTGTGCGCCACTGCCCGACTCAGGGTTGTTGCGCTGACATCTCTCTCTCTCTATGAGGCCATATTTCATGATTGCGGACTTCTACACATTTGGTTTAGGCGGCCTTGATGCCGTGCTGGGTGTGGCCTGGCTCCGTACGCTCGGCGAGGTATGCGTTAACTGGGAGACTATGACCATGCAGTTTCTACACAAGGTACAACCATGTCGTCTCGACGGTGACTGCTCCCACCTACGCTCTCCATTCCCCCTTGACAAGGAACTGGATTTCGAGGAGACACTGCTAGGGTGCAAGTTGAGTTGAGCCGGCTCGAGAAATCGACGAGCTGGCTTGAAAAAAACTCGACTCGAGCTTGAGCATGTCGAGCTCGAGCTCGACGAGCTGAGCTCGAGCCCAATAAACCTTGTTCTTGGGCTCCCGAGATTTATATATATAATATTATTTTAATAATAATAAATATATAATATATTTAATATTTATAATAGGTCGCGAGGTGAGTGCTGTGACAGTCTGGCGGCTCTGGCATCCCGGGGTGAGTCATGAGTGCTGTTATATAATAATAATAAATATATTAATATTTTTAATAAATATTATTATATAATAATAATATTTCTGTTCATCTCCTTCTCTGTTAGGGCATCTCAGGGAGCCGGCCGAGCAGATGGCGACCACGAAGGCGAGTAACTCTGCCGACCTCGTGGAGAGGCTCAGTCGTGGAGCTCTGCCGAGCTCGTGAGAGAGGCGAGCTCGTGGAGCTCTGCCGAGCTCGTGGAGCTCTGCCGAGCTCGTGGAGCTCTGCCGAGAGCGTGGAGCTCTGCTTGGAGCTCTGCCCCCCCGAGCTCGTGGAGCTTCTGCCGAGCTCGTTGGAGCTCTGCCGAGCTCGTGGAGCTCTGCCGAGCTCGTGGAGCTCTGCCGAGCTCGTGGAGCTCTGCCGAGCTCGTGGAGCT